>CM057388.1:60579418-61194835 GCA_030015415.1 Cynopterus sphinx
ATGCCTGAGAACCCCAATAACTCCCACTAGAAATGAGAGTGATGTGACCTCCGTTTTTCAGGGCAACCCTCTGTAAGCCCCCTAACACAAACACAAGAGGTGGGATGGGTGGAGGTCAATGGATAAGGAGGGAAAGGGGTCGGGAGAAGAGACGCACTGCTCCAGCAAGTGTCTTGGTAAGGCACAACATAACAAGAGCAGCCACAACCTGAAACGGGAGGGAGGGTGAGTAACATAGGCTCACTAGGCTCCGGGGCCCTGTGTCATGGACCCCGAATCCTTTTTGCTGCCTGCCCCCACTTTCCCTGCAATGGTAGAAATACAAATATGTAAAGTTTCGGTCTGGCAAAATAGCCCAAAGTAGGAAAGAGATGGGGAGGTCAGGGCAACAACAACTCACCTAGGGTGCATGCTTGTGGCTCCTCCGGAGCTGAGCCCCGGGAGACTGCTAAGCAGCTCCAGGCCCGGGCTCATCCAGGCTCTGCTGATGCTTGAACACTGCTTCCTTACTCAGGAGGACAGGGTAGGGGGCGAAGTGGCTCACTTCGGAAGAAACTAAACTCAGCTCCTAGATAAGAAGTGCTCCAAAGGGAAACATACTCAGCGGAGCCCGCTACAACTTGCCTCACTCAAAGACAATTCCAGGAGAGGAAGGAATGAAGGGGAAGAGGGCAGGGCTGTCTGCTGTCAATCATCCCTCCTACCTTGGTCAGCGGGCTGTCTTTCTCACTGTTAGACACCTCTACACACAACATTTCCACACACCCCCACAGCCTCATGCACAGGCCCATAAAGACCTATACACAGATAAAAGCAAGTATGCATCATGCACTTCCATAAAACATTGTTAACTTGTTATATATGGAACAACTGCTAGATAGACAAATAGGCCCCAAAATGACTTTGCATGCTTGCCTAAATGCAGACAACATTTATTCTAATTGATTGTATGTGTATTAAGCTCTGGTGGTGGTGGTGACAGTGGTGGTGGTGATGATGGTTTATGGTATTGTAATCTGCCCTAAACTGAGTAGAACTCAAAGATGAGTAGGGCTCAGTGAAATAGGTCCAAAGGTTTGAAAGACTCTAGTAAATTCTAGAGTCTGAGATAACAGAAATATTCTGAAGAATTCTTCAGTAAATCCCTGAAAGACTCTCCAAGGAGCTCACATGAAGTATTTTCTGGGTCTGTTGGTACTTAAAAAAATCTATAGATCAGAATTACCAAAGTAATGTTCAAGTCTATTTTATTTGAGAGACATCTATTCAACTGCCATTAACTCCACATGAATATTTCCAGCTAGATTTTTGTGTTACTTTTAAGGAAAACTGCACATAAGTTATTTAATTCTCTGTCCTAAATCCCTCTGAAACACAACTACAATGAGAGTAACTTATGTTAGTTCAATATAAGAGGTAAATGTTAATTATGACATTCAATGTAACTAAAAAATACAATTACAATAACATTCTACCATATAATAATTACTGAAATATACTGAATGCTCCCGTATAATCTTAACACATGTATATGTCCATTCATTTTCTTAATCCTTTGGTTATAAACACATTGAATCATATAAATACATTTATATATTTATAACATTTTCACATATTCTGTTGCATATAGAAACTCTGTCCTGTGAGCAGGTGCAAGGCAAAGCACACTAGCAACAGCCCAAGGAGCAGTGACCAAAATTTTTTCTAATCATTAATAATAAAGACCCGTTCCCCTGAGATCCATCCGCTAAAAAACTATAGTCCCAGCTCAGATCTATTTGTAATTGGCTTTGGTGTTTACATCAATGAAAAGAAGAGTAGAATCAATGGAACAAGGAAGAGTAGTATCACTGGAAGATGCAAGTGAACGGGTGGAAAAGTTTCCCAGTTGGACTCACAATGCTCAGTCAACAGGTCTGGACGTTTCACTCCTCCAAACAACTAAGTGTCACTACCTCACAGGTTGCTTGTGCAAGCTAAAGCTGTGGCGGAGTGATCTTCAAATTCTACAGTGCTGGTGGGGAGAAGGCGGTGCGGCTGAAGAGAGGGTGGAAAGTAGATCTGTGGGATTTTTGCAAGAAGAAATTTTGCGAGGTGAAAGTTTGGGCAGAAGGGAAAGTGCTTCTGCAAGACAGCCTTTGGAGTGGGAAGGGGAGAGCGAAAAATAGCTGCTGCTGCTGCTGCTGCTGCTGCTGCTGCTGCTGCTGCTGCTGCTGCTGCTGCTGCATTTTTTCTCCACTCTTTAAAAGCTTCTTTCTCCTCACCCAAGCCAACCGGCACAATTGGGGCACCCTCGCTGTCCCTCTCTGACTTTAGTTCTCACCCAATAAACCCTCAAGATTATGTCAATTGGGCAGAGCCAGCCACGGATTTCGTATGGGTGCTGAATGAGCTGCAGGAGCCGGAGAAGAATGAAACTGCGTGGAGTTAGCCTGGCGGCCGGCTTGTTCTTACTGGCCCTGAAAGTTCGGTGGCAGCCTGCGGAGGCTGCGGTAAGTCTTTTTTTCTCCCCCAACCCCCGCCTCACCCCATCACCTCACTCTCACGCTGAAATCACTTTTTGTCCCTTTTCTTCCTTTCTCATTCGCCTTGGCTTGGGAATTCAAATATGACTTCACTTGTTTAGGAAGAAACATTATTTGCAACTCTCGTAGCTCAAGCCTCTGACGTCCAATGGAAAGGTTTAAATGTTTAAAAATAGGGCTGCTTGCTTTCCTGTAGCTAGCTGTTCCAGGTGCAAGAGCAGAGCCTGGGATGGAGGACGCAGATTAATAGATTACTAGGCTCTGGTGGGAATTTAAAACGTCCTCCTGACCCTCTGCCTTTGAGTGTTTCCCTTCCTGCGGACTAACCTTTTCACTTATTGTACCCAACACACGCACTCTTTAAACTTTGTCTATAGTTTAATATTTTGGATTTTTAAAGTTGAGCTTCCATCAATATGTTAAGGGCGCCCATGAGTTCTTCCTTTTTGCCCTTTCCTTAAGCAGTCTGAACCTACCCTTACCTCTGGTCAGTAAAACCTCTGTAGAGGCTATGTTCCCTTTTCCCATCCTTGTTGCAAATGCTCTGGTAACATACCAAGGAGAAGGAGATAAAGATGGTCAGCCTCAGGCTTTGGGTCTCCTGTGTCTTTTTTTTTAAGTTTTGGGGTTTTGTTTGTTGTTTACTTTTGTTTTAACTTGAACAAATTGAGAAATTTCCTCTGACCTATTTTAAAGGAAAAGAGTTTTCTCTTTCGAAGGAGAATGAGTGTTCTGGTTTAAAGGAGAGTGAAGAGGGTGCATATGTGAAATGACAGAGCAAAAAGTTTTAGGAATGTAGAATTTAAACCCCAACATATCTTCTAGAAGGATTTCTGTGTAATTCCACCCACTATCTTCCTGGGAATGAGAGGCAGATCTAAAGGAATGAATGATTTGCTAGAAAAAATTTTCTCCAGCCTAAAGCCTATCCTTAATTTCACTTAACCTCTAAAAAACTGAGTATGTGACAAATTATTTCAAAGTTATATTTGAGTAATCATAATGGGTAGTTTTAAAAATACTTTAATATGAAATCGGCATAGGTCTTCACATGATTGAATGACTCTCAATTATTTATATGCAGCTGCTATGTTATAGCTTATCTGGGTCCACTTTTAAGTTAGCATTCTAGCTTCTCCATACACTCAACATACCACAGATTACATTGCCCTCCTCCTATCCTCCAGAAAGTGTGTACTCAAGGCATGAAAGCTATCATATTACTGTAAGCACAGCATAATTATGATAGAAAATCAGCTGAAAAATCATGCATATCAAATATGCATTTGCCATAATTTTCCTCCATCAAAGTAAGTAGATGATTTTAAATTGTTTTTTTGATTTAGAGCACCTTAATAGGGTAAGGTTTACTCACTCAGTAGTGCTACAGACCCTTGGATAAAACTATAATTGTTTTTTTGAAAATAGTTACTTTAAAAAACTTCTAGGTGCTTATCTCTTATGGTGTTTGGCCCAGGGGCAAAGGTTTTGTGGATATTTGATTAAAATTTTCTATTTTTTTCTTTTGATATTGCTATTAATAAATGTGTAACAGATACCAATCATACAGGTATGTATAGGAATTCTATATATCAGTTTATAGTAAATCAATTTATATTCAAATGTGATTTCTTTTTATGATTGACAAAACTCAAGAGCAGGCTTATTTTCTTGGAACCTTTAAAGATTAAGTTCATGAAGAAATTACAGAAGACACCATAAATATTTTTTTTCTTTTTTCTCCTATATAATTTTAAAGAACATTTTATATCTCATTTCTTTCTCAGGATTTGTGCCTCTAATAAAATCAAGGATTTTTTTTTTCTGCTTCACACATCAGTATTCTAGTTAGGTGAATATTTCAGTCATCTCAAAGATATGAATGGTATCTATGCTTCATACTCCTGCCGGGAATATTGATGACGTTTTCCAGGGTAAATCGGATGGTAGTGGGGCTGGTTGTTGACTAAAGTAATCTAGCATTGAGAATATTATATCAGGAAGAATACTGTTACTTAAACTGCTTTAATTTTTCATAGTTAAGTGATTTCTTTATCTCTGAAGTCATGCCAAATTGGGATGTCACAAATATGTGTGTTAAGTGGAGTAAAGTAACTCTTATGCTGAAAGTTTAGTAGTAGGAGAAAAGAACATTAGTCTGGAAAAGTCATTTTTTGTAATGGAAATAATTTGTATTTATGTAAAGGTATTTATACCTGTAGTGACTCACTTTCAGTAGGATATGCACTTTCACTTTATGGATATGGTATTTAAAATTATACTATTACTACTACTACTATACAAATGTTAGCAAGTTTTTTTGTGTGTATGTGTGTGTGCAGTAGAGTGGATAGGTTTCTCTAATTTAAATGTACTATTTCCCTTGTGACCAGAGGTGACAACTCATTAAGGGTAGTAGAGTGGTTTGTGGTCATGGAACAGTTTTTCCTCTATGGCATTTGAAGTACTGCTCCATAGGACATATTTGTCAATATTGTTATAATAACTTATATTTTGAGTGTCTACTACGTGCCAGGCATTGTGCTAATGTGGTGATATACACAATCATATTTAATTTTAACATCCCCATTGCACAGATCAAGAAACTACAGATCATAGAGGTTAAGTAACTTGCTGAAACACAAAGGTAGTAAGTTATGAAGCTGGAAATTTGAATCCAGGCAGTTTGACTCCAATTTCTCTACCCTTAATGACTGTCCTATACTGCCTCCTTTGTATGTGCTCTGTAGAGATTTATTTGCTGTTCAGAGGATTTGGATCTCTGCTTCTTTTTGGGGATGGGGTAGGGGAAGACACAGGAGGTGAAATGGAAATGATAAAATGGGGATTACATCTCTTGCTGTTGATTTTAGGAGAAGTAGCATGGTATAACGGAAACAGTTTTGGGCTTATAATGAAAAGATCAGAGTTTGATCTCTATATATGTATGTATAAAAAGATAACTTAAAAGCAATCTAGAAGCAGTTGCTTGTTGCATGTGATCTTATACAATCACATGTATAAAAGTTAGATTTATAAAACAACTATAATTTATTGTAGATGATTATTTTGAGGAAAGATTTCCCTTGTCATTATTTATATTAGTCAGTTTCTATAATAATCTTAAATATACAACTTTTCAGGCATATGTCTATTGTGACATAGCAGGGTATGTATATATGGCAGCACACTTTGCTTAAGATGCCCAATTCATTTTTGTTTTTGTTGGGGTTTTTTTTATCAATTTACCTACCCATCACATCCAATTCTATTTACTCAAATATCTACATATAGTCTTGTGCATATATTTATATATGTATCTGTCTTGTTACTACTTAAGAGTGTGTAACATTTTTCTCTTGTTTTTTTATTTGGCTTTTAATGTCTGAAAATACAATCATAAGAGACTTTTACCTTGAGTTAACCAGGATAATATGGTTAAGGTTGTGTCTGCCAGGTTTATCCACTGTAAAGTCACTATTTTTTACCTTTGTAATTATAAAGGGAACAGATTTTGCAAGACTCTGTAGGGACAGTATTATGGGACAATGTAAATACTCTGTCTCATACATTTGCCCACTAATTTTAGCATCCATTGAGAATTCTGTCCTGTATAATTATTACTGTGACATTTCCCAAGTGGTTGTTTTTAGTTTTCAACATATTCTGCATTTTAATAGAATTTTAATGTAGCAAAGAACTTTATTTTTTTCTGCTATTAATAAATAAATAAATAAATAAATAAATAAATTCACTTGTTTATTTATAGAAGTATGGATTTATGTATATTTGTTTTATGAGTTGTAATGAATTATGCCATTCTTACAATTAATTTTTGCCAAAATTACCACATATTTGGCCAGTAGGAGCCCCTTCAAGTTGGCTCCTGTGTCATTTCAATGTGTCTCATTATTTTTTGATCATCCCTAAATTCCAGGCTCTATTTATATTTTTCCTACTCTGACCCTGGAATGGTATTTAGAGATCGAAATCTGGGTGCTTGGCATACCGCTGGGGTGTCATTGCTTCTAGGCCTTCTCAGCAGACAAAGCTAAGAAATCTATGTATATATACACAGATATACATACCCACTTCTATATCTATCTCTTACAATCTCTCTTTGTATATGAATATATTAAAAACATAAATTTCTGGGTGGCTCCATAGTGTAGTGGTTAATATGTATGCTTTATATGCAGAAGGTTCTGGGTTCATGCCCCAGGTGGAGCCACGGACCATACCCTGGTGGTGCCAGGACTCAGGGGCATGCCACAAGTGCAAGGGAGGAGATGCCTAGCCTTCAGAAATCCCATTCTTAGGGGGAGTCAGCAACATCCATAGGTCAGGGGTGTAATTGGGGACGGGAATTAAAGAGGGGGAGAAAACTCCATAAATTTGTACTGATGCTTCTAATTCTAGTCGAAGACCACAGAATAAATATATATCTATGATGCTGTGGGATATCACTTCTTTCTAGCATTTCTCCTCAGACATGTTTTGTGAGCTTTGTAGAGATCTCATACATACTCTTAAAGAGCCTAGCCTCTGGAGTTAGACCTGAAATCTGACTGGTAGATGTGCGAATTTCATCCAAGCAGTAACCTCAGACTTAATTTCCTCATTGGCAAGATGGGGCCATTGGTACATATATCACAGATTGTTTTGAGAATAAAATGAGAGAAGTTATGGAAAGTATTTTGAGTAGTACTTGGCACATAGTAAGTGCTCAATAAATTTTAGATTTCATTTTTGCCATTACAAACTGTTCATTGACTCGCCCTTCGTTATTGCATTAACTCTCAAAATCTCTGCCTTATTTTCAAGACCTATCATCATCTTTCCCTTCAAGTAACCTTATCTTTCATTATATTTTACATATACTCCCTCTATTCTAGCCTAGGTGAGCTTTCCTATAACCTCTTGAGCACTGAATAGATATTTTGGCTATCTTGATTAGAATGGTGTGGATTCAAATCTCTGCTTAGTTTCAACATAATGTTTACATTTATTCAGCAGAAATTTATTCAGCAAATATAAGGACTTAAGTATTTTATCTATGTTGTTCTGCTTTCACCTTCATGGATATGTACTGTCCACAAAATCATTTTGTGCTAGACACCATGGATTAATTGAATAAGATAGACAGGGTGTCTGCCTTCATGGAGTTTATATACTAGTGAAAATAGATAGTCTTTCTGTGGAAGTTTTTTTTTTTTACCTTTCTTTGAATATTTGCAATATTTAGCCTCTTTCTGTCTTATATCTAAATGCATTTGGTCTTAAAAGTGTTGTGTTTCATGGGATTTTATCTGTTCTAGCTATTGATTATAGACTCTTGGAAGGCAAGAACTGTGTATTTGTTCATTCATTCAACCAATATCCATGCTGACTTTGTCTGAAAACAAAAGTAATACATGTTAAGTGTTGGAAACTTGAAAAATATAGAAAATTATAAAGAAGAAAATTAAAATCTGTCCACAGTTCTACTAAAAACACAGAAATCTCTATTACTGTTTTGATGATTTTCCTTCTTATGTATCTAATTTTTTCTTTAAAAAGTAAATTGGTTAAAATCAGAAAAGTTGGGATCATTCTATATACACTTTTATATCTTCATGTTTTCACTTATGAATCATTTTCCTATGATTAGTTTAAAAATATTTAAGTGATTGCATATAATTTAGATTTATACCCTTCACAATTAATTTACCTTACACTTTTAGAGAAAAATATGCTTTTAAATTTCAAGTTTTCAAGCCGTTGCAAGAAATACTGCCATTAACAATCTTTATCCCATATCTTGTATTATTTTATCAGTACTGCCTCCTTCATGGGGAATTAGTGGGTTAAAGGCCATCAGTATTTTTAAAGTCTTTGGTATGGGCACTAGATCCTGGCATTTAGAAAGGCTATATCAGCAGATAAATTACGATAGCTAACTTTTTGATATTACTATGTTATATCCTATTAGGTATATAATACTATTCTCATTTTTATTTACAAGGACTTTGAGGCCCACAGGGTAGTTAAATAACTTGTCCAAGGTGACACAAATAATAAATGACTGCTCTAGAACCTGCTCATGTTAGTTTCCTCAGTCTCTATTTCATACATGACAGATAATATAGAAAAATACAGAAAAAGTCATTGAAAAGTTGAATAATCCTTACTGCCTCTTCCTGGACTGGTTATTCTAAAGATAGGCTCACCAGTGGACCATCTTGTAGTAACTATACTATAATTTTCCAGGTCATTCATCCTCAAGGGCCTAAATTATAATTTTGTGAACAATGTGTTTTCCTACATTTCTCCCCAGAAGATGGAGGCTGCCCTCCATTAATACCTCCCCCCTTCCCTCTTCCTAGCTAGAAAAGGGTATAACATACTCTAAATCCACTGACATTTCCCCTTCCCTAAGATGTTTTGGAATGCATCTGAAATGTGACCTTCTATTCTCCCTCCTCAATCCCTTTCCCAGCTCCTACCACGCAGCTGTCTATGATGCTTATATTTAAATCACTGTATCTTTGCCTAGTGCTGTCCCTTTCTTTCTCTCCCTTGGTGATATTCCAGAACCTTCTACCCTTTAATTGTTAATCAATTTTTCACACTTTGAGGTAATACTATTACAACTCCCATCTCCTTTTATAAGAAACAAACTTTTAAGTTCAGATGGAATGAGGATTTTTCATCCATTTTATACCCCCCCTTCTCCTCCTGTTTCCTCACTAGCTAAATGACTTTATTGTCTTTATGCCAGCCTGGTAGCTTGTGCAATTCAAATGTATTCCTCTGCAGAATCACAAACTGTTATATATTATGGCTTTTCCAGGTGGTATTTGAATAGCTGAACTTTAAGTTTCTGAACGATAAGGATTTGTTATTGCCAAATTACTTTCCAGAATGTTTTGGCAATTATACTCCTATCAGTAGTGTATAAGAGTACCTATGAGACAGTCTTAATATTTTTTTCTATTTAGTGCAGTGACTATGGAATTAATTCTCTGTTGATTTCCAGTTGGTTGGCTGATTCGGTCCTATCCTCTAATGATTTTCTTTTTAAAATGTAATTATTTCATCATCTTACTCCATCTGACAATAGCAACCATGGGACAGAAGTAAGTTTTGAAAATATATTTCCTCTAATTAACATTATAAATGAACCACCCAGCCACTTAACATAATCTTCCTTACAAAGATTTGTTTTTAATAGCAGTAATTCTTGAGTTTTTTTTTTTTTTTTTTGGAGAAGCATCTTTAGTATGATCTCTGATACATAGACTCCTTTCATTTTAACAAACCATACTCTCATTTTATGCATCAATGCTTCAATTTATTTCCCTTCATAATCTGTCCAAGTCCAACTGCCCTTTTGTCCCTTTAGCAGTGTCTGCTTGCCTTTAACCAAAAGAGTAGTTTGTGATGATACCTGCTACCCTATTGAAATGCCAATTTCTAATCCCTTGCTTTTTACTAACCAAAAACAACCTAAGGCAAATGTTATATATATATATATATATATATACAGGCTTAATCAAATTTTCACTTATTTTTTTAATGGATCTGATATAAACATTAAATTTACTTATTAACTTGTGGAGAGGCTTAAGCTTAAGCACCACTTCTGAGCAAGTGCTAGTCAGGTTAGTGGAACTGGTTTTATGACCAGGAGTACTAAAATAGGACTGTAATAAATTCTGTTGGCATTTGTATCATCCTATTATTAAGTCAAATAGCACTCTACATGTTATGAGAACTGGATGATTTGCTTTGCAAATTTCTTATAGTGTGTATGATGTTAATGAACTACTGAAGGAGATGTTATAGACCTTGGGAGGGAATGGTGTTAAGAGTGGGACACTAGTCTAAAATAATTTAATATATTCTGTATTTTGAGTGCTACAGGGCTTTGCTCAAAGAGGAGAGGGCCTTCTCTTTCCATAATCTCATAATCCGATGTAGTAAAACATTTCTATATGTTAAAGATAAGCATAATAGTATATGTTCATACCAGATAAGGTGTTTTCTATTGTAAGTGGTAGAAAACATTAATTCAACTGTCTTAACAATAAAGAAAAATTTTAGCTCAAATACCAAGAAGTTTGGAAATAGAGTATCTCTAGGGTTGATTAATTCATCCAAGTAATGACACAGGATCTTTCCACTATCTGCCTTGTCATACTCTGCCTGCTGGCTTGCTCTCTCAGATTTGTGTCCCTCATACTTTCAAGATGGCTGGTGCAGTTCCAGGGGTTACACGCAGATGTCATAATGTCCAGTAGAAGAAGAATAGGAACTGTTTATTTGTGTCCCTTTTTATCAGTAATGAAAAACTTTCTCAGGAGTTGCACAGTTCCACCCCGAAAACACTCCTTATATCTCATTGGTTAGAATTGTGTTATATGTAGATGCTTATACCAGTACATTAGCAAGTGTAGTGGGACCATCAAGGTAAAGTTAGACCAGTGATTTACCCCCACTCCAACAAAGTACATTGCTAGGGTGGGAAAATCTGAATAAAAATAGTTTTTTTAGGAAAGAAGAATTAGTTCCTGCTTCATAACCTCATGAATTTGTCCTCAGGATCAGTTGAATATAAGATGTGTAAGACATTGATTTATTTGTTAGATGTAAGATGTATTACTTAGAATGTTTTGTAGAGTTGTGTAAATGAAAGATGTAGAAAATTTACATAATTATAGACATTTTAGAGCTGTAGAGACCTTAAGGATCCTTTAGGCCAGTGGTTTTCAAAGTATAGTGTGTAGACCAGTAAGATTCCTGTTATCCTATTAGGAAGAACATGAGGACTATTTTAACAATTATATGAAGACTGTTTTGCTTTTTCTCTGTGATGACATTTGCACTGATGGTGGGCGAAACTGCTACTGTAATGTACCTAGTAGTCTTTGTTTTATTGTGCTTTGCTTTATTGTGCTTCAAAGATATTGCACTTTTTACACACTGAAGGCAAGACCCTCCACCAGAAAAAGATTACAACTATTTTCGTTGTGGTGGTCTGGAATCAAAACCACAATATGTCCAAGGTATACCTGCAGTTGTATTCTTCATATTCTCGGGATAAAAAGCCATTTTTACTTAAGAATGTCTTCAATGTAGCATTAAATTTATTCAGTCTTGAATATTGTATCAACATCTTTTTAACATTCATTCTAATTGACAAAATGGGAAATATATATGAACCACTTCTGTATACTGAAGCAAGATCATTGTTTCTAGGGAAAGCACTTTTGCAGTTGTTTGAGTTGTGGGCTGAACTAGCTGATGTTTCCATGGAAAATTTAATTGAAAGAAAAACTGAAACATACTATAGTTATTCAAATGAGTGTTCTCAAAAATGAGCAAAGTGAGTCTGTCACTTAAAGGAAAACTGCTAGCAATGAAAAAAATTTGTTGATGAAAAAAGTTGAAATAAGAATTAGAATTTTGGAAAACTTGATTCTGACACTGTGAGCTTAACAGCTTCCCAAATCTTAGCCTTTTCTAGTGAAATTAGTAATTGTATTAATGTATATGATTTTTTATTACAACATTGAACTTTACTTTTTTATAATTGACATGCAATATTATATAATGTCTAATTAGACATTATCTACTACAATATTATCAAACTGTCTAATCATAGGTATACAACAATTATATAACTTATGAAGTGATCACTCTGAAAAATCCAGTACCCATTTGACAGCATACATAGTTACTATAATTCTACTGACTGTATTCTCCATGCTATATTGTAGGTACCCATTACTACTTTGTAACCACCTCCTCCCTTCACCCATCTCCCCAGTACCCAATCTGACAACCATCAAAATGCTCTCTGTATCTATGAGCTTATTTCTCTTGTTTTTTTGTTTGTTTATTTGTTTATCCTGTTCTTTAGATTCCACACATGGCATTTGTCTTTCTCTGCCTGACTTGCTCCACCCAGCAAAATACCCTCTAGGTCCATCCATGTTGCTGCAGATGGCAAGATTTCATTCTTTTTTTATGGCTGAGTAATGTTCCATTGCATATATGTATGTACCATCTCTTCTTTATCCATTCATCCCTCAGTGGACACCTAGGATGCTTCCATATTGGCTATTGCAAATAATGCTGCAATGAATATATGGATTCACATGTTTCTTCAAAGTAATATTTTGGGTTTTTCAGATAAATGTCCATAAGTGAGATTACTGGGTCCTTCTTTGTCTCTTGTTATAGCCATTGTTTTAAAGTCTATTTTGTCTTGTATAGTATTGCGACCCAAGCTTTTTTGTTTGTTCCCATTTTATGAAACATCTTTTTTCATTCATTTGTTTTCAGTCTGTGTGTCTTTTGGTCTGAAGTGGGTCTCTTGTAGGCAGCATATGTATAGGTCTTATTTTCTAATCCATTCAACCACAGTATCTTTTGAAATTAAATTGGAACATTTAATCCATTTTTATTTGCAGTATATGATTATTGCCATTTTATTATTCATATTTTTATATATATATTTTTTCCTTCTTCTTAAAAAGTCCCTCCAACATTTCATGACTTGGTAGTGATAAATTCCTTTAGTTTTTTGTTTTGTTTTGTTTTTGTTTTTGTTTTTTTTTGTCTTGGAAGCTCTTTATCTGTCCTTCGATTCTAAATTATAGATATACTGGGTAGAGTAATTTTGGTTGTAGGTCCTTGGTTTTCAAAACTTTGAATTTTTTTTGCTAATCCCTTCTGGCCTACAAAATTTCTGTTAAGAAATCAGCTGAAAGTCTTATGGGAGCTCCCTTGTAGGAAAATAACTGCTTTTCTCTTGCTGCTTTTAAGATTCTTCTTCGTCTTTAACCTCTGGCTTTTTAATTATGATGTGTCTTGGTGTGGGCTTCTTTGGGTTCATCTTGTTTGGGATTCTCTGTGCATCCTGGCTTGTATGTCTATTTTCTTCACTAGGTTAATGATGTTTTCAGTCATTATTTCTTGAAATAGATTTTCAATTCCTTGCTCTCTCTGCTTCTTGTATCTCTATGTTGCAAATGTTGGTATGTTTGGTCCTGTCCCAGAAGCTCTTTAAACTATCCTGATTTGTTTTTTGCTGTTCTGATTGGATGTTTTCTCCTACTTTGTCTTCTAAATCTCTGATTTGGTCCTCTGCTTCATCTAATCTATTATTGATTCCTCTGAAGGTGTTCTTCATTTTAGTTATTGTATTCTTCATTTCTGACTGGTTCTTTTTTTATGTTTTTTTTTATCTCTATTTTTATGTTTTTCATCTTTGTTAAAGTTCTCCTTGAGTTTGTCTACTCTTCCCATAAGTTCACTGAACATCCTCATAACAAATGTTTTGCCCTTTGCATCCGTTAAATTGCTTGTTTCCGTTTTGATTAGTTATTTTTATGGAGACATTTTCTGTTCTTTTATTTGGGACTAGTTTCTTAATCTCTCCATTTTTTCCCTCTCTCTGTGTTTATTTGTATGAGGTAGGGCTGTTACGTCTCCTGGTCTTAATAGAGTGGCCTTGTGTAGTAGGTGTAGGACCCATTGTCATAGTCCTCCCTGGTCACCTGAGCCAGGTGCTCTGTGTATGTCCCTTGTGTGGGTTGTATGTATCCTCCCATTACAGTTGAGTCTTGGTTGCTGTTGCATGTCAATGGGAGAGATTGACCTTCAGACTGATGGTTGTTTGGGCTGTCTGTGACCAGTGTAGGAGCTGATGTGCAGGGGCTGACCCTACAGAGAAAGATTCAAATTAGCAGGATTCTGGGCCTGCCATTTCTGCCCTTTGGGTGTGTCAACTTCAGATGTTAACCCAGTAGTGCTCCAGTTCAAACCAAAGTTTACCACTGGGCATGCAGGTCTGAGCCTCCTGGGAGGTGTCCTGCCCCAGGCCAAGTTCAGCTGCAGCCAGTGCCCTGCCCAAGGCCACCTGGCATGAGCCACCAAGCAATCTGCAGATGGCCGCCACCCACGCTGGGATTGGAAGTGCCTCGAGAGGCCAAGTCACAAACCGAGGCCCACTGCCGCTCATCCAGGCTTGGGGCTGCTCAGCAAGAGGTATGGGACACACCAAGGCCAGATAGATGCTACTTGTTTAAGTTTTGTGAACCTTTGAAAGATTTTAGGAAAGTCTGCAGCATGAGCCAAGAGATGCTATTTGTATGGAAAATCCACTGGAAGTGGCTTGAGCGGGTCCACAAGTTGGGTGGGGCAGGGTCTTAGGCAATCACCTGGGTGGGGTGAACGGTGATAGCTACATTACTGGACGCTCAGATATGGCGGCCACTTGGGTCTGCAAGCTGGGCGGGGGAGGGCTCAACAACAGAACATTGCCCTCTGTCAGCACTTCTGTCTGAGAGAAAGCTGCCTCTCCAGCCCTCTCTCAGAAGCCAGACAATTCATTTCTTCCCCCATATGTCCCTGTGCCTTTTGTGTTGCCAACCCCATGTGGGCTCAGAGAGAGTGAGTCTGTCCCCATTTAATTTCATGCATGGCCCTTTAAGTGGAGCTCCTAGGATTCTCCCATCCCTCCATTCCACTCAGCCACAATCTCTGCTGGTTTTTACAGCCAAGCATTGTGAGGACTTTTCTTACTGGCTCTGGAACCCAGGGCTGGGAAGTCTGGTTTGGGACTGGGATCCCATGTTCCCTGGGGGGGGACCACCACAGCTGAAAAATCTCTCCTAATTTTCAACTGTTACACACAGTTGTGGAACCAACCGCTTTCGTGTCTCTGCCCCTCCTACCAGACTTCAGGGAACCTCTTTTGTATGTTTCTAGTTCTAGGACTTTTGTTCAGCCAGACTTCAGGTGACTCCCAATGATGACAGTTCTGTAGATAAGTTGTAATTTTGATGTGGTTGTGAGAGGAGGCAAGCATAGCATTTATCTACTCCACCATCTTGACTGGAGCCCTTAATGTGTATGATTTTTGACATTGTATAATAAAATGTATTAACATTTGAAAGTTCTGCAAATACCAGTGAACTAATCTTTTCAAAATGACTAATGAATGATGTTACAAAATCATGCATGGTTAGAAGAGGCACTCAAAAGCAAGATAGATCAATGAGTTTTTTTTTTTAATGTAATGAGGTACAAATAATTAGCTGAAAAGGTTTCAGATTCTCTGTTCTAACTAAACTTAAAGAATCTACCACTTGTAGAGCTTTGGTATAGTATCAAAGAATAGTCACAATTATCTCAAAAGGGCATTTTTCCAAATATATAACTGCATGGTTAGATTTTTTTCATATATTTCAGCCAGAACAGTACATTTTAACAGAGTGAATGCAGAATCGGATATGAAGATCTAGCTGTGGGATATTAAGGCAGAGACGAAGGAAATTTACAAAAAAAATGTAAAACAATCTCTCTTCTAATGATTTTTTTTTTCATTTTGGAAACTGATTTCTCTAAAAATACATGATATACGTTAACATGTAATGAGTTCATTATTGTCACTTAAATTAATAAATAATTATTGTGAATATTAGTTTTATTTTATATGGTACATATTGATAGATATAATCCACATAATCATAAATTCTTGGTATCCTCAATGAGTTTTAAGAGAATCAATAGGTCTTGAGACAAAAAGATTGAAAGCCACTACTTTATAGAGAACAGCTGCATCATTTTACAGGAAATTGATGTGATCGAAGAAAGATGCAGTTATTTAGTTGCAGAGGCAGAGATGGAATCTTATTTCAGTCCTCTCACCAGTATACCACATTAGTTTAGGGGTTGGTGAGCTGATAATATGATTTCATTTATTCATCCTAGTAGATGTGGTTAAAATACCAAATAGAAAATGGAGATACTAGATTATACTCATATCTGTCCTACCGTCTTCAGTCCAATTGCCAAGTCAGAAACATTCTGGCTATACAAACCACAGAAGGTAGATACTGATAAAGAAAGACAAGGAGCTAAAATGATAGTTATTTTAAATACTAAACTGGAAAATCCATGAAACTGTGGTCCTTGTCTTACATATCTTTGTATTCACCACATTGTGTAGACTGGTTCCTTGTATATAGTTGGTTCTTACTAGCTAGTTATTGAATAAATTTTGAATTTAGAGGAAGGGTAGATTTGGATAGCATTAAATGATAAGATCTAGAGCAATGTATTAAATTACAGGAACTCTCAATATCAATAATTTTCTATTAAGCTGTTTAAGAATGGGAATGCCCCATTACTAAAAATGCTCAAATAGAGGGTGTATGCTACCTTGGAAGTAATACCCTTGAAATCCCTTTCAAACCTTCCAATTTTTTTCTTGTTGAGCTCAAATCTGCCTCTCTATAATTTTAAGTAACTTTGAGGTATCATTGATATAAAATAAAGTGCACATATTTAAAGTGTAGAATTTGAGGAGTTGTGACTTATGTACATGCCTGTGAAACCATCAATACATTGAAAATAATGAACATATAAATCATTCCAAATGATTTTTAAGCCTCTTTGTAGTACCTCTCATCCTCCCCACTCCCATCTCTCACCCCCAATTAACCACCAATATGCTTTCTGTATATTAGTTTTATTTTCTAGAGTTTTATATAAATGGAATCATATGGTATATACATTTTCTTTAGACTGGATTATTTTTCTCAACACTTTAGAATCATACATGTTGTAAGTATCTATCATTCATTATTTTCTTACTGAGTAGCATTCCATTGTATGAATGTAACATATTTTGCTTTTCTGTTCGCCTATTGATGGACATTCGGGTTGTTTCCAGTTTGTGGCTAATACAGGTAAAACTGCTATGAACATTTCATTTTAAAAATTTCAACCGTTATTTTATTGAATTGTAATTTACAAAAGGTGATATGCACTGATCTTGGTGAACAGCTCAATTATTTTTTAACAATGATGTATACATTGATAACCACCAACCAGTTGGTCACGATATAGAACATTTCCATTACCCCAAGGTCCGTCATGCTCATTCCCTTTCCATGTCTTTTGAATCTTCTCTAAGAAATGTTACACCCCAAGGTTGCAAAGATATATCATATGTTTTCTTCTAGAATCTTTACAGTTTTATATTTTATCTTTAGGCCATTTAAAAATATATATGTTTATTTATTTTTATGGTGACATTTTTTAACGATCCAATAAGTTTCAACTGTACATTTTAACAGTAAGGCATATATATTTTCATTGTGCGTTCATTGTCCGTAGCTAGATTTTTTTATGTCACCACATATTTGACTTCTTTTACCCCATCTATCTCCATCCTCCCCCCTAACCTCTGGTAACCACTAGTCTATTGTCTATGCCCATGAATCTCTGTTTGCTTGTCCTGTTCGTTCGTTGCATATAGGTATATGTCTCACAGATAAGTGACACCACGTGATTTCCAACTTTTTCTATCTGGCTTATTTCACTCAGCGCATTATCTTGAGGTCCATCTATATTGTCACAAATGGCAGTATTTAATCTCTTCTTATGGCTGAGTACTAGTCCATTGTATATATGCAATAACTTCAGTTCTTTCCATGTCCTGGCCACTGTAAATAATGCTATGAACATCGGTATACAAAGATCTTTTCAGATATGCATTTTCAAGTCTTTGTGGGTAAACCTCCATACTGTTTTCCATAGTGGCGGTACCAATTTGCAGTCTCACCAGCAGTGTGAGAGGGTTCCTTTTTCTTCACATCCTCTCCAACATTTTTGTTATTACTTATCCTGTTGATTATATTTATCCTAAAAGGTGCGAGATGGGATCTCATTGTGGTTTTGATTTACGTTTCCTCAATAACTAGCAATGTTGAGAATCTTTTCATATATTTCATTGCCATTTGTATGTCCTCTAGGGAGAAGTGTCTGTTCAGGTTTTCTGCCCATTTTTGACTGGATCATTTTTTGTTTTTGTTATTATTGTGTCATATGAGTTTTTGTATATTTTGGATATTAGGCCCTTATCAGAGGTGTTGCTTGCAAATATATTTTCTCATTTAGATGGTTGTCTCTTTACCTTGCTGATGGTTTATTTTGCTGAGTGGAAGCTTTTCAGTTTGCTGTACTCCCATTCATTTATTTTTGCTTTTACTTCCCTTGTTTTTGAGATCAAATTCATAAAATCCTCTTTAAGTCCAAGGTTCTTTATTTCCTATGTATTCTTCTATGCATTTTATTATTTTGGGTTTATATTTATGTGCTTAATTCATTTTGAGTTAATTTTTGTGTGTAGTGAAAAACAAAATTCTAGTTTCATTCTTTTTCAGGTGGCTTTCCAGTTTTCCCAGCACCATTTGTTAAAGAGGCTTGCCTTTCTCCACTGTATGTTTTTGGCCATTTTTGTCAAAAATTATTTGCCCATATAAATATGTGTTTACTTCTGGACTCTCGATTTTGTTCCACTGCTCTGTGTGTCTTTTTTTTCTGCCAATACTATGCTATTTTGATTACTGTCACTTTGTAGTATAATTTGAAGTCAGGCAGAGTGATGCCTCCAGTCTTGTTCCTTTTTTCTCAGTATGGCTTTGGCGATTTGGGGTCTTTTGTGCTTCCATACAAATTTGATGATTTTTTTTTCTATTTCTTTAAAAAACACCAATGGGATTTTGATGGGGATTGTATTAAATTTGCATAATGCTTTAGGTATTGAGGTCATATGAACTATGGTGATTATTCCAATCCACGTACATGGGATATTTTCCCATTTGTTTGTATCTTCAGCTTCTTTTAATAGAGACTTATAGTTTTCTTTGTATAGGTCTTTTACTTGTTTCGTTAGATTTGTTCATAAGTATTTTGCTCTTTTTGTCGCAATTGCAAAAATAATTATTTTTTCCACTTCTTTTTATTACACTTCATTGTTGGAATATAGGAACACTATGGATTTTTGAATGTTGATTTTCTATCCAGAAACTTTAATGTATTTATTTATGGTTTCTAGTAGTATTCTTGTGGAGTCTTTAGGGTTTTCTATGTAGAGAATCATGTCATCTGAAAATTGTAACTGAATTCTTCATTTCCTATTTGGATGCCTTTTATACCTTTCTCTTACCTGATTGCACAAGCAAGGACCTCCAATGTTTTATTGAATAAGAGTGGCAATAGTGGACAGCCTTACCTTGTTTCTGATCTTAGAGGGAAGATTTTTAGTTTTTCACCATTAAGTGTAATGTTGGCTGAGGGTTTGTCATATATGTAGACCAATTTTTTAAATAAATAACCATTGTTTTTCAATACCATATATTAAAAAACATCCTCTTTTACATTGACTTACTTTGATGGCTTTATTGAAAAACAGTTGAATGCATACATATAGGTCTAGGTCAGAACTCACTAGTCCATTCTATTCATCTATTTGTCTAAATCCTTACGCCAATATCACATTGTCTTAATCATTTTTAGCTTTATAGTAACTCTTTAAATCCAGTAATAAAAGTCCTTAAGTTTGGTTTTCAAGATTGTGTTGGCTATTGATTCCATATAAATTTTAGTTTCAGCTTATCAGTTTCTACTAAAAATCCTTTTGAGATTTGGTTAGGGATATCAACAATTGTGTGGATCAATTTAGCAACAGTTGAAATCTTAAAATTATTTATTTTTCCAATATATGAAAATGGTACATCTCTCCATTAATTTGGATATTTTATAATTACCTTCATCATAGAAGTTGTGTTTCACATTTGTTCAATTCCTCCTATGCATATGCCTGTTTCTACAATAAATGGTATCATTTTGTAAATTTTATTTTCAGTGTCTTGTTGCTTAAATATAGATGTATAACTCATTTCCATGTACATAATCGTATCATCTACAAATAGAGTTATATTTCTTCCATTCCAATCTGTATGTCTTATTGCACTGTCTAGGACCTCTACTACAAGTTTTATAAAAGTGGTAAGAGAAGACACCTAATTTTTGAACTATCTTTTGGGGGAAGATATTCAATATTTCACTCTTTGTTACCTTTAAGTTTTTCATGTTTACAGGTTTAGGAGATCCTCTATTCCTGTTTGCTGAGATTTTTAAAAAATATTAAACACCTATATGGTGTTTGAAATGATCCCCCTGATTATCACCTAAAATAAAATGCTTTAAAAAATGTTAAAATTTCATCAAGAAGTAATTAGCACTTATTTAAGCAATCTTATTGTTCAGAGTTTATCTGAGCTGCTAGTGTCTTGAGTAGTCAATTAAAACAAGCCAAAATGAAAGTAACAGTCAAGCCTTTAATTGCTTACTGTGATTGTAAAAGCAATAGGCTAAACCATGGTAAGTGCTAACTCTCCTATTTTTTTTCCATGCAGTGGCTCCAGATCCATGGATCAGTACAGACCTGGTGGTCAGGTTGTCTCACTAAAGGTGCTTCAAACAAAAAGCTCCTTCAGTTTTAGGGACCAAGGAGCCTAATGGAGGAAGGGGTGAAAGGCTAGGAGTGGAAAAGTACTGAATACTGAATCATAGTGAAGACCACTGTCTTCAAAGTTTTTTTCCACTTCCTCTGCCATGAACATTATGAACAAGTCTGTGTGGAAATGTGCTTTCATTTTCTTGAGTATATATCAAGAAATAAAATTGCTGACTTATATCAGTCTATTTTTAACTTTATAAAAAACCGACGAATTATTTTCCAAAGTGGTTTTACTACTGTACATTCCACCAATGAATATAAGTTCTAGTTTTTCCTCTTCCTTGCCTGCATTTTCTGTTGTCACTCTTATTAATTTTTGCCATTTTCCTAAGTATTGGTATCTCCTTGTAATTTTATTATAGTTACCTTTTCATTTATATTCAGAAATTTACTATCTTCAGCATACTGTTCTGTGAGTTTTAATAAAAGAATGCAATCTTGTAACCATAATCAAAATTCAGAATGTTCTCTTCACCTCAAAATATTTCCTCATTCTGCCCTTTGTAATTAGCTCTTCTATCTACCCACAGATTCTGGCAATCACTCATCTGTTTTCTGTTCCTATAATTTTACCTTTTTCATGATGTCATATAGATCAAAGATTCCAGGATATAACCTTTTAAGTCTAGCTTTTTTCCTTAATGTAATGCATTTGAGATTCAACCATGTTGTGTGCATTCGTAGGCCATTTCTTTTTTATTGGTTTTCTTATGATTCAGTGCTAAAATCTCTATCTGTTCTGGATATTGTATCTTTGTCTGATACATACATGTTTTATAGCTATGTTCTCCCATTTGGTGTCTTGCCTTTTAATTTTTTAACTGGCATTTTCAGAGAATAAAAGTTTACTTTCAACACAGTCCAGTTTATCATCTTTTTCTGGTTATGGCTTTGTGTCCTTTATACTAAATCTTTGAATACCCCAAGATTTCCTTCCACATTTGCTTCTAAAAGTTTCTTACAGTTTTAGCTTTTGACACTTAGTTATTTTATGTATGTTTTTTTGGCAAGCATATTATTTTTTCCTCCATGTGTTTAACTAGATCCAGTGCCAATTATTGAAAAGATGATCCCTTCCCCATTGAATTACTTTGGTACCTTTGTTGAAAATCAATTAACCATATATGTTTGGGTCTATTTTTGGACTCTAAATTATTTTATCAATCTATATGTCTATCCTTAAGGTAATACCATACTGTCCTCATTACTGTAGTTTTATAATAAGGCTTAAAATCAGGTTGTGCTAGTTCTCCAAATTTGTTCTTCTTTTTCGGATTTTTGGTCCTTCTCTTTTTCCTTATCCTCTTTCTATTCCTCTTCCTCCCCCTACCATCCCCTTTCTCTTTTCTCCTACTTCTCCTTGTTTGTATTTCTGTATAAATTTTGCAACCAGCTTGTCAGTTCATACAAATAGAATTCCTGGAATTTTGAATGGGATTGTGTTTAATGTACAGATCATTTGGGGGAAAAACTGATGTCTTAACAATACTCAGTATTCTGATAGAGTATAATTTTTTTCTGTTTATTAAGGTCATCTTTAATTTCTCTCAGTAATAATTTATACTTTTCAGTGTGTAGTTCTTATATATACTTTGTTAAATTTATCTCTGTGTATTCATGTGTTTGAATAGTATTGTTAATGGTATATTTTATTTCCTATTTTCAACTGTGTGTTAATATATAGAAATACATATATAATATACATAATAATATATAATAATAATATATAGAAATATTTCTATTGATCTTCATACTGTGATCTTGCCAGATTAGTTTATTGTTTCTGGTTGCTCTTTTGTGGATTACTTAGAATTATCTACATACATGATTATGTATTCTCTGAATTAAGATAGATTCACTCCTTTCTTTCTAGTCTACACACTCTTTTTTCCCATTATCTTGTTAGGACCTCATGGAGAATATTTAATATAAGTTTGAGAACAGTTTTTGCTAACTTTTCCAAATGTCTGAAAACATTTGTCTCACATATTTTGTAAAATTTTCTGGCTGTTTATGGCAAGAGGGTAAGTCCAGTACCAATTGTTCCAACAAAGCCTGCTTTCACTTTTTTTTTTATAATACTGCTGTGAACATTTTTTAACAAAATTATTTGAATTTCAGATAATTTTTTTTGAATAGACTTCTAACACAAGATGTTGCCATCTATGTACTTCTCTCTCCCTGCCTACATATCTACCTACCTACCTACCTACCTACGTACTGATTCATCCATCTGTCTAAACCTACGAATTACCACAAGAGTGGTAATCCTGTTTTCTACTTCTTCTCATACTTCACAGCGTTTAGCATAAAGCTCCTCATTTAACTAATGGAAAGTAAAGTTTTTGAGTAGTTAATTTTCTCATACACGGGCTATTCTTTAAATAATAAGAAAGCAATATTTCCCATCTTGCTTGCGAAGGTTAAGGGAAGGGAAAATTGGTATCATTACCATAGTTTTTATTTCCTATTACCTTATTTTACCTCTTTTAACTGTCTTTTTGATAATGTTGTAGGAAACAAAGAATTAAAGTATATGTAGGTCTCAGATTTGGTTACTGATAAAAATATTTTGATAAGAGAAAGATTATTTTCCTAACTTTCCTTAATTTTGACTTTATAGGAGGAATGCTTGAACAATGATTCTATAGGAAATGCCTAATCCATGTTTAGCTAATTTGAGTTATTTTAGTTTTAGGTAGCCTTCTGAAATGTGAAGTATTTGCAGTAGTTCCCGTCCCCATTATCCATGGTTTTGCTTTGCATGGTTTCAGTTACTCGCAGTCAACTGTAGTCCGAATATACTAAATTTTCCCAATCATCAATATTATCTGTTCTTGAAATCCAACCATCGACATTGTTGTGACTCAATGACCCATGATCACCAAAAGTGGATGACCCTTCTTCTGACGTATTACAGAAGGTCAATAGTAGCTTAATGCTATGTCACAATGCCCACATCACTCCCTTCACTTCTTTTCACAATGTAGGCATTTTACTGTCTCACATCATCACAAATAAGGTGAGTACAATAAAATATTTTGAGAGAGAGAGAGAGAGAGAGAGACCACATTCACGTGACTTTTATTACAATATATTGTTATAATTTTTTAATTTTATTGTTAGTTTTTGTTGTTAATTTCTTACTATGGCTAATTTATAAATTAGTTTGTCATAGGTATGTATATATAGGAACAAGCATAGTATTTATAAGGTTCAGTGCTATTGGTGGTTTCAGGCATCCACTGGGGACCTTAAAATATAGCCCCCTTGAATAAGGGGGAACTACTGTATTTAAGCTGTAATATCCCATTGAGTAGTTTTTCTAACTGCTTACAAATGAGCCAATTTGTCCTGGCTTTAAGGCCATCTTAATTTTTGTTGTTTAAAAATGAAAGAGTCAATTCCTTTTATATTGTGATCTTTAAGATAAGCTATACATTTTCTTCAGATGTGGGTATGCTGAAAATTTCCACTGTCTGGCAAAATTCATCTCCCTTAGATTGTGTATTTCACATTCCCCATTCCTTTCACTTCCTAAAGATACTAGATACATTTGGAAGAAGAAAAATAATGGCTTTTTCTTTTAGTTTGTATGGTCAATTGAGCTCTTGGGTTTAAAATGATTTTAAATGTATTTTACTTCAGAGTGAATATACTCAATTTATAGTAATTTGATTAAAAGTGAATAAATTTATTACTAGCTCTCACCTTTCTCAATTCTATTTGCCTACTTATCTTTTACAGTCTGTTGAAGCATTTCATTTTTTTCTCCACAGTTGCAATAAAGACTTCTTTTTGCTAAAGCAGAAGCTTATTAAACCTTATCACAGCCTTCACGCCTTCATTTGTGTATACTGTGTAATGGAAAAAGAACCACAGACTAATGTTGTAAAATAACAAATGAGATTAAGCTGAGAAAGTTCACCTTTCTTAGAGGCAGAGAAAGAGTTTCATCTTCAGGGGCATGCATTTGTTTGCCTAATTTGACTGATATGTTTGAATTTGTAGATTTATGACCTGCATAGTAAAAAGATGGGCTTTTAAACTTATCTGTAGCCTAGGAGATTTTCACACCAATATTCTCAATTTGTCTATACTCTCTGATGCCAATATAGGGAAAGGAAAGTATCTTTTTCTTCAGATGGTTAAATCTTTATAATTTGAAATTGACAATAAGCTAAAAAAAAAAAGCAAAGATAAGTTCAAAATCAGATCTTTCTGATTTTCATGAGGCATTGTAAACATTATATTTCCCAGACTTTGTTTTCAAATCAGGTCCTGATTTATTTTGAAAAGAAAAAAACTGAAAATATTCAGAAACAAGTGGTATAAAATATTTCAGATTATAGTCTTTTTCTTAGCTTTGCTTACATGTCTACTTTTTTATCTGTATACTTACTTTATGGTACTTAAAATTTCTGTAAAAATTTTGACTAGCTTTAAACATTAATATAATTATAAATTATTGTAGAAGACAAGGGTACAGACATAGGTTCTCATTAAATAATGATTGATAGAAATGTGTACTCATGGGAACATTAACTTCGTTCATTTTGAGTAGACTACTCTAGGGCCTAAAGTTTCATCTTCTTTCCCTACCATTGTCTTTAAAAATGTGACATTAGCCTAAACATAACTTTTAAAAACATTAATATAGGACTTCTCTATAATAAATGCTCATTCAAAATTAAATGGTGAGAAATGACTTAGAAGATGATAGTGAAATTATGGGTCATTTTTTTCTTTTTCTCTATGTATGTTTTCTCAGTTATCTATAGTAAATATAACTTTTGCAATGAAATATTTATAATACTAAATATTAGTTTATGGCTGAATATTTTCATTTTTGGATTTAAACAATTTAACAACATATTTTACAGCTAACTATTTTTATGCCATTCATCTTATTAATGGAAAAGAAGGCTAGGTAAATTGATGGAAACCAAAACAAGATTTTAGTATTTAAAAAAAATCTAAGGTCAATTTTAGAGTTTTCCTTTACTTGCCTTTCTTAAAGTAGAACTTCAGTGTTGTTGTTGTGGTTTTTTAAGTAAAAATTTCTGGAGTGTGCCAGAATAACCTAATGCCAGTAATAATTTTGTTATTCAACACAATTGAAAGGAGTCATCATTAATTTGTATGCACTCTTTTATATAAAGTGAAACATGTATTCTTACTCTGTTTTCTCTGCTCAGTGACAAATGCCTTTCTACTTTTCACTTTATCAACATTAAAAAAAAGTGATTTTGAATACTGGATCCAGCTATTTCTGTTATATTTGGAGCAAATTGTGTAACATATGTATGAAATCTGTGATTTTATTTTAAGGTCTTATGAATGTATCCAAAATCTTTAGATAAATTTACATACAAGTTGCTTTAAAATACAAATTCCTTCCTGCTAAAAAAAGGAAGAATTTTAAATATTTATATTTTAATTGTTTTCTGATTGAATTAAGAATACTACGGATTTCTGAAATATAGTATGTAGTAACTCAGGTAAATGCTTATAAGTTCTATATAATTTATTCCAAAGCCTTAATGAAATCATTTTAACTATTTTATGCTATTTCTCAATATTGCCCTTATTCATACCCTATTTTACAATTTCCTTGAGGAAGCAAATTGTTTCAGTGTCAGTATGTATTTGAGAGTTGAGTTCATAGCCAAGCTGGAAGAGAGGGCATTATGGAAGTGAGATATAGTTTTAGGGTTTGTCTTGCTGAGAGGATGTAGATTTTCTGATTCTGTCTAGAACAGCGGTCACCAGCCTTTTTGGTACCAGGGACCAGTGCTCCTATGAGAATCTAATGCCTGATGGTCTGAGGTGGAGCAGAGATAGTGATGCTAGTGCTGGGAGTGGTCGAAAATACAGATGAAGCTTCGCTGACTCCCCCGCTGCTCACCTTTTGCTGTGTGGCCTGGTACCTAACAGGCCACGGACCAGTACCTGGTCTGTGGAAAGGGGGTTGGGGATCCCTGGTCTAGAAGATAGTATAGGTGAATGCAGCTGGGGAAAAAGAATGGCATCCCACTAAGCATGTTGTACCCATCCTATTTTAGGTTTGTGCACATTTCTTAGTCATTCCTTTGTTAGGTAGTAAAAGTGTAGTGTGGGAGGTCTATTTATTTCTCCACGTTGTTTGAATTAATAATTGTTGTTGTAGGAGTTTATCACAAGCAATGATTGGAAAGAGCAGGAATTGGAAGTTAGGTTAGTCTTTAGAACTGGGAGCAGAGAGAGAATGTTCAACGAGCTTATCCTGGGCAACAAAAGGTTAGGAATTAGAATGATGGATCTCTTTAACATTTTGGTGTTTTACATTTGGTAGGACAAATTTCTCCCTTTTTATGGCAGTACAAAACCCTCACAATAATTAGTTCTAAAGTTACTGTGATATTACAGTGTAATGGTTTAATTTAGAGCATGCACATTGACATCAGGCTTGGTTTAAGTTTTGACTCTATCCTCTACTAATTAGGCTAATATTATCAGCCTAAAGTGTCTTAATACTTAACACATAGTAAGTGTTCAATAAATGATAACTCATTTTTCCAAAGGATCTATAGTCTCTTCCAGCAGAGTTTAGTGAAATCTAGTTGTCTTTCCTTAGGCAGAGTAATTTGTTTTTCTTCTTATTCAGCTTTCTTCATCTCTGGTCTTTACCATAAAGTGGAAAGGTGACTTAAAAACACTTTTCCCCCATTGATTTCTAGTTATTGGCTAGACATTATGTTAGTTAAATATGCATATACCAATATTTGATATATTAAAAAACAGATATAATTCCTTAAACAGTGTTGTCTGACCAGAGATAAAATAATCCAAAAGAGATAGGAAAATGGGGGAGTGAGAGTACTTGTAGAGAAAATTAAAACAAATATGTAAACAAGAGGGCAGGTTTATCTACAGCTATAGAGAAAATCTGTTAAAACTACTCTGCCCACTTTGATTTTCCAGAAAGCTTCTTAATGTTTTTAAATATTAAATTATTTATTGTGTTGAAGTTAAATATTTGGATAATTGCAGTATGTGTGTGTGTGTGTGTGTGTGTGTGTGTGTGTGTGAACATAATGAATATATATTACATGAATGTAAGTTTGTTATTCCAAAACTAATTTTGAGGTTCTTTTTCACCTAAAAGAAATTTAAATAAATACTTTGAATATTTCAGGAAATACACCATGCCCTTCAGTAAATTTAAGGGAACAAGTGAATAACTTAGCTATTCCAACAATGTTTTGCCTCCGCATTCCTTGGCACAAACAAGGACTTCAGTGAAGCGTCCCTCATGGGAGTTGCCTGTGGAAATCTTACTAAAGAGGCCCAAATATCAATTCAGGTTCCCCTCCTTTCTATATTTTTAAATCAACTTTATTTATGTATAGTTTGCATGCAATAAACTGAATTCATTTTAAATATACCGTTTAATGGGACTGGACAAATGTATATACCCACAAGACATTAAATAGTTTTATCACCCCCAAAATTTCACTCGTGTCCCTTGCCAGTAAAATTTGCCCTGTCCCTGTATCCTGGAAGCCATTGATCTGCTAACTTTACCTATGAACATTTGTTTACAAGTTAGATTGTACACATAATTTTCACTGCCCTTGGGCAAATGCAAAGGAATGGAGTGTATACTGTATTAAACTTTACAAGAAACTGCCAAAATACTTGTCAGTGTTTGTACTGTTTTACATTCCTATCAGTAGTGTATAGGATCTTTTAAATTAGCTATCCTAATAGATCTGAATTAATATCTTGTTTTATTTGCACTTTCCTGATGCTGAGTATATGCTCATGTAGTTATTGGCCATTTAAATACCTTATTTTGTGACATGCTTTCTCTAATTTTTACCTACTTTTAATAAATTAAATTGCATATCTTTTTAAATTGGAAGAGTTCTTTTTATATTCTGAATACAAATTATGTGTTATATGCAATGCACATGTGTACACACATGCACAGTGTATTCCCCATTCTGTGGGTTGCATTGTCTTTTACTTAATAGTGAATTCCAATTAACAGAGTTATTTTAGTTTTTAAAAATTATTAAATTTATTGGGGTGACATTGGTTAATAAAATCATATAGGTTTCAAGAGTACCATTCATCTGTATATTGTATTATGTGTTCACCACCCAAAGTTAAGTCTCCTTCCATCACCATATATTTGATCCCCTTTACTATCTACATTCTTTCCACCCTCCTTTCACTCCGGTAACAACCACATAGTTGTCTGCGTCTATGAGTTTTCATTTGTCTTGTTCGTTTGTTGCTTTTAGTTTTAAATTCTACATATGAGTGAAATTATATGGTTCTCAACTTTTTCTGTCTGATTTCTTTCACTTAGCATGATTATCTTCAAGATCTATTCATGCTGTTGCAAATGACAGTATTTCATTTTTATGGCTGAGTAATATTCCGTTGTATATATGTACCAAAGTTTCTTTATCCAAAATGATGAAAGCATATTTTGGTTGCTTCCATGTCTTTATCATCAAGGATAGTGCTGCAATGAACAAAGGGGTACATATATCTTTATGAATAAATGTTTTCAAATTTTGGTGGTAAATACCGAGAGAGATTGCTGATCCATATGGTAAGGTAACTCTATTCTTAATTATTTGAGGAACCTCTATACTGTTTTTCATAGCAGGTGTACCGATTCGCATTCTCATCAGCCATGAATGAGGGTTCCTTTTCCCCCATAACCTCTCTAATACTTGTCCTTACCTGTCCTGTTGATGATAGCTATTCTAACAGGTGTGAGAGGATATCTCATTGTGGTTTTGATTTGCATTTCCCTAATAGCTAGTGAAGTTTACCATCTTTTCATATGTCTGTTGGCCATTTGTATGACTTCTTGGAAGAAATGTCTGTTCAAGTCCTCTGCCCATTTTTCAATTGGATTGTTGGTTTTTCTATTGCTGAGCTCTGTGAGTTTTTTGTATATTTTGAATATACCCTTGTCAAAGGTGTTGTTTGCAAGTATCTTATCCCATTCGATGGGTTGTCTTTTTGTTTTGTTGTGTTGATGATTTATATTGCTGTCCAGGTTTCTAAAAGTTCAATAAACCTCAAATTATTTTGCTTTCGCTTCCCTTGCCTTTGAGGTCAAATACATAAAATCCTCTCCAAGACCAAGCTCCATAAGTTTGGGAACTCTGTTTTCTTCATTGTATTGCATTGATTCAGTTCTTATATTTAGGTCCTTAATTCATTTTGAGTTAATATCTGTATGTGGTGATAAACAGTCTAGTTTCATTCTTTTGCAGATGGCTTTCCAGTTTTCCCAGTATCATTTATTGAAGAGATTTTCCTTTCTATGATGTATTGGCATTTTTGTCAAAAATCATTTTTCGATATAAAAATGGGTTTACTTCTGGACTCTTGATTCTGTTATACTGGTCCACATGTCTTTTTCTGTCACTACCATGCCATTTTGATTACTGTCACTTTGTATTATAATTTGAAGTCAGGCAGAGTTGTGCCTCCAGCTTCATTCTTTTTTTCTCAGGATGGCTTTGGCAATTTGGAGTCTTTTGTGCTTTCATACAAATCTGATGATTTTTTGTTCTCTTTCTTTAAAAAATGCCAATAGGATTTTGATGGGGATTGCATTAAATCTGTGTAATATTTTAGGTAATATGGTCATTATTATTATAATATGGTCATTATTATTACTATGTTGATTCTTCCCACCCAAGAACATAAAATATATTTCCATTTCTTTGTATTTTCTTTGATTTCTTTTAATAGGGATTTATAGTTTTCACTACATAAGTTCTTCACATTTCGATAGATTTATTCCTAGGTATTTTATTCTTTTTGTTGCAATTGCAAGAAGAATTATTTTTTCCACTTCTTTTTGTGACACTTCATTATTAGAGTATAGGAATGCTATGGATTTTTGAACATTGATTTTGTATCTAGAAACTTTATTTACTTGTGGTTTCTAGTAGTGTTCTTGTGGAGTCTTTAGAGTTTTCTATATAGAGAATCATGTCATCCACAAATCATGACAGTTTGACATCTTCATTTTCTATTTGGATGCCTTTTATGTCTTTATTTTGCCTGATTGCATTTGCTAGGACCTCCAATGTTATACTGAATTACAGTGGTGATAAAGGACAGCCTTGCCTTGTTCCTGATCTTAGAGGGAAAGTTTTTAGTTTTTTACCATTAAGTATAATGTTGGCTGAGGGCTTGTCATATATGGCCTTCATTATGTTAAGGTACTTTCTTTGTATACAGATTTTGTTAAGTGCTTTGATCATAAATGGATGCTATATGTTGTCAAAGGCTTTTTCTGCATCTATCGATATGATCATATGATTCTTATTTTTAAATTTGTTCACATTGTGGTTTATCACAATGATCGATTTGTCGAGTCATCTCTGTGTTACTGGGATGAAGCCTACTTGATTGTGGTGTATAATCTTTTGAATATGTTGCCATATTCAGTTTGCTAGTATCTTATTTAGGATGTTTACATCTGTGTTCATGGAAGATACTGGCCTATAGTATTCTTTTTTGTTGTTGTTGTTGTTGTTATCTTTATCAGGATTTGGTATCAAGGTAATATTGGCCTCAGAAAATGTGTTGGGAAGTATTGCCTCCTCTTCGATTTTTTGGAAGAGTTTGAGTAGAATAGGTATTAAATCTTTGAAAGTTTGGTAGAATTCACTGATGAAACCATCTGGTCCTCCTGAACTTTTACACTTGGGTAGGTATTTGATGATTGTTTCATTACATACTGCTGATCAAGTTATTTAGATTTTCCAGTTCTTCTTGATATGGTCTAGGAAGATTGTATTTTTCCAAGTACTAGTCCATTTATTCTAGGATATTAAATTTGGTGTTATATACTTTTTCATAGTAATTTTGTATGATCCTTTGTATTTCTGCGATGTCATTCATAATTTTCCTTCTCTCATCTCAGATTTTTTTGTGTCCTTTCTCTTTTTTTCTTTAGTGAGTCTAGCCAGGGGTTTTTCAATTTTATTAACCTTCTCAAAGAACAAGATTTTTGTTGCATTTATTTTTTTCTATTGTTTTTGTTTGTTTTTAATTTCATTTATTTCTTCTCTAATTGTAATTATTTCTTTCCTTCTGCTTTCTTTAGGCTTCATTTGTTCTTCCTTTTTTAGTTTTTTTAAAGGTGAAGTGTTAGGTTGTTTATTTGGGCTCATTCTTGTTTTTGGAGATGGGCCTGTATTGATATGAACTTAATTTTATGACCACTTTTGCTATGTCCCAAAAGTTTTGATATGTTGTACTATCATTATCATTCATTTCTATGTATCTCTAGATGTCTCTTTTTATTCTTCCATGAACCAGTTATTCTTCAGTAGCATGTTGTTTAACCTCCATATATTTGTGGTTCTATGTGTTATTTTTTGCAGTTGATCTCTAGTTTCAAAGAATTATGATCAGAGAATATGGTTGGTATGATTTCAACCTACTTGTATTTGTTGAGGCTATCTCTGTTTCCCAGCATGTCCTCAATTCTTGAGAATGTTCCATTTTCATGAGAGAAGAATGTATAAACAGCTGTTTTGAGATAGAATGCTCTATAAATGTCAATTATGTCCAGTTGGTCTAATGTGTCATTTAAGGATGTTATTTCCTTATTGATTTTCTGTTTGCATGATCTGTCTGTATCCAACAGTGGGGTATTTATGTCCCCTAGTATTATAGTGTTTTGGTCTGTTTCTCCCTTTAATTGTTTATAATTGCTTTATATATTTCAGGGCTCCCTGATTGGGAGCATGGATATTAATAAATGTTATGTCTTCTTGGTGCATGTTTCCCTTTATTTATTATAAAGTGTCCTTCACTATCTTTCTTTACCTTTTTAATTTTCAAGTCTATTTTGTCTGATATTAGTACCACTACTCCTACTTTTCTCTGAATGCCATTTGCTTGAAACATCATTTTCCACCCTTTCACTTTGAGTCTATATTTGTATTTGGAGCTGAGATATATGTCCTGCAGGCAGCATATGGTTGAGTTTTGTTTTTTGATCCATTCTTCAAATCTGTGCCTTCTTATTGGTGAGTTCAGTCCATTTACATTTAGGGTTATTATTGAAATATGTGGTCTTCTTATAGCCATTTTATCTTTTGCTTTCTGGTAGCTCAGTGTTTCCATTGCTTTCTTGTCCTTGTGTTTCTGTTTTCTTTATTTTGTTTGGCTTTTGTGGGTTTTGCCTCAAATCTTTCTTGTTCTATGTTGTATATTTCAGTTCTGAATCTTTGGCATCTAGTTACCATTACAAATATGTAAAGAATTGTGTCTGTGTATAGACACACACACACACACACACACACACACACACACACACACACACACACACACTCATCCATTTTCTTCTGTGTGTGCCTTATGGCCATCCCCCTTTTTAATTTTGATCTGTATATTCTCCCCTTTTCAGTTATTGTTGTCTCATTTGTCCCTATGTATACTGAACGTTCATTACTATCTTGCTATAGCCATTCTCTTCTTATTATTTAAGCTTATAATGCCCTGTTCATAGTAAGAGTTGCACTCCTCTGTTTCTAGTTGCCTGATAGTCATTTTACTCCTAATTATGTATTTTTTGGTCATTTTGTTTTACGTGAGCTGATCCCTTTGAGCATTTCCTGTAGTGCATGCCTTATAGTGGAGAATTCCCTCTTTTTGTATGTCTGGAAATGTCTTAATTTAATATTCATATCTTTGTTGTATGCATTATTCTAGGCTGGTATTTTTTTTCATTTAATAGTTTGAGTATTGGATTCTACTCATTTCTAGCTTATAAGGTTTGTGCTGGGAATTCTGAGGATAATCTCATGGGGTTTTCTTTATAAGTTACCATCTTATTCTCTCTGGCTTTCCTGAGAATTCTATATTTGTCATTCATTTTTGAGAAGTTTACTATTGTTTGTCTTGGAGAAGGCCTTTTTGGGTTGAGATAATTGAGTGTTCTGTGACTTTTTGAATTCTAAGCTCCTGTTCATTCCTTAGATTCCAAATTCTTTTCATCTATTTGTCCAAAAATGCTTTCTAATCCCTTCTCCTTTTCCTCCACTTTAAGAAGGCCCATTTTCTTATGTTTCCTTTCCTGATAGTATTAGCTAGTTCTTGTATTTCTCTTTCATTATTTTTATTTTTTTTGGTTTTTCTCTTCTTCCTTTCGATTTATCTCTAGATTTATGTCTTCAATATCAATCCTTTTCTCCTTTGGTCAACTCTTTTTCTCAAGCTTCCTATTTTATTTTTTTACTCTTGCAGTGTGTGCATGCATTTTTTTTTTTTTATCTTCAGAAGATCTATCCTGTTCTTTTTCAGGGTTTCAATCTCCTTGCTAAAGAACTAATTCTGCTCATCTAGTTGTTTTTTTCAATTCCTAAAATTGTTGACATGAATTTTTTCGGATCTCACTGAGTTTATTCAGAAGTACCATCCTGAATTCACTGTCACTATTGCATATTCCTGTGTCTGTAAAGTTATTTTCTGGAGATTTTTCTCTTTCTGAGCTGCCTTGTCTCCTTGGTTGTTCATGATGTTTAATGGACTATTTCTCTACTTGAGCATTACTGAAAGTGTATTTTGCTTTTCTTTTTTCCAGAAAGAATATTTATTATGCAAATGTCTTTCTTTAGCCTGTTGCAAAGAAGACATTTTTCTTTGTTTCCAGTAGGTGGTGTCTAAGCCTTTTGGATCTCTGCTTTATATAAAGTTTAAAATGCCTTTTTTTCTTACAAATATTAAATCACACTCGCTACCCTCAGTCTCAGTCCCTGTCTGTGTTAGTGACAGTTTTGGTAGCATTTGCTCTGATTCCCTGAGGTTTCGTGGTATTCAGTTGGAAGATGTGGGGGATAGGTCCTCTGGGTTGGGGGATGGGGCTGTGGCTCAGCATTGTGTTTTGCAAGCGTAGCTGGTAATATTCAACTGTTGTTTCTCTGCTGACTCCACTTCTCACCTTTCTACCCTGTTCCCTCGGCAGTGCTGCTGCGTGGAGCTCACAGCTCTCTCAGGCAGGGCTGTGCAGGAAGCCTACCACACCTTTTCCTCTCTCCCTCCTCCTGCAGGGAACTCTGGCTGTGAGATGAAACTTTGTTTCTCCCAGTCTACCACCTGACTCCCACAGTTCTGACCTGTGGTAACTCTTATGCGCAGATCCCACGCTCAGCCGTGCTGGTGTACAGGTTGTTTGTTGTTGAATTTTAGATGTTCAGCATATTGTTGTATCAAGGGGTGTGTTCTGGGAACATCTCTCACTCTGCCATGTTTCTTCATCACTTTTATTTCTAATTATATGATTTTTATCCTTTATTTTGTGAACGTGGTGTATCATCTTGATCTAGTTGTTTATATTAAACCATTCTTGCACCCCTGCAATGAACCATTCTTGATCATGATGTACTATCTTTTTAATATATTTTTGTATTCAATATGCTAGTATTTTGTTCAGGATTTTTGCATCTGTATTCATCAGATATATTGATCTGTCATTTTGTGTGTGTGTGTGTGTGTGTTATTGCCATGTTTTGATATCAAGGTAATGTTTGCTGCCTTTAATGTGTTAGTAAGTATTGCCTCTTCTTGAATTTTTGGAAGACTTTGAGAAGGATAGGTATTAAATTGTCTTTGAATGTTTGGTAGAATTTACTAGTGAAGCCATTTGTCAATTAACAGAGTTTTACATTTTCATAAATTTTTAAATCAGTTTTCTTTCATTTATTTTTAAATGTTTTTATTACTATTTCCTTCTGTGTGTATATATAAGAAACCTTTACAATTTTATAGAGTTTTCAATTTTGCCTATATTTTCTTCTATACATTTGATGCTTTTAGCTTCCAAAACAGGTTTTTTTTTTTTTTTTTTTTGAGTGTGCATAGTGTATGGTAAGGATTCTGGTTCAATTCTCTAAAAATATTTTAGGTGAAATTCGCATAATATAAAATAAACCATTTAACAGAAACAGTTTAATGGCATTTAGTACATTCACTATATTATGCAACCACAACCTCTATCTAGTTCTGAACATTTTTATTACTCCAAAATAAAATCTCATACCAAACAAGCAGTTTCTCCCATTTCCTCCTAACCTCTAGTTCCTGGAAACCAACAATCTGCATTCTTCCTTTATTCTGGATATTTTACATAAGTGGAATCATACATCATGTTACCTTTGTGTATGGCTTATTTCACTTAATGTTTGCATGGTTCATCCCCATTGTAGGATGTATCCATACTTCATTCCTTTTATAGTGGAATAATATGGCATTGTATGGATGTACCACATTTTGTTTATTCATCCATCCATTGATGGACATTTGGACTGTTTACCTTTTGGCAATTGTGAATAATGCTGCTATGAACATGTGTGTACATATGTTTGTTTGAATACTTATTTTCAATAATTTGAGGCATATTCATAAGAGTAGAATTACTGGACATATGTTACTTCTATTTTTAAGTTTTTGAGGAGCCACCATACTATTTTCCATAGTGGCTGAACCATTAGCATTCCCACAGCAATGTGGTAATTCACCATTTGTATATCTTCTTTGGAAAAATGTCTACTCAAAGCCTTTGCTTTCTTTTACATGGACTGTTTTTTTTTTTTTAATTTGATATTGAATTGTAAGAGTTCTGTGTATATCCTGGATACTAGACATGTACATGATTTGCAAATATTTTCTCCCATTCTGTAGACTGTTTTTTTCACTTTCTTGATAATATACTTTTATACACAAAAGTTTTTAGTTTTCATGAAGTCTAATTTATCTGGGTTTTTAATTATTTTGTTGCTTATACTTTTGGTATCATATCTAAGACTCCATTGCCAAATTCAAGGTCATGAAGATTTACTCCTGTGTTTCCTGTTAAGAGTTTTATTGTTTCAGTGTTATATTAGGTCATTAATACATTTTGAATAAGGTTTTGTAAATGACATGAGGTAGAGGTCCAACTTTACTGTTTTGTATGTGGATATCCAGTTTTCCCAGCACTACTTATTGAAGAGAATGTTCTTTCTCCTCATCAAATTGTCTAGGCATAGTTGTCAAAAGATCAATTCACCATAGATGTATGGATTTACTTTTGGACATTCTATTCTGTTACACTGTCTGTTTGTTTATCTTTATGCTGGTACCACAATTTTAATAACTGTAGCTTTGTAGTAAGTTTTGAATTTAGAAAGTGTGAGTCTTCCGATTTTCTTTTTTTTTTTTCCAATCATTTTGGCTATTTGGGGCCCCTTACAATTCCATATGAATTTTAGGATCAGCTTTCTCATTTTAGGTCAAAAGACTGTTAGAATTTATTTTTCATTATTTTTTATTTTAAGTATAGTCAGTATGCAATGTTATGTTAGTTTAGAGTGTATAATAAAGTGATTTGACATTTATATACCTTACAATATGGTTACCACACTAATTCTAGTCATCATAATCATCAGTTACTGTGCAAACTTATCACAGTATTATTGGCTATGTTCCTCTTTACCCATTCCATTCACCACCTGAGGTTCTTCCCAATAGCTACCATCCCAATTTTGATAGGAATATCATTGAATCTATAGATTTCTTTGGGTGGTATTGCCATCCTAATGTTGTTGTGTTTTCCAAAATGGGAACACCAAATATCTTCCCAGTTATTTATGTTTGTTTCAGTTTTTTTTATGTACATATCTTTCAGTTACTTCATTAAATTTATTCCTAGGTATTCTTTTGTTGGTATTATAAATGGAATTGTTTACTTAATTTTCTTTGCAGATTATTCATTGTGATTGTATAGAGACAAAATTGATTTTTGCATGTTGATATTGTACCCTAGGACTTTGCTAAACTTATTAGCTTTAGTATTTTATTTGTGGATTCTTTAATACTTTCTGTATCTAGAGGATCATGTCATCTGAAACAGACATAGTTTTACATTTTCCTTTCCAATGTGAGTACCTTTTATTTATTGTCCTTACCTAATTACTCTGGCTAAGATTTCCAATACTATGTTGAATAAAAACAATTAAAGTGAGCATTCTTCTCTTCTTCCTGATATTTGCAAAAAAGCTTTCAATCTTTCACCATTGAGTACTGAGTTAGCTGTGGGTTTTTAATAAATACATTTTTATCATGTTAAGAACGTTCCTTTCTATTCTTAGTCTGAGTGAATCTATTATAAAAGTGTTTAGGACCTTGTCAAATGTTTTTTCCGTATCAATTGACATGATCATATCATTATTTCCCCTTGTCCTATTAATGTGGCATATTGCATCAATTGATTTTCTTATATTGAACCACCTTTGAATTTTTGGGACAAATTTTACCTGGTCATGGTGTATAATTCTTTTAATATACTGTTGGATTTGATTTGCATATTTTTTGAGATTATTTGAATCTGTTTTTATAGAGAATATTGGTTTGTAATTTTTTTTTCTTTAGTGTCTTTGTCTGGCTTTGGTTTCAGAATAATACTGGCTTCATAGAATGAGTTAAGTTGTGTTACCTACTCTTCTAAATTAGGTCACATTATGCATGAACATGGATTTTTGGAGGACACTATTCAAACCAGTATACCATGCATTAGAAAATTTCTTATTCGAACTTTTAAAATGACACTTTGAAAATATTTTCATTTTAATGTATTTTTGTCTACTTGCCAAATTTAAAGAGTATTACAACCAAATATTCAGACAAAGATTAAAACAGAATTTCTCAAAGTTTCAAAACAAGAAAAATGTAGAACACAATATCACTGTTATCTTTTTTCTGATTTAAATTTATCAGAATGAAGCAAAGAATGATTGCATTAGAAAGTGTTTGGGGGAGGAAGTTTGTGAGACAATCCTCAAACTTTTGCATTGCGATACATGTACCAGGCTGAGTAGTGCATAATTTCTTCACCCTCAAAGAGCTCATAGTTCTGTTGAGAGACAAATTACAATATAGCATGAAGAATGCAAAAGTATAACTGTACATAAGGCATAGAAAGAATTACCTATATTCTAAAATTTTGTGTGACAGAGAGTGAGAGCAAGAGCAAGAGCAAGAGCAAGCAAAAGAGAACCAATTAGTTTTGAAAGGAAAAATAAATAAATAAAACAAGATTATTTATTCCAAATACACAAATTCAAAAGTAATGACCCTCACAGTATTGTAATATAGTTCAACTTTATGTCCAAAATATTGAAAAATGTATTCCAAAATGTTGATTCTGTAATTGAGTATTTTAGATATGGAGAATTTGCTAAAGGTAAATCTCTCATATAGCCAATCACAAAGCTTCAATTTGGAAAATTTACCATAATACCGTGAAACAAACATCAGCCTGATCACTGATTTTGTGACTGAAACAAAGTGATATCTTTGGTTCTTATTCTGCCTCAACATGTTTTTTTATACATGAGAAATTAGCTGTAATAATTTCCTCTGGAAGATGATCTGTACTACTTTGGATTGTTTTTCTGCCTCTCCCCTCTTAAATTTATTTTACTTAGGTAATATATTCAGGTGGTTCAAATTTTGATAGTTATAAAGGAATATATAATTGAAAGAATCCTACTCTTTGTGCCCAGCCCCATAGTTCTTCTTTCCATAGGCTATCTGTGTTAACATCTCTTGTTTTCACTTCTAGTGCTATTTCATGCATATATAACATGGGCACTGACAAACATACACACACTTGCTTTTTTTCCCCCTTATTTGTACATATTTCTCTGGGTCTTGCCTTAGCTCATTCCACATTAGTACATTAAGAACTATGGCTACATAGTATTATTTGATTATATGTTATGCCATAATTTTTAAACCAATCCCCTATTGATGAATATGTAGCTTGTTTCTTGATTTTCCTATTGGATTCTGAAATGGATAACCTTGTAATAAATCATCTAGATGTGTATTATCTATAGGATAAATTTTTAGAAATTGAACTGCTGGGCTGGATGGTATGTTGCCTTTGTCATTTTGATGGGTATAGCCAAATTATTTTCCATAGGGGTTGCACCAATTTATATTTATACCAGCAATAGATAAAAGTGCTTTTTTCCTCAACCTTCATCAATATGTTGTGCTATCAAACATTACATCTTTCCTAAATTTGATAGGTAAAAAATGATATTGTGGTTTTAATTTGCTTTTATGTTCTGAGTAAGGTTGAACATCTTTTCATATATTGAAGGACTTGTGATGTTGATAGAAAAATTTTCTTTATGATGGTAGGGATGATACTGAATTGATTGGTACCACGTATATTCTTCATAACTTATAACAATGGCATGTTCTTTTACGTCATGGTAAATTACAAACAACCCATTTAGATCAAATAAATGGTAAGACCAGAACATTTTATGTGTTGAAAAATTCACTAGCTTTTTATAATTCACTCATTATAAAGTTAAAATATCATGGTTGACAACTGAACCAACATTTCCTAGTAATTTTAAATGACTTAGATTACACCTAAGAAATTTAACTCTATCAGAGGGTGAGGGAGGGAAGTAGATGGGGGAACAATTAAATCATTTCTTCAATTAAAAAATAATTTTGAAAAAGATGACCTGGAACAAAAAAGAAATTTAACTCAATATTTTATTACTTACTATACATAGCACTTTATAAAAATATTTTTTCATATTCTGAGAAAAAAATATAATTGTCCTTTACTATGAAACTTACCAATGTGTTAGAATTTTTACAGAATTACTTAAAATTATGGTATGTTTTCTTTTGAAATATGTATTTGCAATTTTCTTTCTCAATACTTAAGCCACATTCCAGGCAGTTTAGAAGCTCAGTATATGTGGAAATGTGTTGGCTACATTGTAAATGGCTCTAGACTCTTGCATCATACAACAAATTGTTCTCAGAGCTTTATCTACTGCACTATAGATTATTTATATTATAAAACTTATCAATATCTGCCATGTATCATCATTAGTTTTTTATGTCTTCCTTTCTCACTATATTTTTAACTTCTAGAGGACATAATTTCTATTTCCCTTTAGAACTAGCTTAGAGCTAATATTAAGTAATTTAGAAGGTTCTATAGAGAGTGAACACTTTTCAAATGACAGGGTTTTATAATTTTTATTGAAATAATTGTGGGTTCACATGTATTTCTAAGAAATAGTACAGAGATCTCTTGTATATTTTACTATTTACCCCTAAAGGTAACATCTTGCAAAACTTTTACATCATATCACAACCAGTATATTAATATTAACACAATCCACCAGTCTATTCACCTTTTATCAGATTTACTTGTGTCCATTTATGTGTGTGTTTCAGTTCTATACAATTTTATAACCTATATAGATTCATGTATCCATCACTACATGTATAATACTGAACAGTTCCAATATCTTAAGGATATCTGTAGGCCTTTTAATAACCATTGATACCTCCCATCCTTTACCCCCCACTATCCTAACCCATGGCAACCAATAATCTGCTCCATATTTCTGAAATTTTATCCTTTAAAAATGTTATGTAAATAGGAAAATATAGTATGTAACTTTTTGTGATTGGCTTTTTTGATCAGCATAATTCCCTGGCGATACATCCAATGCCTCTCATTATCAATAGTTTATTCCTATTTTCTGCTGAATAATGTTCCATGCTATGCACATACCAGTTTGTTAAACCATTCACACATTGAAGGAAATCTGGGCTGATTCCAGTTTGAGGATGTTACAAATGTGGCTTCTGTGAATATTACTGTAAAGGTTTTTGTGTAAACAAATTTTTATTCCTTTGGGAAAAATGACCAGGGTATAATTGTTGGGTTGTATGGTAGTTGCATATTTACTTTTATTAGATACTGCTGGACTGTATTACAGAGCAACATTTTCATTCCAAATAAATGAGTGATCCTGCTTCTCTTCACTTTTACCAGTATATGTTGTTATCAATATTTTTATTTTAGCTGCTTTTATAGATGTATAGTGATAGATCAATGTGATTTTAATTTGTAGTTACTTAATGGCTAATGATATTCAACAACTTTTGATGGACTTGTTTGCTATCTTTGTATCTTCTTCAGTAAAATGGCTCATTTTGCCCAATTTCTAATTGGACCATTTGATCCTTGTTGAGTTTTTTCAGTTTCTTATATATATTCCAGATTCTAGTTCTTTGTCAGATATGTGATTTGTACACATTTTCTCCTGATCTGTAGTTCATCTTTTTGTCCTCTAAACAGGCTGTTTGGCAGAACAAAATATTTAAAATTTGATGAAGTCCAATTTATCAATATTTCCTTTAATGGATTGTGCTTTTTGTATCAATACTAAGAACTCTTCACCTAACCCTAGATACTATAGATTTTTTAAAAGTGTTATAGTTTTATTTTTTTACACTTAAGTCCATGACCCAAGTTTATTTAATTGTCCCAACACCATTTTTTGAAAAGACTATCCTTTCTTCATAGAAGTGCTTTCTACTTTTGTAAAAAAACAAAATCTCTTGGTTTTATTCATGTACTTCTATTTCTGGGTTCTCTATTCTGTTTCATTGATCTATGTGTCTGTTCTTTAACAAATAACATACTGCCTTGATTACTGTAGCTGTATGGTAAGCCTTATTATTGGGTAGTCTGATTCCTCCCACTTTATTCTTTTCCTCAAGACAGCCTTAATAAAAGTGCATTTTTTAGGCCCAGTGCCTTTTCCATATAAATTTTATAATTAGTTTGTCCAACCCTTGCTGGAATTTTGATATGAATTAAAGTAAACTTACAGATCAACTTAAGGAAATTGACATCTTCACCATATTGAGTCCTCTGATCCATGAGCATGGAATGTCATTACATTATTTAGATTCTTCTACCCAGAATAGTCCTCATTGTGTTTTTTTTTGTTGTTGTTGTTGTTTTGGTGTCAGACGAGAGTGCATACATTAATCTGAATTTCAACTTTTGTTGGCCTGCTGAAAATGATTATGCTTATTTTTAATATTCATAGTATTCATTCATTCACTCACAATGCAGATATATTGATCTTGTTGCATTGCAATTGATAGATAAAATTTTGTCTATAATATTAATGTTTGATTTAAAGGTTATAACCCTGCCAATAGGTCAAAAATCAACTTTTCTAAAGACAGAACATTAGTATTGTAGACTAACAAAACTTTGTAACAATATTTACTGTAAAGACTTTTATCTCTGGTACTAAATAAATATGATGTGCTGAGGGAGAGGATTACTGACTAAAAGAATGAGGACTCATTGGAGGGAGGGTATAATCTTTGAAAATTTTATTATTTGGCAGGTTTTGAGACCATTAGCAAAAGAAATTGAGGATATAGAAAGGGTCAACATAAGAGGTAGGAGTAAGTGATTATTATTTAGGAGACAATAGATAAATTATCTTGGGCTGTACTGGAGAAGTCCCATTACAGAGTAATAATAACATTTTAGATAAGGTTGTAACTTCTTGAAATAGGAAATATCCAAGGAGTTGTTTTATTAATTCAAGAAATATTTATGGATTCTCTACTATTTTCCCCACATTTAATTCTGAGACCTGTGAATGTATAGCTGTTAAAAAGATAGGATCTCTGGGTTCATGAAATTTATTCTGTAATATTATATATATCAATAATAGCATTTATAGATTTTTAGCAAGTAAATTACATGATAAACTTATTGTTTTAATAGGCCTATTTATAAATCTTAGTGGCAAAACCAAAAAGTGATACCAACCTTCTACATCGGTTTTTAAATTAGGGAGATTTTTTCTGGTCTTATCATTTTTTAAGGTTTTGGAAATTACCATCTGAGGATATTAATTTGATTGTCAAATGAATTAATTATGACTTAAAAAAGGGGTGTTTTCTGACCTAATTACAACATAATTTCTAAACTTATTTTAATTAATTTTTAGTATACAGTACATTGGTTAGACATCTATATAGTTCATAAAACAATACCCACCATTGCAACTTTTCTCCCCTAACCTTCCACCTAGCCAACATATTAATGCTAACTGCATTCCCCATGCCGTGTTCCCCATCCCTGTGACCATTTATCAACTACTACTTGTACTTCTTTAACTCTTCACACCATTCTCCCAGTCCTCGAGCCTCCCTCCCCTCTGTCTGCCACCAAATTGTCCACTGTATTTGTGAGTCTGTTTAAGATTATTTTGTTCTTTTTATTACTTAGATTCTACATATATGTGAAATAATATAGTGTTTATCTTTCTCTGATTTAAATACCTTCCAGGTCCACCAAAGCAATAACCGTTTCCATTCCCTTCCTTTTCATATGTAGGGATCTTGTTTTCTTATCCTTTCAGCCACTTTATCTTTTGGTTGGAACACTTAATTCTTTTCATTTAAGGTACTTATTGATAGGAATGTTGTTGTTACCATTCTCTATTCTTGTTTTTGATACTTTTTTTTTTCTTCTTAAAGAAGTCCCTCCAACATTTCCTATAATAGTGGCTCAGTGGTGATAAATTCCTTTAGCTTATTCTTGTCTGGGAAGCTCTTTATCTATCCTTCAACTCTAAATGATAGCTTTGCTGGATAAAGTATTCTTTGTTTTAGATCCTGGGTTTTTATCATGTTGAATATTTTGTGCCAAGCCCTTTCGTTCTGTATGGTTTCTTTTGAGAAATCAGCTGCCAGTCTTATGGGTGCTCCCTCATAAGGAAATTACTGCTTTTCTCTTGCTGCCTTTAAGGTTCCCTCTTTGTATTTAACCTTTGGTATTTTAAATATAATATATTTGAGAGATTTTAAGAATGTCCACAGCATGAGCCAAGACAGACCATTTTTATGGAAAATCCACTGGAAGTGGCTTGGGCAGGCCCACAAGTTGGGTTGGGTGGGGTCTCAGGGAATCACCCAGGCAGGGCGACCAGTGTTAGCTATGTGTCTGGAAACTCAGATATGGCGATTGCCTGGGTCTCCAATCTTGGTGGGGGAGGGTTCAACAAGTGAACTATGCCCTCTGCTAGCACTTCTGTCTGGGAGAAACCTGCCCCTCCAGCCCTTACCCTGAAGCCAGACAATTTACTTCTTCCCCATATGTCCCTGGTGCCGTTTGAGTTGCTGCCCTAGTGCTAGAGCTCAGAGAGAGTGAGTCTATCTCCATATAAATTTGTGCAGGACCCTTTAAGAGGTGCTTCTTGGACTCCTCCAGCCCTCAGTCTCAGTTAGCCACAATCTCCACTGGTTTTTACAGCCAGATGTTGTGAAGACTTCTCTTCTTGTCTCTGTAACCCTGGGCTGGGGACCCTGGTGCGGGGCTGGGTGCCCTTGCTCCTCCAGGGGGAACCTCCGCCGCTAAGATAATTTTCCAGATTATCAGTTGCCACATGCAGGTGTGGGCCCAGCCGGTTTTGCATTTCTGCCCCTCCTACCAGTCTCAAAGTGACCTCTTCTATTTGTTCCTATTTGTAGTAGTTTTGTTCAGCTAGACTTTAGGCAACTTCCAATAATGGCAGTTCTGTAGATTACTTGTAATTTTGATGTGGTTGTGAGAGGAGGCAAGCACAGCATTAACCTATTCCAGCATCTTGACTGAAAGCTCCAATTTCAACCTCATTGACTTTACAGAGATAACTAAATAGTTTTGTTTATCTATTTAGGTCTCTGTCAATATTCATGCAGACTGATTCAAACAGACAATTGCTAGTCTATATACAATATGTGTAACAATTTTAAAATTTGTAAACCAAGTTAACAAACTTAAATTATGTTCTATGCTCACAATTTTACAAATATACCTTTAAATGAATTGAAAAATCAGAGTCCAGGTTAGAATTCTTAAACTCCCAGAATCCAACACTGGGGCATAACTGTACTCGGAAAGCTGGCTCATAGACCTTGGCTGGCTTCCTCCTTTTTTGATACCTGCCTCTTCTTACACCAGGAGGGACCTCACTCTAAAATATGTTTCATTTCTCACTATCTAAGCAAACTCTGTTTCTGGTCCATATCACCAGCTTTCTTTGACTACCTATTGAGTCTAACAGTGAACACATAGATAGCAACATTCATCACCCAGAGCAACACTTCAAAATAGGTTCCATGAAGTAATTATTCCATAATTTTCTCAGACATCTAAAGGATAAAAAAATTAAAATGCTACCAGCATTGTACCATATTTAGGAGAATCAGGAAAATGGTTCTATGTATAATTTTTTGTAAAGCTTTGGAAAAGTTAGTGGGCTGAAGATAGGTAGTGAAGAGTAGACCTGAAAAATATACCAAGGTGGGCTCATGAAAGTGGTTTAGGGCTATTTGGACAAGGAATTTGTGTATCTTAGGTACTCAAATTATCATCCAGAATGGGGAGGCAAAGGCTTCTGATGATTCTTTCCCTTAGTCCCATAGACTCTTCACTTCTGGAACTGGGAGTAGCTGAAGAATGACTAGAGTAAAGTCTGCTAAATTATGAGGACCCTCTTGTCCACATCAAAGTGTGACACTTTATTCATTAACTTATTTATGTTTAAATATTAAATGGTATGGTAAATGTTTTTTGGCTTGAAAATGTATTTAGATGTAACCACGTTTGATTCCAATGAACATGGCAGCGTAGGGAACCCCAAAAGCCCATTTTCCCATAAAAACAGCAAATAAATTAGCAGGTACTCTCAGGAAGAACTTTGTTGGCCTTCAGGAAACTAATCAAAAATTTACAGCAACCAAAAGAATGCTTCATCCAGAAAAAAAAAAGTTGATCTCAACAAGAAAACTTTGCAGCATTCTAACTTATCCTGTCCCCATTCACTGCGCTTCAGTTTGGCAGAAGATTTGAAGACAATTGTCCAACTTTTTAGTGTCAATTCTTAGTACTGGAGGGAATATAAATGACCTTGTTCTTTAAAAAATGTGGTTATTTACTTTGACCAGTCTGGTGGCTCCTTCAAGGACCAGCTCAAAAGGTGTGCCTGTATTTTGCCTAACTCAGAACTCTCCCAAGGCCAAGGCAAGTACTTGGGAGCATTAGTGGAAATTATGTAAAGGCAAATGTGTTAGCTATTGCCTTTCAAGGCAAGTAATAACAGTTGGGCAAACAGTAGATAAACCAAAAATCATATGTGGGTATACAAGTATCTCTTTGAGACCCTGTTTTAATTTTTTTTGACTACCCAGAAGTGAAATTGCTGGGTCATTTGGTAATTCTCCTTTTAATTTGGTGGGAAACTGCCATACTGTTTTCCATAGCAGCTACACCATTTGACATTTCCAGCAACAGTGCACAAGGGCTCCAATTCTCCACAGTCTAACCAACACTTATTATTATTTTTATAGTAGTCATCTTATTTGGTGTGAGGTATTATCTCATTGTGGTTTCAGTTTGCGTTTGTGTACTAATTAATGATGTTATCTTTTCATGTGCTTCTTGGCTATTTTGATATCTTCTTTGGAGAAATGTCTATGCATGTACTTTGTCCATTTTTAATAGTTTTGTTTGTCCAAATTTCTAGTGCCAACTCCTAGTACTAGAATCTCCAACATAAGAGAACTGATGTAAAATAATGGTATGATTTAAATGTTCTTTGACATTTTAGTAAATTTTAACTTATAATTGTTTTATAATTAGTATTTTGCCAGGGTGGGCTAAATCTGTACCCGAAGCACTTCAAAATACAATGTTAAATTGTGACTATGCCTTGTTTACTTTCTGGCTCATTTGAGTATTGCCTGATGCTCAGAAAATAATTTTAAAATCTTTATAAGAAAACACATTGAAACTATTTAAGTCTACATTACTTCTCTCTTGTTTTTATAAATTGAAATTTAAGCACAAGGCTATATTTAAGGTTATTTTGACCTAAAAAGTTGTAATACTGAGCTCTGTGTGTAGTTTTGTTGAATTTCTCTGCAGATCCAAACAGATCTAGCATTATGAGGACTGCATAAAAGATGCTGCTTCATGATGTAACAAGTCCCATAATTGAACTGCTTAAAATGATTAATCTAGAAAAAATTTTTTCTCTAACACATGAATTTTCTATAAGTCATCATTTTATATAAAGAATCCTTATGGTAAATGGGTGATAGAAATGACAAAGGAAAAGAAAAAGATCCATAGGTAAAGATGTAAATAAGCTGCAGTTTAGTATAAGGGGCAGATAGTAAGAGAACATCTGATTCTTTTTATCTTTTTCATTTTGAGATGCTTAAATCTTTTATAGCAAGAAAATATTTCAAGTTTTAATACATTTATACTATTTTATTAATTTGTATTTCAGTGTCCTATAAGCATTTACTCTAGAAGGGCTTTGATCTGTTATAACAAAAGCATTGATGTTTTCTCCAATGTTATTTAGTGCATTTATAGGCTAGATAATGTAGAGAGGTTTATATGGAAATAACTGATTTTACAAATAAACATTCATCCATTCATCCAATGCGTCACTCACATGTTCCCAAAATGCCTTATATGTGTTAAGATATGTGAGTGGCAGATTATACACTGCAGAAATAATGCCAGTTTCCTAACAATTAATATAAATGAAGGTTTTCATCGTCTCATTCTCTTCAACCCTCATGACTGAATTTTATGTCTTTGGGAATGAGTACTTAGATAGCTGTATACTTGATGCATTCAGATGGGGTTAGAGAAAGATGCTTATAAACTCAGTTATGAATATAACTCAGTTAGGAAAAAAATAAAGGTGGGAGGAATCACTTTACCTGGATTTATGGCCTACTATATAGCGACAGTCAGAAGAGCTGTAGTAATAGTAGAGGGATAGACACATAGATCAATGAAACAGAAGAGAGAATCATGAAATAGACCTACATAAATATGCCCAGCTAATTTGTGAAAGAAAAGTATAATCAACCTGATGAGAGAAAGATACTTTTTAAAATAAATAATGCTGGAGCAATTGCACATCCACAAAACAAAACAAAACAAAACAAAACAAAAACAACAAACAAACAAACAAACAAAAAACAAGATGAACCATGAGACAAACTTTACACTTAAAAGAATTAATTCAAAATGAATCATGGAATAAAATGTAAAAAAAAAAAATTAAAGCTGTTTCAAAAAAATATAATCCCCAGGACCTAAGACTAAGTAAAATATTCTTATACTTGATACCAAAAGCCCAATTTATGAGAGGAAATACTGATAAATTGGACTTCATCCAAATTTAAAAAAAAATATTTTGTTATATGAACGTCTTTGTTTAAAAAAGATAAAAATACAACTATAGACTGGGCAAAAATATTTACAAAACCCGTATTCAACAAAGGATTAGTATTTAAAGTATCTAAAGAACTCTCAAAATTCATCATTTAAAAAAAATTCCTTATAAAATGGGTAAAAGACATGAATGCACATTTCACATAAAAGAAAACACAGATAATAATTAAGCACATAAAATTATGTTCAACATAATGAACCATTAGAGAAATGCAAATTAAATACACATTGAAACGTCACTATATACCTATAAGAATGGTTAAAATAAAAAATAGTGAAGATACCAAATGATGATGAGAATTTAGAGAAACTAAATTGTTCATACCTTATTTCTCCTTTGTAGTGTTATTTCATCATGGTTTTCATTTTCATTCCCCTAATGGCCCATGATGTTGAACATCTTCTCATATACTTATCTGTATAACTTCTTTCGTTAAGTATCTGTTTAAGTCCTTTGTCTATTTTTAAATTGGGCTATTTATTTACTTTTTCTTGAGTTCTCAGATTTCTTTATATACTTGGGATAATAATCTTTTGTTTACTATATGATTATAATATTTTCTGCCAGCGTATAGCTTTCCTTTTTATTCACTTAACAGTGCTTCTCACAGTTCAAAAAATTTCAGTTTTATGAATCCAATTAATCATTTTTTCATTCTATGGAATGTGCTTCATGTCTCAAAGAAGTTTTTTGCATTAGACAAATTGATTTTCTATGAATTTTATTTTGCATAAGGAAGAATTTTTTCTATATATCCTTCTAAAATCTTTATAGTTTTTAAAGCTTACATTTAGATGTATCTTTTATTTTGTGTAAATTTTTGTATAAGATGTGGTATTTTATTTAAGGTTTATGCTTTTTTATATGGATTTCTAGTTGTTTGAATACCATTTGTTTAAAAAATAATCAGTTCTCCATTGAATTGCTTTTGTACCTTTGTTAAAAATCACTGTATTCACTTTGTTTGTATGGTCTATTGGTTTACATTGATATATGTGTATATTCTTCATACCATCATTTATGGATTACTGTAGCTTTGTAGTTAAGTTTTAAAATCTTTAGTGAGTTTCTTTCTACTTCATTGTAATTTAGAAAATGTTTTAGTTATTATACCTACTTTGTTTTTCCATAGAAATTTTAATACAACAAATGTATATAGTTTTGGGGAAAATTGACAACTTTACTGTGTTGCCTCTTCCAGTCTACACACACAGTATGTATCTCCATTTACTTATATTGCATTTAAGTTCTGTTGAGCATTTGGTTCTAAAATGTTAAAAAATATATAAAACTGTTCATATTTTGTTATATTTACACCAAAGTATTTTATTTGTTGGGTTTTTTGTTAATGTTTCTTTTTAGCTTTACTTTCTAATTGCACTTTAACTATGTCAGAATAAAATTGATTTTTCCATCTCTTTTTCTCCATTTATTAATTGACATTAATTAATTTAAAATTGATTTTTGTATGTCATTCTTTTATGCTACAACCTTCATAAACTCACTTATTAGTTCTAGGAGATGTTTTGTAGATTCCTTGGGATTCTTTTTTACATAAAAATAATGTAATCTGTGAATTAAGACTTTTTTCCCCAATATGTATTTTTTATATTTCTTTTTCTTGTCTAACTACTATTAAAGAACAAAAATTCAGTTGAGTAAATTAGAAGATATAATTGACTTTTTTGCATGATTCCTGAATCAAGTGGCATCTCATCTAGCAAGCTGAGAGGTGCACTGAGAAGCTGTACAATATGGAAGGCTTTTATAAGCAGAAACTGGGTAGGACAAGAAAGTTATTAGGAAATAAAAGAAAGTATTGTTTCAGGCAAGGTTACCTCCCTTAGGGGAAGGCAGGTGTTTTATCAGTCAAATTACCTTTGAGCTGAATGGAGAGGGCCCAAATGACAGATTACCTCATTAGTTATGATCAGAAAATTCCAGTTGACTGATTATGATTATAGTCCTGGAGAAGGTTGAAACTGCAATTAGGTAAGGTATTATTAGGTCTAAGTTCCCTGCCATGGGCTTTAACACAAATGACTCCACTTTGGGGTCCTTGTTTTCTCTTTAATAATTTCTCCCTTTTGATTAAATCTTTCTGCTTGGCTGAGAAATGTGATAAAAGTTTAAGGCGTTGGCACCACTATCAGCTATGACTCTGTAGTTCTTGCAGTTTTCATTGGTCCTCTTTGTGACAGTCATAGGTCAAGATACTTTTGCTTAATCCCTGTGTTACTCAAAGGTCACAGTTTTAGTTTTACAATCTTTAAATTAGTCATTCTCTTCATTTTCCTTATGACATTCCAATCTTAAGATCTTTTACTTTATGGTTAGTGGCTGCAAACATACATTTAAAGCTTTTGAGAGAATACGAGGCACCAGGGAGATTATTGATAACTATAAACATGATAATTCTCAATGTTTGGAGAGTACTTTGAAGCCATAGTCCTCAAGGCCCAAGTCAATCAAATAAAAACTGTCGAAGTAGTCACCCTTTTGGATGAAGTGGCTAGCTCAAAAATCATATAGAACTGAGTTTCAGCTTCTTCAGAAGTGTTAATCCAGGCACAGCAGATAGTGTTGACCACAGCGCATACACCTCCCTGATAAAAGAAAATCAAGGACTATACTATTATCAAGAATAACTGTGTTCATGAAATCTAAAGATTTTTATTGGGCAGCTATTGCATCAACAGAGGATTCTGCAATATTTTCAAGAGCTAAGGAGAGGTTCCTGATTATAGTCTCATTTGTATTTACTCATAACCAGGGAAGTAGCAACCTGCCAGAGGGAGCAAATTCTGAATCATTAAAAACCTGTTTTTTCTAACTTGAAAATATAAATTCAGGTAGAGTTGATCAATGAGGTGTCTCAGTCTTTTTGTGAACAGTTACAGGCTTTGTCTGGTTATACACCAGCCAGTAGGCATTCATAGGCCTAAGAAGAATGATCATCACAAAGATAAATGCTTTTGGTATAAACCACTTCCACTAAGGTGGCACTGTCAGTGGAAATAAGGGCATCAGCCTTGTGGCAGGGGAAGGCTTAATCCATGTGGAAAATATATATACAATAGTGAGCATATTGATAACTCATATTAAATGTCAGTTGAATTAAGTCCAACTGCAGATTTTCAAGTTTCAGAGGGAAGTCTGAGGCCTTTGGGACAAAAATAATTTTTGTAGGATTATGGACCTGACAGGTCAAACGTTGCTGGCAGACAGTTTTTGCAATTTATAGAAGTCTCCCCATCAATATCAATTAATAATTTGTCATCTTGAATGCATTATAGTGGGTGAAGAAATGCAAAAAAATGGGGGTTGCCAGGGAATCCATTAGAACCAAGCAGCTGTGTTAGGGTTCACATAACCCCAACTGTTTATTTACTTTATAGCCATTGTTTACCCCTCTTAATTTTTCTGATTCAGGAGCAAACTGTTGGCATTTTACAAAGGCATCAAGATGGCAAAAGTCTGGCAAGGAGGGGTCCTTTTTTGCAGAAGCAAAATGGACTTCATTCACAGGTGCTGCAGTCTTTACAGATTCTGTTGCTGCTGACTTTGCACAAAAATGAGCTAGGGCATTTCCTGCATACTTGGGTTAAAACCTTTTAGTATGAGCTTCATTTCAATGAGAGCAATTTCAGAAGGCAAGAAAACAGCAGTAAGAAGATCATTTATTTGTTGCCCATTTTTGATTGGGGTCTCAGAAGACTTAAGAAACCCTTTTGTTTCCATAACATCCCAGAATCATAAACAAACCCAAAGACATACCTACTATCAGTATAAATATTTACAGTTTGTCCTGATAGCTGGCATGCTATTGTAAGGTAGTGAAGCTCTGCTTGTTGGGCCGATATAGCTGTGGAAGTTTTCCTCTTTTGAGTAAGTCATATTAGGTAGCAATAGCATAACTAAATTGAAAATTTCCTTTTTCTATTTCTACAGTGTTACCAATCAACAAACAAGATTAGATCATGATTAATTAAAGAGGTGTCTTGTAAATCAGGATGTGGTGTTACATAATGAGACATTATTACCCCAGAGTAATGGTGCTAGCCTTTGAAAGGTAGAGGTAGTAATGTATCAGGATTAAGGATTTGCAATGTTCAAAATGTAGACTAAGTTGTGAAAGCAGAAGGACTTCATAGAAAGTTAATTTGCTTGCAGAAAAATGTTGAGTCAATTCAGAGTTAAGACAACTTTGGAAAGCATGTGGAGTTTGCCAATAAACATTATTTCCAAGGGTTAAATCTGCCGAGGTTTCCACAGTTTTGCAACTGGGGCCATAGCTTTAAAATAGCTGAGATAGGCAAAAGCAAATGAATCAAGTTGTGTGTTGTAATTAACAGGCATATATTTACAACAGTGGTTTTCTGTGAGCATTCCTAGGGCTTGATTTTTCTCTTCATAAAAAAGTAAAGTAAAAAGTTTTGAATAATTAGGAAGCCCTAAAGCAGGTGGTTGTTTTAGTTTTATAAAAGCCTGCTCATGTTTTATCTTCCCCCAAAATATGGTTCAGATATTGAAATTTTAGTAATTTTATAGAGTGGGGAAGCTAATAGAGAAAATTAAGAATCCATAGTCTGAAATAACCAGAAAAGCCTAGAAATCCACAAAGCTGTCACTTAGTTGTGAGTCTAGAAAATTCCTGGATTAGTTTAATTCTTTTTGAATACAGCTGAATTCCTTCGGAGCTTAGATCGTGACCTAGGTAATGAACAGTGTCTAAAGATAATTGTAACTTTTTATTAGATACTTTGTTTCTTTTTTCAGTTATTTGTTGCAGCAAATAAGTGGAATCTTTTATGGATGTCCCTTTGGTAACTGAGCACAGCAGGAAGTCATGTACATATTGTAAAAGGGCCCATTTCCCTGGTAACTGAAGGGTGCTTAAAACTCAAAAGTACTTGGGAGAAAAAGTGACCTCAGTGAACCCTTGAGGCACAACTGTCCAGGTATATCAGGTATATTGTCCATTTTTAATGTAGCCAATGGTAGGAACAACGTCTTTCTAGTTCTCTGCATCTACAAACTAAAAACTCCATTTAGTGTTGAGTTTTAGCTGTTCTTTGTATATTGTGTATACCAGTCTTATACATATATATAGCAAATGTTTTCTTTCAGTCTGTGGCATGCCTTATTGGCATTTTTTGATGAGCATTTTTTAATTTTGGTGAAACCTAATTTATTATGTTTTTCTTTTATTGTTTGTACTTTCTGGATCTTGTCTAACAGATCATTTCCTATACTAAGGTCACAAAGATATTTCCAATTTTTTCTAGAATCTTTAAAGCATTATTTTTTTTTATATTTAAGAGCATTATTGACTTTGAAATAATTTTTAAATGATATGAAATAGGGACTAGCTTCTCTTTTTAAAATTACAAATATCTTGCTTTTTCATTAAAATTTTTTGGAGAGATTTCTTTTCCCAGTGAACTTTTCTGGTACAAATTTTGGAAACATTTGACTTTATTCATGTGTTTCTCGTTTTGGATTCTCCATTTTGTTGCACCCATCTCATATTGTCTTGGTTGCTGTTGCATTATAGTGAATGGATCTTAAAATCAAGTAAAGTAAGTCTAACTACTTTCTTCTTTTTTTTTCATTATTATTTTAGATAGTTTATATTCTTTGCATTTCCACATAGATTTTAGAATCAGTTTGTCCATTTATACAGCAAAATCTCCTAGTATTATGATAGAGGTTAAATTGAATCTATGGACCAGTTTTGTGAAAAATGATAACAATATTTAAACTCCAATACATGAACTAGCATATGTTTTCATTTAGTTAAGAGCCCTTTAGTTTTTCTCACCAATATTTTTTAAATTTTTTATATAGGTCTTGCACATCTCTCATCAACTTAATCTCTTAAGTAATTTATGACTTTGGATGTCATTGTCAATGGCATTTATTTTTTTTCATTTTATAATAATTGATTTAGCATTAGTTTGATTTTTGTATAATTTTTGTACTGCAATATTACAAAATAAATTCACTTATTTAGATCTCATAATTGTTTTAAAGATGACTTGGAATTTTCTACATTTGACAATTGCATCATTTTCTGTTAAAAACCATTTCATTTTTCCTTTTCCAGTCATTTTACCTTTTTATTTCTTTTCTTATTGCAGTGACTAGGCACAATGGCACGGTTTGAATAAAAGCGATGAGAAGATATTTATGTCTATTCCCAATCATAGGGAGAAAATTCTTCAATGTTTCAATATTAAGTATAATGTTAGATGTATGTTTTTTATATGCAAATTATATGTTGAGGAAGCTTCCTTTCATTTTTAGATTGGAGACCATTTTCATTACGAATGATATTAAATTTTGTTCATTGACCATCTAATTTTACTCCTTTAATCTGTTAATGAATAGGATTGTATTTATTGATTTTTGATTATTATGCCAACCTTGCATTTTGGAAGTTAAACTCTATTTGACCAAGATGTAATAATGTGTGCGTGCTCACACACACACACATGTACACACACACTATTCAGTTTGGTAATATTTTATTAAATATTTTGCATATTTGTTCTTGAGAGATATTTGTCTGTACAGTAGTCTCCCTTTATCCACAAGGGATACATTTCAAGCCCTCAGTGGATACCTGAAACAGCCGATAGTACTGAATACTATATATACACTATATTTTTCCTATGCATATATACCCATAATAAACTTTAATTTATAAATTAGTCATAAAGATTAATTATAATAATTAATAATAAAATAGAACAATTTTAGCAATATACTGTAATAAAAGTTATATGAATTTGGGATCTCTCACTCTCACTCTCTCAATACCTAATTGTACTATATGTACTCACCTTTCTTCTTGTAATAATGTGAGGTGACAAAATGACTCATTAAGTCAATATCTTGTACCTTTTCACTTGAAAGAAGCTCATTAAGACCTCTTTTTGTCATATCTCTATTGCCAGTGTCGCTACTCTTGCACTTTAGAGAGATTATAAAGTAAAATAAGGATTACTGAATTAATTGAGCACAAACACCACCAACCTTGACAGTCTATCTGATAACCAAGACAGCTACTAAATGATTAATAGGCAAGTAGCATATATAGCATGGATATTCTGGACAAAGAGATGATTTACATTCTGTGCGGGACAGAGCGGGAATGGCATAAGATTTCATCACACTACTCAGAACTACATGCAATTGAAAACTTATGAGTTGTTTATTTCTGAAATCTCCCATTCAATATTTTCTGATTGCTGTTGATCACAGGTAATTGAAACCGCAGAAAGTGAAACTGCAGATAAGAGGAGACTATTATATTATACTTTCTTGTAATTTCATTTGTCTAGTTTTTGTATCAAGGTAATAGAGGCCTCCTAAATGAGTATTTTTTCTTTCTGCATTTTCTAAAAATATTTATAACATTGGTATTATTTTGTTCTTAAATGTTTCATCAAATTCACTATTGAATTTATCATACCAAGAGTTTTCTTTGTGTTATAATTCAACTTTATATTATGCTTATTTAATTAACATTATATCATGAGCACGCTCCTATTTCATTAAATATTTTTTCAAAAACAAGATTTTTTACAGTTACATAATATTTATTTGGATAATACATTAATGTATTATCTAGTCAAAATTTGAATATCTTTGATGTTAAAAATAGTCTCCTCATTGATTTATTATTAACAAACAACAAAATAATTTTTTAAGACATATGTCTATGTATGTGAAAATTTCTATGTAATATTACATAATATATACTAAGTATACATGTAATGGTATGTATATATAATATAACATAGCATATATACAATATTATATAAAACTATACAATACAGTATACTCTATCCATTAGATACATGCATATAATATGAACACATGTAATATGAACACACAATTACACATGCATTGAGAATGACAGACAGATTGACGTACTCTGATATTAAATATATCAAAGTATTAATACAGTCCAACTTTGGATGTTGGGAATTTGGGAATATTTTTTCTTTTCTTCATAGATTTTGAATATATATGTATGTATGTATGTATGTATGTATGGGAAGATAGATGATAGATAGATAGATAGATAGATAGATAGATAGATAGATAGATGGGTATAGGTATTTTAGACTGAGAATATCACTTTATAATTAGAAAAAAAAGAAAAACCCTGAACTGTTTTTGTTCTTGGGAATTAAAAAAATAATAATTTCTTAAGCTATCACAGGGAGGTTGAGAAACTACTATATTACTAAATGGTAATTAAAATTCCAGCAGTGTTCACATTTAAGGTTTGTTTTTTTTCCAACTCTAGAATATTAAGTGATGTCTGAGAAGGTAAGCATTTCAAGTTCCCATGGAAATTGCCACATCATTAAGGGGATACTTTTGCTCTTGGGAATAAATCCAAGTTTTTTTTCTTTATCTTCGAAGTCATAAATGAAAATCTTCACAGCAAAATTCATTTTTTGTTTCCTTCGATTTAGAGCATGGAACACTACCCAATGTCTGGAGACACTGGAATAATTTGGCTTGAATTTGTAAAGTTGTTTGAGAGGGGGAAGGGAGGTGAGAAGAACTACTTAGAAGAATCAACCAGACAAATCTGGTTAATGTAGCCAATGATAGGATAAAGAAAAAGTATTAGAACATGTAATCCATCATGATTGCTCCAGTTTCTAGGACAATTAAGAAATAACCTCTATTGCTCAAAGCCCCAAGAAATACTGGGGGAAATGTATGAATACTTCATTTGATGCCTATAAAATTATTAAGTGAATCTCAGTTTAGAAATATTACCAAAACAGTTTAACTTATTATTTGGCCTTGAACAAAGATATATGACAGATTATCAGTTTTAGGAGAAACATTGAGAGAAAAAAAAATAGAGGACTTTTTTAAAAGATTCACATTTATAGGCAGAGAACTTGTATTAAACCACTCTCCCAATAAAATTGTGGAAAGAAAGCTATACAATCATTAGAAGTCTGTCAACTGTGAAGGGTGAATGTAGCAGGAGGATTAGGACCAGAGGACCAAGGAAGGATAAGAGGTTGTTGGGAAGTGGGAAGAAAAACTGGAAACAAAATAATCAAAGAAAAATCCAAAGGGTATTTATTGGGCATAGGGTGAGGTGTTTTTTATTTATTTATTTTTCCTTTCAAATTTTCATAGTTTCAGGATGCTCTTATAAGTATCTATACCTAAAATCTGTTATTCATATATCCATTTAGGATTAAATGCTGCTAGGGACAAATGATGAGGCCATAAGAAGATGAAGAAAGAATGAAAAAAGAAATAAAATCTTACTTGCCCAATTTCTCTAACTCATTATTTCTTAATATATAGTCAAAAGAGTACTTACAGTTTTGTCATTTGGGATACTTAGTAAATAGAACATAAAGTTCTGAATCCCACTTAAAAGATAATGAATTTCTGAAGTTTTGAACATGGATTAGCATTTTTAAGAAGTGACTCATAGCACACAGAAGTTTGAAAACCTCTCCTATCTATTGCATAAAGCTGATTTGGCCCATGATTTCCTAATCCAGAGCTCTCTCCCTTTTCCACACCATCACTCCACCCCCTTAAACACAGAGATGGATCATTTCTTTTGTCTGGAGTAGATCTCCCTTATTTTAAAATTGTTTTGTCTTAAGAATAGTCTCAAAGTGAAAGGGTGAAAAATGATGTTTCAATCAAATGGTATCAGAGAAAAGAGGGAGTAGCAGTACTAATATTAGACAAAATAGACTTTAAAACAAAAAAGGTAAAGAAAGATACTGAAGGCCACTTCATAATGATAAAGGGAATTGTGCACCATGAAGACATAACACTTATTAATATCTATGCTCCAAATCAGGGAGACACAAAATATGTAAAGCATTAACAACAGAACTAAAGGAAGAGACAGACCAAAACATTATCATACTAGAGTACCTAAATACTTCACTGTCAGATAAGGACAGATCATCCAAACAGAAAATCAATATGGAAATAACATCCTTAAATGACACATTAGATCAGCTGCACAGAATTAACATATACAGAAACTTCCATCCTAAAACAGCTGCTTACACATTCTTCTCTAGTACACATGGAACGTTCTTAAGTATCAACCACATACTGAGACACAGAAATAGTCTCAACAAATATAAGAGGGTTGAAATTATATCAACGATATTCTCTGATCATGCTTTAAAACTAGAGATCTACTGCAAAAAAAAAATCAAGAAGAACCACAAATACATGGACATTAAACAAAATGCTACTAAAAATTAACTGGGTCAGGGAAGAAATAAAAAGAGAGATCAAGAGAAACGAATAATAATGTTAGTACAACATACCAAAACTAGTGAGACATGGCAAAAGCAGTAGTAAGAGGAATGTTCATATCCATGTCCAAAAACAAGAACGAGCTGAAATAAACAACCTAACACTTCATCCTAAAAAAACTAGAAAAGAAAGAAAAAAATGAGGCCTAAAGTCAGCAAAAGGAAATAAAATTAGAGAAGAAATAAATGAAATTGAAAACAAACAAAAAAAAGGTAGAAAAATTAAATGCAACAAAGAGCTGGTTCTTTGAGAAGGTTAATAACATTGACAAACCCCTGGCTATACTCACTAACGAAAAAAGAGAAATGACACAAATAAACGAAATCAAGGATGAAAGGGGAAATTAACACTAACATTGCAGAAATACAAAGGATCATGCAAGAATACTATGATAAAGAATATAATAACAAGTTTAATAATCTGGAAGAAATGGACCAGTACTTAGAAAAACAAAATCTTCCTATACTGAATTAAAAAGATCTGGAAAATCTAAATAGAACAATCAGCAGTATGGAAATTGAAATAATCACCAAAACCTATCAAAAAAGAGTAAAATACCTAGGAATAAATTTAATGAAAGATGTGAAGGACCCATATAATGAAAACTACAAGACCCTATTAAAAGAAATTGAAAAAGATACAAAGACATGGAAAGATATTCTGTGTTCCTGGATTGGAAGAATCAACATAGTTAAAATGACCATAGTACCTAAAGCATTATAGACTTAATGCAATCCCCATCAAAATCTCATCAGCAGTTTTTAAAGAAATGGAATAAAAAAATCATTAGATTTGTATGGAAACATAAAGAACTCGAATTGCCAAAGCCATCCTGAGAAAAAAGAATGAGGCTAGAGGTATCACTCTGCGTGACTTCAAATAATACTACAAAGTGACAGTAATCAAAACGGCATGGTATTGGCAGAGAAGTAGACACATGGACCAAAGGAAAAGAATTGAGAACCCAGAAATAAACTCACATATATATGGGCAAATAATTTTCAACAACTATCCAGAAACATACAAAGATGAAAAGAAACCTCTTTAATAAATGCTGCTGGGAAAATTAGAGATCCACATGCAAAAGAATAAAACTAGACTGTTATCTGTCAGTATACACCAAAATTAACTCAAAATGGATTAAGGACCTGAATATAAGACCTGAAACAATAAAATGCGTAGAAGAAAACATAGGAACTAAACTCAAGGACTTTGGACTTAAAGAGGATTTTATGAATTTGACCTCAAAGGCAAGGAAAGTAAAAGCAAAATTAAATGAATGGGACTACACCAAATTAAATAGCTTCTGCTCAGCAAGAGAAATTGTCAACAAGTTAAAGAGAGGACCATTGAATGGGAAAATATATTTGCAATCAACACCTCCAATAAGGGCCTAATATCTAAAATATACAGAAAACTCATACACCTCAACAACAACAACAACAACAACAACAACAACAACAACAACAAACGATCCAATCAAAAAATGGGCAGAAGACCTGAATAGACACTTCTCCCAAGGAGAAATCAAACAAATGTAAGAAAAGATGCTCAACTTCACTAGCTGTTAAGAAATGCAAGTCAAAAAAAAAAAATAAAATCAATGGCATACCACCTCACACCTGTTAGAATGGCTATCATCAACAAGACAAGTAATAACAAGTGTTGGAGAAGTTGTGCGGGAAAGAGAACCCTTATACACCGCTGGTGGTAATGTAAATTTGTACAGCCACTATGAAAAACAGTATGGAGGTTCCTCAAAAATTAAGAATAGAATTACCTTATGACCCTGCAATTCCTCTTCTGAGCATCTATCCCCAAAATTTGAAGATATTTTTTTATTCATAAAGATATATGCACTTTGATGTTCATTGTAACATTATTCACAGCGGCCAAGATGTGGAAATAACTGGACGATTGGGTAAAGAAGACGTGGTACATATATACAATAGAATATTACTCAGCCATAAGAAAAGTTGAAGTACTGCCATTTGTGATAGGATCTTGAGATTATCATGCTAAACAACATGAATCAGAAAAAAATGAGAACCGTATGATTTCACTCATATGTGGGATATAAAACTGAAAGTAACAAACTAACAAAAACTCATAGACACTAAATAACAGTATGGTAGTTACCAGAGGGGAAGAGAGTGGGAGGGAGGTAGAAAAGCAGAAAGGGCGTAAAATATTGGTTGACACAAGATTTAACTTTGAGTGGTGAACACACAATGCCATATACAAATAATATATTATAGAATTGTACAGTTGAAATCTACATAATTTTATTAACCAGTTTTACTCTAATATATTTAATAAAAAAGTAAGTTGTGAAAAGACATCCCATTGTAATGAATCAGAAGAATTAATATTGTTAACATGACAATACTCTCCAAATTGATATAAGTATTCAGTGCATTCAATCTCCATAAAAATTGCTGCTGGCTTCTTTGAAGAAATTGAGAAGCTGACCTAACTTTCATATAGAAATATAAGAGATCCAGAATTTCCAAACCAGTTTTGAAAAAGAAGAGCAAAGTTGGAGGACTCACACTTCCCAAATTCAAAACTTACTATTAGTCAAGATTGTGTGATACTGACATAATGAAAGGCATACAGATCAATGGAATAGAATTGGAAGTCCAGAAATAAACCCTCATCTGTATAGTCAATTGATTTTTCACATGAGTGTCAAGACAATTAGTGGAGAAAATAACAGGTTTTTCAACAAATGGTGTTGGGTCTGCATTCAAAAAGATAAAATTGCACCTCTACTTCTACCATATACAAAATTTATTCAAAATGGATCTTTTTATTAAATGTACAAAATAGGCAAATCTATAAAGATAAGTAGATTAGTGGTTGCATGGGTCTGGGATGGGATGGGAAGAAAATATGGAGTGACTAATGTGTACGAGATTTTTTTATGTGTGGACAAGATTTATTTTTTGCATGATGAAAGTGTTTGAAAATCAATTATGATGATGGTTGCAAAACTCTATGAATATACCAAAGACTAATTAACTGTACTGAAATCATAGCCTAATAAGCTGTTGAGAGAAAAGCAAGTAAATTGTAGAAATTGGTACATTCCCTTCTAGTACTTCAACATATATTCCTAATATATGTTCAATATTTGTTTAATATTTCTTTATGGATTTTCCTTTTGATGTAAAAATGTTATAAAATGAAGTGCATATATGTCAAGTGCACTCACTGAATTTTGACAAATGCATACTCTTATGTAACCCATTCTCCTAACTTATTATAGAACATTGACGTATCCCCAGAATGTCCCCTCTTGTAATCTTCCCTGTCAATTTTCCCATAAACCCTACTAGAGGCATCCTTTGTTCCTTGTTCTGATTTTTTCCACCACAGAATCATTTCACTTATTATAGCATTTTGTATAATCAGCATCATGTAATAAGTACTATTTTGTGTAAGACTTTCACTCAGTATGCTTTTTCTGAGATCAATCCATGTTGTATTCCTTTAATGGCTGAGTCACATTCCAGTGTATGAATTTGTCAAAGATTGTGCATTCATTATCATAATGATACACACTTTATCTCTTTCCAGTGTCTGAATATTATGAATAAACCTGCAATGAACATTTCATTACAAGAGTTTTTTTGTGAACCTGTGTTTTCATTTCCCTTGGATAAATATCTAGGAATGGAATTGTTGGGTCATAGGGAAGGTATATGCTTAGCTTCATAACAAAAATTGCCAGTTTTTCACAAAATGCTATTTCATTTCACATTATCATCAACTATGTTACTAATTGAATAATTGTATTGAATTGGCTTTTAATTTGCATTTTGCTGATGACTAATGATGTTGATCACTTTTCATGTCCCTTTTGGCCATTCATATATATCTACCGTTGGTGAAGCATCTGTTAAAATCTCATGCCTGTATTTTCATTAGGTTGTTTTTGTTTTTATTGTTGAGTTGTAGGAGTTTCTTTTATATCCTAGATATCAGTTCTTTGTCAAATAGATGTATTGTGAATATTTCCTTTCATTTTCTGACTTGCTTTCTTCTATAAATAATGGTGTATATTGATAAGTAGACATTTTGAATTTTGATGAAATTTTATTTATCAGTTTTATTTTATGGTTTCTTTTTCTGTCCTATCTAAATATTTGTCTGACTTCAAGTCATAACAATATTCTCTTATATGCTTCTTTAACAACTTTGTGGTTTTTAGCTTTTATCTTTTTGTCTATGATTTGTTTCAAATGATTTTTGTGTTTTGTATGAGGTAAAGATTGAGGCTCACTTTTTCCCCCATAGGAATACTATTATCCCAGAATCATTGTTTTAAGTATATTTTTTCCCTATTTGATTGCTTTGACAGCTTTATTGAAAAATCTAATATACTATGTTGTTTAACTGATTTATTTGCTAATACTTATGATGGTACCACACTACCTTAATTACTGTACCTTTATAGTAAGTTTTGAAGTCAAGTGTGTAACCATCCCCCCAAGATAATCAAAAGATCCAATAAAGATAATCAAGCTTTTAATTAAGTTATAATAAATTCCTTCATCTTTCTAATATGAGTTGACTTTGAGTATTTTCAGCTTGGTTAAATGAACCATTATAATTTCCAGAAAGCCATTACCATTTACTGTGGAAACTGTTCTAATGATATATATAATTTGGGGCATAATCCTTAGGAATATTTGAACCTAGCATTAGGAAACCTTTCCTGAAACACCTAGTTGGACTTAGGCATCTAGGACCACTGCACTAGTTTGGTACCATTCAACTCCTGGGGCTCCAATCACACTGATATAGTTAGTAGAAAAGTAAATAAAAACAAGAAAGATTAGAAGAACAGAGATGAAAGATGAGGACAGAGATAAGATTAATATATTTGTAGTGTAAATTGTAGCTCACCACATGTCTGGTTTTCTTTACATAGACTTGGAGAGTTGATGTCAAATATTTATTTTAAATTTTCTAATGAAGTAAAGCAGGTAAAAGTGGAGCTTCTCTACCTAAAAGATATGTGTATAAGATAACCAGAGCTGATTTAATTCACACCTTTGCTCCTCTCACCCACAGTGTTAAAAGTTAAAATCCAGCATATTAAACTATAATGTTGTATATCACAGTTTGGACTTTCAGAAGATATGTGGTAAGAAAATATTGTGCTATATGCCAAAGTTGGAAACTATATGTTTATAATTCTTTGAGCTTGTTTTGCCTTTAAAGCAATTGACAATTATCTTAATTAAGCAATTGTCTTCAATGATTGCATCTCCAATTGACTTTTGACCATTGATAATCCTTTGTATGCATATATTTATTTAAAAACATTATATATATTTGACGTTGCTGACACCTGTCTAATTAAACTTAATCAAATGAATAAAGTACAATTTTACAATATGCTTACAAATATATTTTTTTTATTTCTCCATTTCTTCCAATTTCTTTCCATGTTGCTATCAATATGATCACCTCAATCAGAAACTGACTTTCTCCTCACAAGTTAGATATTCAAAACTGTCGTCTGTTCCTGTTATGTAAGTGGGAGAATATAAAGAAGTATGCTGATTTTTATGACTGTTGTCACTCATTTTTCTATTCATGTGTGTTTTGCCATGTCAACTATACCCATGGAGGTACAATGAAAAAGTTATATTCAGTAATAGCACTGCAGATAATAACGTCATGTTTGTTTTAGGTACAGCAGTAATAGTTTTGGCTTAAACTGAATACCAATGAAAATACAGCCTTCACACTCTTTAATAGTAATTATGTTTGCGATATATTATTAATAACAAATCCAGTATTAAAGTAAATATAAACATAATTTAAAGGAAACAACCATCTCATTAATTGTGTGTTTAAGAAACTGGACTGAATTAAGTGGATCAATAGCACTTTAATGAAAAAAAAATCATTGACTGACATGTACTTAGGCTTATCTATTTTCTCTAAATCATGGAAGTCTTTTTGAAATGATGATTCACATATTTTATGATTTTCATTACAGATTTTGTCTGGCAGTCTTTTATAATTTTTTGTAGAATTATCTTCATTTTTTTCCTGAGAAGGTTAGAGCCTTCAGTAGGCAACTCAGTTTTAATAATTTGGCTACTTCAAAGAAGTATTATAAACTTCAGAAAAGCAGTAATTGGCAGAGAGAACCTTCAGATTGCACTGCAGGCCTGATACCTATGAAAGGATTGGGGAAGGAAGGACTAACTAGGAAGCATTTCAGAGACTACAGTGCAGTTCTAAGAAAGTTTTGGCCAGGCCAATGGAGAGTCTTTGAGCCAAAGTCATGTGTTAGTGGAGTTTCTTGTCCTACAGGAATGGATCTGTATTAGTATTCCTGCTGTGCTCAGTCATTGTCTGGAAGCAGGCTGGGTGAAACATGGCTTTGTTCTGAGCATAATGGTAGATCTAGAGGGGTGTCATCTTGGGCTATAAATTAACCATAACCCCCAAAGCAGATTTGAGTGGTACATTTCCATGACCTCTGTATTTTCATGCTGCACATATCCACTTCTCCACACAGACTTGGGGTTCAGTTTGTCCAGGTATGGTGCTTATGGTCCTGTGTTCCTAAGAGGGAACTTAGAATTGAGAGGTTAGTTGGATGAACCATAGTCTCCCATTCCTGTGGTTACTCTTGGAGCTTGTACCTTGGAAGAGATAAGTGATGCTAATACAATTGAGATTGGGCTGCTTTTACACAGTGGTGTCAGGGAAGAGTTTATATGGAACCCAGGGGATCTATTTGATGTCTCCTCGTCTTCTCTTGCCCCACTTAAACTGTGAAGGACCACCTTGAGTATCTCTTACATGACAGGTGTATCACTACCAAAAGATCAATCCCTCAGGAAAGAATATTTGAGCCCTAACCTTGGATTGTGACACCTAGACCCATAGAGGAAATAGTTAATGATGAGAAGAATTTAGAATGGCTAGTAGAAGAGGAGGAAGATGATTGTGTAGTACCACTGTTTCAGGTACTGGGATTCACTGGTAAACAAAACAAACTCACTGTCCTCATGAAGGATACATTATAGTGTGGAGATTTTTATTTTGTTATAATTTCTTCCTAATTAGAATTAATCCTTTATATTTTCTCTTTTATTTTTTCTCTTTATATTTTTTACTTTGTTTTCGCTTCCATTATAGCATTTTTATTTCCTATTGTTTTTATTTAGTACAATAATTGATTTACCTCTGTGTTTCTCCATCTAAATTGCCAGGTCTCTGAAGGCAGGTTCTATGGACTATAATCATCTTTGTGCCATCTGTCTCTATTCCCAGCAGTTCTCATTGCTTTTTGAGATAGTAAAGCTTATGATAAAAGTTTATGGAATTTAATTGCATACAACCTATCCCTATTGTGCCTACATATTTCAGATGGCTAGTAACTAAGAATGTGGCCAGTATTCCCTCAAGAATAAAAAAAAAATATTCCATTTTTAAAGATCTAGCCACAAGTCAAGATAGCATGCATTCTGTTCTGATTTTGTCAACTCATATATGTGTACCTCTTGTTCTACCAGATGCATCATTTAAATTTCCTTTTATGGTTTTCTGGTATGCAGTAGTTATTTCATTCTTTTTGTTTCAAATTCATCGTTGCCATGAATTATGTTTGTAAATGACTAGCCAGGTAGACTTTAATATCTATAATTATTTTGCTAATTTATGTATCGTTCTTAAAGCTTTTCATACAGCACTCTAGTATTCTTTCATTAGAAATGGACTGAGGATAGAAATCAGGTACACTTTCATGTTATCAAGCTTGATTAAATGGCACATTGCCAACTTGTTGCTATTTTTATTAAAATAAAAGTTCATTGATTGACTCCAATGTATGTAAGGTATATTGTAGATTCTTTCTTCATATAAAGATTTTTTTTAATTCATCTCTGAGATCTTTGTCAAATCATCTCTTTCTCACCTATCCTTCCACTGGTTACTCTAATATGGAACTAAGTAAAGGACAGATTTTTTTTTTTTTCATGACAAGAGCATAACGTGACAGTAGATTTTAAGTAGTATATACATTGAAGCTGCTTTGGAAATAATTGCTCCATTTGAGTGACAAATATTGAAAATGTACTGTCAGCTTAATATTAGGGGAAGTTGTAAGTTTTCTAAATATTGACTTGACAATTACCAAACTATTACATAGATCTGGAACTCTTGTGATTTGGGAGGGGCTGTGGTTGTGAGTGCTATACAATTTTCCGCCTTTGATATGAGATTTTATATAATCAGTGTCCTATAATCAAGCACATTATTAAGAAGGCATTGCATTTTTCCTGTTGATTATAAGTGAAACAGCCAGAACTGAAGCATTCCTGCTTTTTGTGATTATACTAAACTAGGGTTTTCCTGATTTCTTCCCATGATGGAAAATAACATGGATGCTTTCATGCAGAACATTTGCCTTACTCAAAGTGGTAGTAAGGTTTCCAGCTTCGCCGCCTGTAAAATCAAGATCATATTAGTTCCTTCTATCATGAATACCAGCTGCTGAGATGATCAACCAGTAATTCTGTCAGAAATGTAAAAGAAATTTTGGTCTACTCAGTGTAAGGGCGAAAAACAATTTCTTCCTTTTACTTTCCTGCCAATAGCAAAAGAGAGGCCCTAAGGCATGTTAGTGCATTTTTACATTGGCATAAAGTCATGGAGTTGGAGTCACTGAGTCTTAAATGCACTTAGAACACATGAACACATGTTTTGACTGCTTCATAGGAGACATTCCAGACATATTTATACTCAGCAAACTCTGAAGTTTTTATTCTTTTTATCATGTGTACTGTGGTCTTTTTGATTGCTTCCTTTGTCTGTGATGTTAGTACTTTTCCAAGGCCAAGTTAAAACAAATAACTACAGATGAGTTTAACTTGTGCTAATCTCTGTACATTTATGGAACTGCTTTACTGCAATCCTAAGAAAGATGCTGAAGCTCTATGTGCTCTTATAGGCCTGGTAGAATGAAAGGGCTGCAGTGCTGTCAATAACCAGCACAAAGAAATTTTCTTGGCACAAATTCAAGGTTTATTTTACTTCTCAGTTTTCTTTTCTCAGTGAAGCCATAGCTGTGGCTAGCTAATTTATCTGGAAGTAAATTTAAATGATGTTGAAAGTTTTCAGAATATCCAGAATAAATTATAATAAAATCCAGTGATTTTATTGTTACTCATGTTTATCATCTCATCATTCTAGAACACTAATTTTTAGAATTAGAAGTTTTGGATACTTTCTTCCAGAGATAGTAATTGAAGGAACATGGCATTTGGAAGCAAAAGACAGAAATCTGAATTCAAGTATTAGCTTACTATGTGATTCTAGATCAAGGCATTTAAACTCTCTAAACCTCAATTCCTACATCTTAAAACATAGATAACTATACCTTTATACATCACAGCATTCTTACTAAAAAGAGTACATATATGTCATGTCATTTGTAAATTGTAAAGAGCTATACAGATGTTGGTTATCAATTTTTATCGTTTTGAAAGCTATTCATCCTTAAATCTTTGATACATCTATCCCATGCATATAATCCCTTAGTGGCAAGTTAGATATAATAGAATCACTTGAGTATGTACGTTTCATTTTATTACTAAACATGCACATATCACTAGATTTTCTTATCAAGTTTTAATATTAAAATGAATAATAAACATTATAGCAGAAACAATTTACTTATAAGCACTGCTCTTCTTACTCTATCCTCAAAGTAATCACTTTCAGATTGAGTAGGGAAATGAAATTTCTTATGCTACTTATAGCTTTTATGAAACAACATTTAGTAATTCATTAGGTTGATCTCATTTTAAGATGACTTCAATTTATTGCTTGTTTGAGTTCCCATTGCTGAGATTTCTTTGTAAGGAAATTAAGCATATTAAATCTCTTTATGCAGAAGCTCCTTTTATATTTATTTTTATTTTATTACTCTATATTAAGTTTATTGAGGTAACATTGATTAAAACAATTATATAATTTTCAGGTGTACATTATAATTTGACATCTGTATATTCTGTTGTGTGTTTACTTACCCAAAGTCAAGTTGCCTTCAGTGACCATATAGTTAACCCCCTTGATCCACTTCACACTCCCCCCACACCCCTATCTTTGACCCCATATACCCGTCTACCTCTCCCCTCCTCCCCCATTCCATACCATCTGCTAACCACTAGTCTATAGCCCATATCCCTGATTTTCTGTTTGTTTTTACTATTCATTTGTTGCTTTTAGGTTTATGTCCCACATATAAGTGATAGCTTGTGATTTTCAACTTTTTCTGTCTAGCTTATTTTGCTCAGCATGATTATCTCTAGGTCCATCTAGATTGTTGCAAGTGGTAGTATTTCATCTCCTCTTATGGCTGACTAATATTTCATTGTATATATGTACCATTGCTTCTTTAGCTAATCATCAATTGTAGGACACTTTGGTTGCTTCCATGTCCTCACCACCGTGAATAATGTTGCTATGAACATCGGTATGAAAATATCTTTTTGAATATGGGTTTTCAAGTCTTTGGGGTAAATACCCAGTACAGGGAATCCTGGATCATATGGTGGATCAATTCTTAGTTTTTTGAGGAACCTCCATACTGTTTTCCATAGTGGCTATACCAATTTGCAGTCCCACCATCAATGTATAAGGGTTCTTATTTCTCCGCATCCTCTCCAGCATTTGTTATTACTTGTCCTGTTGATTGTAGCCATTCTAACAGGTGTGAGATGGTATCTCATTGTAATTTTCATTGGCATTTCCCTAATACCTAGCGATGTTGAGCATTTTTCACATATTTGTTGGCCATTTGTACGTCCTCTAGGGAGAAGTGTCTGTTTAGGTCTTCTGCCGATTTTTTGATTAGATTGTTTGTTGTTGTTGTTGTTGTCATTGACTCATATGAGTTCTTCATATATTTGAGATTTTAGGCCCTTATCGGAGGATTGTTGTCTCTTTACCTTGTCAACGGTTTCTTTTGCTGAGCAGAAGCTTGTTAGTTTGATGCAGTTCCATTCACTTATTTTTGCTTTTACTTCTCTTGCCTTTGATGTCAAATTCATAAAATCCTTTTTAAGTCCATGATCCCTGAATTTAGTTCCTATGTTTTCTTCTATGAATTTTATTGATTCTGGTCTTATATTCAGGTCCTAAATCCATTTTGAGTTAATTTTGTTGTGTGGTGATAGACGACAGTCTAGTTTCATTCTTTTGCAAGTGGCCTTCCAATTTTCCCATCACCATTTATTGAAGAACCTTCCCTTTCTTCACCGTATGTTTTTTTTTTCTGTAGAAAATTATTTTTCCATATAAATATGGGTTTACTTCTGGACTCTCCATTCTGTCCTACTGCTCTGTGTGTCTGTTTTTCTGCCAAATACCATGCCATTTTGATTATTGTCGCTTTGTAATATAATTTGAAGTTGGGCAGAGTGATGCCTCTTGCCACGTTCTTTTTCTCTCAAGATCCTTTGGGAATTTGGGGTCTTTTGTGTTTGTTTCCATACAAATCTGATGATTTTTTTTTTTGTTGTTCTATTCTTTTAAAAAATGCTGATGGAATTTTGATGGGGATTGCATTAAATCGGTATAATGCTTTAGGTAATATGGTCATTTGAATTATGTTGATTCTTCCAATGCAAACACAGAGTATCTTTTCATTTCTTTGTACTTCTTCGATTTCTTTGATTAGGGTGCTGTAGTTTTCATTATATAGGTCTTTCATGTGTTGGTTAAATTTATTTCTAGTATTATATTTATTTTGGTGCAATTGCAAAAGGAAATATTTTTCTGCTCTTTTTATTACACTTCATTATTAGAGTATAGGAACAGTTTGGATTTTTGAGCAATGATTTTGTATCCAGAAACTGTACTATATTTGCTAATTATTTCTAGTAGTGTTCTTATGGAGCTTTAAGGTTTTCAATATAGAGAATCATGTCATCTGAAAATAGTGACAATTTCAATTCTTCTTTTCTTATTTGATGCCTTTTACATCTTTCTCTTGTCTGATCGCCCTCACTAGGACCTCCAATGTTATAGTGAATAACAGTGGTGATATTAGACAGCCTTGCCTTGTTCCTGTTCTTAGAGGGAAGGCTTTTAGTTTTTCAACATTAAGTATAATGTTGGCTGAGGTTTGTCATATATGATCTTTATTTTGTCAAGGTACTTTTCTTCTATACCAATTTTGTTAAATATTTTGATCATAAATGGATGCTGTTTCTTGTCAAAGGCTTTTTATGCATCTATTGATATGATTCTTATTTTTAAATTTGTTCACATTGTGGTGTATCACATTAATTGATTTGCATATGTCGAACCATTCCTGTGCCCCTGGGATGAAGCCCATTTGATCATGGTGTACAATATTTTCAATATGTTGCTGTATTCAGTTCACTAGTATCTTATTTAGGATTTTTGCATCTGTGTTCATGAAAGATATTGGTCTGTAATTTTCTTTTTGTGTTATCTTTATCAGGTTTTGGTATTAGAGTAATATTGCCCTCTTAAAATAGGAAATATTGCTTTCTCTTTGATTTTTTTGGAAGAGTTTGAGGAGAATAGGTATTAAATATTCTTTGAATGTTTGGAAAAATTCACTGGTGAAGTCATCTGGTCCTGTACTTTTCCTTTTTTGTAGATTTCTGATGATTGTTTCAATTCCCATACTGCTGATCAGTTTATTTAGATTTTCCTGATCTTCTTAATTCAGTCTAAGAAGATTATATTTTTCTAAGTACTGGTCTATTTCTTCTAGGTTATTAAATTTGGTTTTATATACTTTTTTGATAATATTCTTGTATGATCCTTTGCATTTTTGCAATGTCTGTTAATTTCATCTTTTTCATTCTTGATTTTGTTTATTTGTGTCCTTTCTCTTTTTTCTTTAGTGACTCTAGCCAGGGGTTTCTTCAATTTTATTAACTTTCTCAAAAAACCAGCTCTTCGTTGCATTTACTTTTTATATTGTTTGTTTTTAATTTCATTTATTTCAACTCTAAAGTTGATTATTTATTTCCTTCTGCTGACTTTAGGTTTCATTTGTTCTTCCCTTTCTCATTTTTTAATGGAGCTTTAGGTTGTTTATTTGGGCTCATTCTTGTTTTTGGAGATAGGCCTGTAATGATATGAACTTTCCTTTTATGACTGCTTTTGCCATGTCCCAAAAGTTTTGAAATATTTTATTATCATTATCATTCATTTCTATGTATCTCTTGATCTCTTTATTTCTTCTCTGACCCAATTTTTCTTCTTTAGCATGTTGTTTAGTCTTCATGTATCTATGGTTCTTCCTGATTTCTTTCTGTAATTGATCTCTTGTTTCAAAGCATTATGATCAGAGAATATGGTTGGTATGATTTCAACCCTCTTATATTTGTTGAGGCTATCTCTCTGTCTCAGTATGTGGTCGATTCTTGAGACTGTTCCATGTGCACTATAGAAGAATGTATAAGCAGCTGTTTTGGGATGGAAGGCTCTGTATATGTCAATTCTGTGCAGTTGGTCTAATGTGTCATCTATAGATGTTATTTCCTTATTGATTTCTGTTTGGTTGATCTGTCCATATCCAACAGCGGGGTATTTAGCTCCCCTAGTAAGATAGTGTTTTGGTCTGCTTTTCCTTTTAGTTCTGTTAGTAATTGCTTTACATATGTCAAGGCTCCCTGATTGGGAGCACAGATATTAATAAGTGTTCTGTCTTCTTGATACATGATATCCTTTATCATTATGAAGTGTCCCTCAGTGTCTTTCTTTACATTTTTTTTTTATTTTGAAGTCTATTTCAGCTGATATAGTACAGCTGCTCCCTCTTTTCTCTAAATGCCATTTTCTTGAAATATCATTTTCTTCCCTTTCACTTTGAATCTATATTTGTCTTTGGAGCTGAGATGCCTCTCCTGGAGGCAGCATATGGTTGGGTTTTGTTTTTTGATCCCTTCTGCAACTCTGTGACTGTTTATTGTTGAGTTCAGTCCACTTACATTTAGGGTGATTATTGAAATATGAGGTCTTCTTATAGCCATTTTATCTTTTGCTTTCTGGTGTCTCAGTGTTTCAATTGGTTACTTGTCTCTGTGTTTCTGTTTTCTTTATTTTGGTTGGCTTTTGTGGGTTTTGCCTCTGGTTCTTATTTTATGTAGTATATTTAAGTTCTGAATTTTTGGTGTGTGGTTACCATTACAAATATGAAAAGGATAGTTACACACACACACACACACACACACACACACACACACACACACAGAGTCATCCATTTTTTTCTGTGCATGCTTTATCTCCATTCCCCTATGTGAATTTGGATCTTTGAATCCCCCCATTTCAGTCATTGTGATTTCAATTTGTTCCTATGTATGCTGAATGTTCACTGCTGTCTTGCTATAGTAATTTCCTTCTTATTATTTAACCTTATAATGCCCTGTTCTTAGTAAGGCACTCCTTTGCTTCTTTTTTGCCTGATAGTCACTTTACTCCTAATTATGTATTTTTTTTTTCTCATTTGTTTGTGGTGAGCTGACTCCTTTCAGTATTTCCTATAGTGCAGGCCTTGTAGTGGAGAATTCCTTCAATTTTTGTATGTCTCTAAAGGTCTTAATTTCTCCTTCGTATCTAAAGGAGAGCTTAGCTTGATACATTATTCTAGGTTGCTAGTTCCTTTCACTTAATAGTTTGCATATTTGGTTCCATTTCTTTCCAGCTTTTAAGCTTTGCACTTAGAAGTCCAATGATAATTTAATGGGTTTACCTTTGCAAGTTATCGTTTTATTCTCCCTGGCTGCCCTGAGAATTTTATCTTTTTTGCTGATTATAAATAACTTTAATACAATGCGTCTTGATGAAGGCTTTTCAAGTTGAGATAATTGGATGCTCTGTTGACTTCTTGAATTCCAAGCTGCAGCTCATTCCTTAGATTTGGGAAATTCTCATCTATTATTTGTCTGAAAATGCTTTCTCGTCCCTGCTCCTTTTCCTTGCCTTTGATAATGCCCATTATTCTTATACTTTCTCTCCTTATGGTATCGGCTAGTTCTTGCATTTCTCTTTCATTATTTTTCCTTTTTTGTTTCTCTTTTCTTCCTTCTGATCATTTCTAGATTTGTCTTTGATATCTGTAACGCTTTCCTCCCTTTCTTCGACTATATTTCTGAAGCTTGCTGTTTCATTTTTCTACACTTGCTGTGTGTTCTTCATCTCCAGAAGTTCAATTTGTTTATTTTCAAGGGTTTCAATCTCCTTACTTTGCTCATCTAGCTGTTTTTTCAATTTCTGAAATTGTTGATAAACTCATTTCGGAACTCACTGAGTTTTTTTTTCCCCAAAAGTATTATTCTAAATTCCCTGTCATTTAAGTCACATATTTCTTTGTCTGTAAGCTTATTTTCTGGAGATTTTCCTCTTCTGAGATGCCTTGTCACCTTGGTTATCCATGGTGTTTAATGGACTCTTTCTCCACCTGGGCATTAAATGAAGTGTATTCTGTTTTTCCAGAAAGAATATTTATTATATATGGTCTCTCTTTAGCCTGCTTTTGAATGATTGTAATGCCTTATTTATGTTCATCTTATTTATTTCATTCTATCTGATAAGTACTAATTTTCTTATTTCTCTAATTCACCTTTTTAGATTACAGAATCTTCTGGGGAGATAGTCAATGATCTTCATACATCTCATATTAATTGGTATTGAGCCAGACTCAATTAAAACTTGTCAAATTTAATTTGTAATTATTGGTACCTAAAATTGGGGGGAAAGTTGCTCTTGCTTAAAGTAGCTTACACATGGCTTCTTTCTTATTTGCCAATTGTATAATCTACTCTAAAGGATTGTCATTCTGATTTAGTGTAATTTTCTAATGTAAAAATCCCATTTACACGTATGCCATTAAAGCATCGAGTAACCTAATTATTTTTAAAACCTCTCTATTTCACATATTTCTGAATGATATCCAAAAGTATTTGGAGATAAAAGTTTACCCCAATAGGCCCAACTTCCCCATCGTAAATTCAGAATTACTATGGCTGTTCTGAATAACTTATTTATGGGTTTTTAAGGTTAAAGTATTTCTGGTAATGAAGCATTTGGTAATTGGTCCAGACCTGATGCCAGAATAGCTCCATTGTTTGAAAACTGTTGTCTTCAAATCTTTAGGCTCACTTTGATCAACATTAGTTTACAAGCATCCTTAAAGATTGGTCTACTCTTGCCTAGTAACCTTTCTTAGGCCTCTCACCTCCTTTCCTCAACCTTCTTCCATCCCATTGGTAAAAAATAATAGGATATTATACTAAATGATTGTATCTGTATTCTTTAGTTAGCTTTAAATTTGTAATGTTTTTAATCAAGGGAATTCATTAAGTAAGTAAATGTTGGTGAATTACATGTTGTCATATTTTAATGAATCTCATAATTTTAGTTCTGGGTTTGTAGGAGGTGGGAGCTGATTCCTTAGTTAAAACTAATTAACAAGATCATTTATAATTTGATTTTTCAGAAACACTTTAATAATAGCAACAAGAAAATATTTCCTCAACACAGAAAATCTGGCAAAATACCTTGGCTTTTTCTTAGAATTTGAAAGAAAATAGGAATCAGTTTGAAATACTGGAAAAGTAAAGTTACTGATCAAGCTCTGGCTCTGTCATTGACTGGCCCTCCATTTCTTCATGGTTAATATGGGGGGTGTAAACTGTGTAATTTCTAAGACCTCTTTTAACTCTGCTAAGTAACACTTTTATTGGTAGCATTTATTAGGAAGAAATAGCAAGATCTGTTTATTGATTGGTAGGTTCTATCAAATAAAAGTGTATAACAAAAGATACATAAGATGTTTAGCCTTGGACTGTTAAACAGTAGTGAATCCACTGCCCAAATGGAGGTTTTATGTTAAATATAGCTAGGTCAAAGATGACTTGTATTGTAAAATGTTAAATTTAAATTATCTTCTAAGAGTTTATGACAATTATTGCAGTAGCCATTGTGTGATAATATAACATAGTATTATATGTATACATATGGTTTCAAAAGTACAACCAATAGTAAAAAACATCAGTTTCCTCATCCTTTTTGACGTCCTTGATCAGTTCCTTAAGAACAAAAGCTTGTAAATAATTTTTGATTTAACTCATTATTTCCTTACTTTGAGTTATGATGGATGAGGTGCTCTTTCTGCTACCATCTTTACCTCTCTTTCATCTCTCAATATATCACAATGTTTTCAATTAAATCAAGTGATGTTTATATTATTTATAATATGCAAATATTATGAATATGTTATTTACTGTAGAGCCAGGTAAAACTCTATTATATTTTTTTTGTGTTAGTGGATATTTTCCCCTAGAGTCTCTAATTACATTTCTTCTATCCTTATAATGCATTTCTTATCCTCTGATTTTTTTCAAAAGCTCCATCATATCTAATTCTCTCACTTGTTTTCTGGTAGAATACACTACAGACACCATTATAAGTAGTCTTTTTCTTAATTTTCTAATTTTACTGATGATATATAAAGTATATATTATTTTAAAATATATGATTAATACTCAACAACTTTGATAAACTTTATTAATTCTAATTTCTTTGTATATTCTCTTGAATTTTCTATCTGTGCAATCATATCATCTGTGACATTTTTATTTCTTCTTATCCATACTTCTTATTTCTTTTCAGTAATGGCTAGCACTTAGGTTCAATCCAACTTTGTCATATTTTATTTAGGAGTTGGCCTCTACGCTCTTTGGTAAGATTGACCTGTGATATTCCTTTTGCACTCAATACTTTTTGGTATCAAGATTGGCTTTATTCCCTCTTCTGTTTTCTGGAAGAGCTCAATTAGATTAAAATTACTTGTTCTAGCTTAATGGCATTGTGATCAGACACCATATTCTATATGAAATATGTCCTTTGATATTTGCTTAGACTACCCTTAAAGTCCAGTATGTGGTCAGTTTTTATAAATATTCAGGGTGTACCTGATCAAAACGTCTGTTCTTCATTTGATGTGTACACTTTTATGTTTGTTCATTAGAACAAGTTTGTAATCATGCTCAAATTTTTCTACATCTTTATAGATAATTTTGCTTACATGTTCTATTAGTAATCAGAAATCTGTTTAAAATTTACAACTATGATTGTCAATTTGTCTATTTCTTTTTTTACATCTGACACTTTTGACTGCATATATTTTGGCATGTTTTTATTGCATACAAATTTGGGTGTTTTTTTTGTTAAGTGTATTTTCTTAACCAAACTTTTTATCATTCTGAGGTGACCCTTTTTTATCTTTCATAATGCTGTCCTCCTTAATGTGTTTTGTCTGAAATTAGCATAGCTATACCAGTTTTCTTTGTTTATTATTGGTATAATAGAACTTTTTCATCTTTTTTTTTTACCTCTTCATGTAACCTTATGTTTTTGATGTTTCTGATGAATAGCATGCATGTTGAAATTTGCCCTTTTTTGCAGTCTGATACTTTTCTCTTAAATATATTTATCTACCTAACATTTTAGTAAAAATCTATTCAAAAAATTTAAAGAAGCTATAATTAATAACAGTGTATATCCCCTCTGGATTCAACATTTGTTACTATTTTGCCATTTTTTTCTCTCGCTACTTTCTCTTTTATTGTAGTATATTTTTATTTTATTTATTTTATTTTTTATTAAGGTTATTGGGATAATTTTGGTTAATACAATTATATAATTTTCAGGTGTACATTATAATTTGACATCTATATATTCTGTTGTGTGTTTACTTACCCAAAGTCCAGTTTCCTTCAGTTAATATATATTTGACCCTCTTTACCCAATTCACTCTCCCCCTACTCCCCTATAATTGACCCCTTTTACCCCGTCTACCTCCCCCCTCCTCCCCAACTTCTACCTTCTGGTAACAACTAGTCCATTTTCTATGTCCCTGAGTCCCTGTTTGCTTGTCCTGTTCCTTTGTTGCTTTTAGATTTATATCCCACATATAAGTGATGTCATGTTGCTTTCAACTTTTTCTGTCTGGCTTATTTTGCTCAGCATGATTATTCGAGGTCCTCCATGTTGTTGCAAATGGCAGCATTTCATCTCTTCTTATGGCTGAATAATATTTCATTGTATATATGTACCACAGCTTCTTTAGCCAATCATCTATTGTAGGACATTTCGGTTGCTTCCATGTCCTGGCCACTGTGAATAATGTTGCTATGAACATCGGTGTGCAAATATCTTTTTGAATATGGGTTTTCAAGTCTTTTGGGTAAATACTAGTAGAGAGAATGCTGGATCATATGATAGATCAATTCTTAGTTTTCTGAAGAACTTCCATACTGTTATCCATGGTGGCTGTACCAATTTGCAGTCCCACCAGCAGTGTATGGGGGTTTCTCTTTCTCTGCATCCTCTCCAGCATTTGTTTTTACTTGTCCTGTTGGTTATAGCTATTCTAAGAGGTGTGAGATGGTATCTCATTGTGATTTTCATTGGCATTTCCCTAATAGCTAGCAATATGGAGCATGTTTTCATATATCTATTGGCCATTTGTATGTCTTCTTGGAAGAAGTGTCTGTTCAGGTCCTCTACCCATTTTTTCATTGGATTGTCTTTTTGTTGTCATTGAATCATTTGAGTTCTTTGTATATTTTGGACATTAGGCCTTTATTGGAAGTGTTGTTTGCAAATATATTTTCCCAGTGAGATGGTTGTCTCTCTACCCTGTTGATAGTTTCTTTTGCTGTGCAGAAGCTTGTTAGTTTGATATAGTCCCATTCATTTACTTTAGCTTTTACATCCCTTGCTTTTGAGGTCAAATTCATAAAATCCTCTTTAGGTCCAAAGTTCCTGAATTTAGTTCCTATATACTATGCATTTTATTATTTCAAGTCTTATATTCAGATCATTAATACATTTTGAGTTACTTTTGGTGTGAGGTGATAGGGCACCAGTCTAGTTTCATTCTTTTGCAGGTGGCTTTCTAGTTTTCACAGCACCATTTATTGAAGAGGCTTTACTTTTTCCACTGTTTTTGGCTTTTTTTTGTCAAAAAATTGTTTTTCCATACAAATATGGGTTTACTTCTGGAATATCCATTCTGTTCCACTGCTTTGTGTGTCTGTTTTCCTGCCTATATCATGCCATTTTAATTATTTTCTCATTATAGTATAATTTGATGTCAGGCAGAGGGATGCCTCTAACCTTGTTCTTTTTTCTCTGGATGGCTTTGGCGATTTGGGGTCTTTTGTGCTTTCATACAAACATGATGATTTTTTTGTCCTATTTCTTTAAAAATGCAGATGAGATTTTGATTGTGATTATATTAAATCTGCATAACGCTTTGGTTTATGAGGTCATTTGAACTATATTGATTCTTCCAATCCGAGAACACGAAATAGTTTTCCACTTTTTTATATATTCTTCGATTTCTTTTCTTCATCTCCTGAATATCTGTTCTATTATCCTTGAGTGTTTCAATCTTTGCTCTGCTCATCTATCTAGTTGTTTTTCTCAATTTTTGAAATAGTTGATATGATTTGTTTTGTATTTCATTGAATTTTTTCAGAAGTACCATCCTGAAGTCTGTCATTTAAGTTGCATATTTCTATGACTGTAAGATTATTTTCTGGAGATTTTTTCTCTTTCTTTCTGAGATTCCTTGTCACCTTGGTTGTTCATGGCGTTTAATGGACTATTTTCCGCCTGGGCATTAATGGAAGTATTTTCTGTTGTTTTTTCCTGAAAGAAGGTTTATTAAATAAAGGTCTTTCTTGAGCCTGTTGCAAAGAATGCGCTTTTCTTGTGGTTTCCAGTAGGTGGCGTCTAAGTCTCTTGGATCCCTAACTATTTCGTTGGTTTTTGCTGAGATTCCCCTGGGGCTCTGTGCTGATCAGTCTCGAGGTTATGAGAGGAGGGCCTTCTGGGTTGGGGTTTGGAGGCTGTGGCTCAGCCTAGGTGTTGCAACCCAGGCTGGTAAAAATAAGTTGTTTCTCTGCAGTCCCGCTCTGCTTCTCTGCTTTCTGCCCTGATGACTAGGCCCTCCTTTTGGTCGGCTGCTTACAAGCCCTGGCACTTCCAGGCAGGGTGATTCAGGTAAGTCCTGCGCTTTCACCCCTCCCCCTTCTCCTTCAGGGACCTCTGGTAGCTGCGAGAGGAAGCTTCTTTATTATTCCAAGTCTATCGCCCAACACCTGGGTTTCTAACCTGTGATAGCTCTTATGCGGAGATCCCATGCTGAGGTGAGCTGGTGTGCAGTTTTTAGTGTTTTTTTTTTAGCATTTTAGATGTTCAGCTTATTGTTGTTTCAAAGAGAGAGATCTAGGAGACATCTTTCACTCCACCATGTTTCCGCCAAATCTTCATTCTTTGATTTCTTTTAATAGGGTCATGTAGTTTTCATTATATAAGTCCTTCACATGTTTCATTGAATCTATTCCTAGGTATTTTATTATTTTGGGAGCAATTGCAGAAGGAATTGCATTTTGCCATTTTTGCTTTATTTTTTTTCTGTCTCTTACTCTTCGGTGTCTGTGTGTGCACGTGTGATTAATGATTATGTAAGTATTTGTGTGTGTACAGTTTTTTCACTTTGCTACTTAATTTGCAGACATCATGGCATATTATATGCCTAAATACCTCAGCATGCATTATGTCTCACCAAAGAAAAAGGACATTATACTACATGAGCATATCATTATCACACTTTAAAAATTAATAATGATTTAAAAGTATAATCTAATGTTCAAGTCATATTCAGATGCCCCTTATGGTCCTAAAAAGTCACAGCTGTTCATGTACTGTATTTGTCTATTTTTTTTTAATTTTTAAAAATCTCGAATGTTTGGAAGAAAGTTTTCCATGGATCTTTCATGTCTCTGTATGTTTTGTGAGAAGAGGAGCTGGCTGTTTGTTCTGGACTATCTTTTCAGGGATATTTGTATAGTCAACAACTTGGAAAACAGAGATAGTATCTCCTTCTGGAGGAAAAACCAGGTTCATTTACTGTCCAGTAAAATAAAGATAACATCTCATAACAAAGATTAAGCAAACTAGTTGTTCATTATGGGAGTTCCATAAACACTCAAATGCTCTCCTGTAACAATGCAAGGCATTCCCTTGTCTTTGTGTCACTTTATAGGAACTGGGGCCCAGGAAAGCCTGAGCTATTGCTATAAGTTGTAAATTCTCTGTTGTCTCTGATCAAAAAGTCTTGTTTTTCTGCTAGCATCCACGTAACTATGATAGACTGTTTTAGCTTCCAAGTAGGGAAAAATCTCAGACCCTTCACAGTTCTTGACAGAATAGTCTTCCCACATTTTATTTCATGACACTGATTTTTAACAGCTTCCTTAAGATATAATTTACAATCGATTCACCCACTTAAAGTTCACAATTCGATATTTTTTAGAATATTTAGATTTGCGCTACCACCACCAAAATCAATTTTTGAATACTTTCATCAACCACAGAACAAACCTATACCCCTTAATTGTCACTCCCCATATGCCTCCACCCAATTCCAGCCCTAGGCAACCACTATCCAGTTGCTATCTTTACAGGTTCGTCTATTCTGGCCGCTTCATATAAATAAAATTATATAACATGGTATTTTAAGTCTGACTTTTTTTACTTACAATAATATTTTCAAGGCTCATTCATATTGAAGACTAAATCAGTACTTAATTTCTCTTTATTGCTGAATAATATTCCATTGTATGCATGTACTGCTATTTGTCAGTTCATCAGCCAATGGACATGTGAGTTGTTTTATATGATTTAGGTTATTCTGGATACTATTATAAACATTCATGTTTAAGTTTTTATGTTGATATATGTTTGTATTTCGTTTAGGTACGTAACTACATGTGGAATTGCTGGGTCATGTTTGCTTGAGAAACAACCAAACTATTTTCTAAAGCAGTGGCATCATTTTGCACCCCTGCTAGCAATATATGAGGGTTGCAGTTTCTTTAACCAATTTCTTTGGAACCCTTGCTAACATTTTTTATTGTCTGTCTTTTTAGATTATAGTTACGCTACTGTGTGTTAACTGATCATTAACCATATTGAGCATCTTTTTATGTGCTTAATAGACATTTGTATACCTTTTTTGGACAAATGTCTGTTCAGATCCTTTGCCTAAGTTAATAAGTTATAAAAGTTCTTTATATTTTTTGGATACAGTCTCATCATATATATGATTTACAAATATGTATTTTCCCATTCTATGGGTTGTTGCTTCACTTTCATAATAATGTCTTTGTAGCACAAAATTTTTAATTTTTAGTGAACATTTTAAAGAAAAATAAGAAAAAATTTTAAATGTATCTATTTTTTTTTTATTTTACACTTGTGCTTTTGGTGTCATATCTAAGGAGGCTTTGACCAAAAGTCAAGAATATTCACTCCAGTGTTTTCTTAAAGAGTTTTCATGTTTTAGCACTTACATTTAATTGGTGATCTAGTCTGAGTTAATTTTTGCATGTGTGGTGTGGAAGAGGTTTAGGTTTATTCATTTATATGTGGAAATTGACTAGTCCCAGTACTATTTGTTAAAAATATTTTTTTTCAGTGAGTATTCTTGATCCCCTTATCAAAATTAAATGCATCATAGATGTATGAGTTTTTTTAGACTCTCCATTTTATTCTATTTATCTATATGCCTAAATTGATGACACTGGTTTGATTACTGTAGATATATAGTAAGTTTTGAAATTGCTAAGTGTGAGTCCTTCAACTTTGTTCTTTTCAAGATTTTTTAGTCAATTTCTGCAAAAAAGAACATAGGCCATTGGATTTGACAAGGATTGCATTGAATCTGCAGAAAAATATGGGAGTATCTCCATCTTAGCATATTGAGTCTTCTGATCCAGGAACATGGGCTATTTTTTATTTATTTAGGTCTTATCTAAATTCTTTCAATAATATTTTAAAGTTTCAGGCTGTGAGTTTTGTATTTCTTTAGTTGTTTATTCCTAAGTATTTTATTTTTCTTCATGCTATTGTAAATAGACTTTTACTTAATTTCATGTGGATATATGGAAGTACAGTTGATTTTGTATATTAATTTTGTAATTTGTAACCTTATGAACCTATTCATTAGCTCGAATAGGATTTTCTGTATATAAGACTATGTCATCTGTGAATAGAGGTAGCTTTACTTTCTCTCTCTCTCTTTTTTTTTTTAATATGGATGGCTCAATTTCTTGTCTAAATATCCTGGTTAGAACCTCTAAGATAAAGTTAGAAAGGAGTGATTGAGTAGACACCCTTGTCTTGTTTCTGATCTTGTAGGGAAAGGATTCCTTCTTTAACCATTAATTATGATGTTAGCCAAGGTTTTGTTTTGTTTGTTTTGTTTTGTTTTGTTTCATTTTGCTTTTGAAATGTCCTTTGTCAGGCTGAGGAAGTTCAATGCTATGCCTACTTACGATGGTAGTAATGTCTCCAGTTTTATTCTTGATTTTAATCATTTGAGTCTTTCAATCAGTCTTTTATTCTCAACCCAATAACTTTAGTCTCTTTCTTGGTGGTTTGTCACTTTTGTTGATCTTTATCAAGAATCACCTTTTGGTTTCCTTGATTTTCTGTTTTGTTGTTGTTGTTGTTGTTGTTCTCTATTTTATTAATTTCCTCACAAATCTTTACTATTTCCTCTGCTTAGTTAGTTTGCTTTTTCTTTCTTATGTCTAAATCTGGGAGGTTAGTTTGATTTGACGTCTTCTCTTTAATACAGGCATTTACTACTAAATATTTCCCTCTAAACACTGCTTTAAATGCACCCTGTATGTTATGGTATTTTGTGGTTTTATTTTCTTTTGTCTCAGAATTTATAATGCAGAAGTTAATTAGGAGCAAATTATTTTCTATGTGTGAATGTCCCAAATTTCTTTCTGTTATTGAGTTCTAATTTAATTCCATTGTCATAAGAACACATACCTTGTGTGATTTCAATTCTTTAAGTTTTTAAGGTTTATTTTATGAGCTAACATATGATCTATCCTAGAGAATAGTCTATGTATTCTTGAGAAGAAAGTATATTATAATGTTGTTGGGCCAAGTATTAAATAGATGTCCATTAGGCCTAGTTGGTTTATATGTTTGTTCATGTCCTGTATTTTTTTGTTGATATTCTTCCTTGCTGTTATACCCATAATTGAAAGTGGGGTATTAAAGTTGCCATCCACAGTTATTGGATTGTCTGTTTCTCACTTCAGTTCAGTTAGTTTTTATTTCATGAATTTTGGAGCTCTGTTGTTAGGTGCATCTATATTTATACTTGTTATGTATTCCTGGTGAATTGAATATCATTATAAAATGTCATTTTTATCTCTAGTAATATTTTGTGTAATGTATTTTGTCTGTTATCAAGAAACTCACTTCAACTTTCTTAGGGTTTCTATCTCAGTCAGTTTGCTGCTATCATAAAGTACCACAAACCGGGTGGCTTATAAACAACATAAATGTATTTCTCACAGTTCTGGAGACTGAAATTTCTGTATTAAGCTGCCAGCATGATTCAGTTCTGGTGAGAGTCCTTTTCTAGTTTGCATACTGCTGACTTTTCTTTGTATCCACACATGGCAAAAAGAGGTCTAAGTTGCTCTTTCACCTCTTCTTATAAGGGCACTAATCTTATACATGAGCCACTTACCCTTCTGAAAAAATTACCTTCCAAAGTCCCCACCTCCAAATATTATAACATTGGGATTAGGATCTCAACATATGAATTTTGCAGGAGATAAGAACCAAAAATTCAGTTCATTGCTGTTGATCTTTGCATGATTTTATTATTTCCATCCTTTTACTTTTAACCTTTTCATATATTTAATAAAATGTGTTCTCCTATAGATTTTGCTTTTTTATTTATTTTGCTTTTTATTTATTTGCTTTTTTATTTTGCTTTCTGTCCCGGCCCATGGGACGATCAACCGAGGCCCTAGAAACCAAGAAAAGAAGGGGGACAAGAGACACAAAGAATGGAGACAAGACAGGCTTTCTGATCAAGTCTCATTTATTGGGGGCTCAAGCAGTTACTTATATAGGGTCGGACGTGGGGGAAGGGGTTTTTATCTGCGAATGCAGGGTTGCTATGGACCTAGCTGTAAGTTGACTCTTCTTCTAATCTATACTTTCCGGACAGCAGCTGCAAAGGCTCTTCCCCTTAGCTATACTTTCCTGACAGCAGCTGTAAAGATTCTTGCCAGTTTGCCGGACAGCAACTTCAAAGGTTAGAGGTGCAAAGGTTAGAAGCAGGGCCTGGGCTGAGCTCTGGGAAACAACTCGCATCTTTGTTCTCATGCCATTTGTTATTCTTCTGTCCGTAAGCTTTTTCTTACGAACGGCTCCCCACAGGTTCCCCTTTTTTCTTTAATAAAACCAGAAATCTCCGTTCTGGTGCAGATAACTGTGTCTGTCTTAGGAGAAACCCCCACCGCCATAGTTCTTACCCGTCATTGGTACATGAAAGTCTTGCAATCATGCCCTGGCTTAGGTTGGTACTAGGCCTGGGGGCTCTTGTCCGTCACTGACTACCAGCCTCTGTCGGGGGAGGGAGCAACAGCCCTTTATTCATCAGAGTAGCCCTGCTTGGCTAACTCTAGTCAGTGATAGTGCACCTGTATGGGCTTTGACAGTATGGCATCAATTTGTTGTTTCACAAAATTAGTGAGCTTCCGAAATGTCCAAGGCCCAAAAGATAAGAGAAGAAGTAGTCCAATAAATGGACCAAGTAACGAGGGCAAGAGAGTAGTTAGCCAAGGAGAAGCAGAAAACCAGTTATGAAACCAACTTTGTTCTTGTTCTCTAATTTGCGTCTGTGTTCTAAACCTCTCTGACCTTTGCCATAGTATCCCTGACAACTCCTGAATGATCCATATAAAAACAGCATTCTTCCTTTAGGGCTGCACAAAGGCCCCCCTGTTTTAACAACAACAAATCTAGGCCTCTCCTATTTTGAAGGACTACCTCAGCAAGTGAGGAAAGAGATTTTTCTAGGTGAGAGATGGCAGTTTCTAGGCGCTCTAGGTCTTCATCAATGGATAGTCGAAGATCTGAATAGTATCTGTTAGAGAGAATGAGAGAGGTTACTCCCACCCCCGGAACCAGTGGCACCTGGGCCCAGTAGTACTGTTAGTGTAATAGCAGTTACAGGTTCCCATTTAACCCTGAGTGTCCCAGGATTAATCTCTGGGAAAGAAGAGTTTTGATGTTTCTAGTTACACAGATTTTTCCTGTTATCTAAAATCTTAATTTACTATCTCAACATTTTTAATAGCTATAAAAATGTGATTATAGTAAATACTAAGATTTAATATCAAGACTATGTATTTACCTAAAATATAGCTATCTAATTATTATAATAGTTTTACTGTCATGGCCTAAATTAGAGCCATGCCCTTTGTTTTTATATAAGCCTCTTGTTTCTGAATAGTCAGGTCTATTCCTGATATTCATGATATATAATATTTTATAATAACTGAAATTATAACTGATATTATTATATAAGAACATATGAATAGCAAAGATACTGACAAATTTCTAAGAACTTGATACACTATCTGAAACACTTGTATTAATAATATATATTTATAAAATATAGCCTAAAAAAGGTTAAGTATTATTTATTACTTGATAATGTTTTTTATGTAATTTAGTATATCAAATAGACTGAATTAACTTAATATTTATCTTTTACGAAGTGACAAAACTAAACCTTTGAGATTTTCCAGGGGCCCTCTTGGAAGTCTCAAAGTTATTTTGAAATAAAACAAAAATCCTAGTTAGATTTTGTTGGAAAATTTGTCACAATGTTATAAGGTTTGATCACCTGGTTAAATAAGATTACAAGTCATTATGAAACAATACTTAGTTATCTATTTAACCAATGTAATAATAAAAGATTTCAAAGGTAAATATGACTATAAAAAATCTTAGCATTCTTAATGTTAAGAAGACTGTTTTTAAGTATCAGCATTTAATAGATTAGCAAATTTATGAATATACCAATTTTATAATTTTTTAATCTTGAACAACTAGTAGAATTAGCATACACACGACCTGAAGAATAAACACAGGTAGAATATAATTGTGTTTCTGATAACTTGAAGACACAACTACTTTTACTTAACTTATAATATTAAACTATTCTTATTACCAAAGATTATCTCAGATCATGTAGATTTGATAAAACAAAACAGAACATTTGTATTAGTTTCTTTCTATTTTTCTGACAATTTTAGGAAGACGTAATTTATCTATAAGGTTCTTATTTTTTTCTAAACCAATTAAAGCAGAAGCTCTTTTATTAATTTATTTTCCAATAAAAATAAATTTCAACCTAAACTGAAGAACCAGCCAGAAGGGAGACTTCACTATTTAGGACTCCGCCCTACAGCCACTCTGTAAACACTTAATCAATTTTATGTTTAGTCATTCTTCAGACCTAAATCTCTAACACAAATGCACATTCTCTGCATTGTTTTAAAAGAAACCTATGATTACCACAGATAATATCTCGCAACTGGAAGGCTGTTTTCAGGTTGAGTGGCCCCTCTGATGGCCACTCTGTTTCAAACGTGGGCTAATTTATCTGGCAGAACCTTTGCAGGGATTGACGCTCTAGCTCCATAGGCTTGGCCTTGTTTCCTGAAATCCTTAAAATGGTTAAAGAAGTATTGAAAGGGGAGAGGACATAGGACGATTTGAGAAGGAAGCCTGACTCATGTTAGTGAAAACAGGTAAGAAAAGAGAAATTCCCCACAAGAGCCAACTAAGCCAGGGCTAGGATCAGCCTTTCACCTAGCATCCAGTCGGGCGGGGCCACGGAGGCCAGACCTAAGGAAAGAATCAAAATAAGTATAGGAGGGTAGCAGTACATACGGTCAGCCCAGACAAACAGAAGACAGACAAGACAAACTACAGATAACACAAAACGCTAGCGCACCAGAAACCGGAACCAGAACAGGTACAGGGTCAGAGTCTGACGTCTCAGACCGACCGAACTAGGGAAGTATTGCTGCGTCCAGCCTTCCACTAGTTATCCAAGGGCCCAATCAGACAGGAACAGAACTGATACATCTAGATAGATGCTACTGCGGTATTACTCACCGGTGAAGCTGCTCTAAGTGGCTCGAGCCCAATTACAGTTAAAGTGAAACTTCTTTTCCTCCTGTCCTCTTGAGAAAGGCTGCTTGGTGTCTGGGGCTGAGAAACATCTCTCAGCGGCCGTCCCCTGGACAAAGCAAGTCCTTACTCAAGGTGGCTGGGGGTTTCAGATTTTAGGAGATCCGGAACAGAAGTTAAAAAGAGAACAGAAGTTAATCTTTTACAAAGCTAGCAGAAACTGGTCATTACAAAGATAAATGTAGCCAGGGAATTTGCTAGTTTTAAGCATGGCCTTGTAGATGTTCTCCTTATCTGTGTCCTGGAATGTTGCGCTCTTAGCATATGAGAGAGCTCATTGTCACAAGTTTCACAGCAGACACTAAGCAGTAAAAAGTTCTAGGAACTAGGCATTCTTGTCCCAATTAAAAACTGCTAAGGTAAAGACTTCTTTTGTCTAGTTTTGGGACTTTTAATTAACTTTCACCCTTTCCACATTTTAGTCGGCTGTCACATTCCCCACTGGTTTTCAGGCACATATCAAATATTTGATGTCTTATAAACTGGGGAAACTGAGATACCCCTGTTAGATAATACTATTAATTTAACAGCCTGGACTCTCTGTTTTATATACTTTATAAGGCAATTTACTATACATGGCCTAAATAGCAGTCCTAGAAAAGCCCATATTAAAGGTCTTTGTTTTACTAAAGCTAGACTATCTCGAATTATGTCAGAGTAGTTGGTATAAAAACAGCAGTCTTTACTTAAAGTTATACAATCAAAGTAAGATCTATGCTTTATGGACACATTAGTCTTATATGCATGAATTAATACTCAAGATTTTTAGTTCATTTTACAGATTTTGAAACTAAGCTGTTTAAAAGGTAAAATTTGAGACTATGGTCGATGAATACTGAAACAAACAAAAACTTTATCTAAATATTTACATTTGAAATAATGTTCTCAACTATTCAATATACTGTTTTTCTAAGTATAATAAGTACAATTACCTATTTATAATTGGCTTTTAACAATATGGTACACTAGAAAACAACATTTTACAGCAATTATCTTATGTGAAATTACAAGTTAAAAACAAATTTCTCAATAACAGTGAGTTACTAAATTTCTTTATCCAATAGTTGTTATAAAATTTTTAAAAAGCCTAAACACACAAACCTGATTTCTTTGATAGTAGGCGGGTGCATTGTGCTCTTAAAAGAGCTAAGGAAAGGAGGCTTACCTAGTTTTCACTAATTTCTAATTTGAATTTAGTCAATGTTTCCTTTAAAGTCCTATTTATCCTCTTTTTCTGACCTGAATTCTGTGGTCTATAAGCACAATGCAATTTCTACTCTATTCCTGGTGATTTCGCTATAATACTTGGCGTTTTATGAATACCTAATCTCGGCACCTATTCTGATAGGCCCTGAAGCTTTTTCTGAGCTTGCTGCAGCTGTAGCTGTTGCATCTGGGCAGCTAATGAAGTGAAAGCGTTTTGTAAGTGCTGTAGCTCTGCCCACAAGCAGATCGCGCCCCAGGGGGGCTTCAGTTCCCGCCAAGGCCACAAAGGGAGGGGGGGGGTCGTTCTCCTCTCAGTACCTGGCAGCCTCCTGGTCTAGCTGTAGAATTCTCACCTCCCACGCTGGAGACCCGGGTTCAATGTGTCCAGCCGCGAGTTGTTCCTGTACTAACTGATTTGTAGCTGTTAGTTTTTTCTGAAGTTAATGGCCACTGATCCACCCAAACAGGTCTATTGTCCTTCTAGGATATAGGGTCTGTATGGGAATAGAAACAGAATCTTTATCCTTGGGGCAACAAGGCCCTTCACCTACGTCTTTTTGTGAACCAGTGTCTAAAGAGGCTATACTATGCTCGAATTCTCTTTCCAAATAAGAAGCTTCCTCCCTAAGGACCTCATCAATATCTTCAGTATGACGGTGTACACATAAAAAGTCATTAATATAATTCCAAAAAGCAAAGGCAGTCACCGTGACCCTCTCAGGGCCAAATGTCCTATAGTAATCATTAAGCGCGTCACCAACACGCCCCCATCATTTTTCATCAGTTGTCCCCTCTTGGGGTAGCCAAGGGCAAACATCCTTTAGAAAATCAAAAAACTTGACCAGATCTTTTTTTTTTCTTTTTTTTTTCTTTCTTTCTTTTTTTTTTTTTTAACTTTGACTCTTCGAGTCTGGAGCGAGTCTTTAAGACTCTCAATAAATCTTTCTTGGACACTGATTTCTTGTCCCATTATGTAAAGGGGAATCAGGGAATACAACCCTTACTCTTTGCACCCGAAGGGAGTCCTAACAATTGCCTCTGCGTGCTAGAGACACTAAAACCTACTCAATTGTCTTGTCCCTTACACATCCCTAATCCAAGGGGGACGTCCGCGTACCTCCTCGGTGCTTTCCACAAACCGGGTCCTCTTGTGGCGACCGACTGAATCTGGGCTGCGCAGCCACTTTGGGGCGGACAACTTATCATCTCCCTTTCTCGGATCTTCGGGCCCCACGTTGGGCGCCAGTTGTCCCGGCCCGCGGGACGATCAACCGAGGCCCTAGAAACCAAGAAAAGAAGGGGGACAAGAGACGCAAAGAATGGAGACAAGACAGGCTTTCTGATCAAGTCTCATTTATTGGGGGCTCAAGCAGTTACTTATATAGGGTCGGACGTGGGGGAAGGGGTTTTTTTCTGCGAATGCAGGGTTGCTATGGTGACCTAGCTGTAAGTTGACTCTTCTTCTAATCTATACTTTCCTAAAAGCAGCTGTAAAGGCTCTTCTCCTTAGCTATACTTTCCTGACAGCAGCTGTAAAGATTCTTGCCGGACAGCAACTTCAAAGGTTAGAGGTGCGAAGGTTAGAAGCAGGGCCTGGGCTGAGCTCTGGGAAACAACTCGCATCTTTGTTCTCATGCCATTTGTTATTCTTCTGTCCGTAAGCTTTTTCTTACGAACGGCTCCCCACAGCTTTCAATCTTTGAATTTTATTTGTTTAATCTATTCACATTCAGTGTTATTTTTGATCTAGTTGAATTTTATCTGCAATTTTACTTTTTGTTTTAATATTTCTCATGCATTTTTTATGTTTCTGATGCGCTTTTATAACCTTTTTTATTAAGTGGATATTTTCTAATTAATATTATAATTCTTTTAATGATTTTCTTAACTGTATTTTTTGAGTTGTTTTCTTAGTCATTCTAGGACTTACCAGGAATATCATAACCTATCAGAATCTACTTAAGAGTTTTTAAATATGTTAATTTTTAAATTTTTAAAAAATTACAGTTGACAGTCAATATATTAGTTTCATGTATACAGCATTTTCCTAGACATTTATATAATTTGTGAAATGATCCCCTCAGTCAGTCTATTACCCGACACCACACATAGCTATTATAATATTGCTGACTGTATTGCCTAGGCTGTACTTTATACTGCCATAACTATTTTGTACTTTTTAATCCGTTCACCTTTTTCACCCCGCTCCCACCTCACCTCTCATCTGGCAACCTTTGATTTGTTCTTTGTATCTATGAGTCAGTTTCTGTTTTGTTTGTTCATTTATTTTGTTTCTTAGTACAACCTAAGTGTCCATCAGTTGGTTAGAGAATATGTGGTTCATATATACAATGGAATATTACTTGGCCATAGAAAGAATGAAATTTTACCATTTGCAAAACTATGGATAGACTTAGAGGGTATTATGCTAAGTGAATAAGTCAGAGTAAGATAAGTACCATATGATCTCACTTATATGTGGAATCTATTTAAGATTTTTAGCAACTGAATTGCATTAAGATATAATACTATTACTCCTATGAAATTCTATCCTTTCTGTGCTATTGTTATACACATTACATCTATGTATGTTGCAAACTCAAAAATACATTGTTATAATTAGAATGTTATACAACTATGGGTTTTAAGGAAGTTAAGAAAAGCAAGGAGAGCAAGTATGTATTTATAGTTTGTTATGTTGACCTTATTTAACATTTCTGGTCATTTTCATTTATTCCTGTTAATTTGATTTATTATTTGTGTAATATTTTTATGTTAATACAGCTTTGCTCGTACCTATCTTCTTTGTTATGTTATTGTCAAATATATTCTGTATGTTAAACAATTCTGTATGTTAAGCCCTAATAGTACCATTATAACCATATGTTTTATATAATCAATTTTTAACTAACTTAAAAGAAGAATGATACAGAAATAAGCATGTATACTGCCTTTTACAGTTGCATAATTATGTCAACTAGTACATGTGTGTGTATGTGTGTGTGTGAATTCAAAGAACTCTCTGGATTCACTTGTTTTCAGCCTGAATAATTTACGGTAAATTTTCTGTAAAGCAGGTAGATCTGATAGCAATGAAATCTCTATATTTCTGTTTTACTGATTATGTCTTTGTTTCATCTTCATATTTCAAAGATAGTTTTGCTAGACATAAGATTATTGTTTGACAGTTTTTATCTTTGAACACTTTAAATATGCTATCCTACTGTCTTCTGGTCTCCACTGTTTCTGAGAAGTTATTTGTTAATCTTTTTGGGATTCCCAGGTAGAGAGTGAGTCATTTTTCTCTAGCTAATTTCAAGATTTTCTCTTTTTTTTTTGTTTGTTTGTTTTCATTTTTTTATTTTTACATTTTTACTAGGATAGATCTGTATGTAGTTCCTTTGGTTTATTCTACTTAGATGCGTTGAGCTTCTTTTATGTGAATATTAATGTTTTTCATCAAATGTGGAGCTTTTTTCCAGCTAAGCAGGGCAGGGTAAGAGGAAGGGAGTTGGTCATGGTTAAATTGCCATACGTTCTTGCTGTTCATAATGAGATTTAGTAAATTTGGTTGAATAAGTGTTTCTTTATTTGCTGTAGGTTAAGACCAGAGACTTAATTTTTTTTTTTTTTAAGAAATTTCAGCAGTAATTGTTGTTTTGCTAGGGAAAGAATCCACAGAGTTCCTCAAGCTGCCATTCACAAAATCTTCTCTCCCATGGCATGGCATTGACATTTTGAAGAATTCATTCTAGATGTCTTTTATAATGTAACACATTCCAAATTTGAGAATTTCCTCATGCTGTGCCATTTTATACTTAATTGCACTTAGTGCAATTACTAACATATTTCTTTTATTTGTCTTGCCTTTTCTATGATAGCGCTTTCTGTCTGTATCTTTGTCTTTGGATTTATTATTATCACCCTACACTAGTTTGGAATTAATATCTCACTTATCTTTTGTTTCCCTTAGAAATTAGAATCCCTAGGTTGTGTGCATATCTTATCAAAGTTCTACACAATTACAAGGACCTTACAATACTTTAACTTCACTCATCCTCTCATGACTTTACATTGTATTACCACTGGGTTTTTCCTTCAGTTCTGTATTTTTGAACCCTGCTGCTATTTTATAAGTGTATTTTTGAGTTAGTATTTATTTAAATTCACCACAAATTTGCCACTTTTTTCTCTTCATTCATTTTGGTATTTTCGACCTCCCATTTCATTTTCATTTTCTTTCACATAAAGGATGAGATATTCAAAGCTATGAATTTTCTTTCATGAGGACCTACTGGGGTCATACAGTTTCAGCTTTTATTAGTATAAAAGTTTATATAATTTTAACCTGTTCTTGAAAGATAATTTTACTGTATAAAAATATAGGTTGACAGTTTTCTCTCAACATATTAAAGATGCCATTCCACAGTCTTCTGCCTTCCAATGTATTTCTGAGTACTACTCTATAAATGTCATTCCCTTGAAGGCAATCTGTCTTGTTTTCTTGATGTTTTTTAAAGTCTTATCTTTCTTTTTATGTTCTGAAGTTAAACTATTTTAACTCTAGTTTAGAGTTTTACTTTTCCTCCATTGGATTTGTTGAACCATTTGAGTCACAGATATCTGTATTTCTTGAAAAATCTCTATCATTATCTATAGCTGTTGCCTCTGCCCCATTTCTTCTCTCACCTCTTCTTTAATTCTAATTAATGCCACAGTTCCAAATTTTCTTCCCTGTCTCTTAATTATTATTTTATATTTTCTAAATGTTTTACCTATATGCTATATTATAGATTTTATAGGTAATTTCTTTTCACTTTGCCAAGTATTTAACTTTAATAAGTTTCTCTTCACCTGTAGCTATTCTGCTGTGATGCCCACCTATTGAGTTTTAAATTTCAAAGTTTTACTTCTAGAATTTATATTTTATATAAATTCAGCGATGTTACTTTTTTTACAATGTCTTGTTCCCTTTATTATTTCCATGTTTTTAAGATATCTTACATAATTGTAAAAAGTTATTAAATATCATGTGTCTAATAATTCAAATACCTGAAATTTTTGCTTAGTTGTTTCTGCTGTCAGATGTTTCTCTGGTTTTCAATTATCATATTTTGCTTCCTTGTATACTTAGTGAATTTGGAGTGGAATATATTATTTCCCTTTCAAAAAGTATTTTTTGGAATTCTTTGAGGTTTACTATGAACTTCATATTTTATATAAAACACACATTTATGTATCTCTGCTCAGCCTCTAGGAAGTCAAATCAGTTTGGGTCCACACTGAACAAATTTGGAGTTTGAGGTTAGTGGGCTACCCAGTTAAATGCTAATTTGGATTATAAGCTTCTATGAGAGCTCACATTTGGTTATAGCTTCTCAAGAATTTTCTCCCCTGTCCTTCTCTGCTGAGAGCTAAGATATCTTTTTCTTAAAATTCTCTTGGGATTGCATTTTGGGTACTTTTATACGTGGTACACTGAAGAAGTTATAAAATGAGAATCTCAAATTGTCTAAGTTTGGTAAATGACCCCAGGGCAAATTAGTTTCATTAGTCAGTTTATTGGACTTCCTCCCTCCTAGATTTTGGTGTGATAAATACTATTTTGTTTTTCATTGATGCTTTTAAGATATTTTTACATTTTCAAGCATCTTTAGTTTTGTTTTTTGTTTGTTTGTTTGCTTTGTTTTGTGTTTTGCTTTTTGTTTCTTTAAAAGCAGGCATACCAGTCTGGATACCTAATTAACTACATTGTTTAATTGAATTATTTCTTTTTTCTCCATGTCATTATTTTCCATATATATCCTGGGACATCAGAATCAGAATCACCTAGGAATGTTCATTAAAATTTTAGATTCTGATAGCCAACCTCAAGCTTACTGAAACAGAATCTCTAGGATGGGGTCCTAGTATCTGAATTTGTGTGAGGTTCTTTAATATTCTTATGCATACAAAGGTTTGTTTTTGATTGTACTTTAAAGTTTTATATCTTGTATTTTTGTTGCAGGTGCATGAGATATAAATTTATCATTTTCTGTACTTAGCACCATACGTTGAACCTTTGATTATTTTCACATTTATTTGATATGCTAACTTTTATCTTATAGTAAATATGTGTGTGTTTCTCTCTGTGTAGATCTGTTTTTGACCTCTCTATTTTTGTTGAGTTGTCCATCTTTTGAGCAATGACATATTGTTTTAATTAGTTTTGCTTTATGATGTGTTCTACTAACTGATAATAAAAAATCTTCCTCAGTTTTTATTTTATTATTATCTACCACACTAAAATTTTTAAAACATTACTGTAGTTGCATCCTTTTCTTGCTTATTGAGTTTTCTGTGACTTTGTAGAATTAAATAAATTTTCTACACATTTTGGAAATAATATTTTTTTTTGGTCTTATCTCCTACTATAGTTTTTTCATGTCACCTTAAGAGGTCCCTTAGACTGGGGTACTTAATGTCTGTTTTACCTGACTCTTTGACCATGAAAATTGCACATTTTAATCTTAGTGCTGAGTATGACCATTTTTCTTTTAGATATTTTTTTGCCCATCTTTCAAGATTGAAGTCAAGTTATTAACCTTCTCTAAAAAGCCATCATGAACACTCCCAGGTTCAAGGGAACTCTCTTAATTTTGGTAGGAATCATTGACTCTATCATTAATTTTTACTTGGTAATTCCTACTGAATCACAGACAATAAAAACTGCAAGCTACCTGAAGAAATCATATTATCTATCTCCATCATTTTATCAAAAACTGAGCCCTAGGTTATGAGAATGATTTGTTCATAATCTCGTAATGATTCAGTTACTGAGGTAAACGCAGAATATTTTTCTTGTATTTTAGAGCTCTTTCTATTGCTGTTGTCTATATATCATTATTTCATTATATTTAAATTTCATTTTCATTTGTTTGGGCCTAGTCTTTAAAAAAAAAGTTCTTTAAAGACAGAAAGCATGTATTCACATTTTTTATATAACTCATAGCCTGATATTGTGCTTTGTGATTATTATGCACCTAATCAATATTAATAGGTATTGGTAAAAAAAAAAAAATAAAGTTTTTTCATTAACCATACGTCAAATTGGGGTTGTTTCTTTGTGGACATCACTATTATAACTGTATGGAAAGTGGCATCTAGTGGTTGGTGTGTGTATTACAATTGCCTTTTTAAAAATAACCCTGAGTCCAAGAGTTATTATAACTTAAGTGGAATAAATAGAATATAAATTAAATTGTGGATTTGAATTCAAACCAGTTTTTTAAGTTACCTAGTGACCTCTTTAAAATATAAATACGTATAAACATGACAATACTAATTTCTAAGAAAAAGTATTATGTATTATTACTTCAAAATATCATACAAAAATATTTAAAGTTTTATTGTTTGTTTACACATTATGTTAGGAGTTGGAGGATATTGTTGGATACTGAGAAGTCTGAAATACAATTATAAAGAAAAATTACATAGTATATTCTCCATATTGACGAAATCCTATTAGGTTATTGCTTTACATCATTCTCAGGAACTTAATTTGTATTTTAAAAAGGAATATTTTTTATTGAAAGATGAAAACGGAGAATTACATCTTCTTTTACATACGACACCAAAAAAACTATGCACATATACTTATGTATAAAGTGCAGGCATGTATTCCAAAGTCAAATGTTGGACTCTGATTATTCTTAGATTTACAGCCATTTTTAAATACCACTGTTCTTTACTTCTAAATTAATGGATGTGATTGAGTGTTGTTAATGTGCACAATCTAATTTAGTTCATATGACCATTGACAGTTCTTGTGAATCAGTATCTTCTAAAATATGTAAATTTGTGTTTTGAAATTTAAAATTCATGTTTGCACAAAACAATATTATATATTTTAAATTAGCCTCTGTCCCTGACATTTTGGTATATGCAATTATCTTTCCTATTAGAGAACAATGACATACTGTCTTGGTATCTCTACCTGCACCTAACATAACAGTGGCAGGCAAATAACAGGTGACCAATAAATATTTGTTGAATTAGTTATATATGTTAGAGGGATCTTTGTCATAGTCATTTTTAGTGCTTAACAAGTTTTCTAGCCTCTAATAATGTTCAATTCATGTTTGATGAGTAAGTCTGAATAAGTCTATTTAACCTGTAATGTAGTTGATATATAGTACTGAAACCAGAGTGCATAACCTAATCACCTATGTATAACAAATTATGGCTGCATAGCAGACTTTCAATTAGAAATGTCAGGAACATATCTTTTACTGCAACCGACTCTTGCAATGTGAGGGAGAGATTCCCCCTAACATCAAGCCATTGTTGTTTGCTCTTATAATCAGGAAATTGAGTTCTTTGCTGAGGATGGCTTCTAGTTGCAGCTGAGTAAGTCAGGAGTTTTGACTAGAGGGATGAGGTCAGTATTTCAATAAGCATTGAGGATAGTACTCTGGTAATGTCTAGAGTAAAGTAAAGCATGGGATGTTGAGAAGGAGGCTAAGGTACTTTTAAGTCACAGGCTCCCAAAGCTGAGTATTGATAAACATTGTTTGGTACACAGATCACATAAAGGTTTTTCTTATTTGATGAGAAGCATACCACTTTATTATACATAAATATTGAGCTATCCACATATATTAAACTAGTTACTACTTGCTTTTTTAAGCAGTTAAGCTTTATGCCAGAGTGAAATATAGTCTGTATGGCAGAAGTCATCTACTGTGTTCTTGTCCTATAGGTTCTTATTTTAAAGGAGGATATTTTTTCTGGCTTTAAGACCTCAATTCCTAATATACACAAATGAACCTGTTAGTAGTAGCTATTTAGAAAATATTTTGATTTCTGGGGACAGCATTTCTGGTAGAACTTAGAGCTTTTAGAGACTGTCAATGATGAGAGAGTGGGGGCAAAGAAAAGAAAGGTGGTAAAAGGTAGTATTATCTATTTTTTGCTCCATGATTGTTCATGAATACAGAGAAGCAAGCAACTTAAAGTGGAAGACATTGTTGGTAGTTGCTGAGTTCACTGATAATATAGATTAAGAGGTAATTTCTTACAAGCAATGTCAGAAAAAAAAGTTCCTCAGAGCTTGATCAGTGACAAATTGTAATACAGGCAAATTTTATGAATTTTTTTTCATTTAAAAAAATATATTTTACTTTAAAATTATAAAAATTTGTTGCAACAAATAACAAGTGTTAACAAGGATGTGGAGGAAAGGGAACCCTTGTGCACTGTTGGTGGGACTGAAAATCAGTACAGCAACTGTGGAAATCAGTATGGAGATTCCTCAAAAAACTAAAATATGCCATATGACCCAACAATTCTACTCCTAGGTATTTATCTAAAGAAAACAAACAAACAAAAACATTAATTCTAAAAGATACATGCACCACTATGTTCATCGCAACATTATTTTCAATAGCCTAGGAAGCATCTTAGGTGTTCATTGATAGTGGAATGGATAGAGAAGATGTGGGATACACACACACAAACACACACACAGACACACACACACACAATGCAAAATTTAAAAAGAAAAATATTTCAATAAAAAGAATGAAATCTTGCCATGTGTGACAGGATATAGAGGGTATCATGCTAAGTGAAACAATTCAGGCAGTTAAGACACGTGATATGATTTCACTTATATGTGAAATCTAAAAAAGGAACAAATGAACAACAACAACAAAAAACAGACTTATAGAAATAGAGACCAAAGGGATGGTTACCAGAAGGGAGGGAGTGAGGTGGTGGGTGAAAAAAGTGATGGGAAATATAGTCAATAACATTGTGATAAGTTTGCATGGTTACAGATGATTACTGGAATTAATGAGGTGATTACATTGTAAAGTATGAAAATGTCAAATCACTATACACCTGAAACAAATATTATATGCCAACTATAAATAATAAAGAATATAAAAATTGTATCAGCTTATTGTGAAAAGTTCAAACAGGAATGTATACAGTAAAAGGTGAAAGTTTCTTCAAAAGTAACTGTTGTTTGCAATTTGGTATATATCCTTTCAGATATTTTTCTAGTATTTGTTTTACAAGTTTGGATCATTGAATTCAGCTGAGCTGTAAGTTAGAGTCTGGTTTTTAGGTTCGTATTTAATGATTTCCCTCCCTCTTTCTCTTTCTTTATAGGCTTGCTATGGGTGTTCTCCAGGATCAAAGTGTGATTGCAGTGCTGTAAAAGGAGAAAAGGTAAGATCTGTGATGGGCCTTGGAAAACTTAATAATATCAATAAACTGTGTTTTTGATGTGATTTTATAAAACAGGGTTTCTACCTCAGTACCTAAGTAAATAAAATGAATTCTATACCGTTTATTTTAGATAGTTGTAAGAATTAGACTATATTTCAGGGATCAGCAGACATTTTCCGTAAAAGGCCATATAATAAATGTTTTAGGCTTTGTGGTTCAATAATGTCTCTGTCACATATTTTCCTCTCCATTTTAAAATATACTTTAAAAGTATTTATAAAATGTTTAGTTCTTAGACTGTATAAAACAGGGTTCTGACTACGTTTGACCTAAGAGCTATAGTCTGCCAGTCTCTGATCAATCTTTTTGAAATCACTGAGTTACTAAGCAAAAGAAGGGAGGAAAAAACACTTAAGAAGAAACCAAAGTTTTTGAGGCTACTAATCTGTGGTAGGTACCATAAAAGGCAATTTTGTGTACTTTTATCTAGTCCATGTAAGTTAATGATTGGTAAATCTCTGTTTTTATCTCACTTTCCCCACAATAGCACACCTCTATTGTATAGATATGATGATTATAAAATGAGCATTGGTGATGATTAAATAGCATAAACCTAGCCACTATGAGTCAGACTGACAATGAAATTGGAAGATTAAAAAAGAATAGTGAACTGTAACCTAAAAAAAGTAGTAAGGGGAAAGGGTATTATTCTCTAGTCTCTACTCTTTGGTTCTCTGTAAATATTTTTGAAAAATGAAATCAGTAAATGTTACTAATTATATATGGAAATGTTTGAGACAACATTTCAAGAACATATTTCATTTAGGGATATAAAATGTAAACTAGCATATTAAAGATGTTTAAAATTCAGAGTAAAGGAACCTGTTTGTCTGTTTTGCAGTGCTATATTTCTAAGTTCCATTTAACCATATAACTTACTTTCTTCCTAACAAACCACCAATTACAGTAGCCCCTCCCTTATCTGTGGTTTTACTTTATATAGTTTTAGTTACCCATAGTCAATCAAAGTTCAAAAATATTAAATGGAAAATTCAAGAATAAATAATACATGTTTTAAATTGCCATTCCGAGTAACATGATGAAATCTTGTACCATTAAGCTCCATCCTTTCCAAGACATGAATTGTTCCTTTGTCCAGCATATTCACGCCATATATGCTACTCATCCATTAGTCACTGAGTATCCATATCATCAAGAAGTCAGTAGTAGCCTAACACTACGTCACAATGCCTATGTTGTCTACATCATTTCATCTCATCACATAGGAATGATCTCATATCATCACAAGAAGGGTGAGTACAATACACTAAGATATTTTGAGTGAGAGACCAACCATATTCACAAAAGTTATATTATTGTATATTGTTACAATTATTCTGTCTTATTATTTATTGTTACTAACATCTTACTGTGCCTCATTTATGAAATGAACTTTATTATAGGTAGGTATGTATAAGAATAAACATAGTATATATATAGGGTTCAGTACTTTCCATGATTTCAGGCTTCTACTGGAGGTCTTGGAATATGGATAAAGGGAAACTACTATAATAATTGAATAGTGTTATACAGAACACCTATTTAAGTAACATTAGTTTGAGGGGAGTAGTTTTATAGTAAAGATACTTTCTGTAATGGTAAAAAGACCAAGAGGGATTTGTTTCTGATACTGGTGGAGTGACTTTTATCAGATTAACACTTCTTGAGGTAAGAAATAAACACTCTGTACAAAACATAGGAGCTATTTAATAGCACAGGAGAGTGACCAAAAGCAGAAAGTAAGTAGAGAAGATTCTATCCTTGAAAGAAGGAAGTACACTAGGCAATTTTGCATGTATGTAGCCTTTCTCCTGAGTGCACTCTTCAGTCTGCATGGCATATAATGGCTAGAACACAGACAAGAAGCCACAGTCTTATGGGTTTGAACAGTCAGAGGAAAGAGTTGAGGGTGCCATAATGGCTGGAAAATGATGGAGAATATGCTGGAATGGAGGGAGCCGCATAGCTGAGGGCCCCCAAATCTGCTGTAAATGCCATCCAAATTCTGGGTTGAATCCTCAGCTTTGCATGTAAGGAGAGTATTCATACAACCCAACAAAAAGGAATAGCTGGAAGGCTACAATAACTGAACATAGATTTAACTGCTATCCATTGAAGGGAAAATCGTTTTAAGTTTTAGTTTAGCTGAGTTAACTATTTCCTAAAACAAAAGTTCAATATGTTTAAGAGGAAGATAAAAGAATCCAAGGTGTCTACATATTAACTACAGTGTCCAGTATTCAGTTAAAACTTACTAGACATGAGAAGTGACAGGTAAAAATACCCATAGTCAGAGAAATACCAATCAATGAAAATGAACTTTGAATAACACTGATATTAGAAATTTTAGACAATAATTTAAAGAAGGTAAGCTAAATATATTTGTTGATTTAAAGGGAAGTATGCACATAATGAGTGAACAGGTGGAGAATCACGACAGAGCACTGGAAGCTATAAACTACAGAACAACCATCATTGAAAGACACCTGAGGTCTAAGTGGAAACAGGTTGGTCCCACACCCACGTGTGGTGGTTGAGAATCCAGAGAAATATCTCAGCTGCGTAGGTCCTCCAGGAACGGTTCTGAATCCACACAAGGTTACCCAGCCCAGTGCCAGGAAGAGAAGTCCCTACAACTTCTGGCTATGAAAATAAGTAAAGATTGTGGCTGAGTAGAATGGAGGGTTGACAGAGTCACAGACTTTCCTCTAAAAGGGCAAGCACATGGTCTTACTCAATGACAGATTCACTTGCTCTGAGCTCTAGCATTGAGGCAGCAGCTCAAAAGGCACCAGGGCATACTGGGAAAAACCAAGTTGTCTGGCTTCAGGGCAACAGCTGGAGGGGCAGCTTTTTCTCAGACAGAAGTACTGGAAGAGACCACTGATCCTTGGTTGATCCCTCCCCTGTCTGGCTTGCAGACGCATGTGATTGCCATATCTGAGTTTCTGGCAGCTTAGCCCACACTGGTCACTCCATTGTGGAGATTGCCTGAGACCCTGACCTTCCCAACATAAAGGCGCATCCAAACCACTTACAATGGATTTTTTATACAAATGGCCTTTTTTGGCTGCAGACTTTCCTAAAATCTCTCAAAGGTTCACAGAAACTAAACAAGCAACATCTAGCCTCAGCATGCCTCATACCTCTTGCTAAGCAACCTGAAGTCTAGAACTAGTAGCAGCTGGCCTCAGTTTTTGGTGGCTTTGTTTCTTAAGGCAATTCCAAGTCATCCTGGCTGGTGACCATCAGTAGACTGCTTGGTAGCTCATGCAAGGTAACCCCAGGCAGGACACAGGCTGCAGCTGAACTTGACCTGGGGCAGGGCCCCTCCCAGGAGGCCCCAGCCTGCATGCTCAGTGACTGGGTTCACCCTGAGCTGGAGAACCATCTAGGTTAATATCTGAGGATGACACAACCAAAGGATAGTCAGGGTAGGCTCTAGAGTCCTGCTAACATGAATCCTGCTCCATAGAGTCAGTCCCTGTACAACAACTCTTCCACTGGTCCTGGGCTGTCCTCACAACTAATCAGCCTGAGGGTCAATCCCTCCCTTTAACAAGCAAACAACAATCAAGGCTCAACTACAACAGGAGGGCACACACAACCTATACAAGGGACATACCTGGAGCACTCAGCTCAGGTGACCAGGGAAGTCTGTGACACTGGGATCCCTAGCACACCTGCTACATAAGGCTATTCTATTAAGACCTGGAGACATAGCAGCCCCACCTAATAAGTAAAAACAAACACAAGGATGTAAACAAAATGGGAAGACAAAGAAACATATCCCACATGAAAGAACAGAACAAAACTTCTCAAAAAGAACTAAACAAAATGGAGACAAGCAATCTACCAGATGCAGAGTTCAAAACATTTGTTATAAGGATGCTCAATGAAATAGGGAAGTAGTAGATGAACTCAGTGAGAACTTTAAAAAAGAAATAGAAGACATAAAAGTGGAAATAGAAAACAAAAATGAACTAGTCAAAAATGAAGAGTACAGTAACTTAAATGAAAAACACCTTAGGAGGAATTAATAGTAGCTTACATGAAGGGAACAGTTGAATCAGCAATTTAGAAAATAAGATAGCAGAAACCACCCAATCAGAACAGCAACAAGAAAAAATAATTTAAAAAAATAAGGGTAGTTTAAGGGACCTCTGGGCCAAGATCGGGCATACCAACATTCACATCATAGTGATACCAGAAGGAGAAGAGAGAGAGCAAAGTATTTTAAGAAATAATTACTGAAAACTTCCCTAACATGTTGAAGGAAATAGACATAAAAGCCCAGGACACGTATAGAGTTCCAAACAAGAAGAACCCAAAGAAGCCCACACCAGGCCGCATCATAATTAAAATGCCAAAGGTGAAAGACAAAGAGAGAATCTTAAAATCAGCAAGAGAAAAGCAGTTATTTACCAACAAGGGAGCTCTCATAAGACTGTCAGTTGATTTCTCAACATAAACTGCAAAACAGAAGGTACTGGCAGGAAACATTCAAACTGATGAAAAGCAAAGACCTACAATTAAGACTACACAGCAAAGCTATCATTTAAACTCAAAAGACAGAAAAAGAGCTTTCCAGACAAGAAAAAGTTAAGGAGTTCATCATCACCAAGCCAGTATTAAAGGAAAAATTAGAGGGACTTCTTTAAGAAGAAGAAAAAAGAAAAAAAATCAAAAATATAAATAATAAAATGGCAATAACTGCATATCTAGCAACAGTTACTTTAAATGTAAATGGATCAAAAGATAGGGTGGCTGAATGAACAAGACAACAAGACCCTTGCATATCCTGACTACAAGAGACTTTCAGATCAAAAACACACAGACTGGAAGTAAAAGGATGAAAAAATATATTTATGAAAATGGAAACAAACAAAAAGCTGTGGTAGCAATACTTATACCAGACAAGACTATATCAAGAGACAGAAAGGGACCAAATTATCCCACTTCTTGGTATTTTTCTGAAGAAACTTAAAACAGTACTTTGAGGGGACATGTGAATTTATATGTTAATTTGTATTATTTACAATAGCCAAGATATGGAGGCATCCTGGGTGTCTATTAATGGATGAATGGATAAAGAAGAGGTGGTGTGTGTGTGTGTGTGTGTGTGTGTGTGTGTGCGCGCGCGCATGTGCACGCTTAGCCACATAAAAGAATGGATTCTTGCCATGTGCAACAAAATGGTTGGACCTACCAGGCATTGTGCTAAGTTGATATTTAAGAATAGGTTGTGTTTTTCCACCTACATGTTACAGGTTTCCCCACGTTAGTGAATACTGTGAGTTTTGTATTATTATGTTATTGTTTGATCTTTTTTTTTTTTTAACCTCAACGATACCTGTGCTTGAAAACTTACAAATGATCTTACCTTTTATTCTTGTTCAATTGCAGGGGGAAAAAGGATTTCCAGGTTTGGAAGGCCATCCAGGTTTGCCTGGATTTCCAGGTCCAGAAGGGCCTCCAGGACCTCCGGGACAAAATGTATGTGCCAAGTTGTCAACCAATAATACCAGAGAAATTAGCTATCTCAAGTGCGAAAATAGGTGTCAAATCAATTAAAAAGTTCCTGAATTATAGCCAGGAACTACTATTTAAAAAAAATAATAGAACACCCAAGAGTCTAGATTTTATAGTCTTAAAAAAATAGAATATTGCTGCCATCTTAAAATGCTTTTGAAAGATGCTATTAATTATATCTAGTTATTGGGATTCTTAACAAAAATTAAGTTCTGTGGGAAGTCTAGCTGAGCTGGAGAGAGCTGAGCTTCCAGGTGTCAGAGTAACTGATAAAAACAGCCAAAATGAAAATAACAGACTTAGTCACTTGCTGTGACCATATAAGCAAAAACTTAAACCGAGAAAGGGCCAATTTCCCCACTATTCCATTTTTCCTCATGGAAGAGCACCTGTGAGGGTCGAATGAGTCAGCACAGACACAGGAATTTGTTTCACTTCTGAGAGAGCTTGGAGCATAAAACTCTTGCTTTTTTTTTTTTTTTATGGACCTGGGGGTGGGATGGGAAAAGGGAGCGGGGAAAGGGCTAGGAGTGGAAAACTAGTGAGACAGAGTGCAGCAAAATTATGTTTAAAGGTCCCGCATCCCCCCCCCCCAATGTTCCAGGGACCTTTCAATGCAGGTATGCATAAGAGCATGGCCAGTCAGGGGCCTGAGTTCTTACCTACAGCCCCCTTCAGGGACTGCCATTCATTGGCTATGCACTAAGTCTTGTGTGGGATGGGCAGTTTTCCCCTATGAGGCCTACAATGAGGCCTTTGTAATCATTTATGGTTAGGCCTGAAACATCACATAAAACTTTTTAACAAGGAGCCAGACTCCTCAGTTGCATCCATTGATTTATCAAGACCTGAGTGAAAAACATAGGCTACTCCACTGTAGACACGGATGGGTAGGAATTTGGGGAGCTATGTCAAAAACTGGGTAATTAGTCTGAGACTAGTATCATCGTCATGATCAAAATCATTCCAAGTCTGCCTGGAGAATTGAGTGTAACCATGAGCCCCAACCATCACCAAGCTAGGAATAGATGGCCAAGCCCATCTGATCTACTTTAGAGAGCCAGGAGTCTTTTTTCTTAAGTCTCATGATGGATATTTCTACTTTGCCAGTTTCAGTGATCTAGGTACAACATGAAGTGTTGGCAGTAGTAAGACCCCTCCTTGGCTAGTCAGCAGGAAGTTGAAGGCTATGCTGTTATCCAGTACTACTTGGGCCAAGGAATTGAGGCTAGTCTATTGTGCTTCCAAAACTGAAGTAGTGTCATTAAGGACTTCAGTAAAGGTCAAGGACAGATTGCACACTGTTCCTTAATTGAATGACCCTGACAGTGGGAAAATAAGCCTGGAGCAGATGGTAATACCAAGTAAAAATCTGAGTTACCAGTCTACCTGTTTTTGGAGGTCTCCTTTTATTCTATTTAGCATGATGTGCTCAATGGGAGAGGCTGGTTTAAATATTTGGAAGTTTCTTATCAATGCCCCATATAAAGATGTTACATTGATAAGAATATTCAAAGGCCTATCTTTTACAAAATAATAATAATAATAATAATAATAATAATAATAATAATAATAATAATAAATACCCCAACCGAGACACTCATAGTGCTAGGAATATAAGTCATTGATTACCATGGGGGTCAATCAGCCAGTTCTTTCTGGTGGGCAGAATCCTTGAATGGAATTGGAAAATTTGTTTAAAGTGAGACAGATATGAGATAGGAGAGCAGACCACCACTATCAAAGTTAAAATATCCTCCAAAGGCAGATTCCATATCCCTTTCCCCCAGATACTTCAGTTAATCCAATCTCAGAGAGGGGCAAGTTGACATCTGAAGTAGTGTTTTGCTTCTGTAGTGTCAGAGTCCAATTGGTACTACAGGTCCAGTAGTATCAGGTCCAGTGTAATAATTTTGGGATATCTTAGGTACTTAAAAGTTCCATGTTTAGAGAAGTGTCCATTTGTTGTTTTTAGTAGCACAGCAGTCAGACATTTATTTGTGGGGTTGGGTGGCAGATGACATATTTAACAGTTTGTCAAATTCGTATTGGTGATAACTGCCTAAGATGATGTATAAATGAATTTTGCAAGGGGAAGATCATGCAGGTTATTCTGTGGAAGAGAAAGTAGTTAGAATAGATCCATATACACTATGTCTCCCATATCCAGGCTCATGTATCTGAAGGTGCTATTGTCTTATCCATTGGGAAGACTTTTCCTCATTGACTGCAATGTGGGAAGTCTCTTCTATACCATGAGCAACAACAGCATCTTGTGTGCATGTTAAGATAGGAAACGGAAAGAGATAATAAATTGTAAGATTGGGAGAAATTTCTGTTTTTTTTTTTAAATATCTCTTTTGGCTTATTGCCCTTTAACCATATATATTTGGTAGACTGGTAAACCTGATACATGAAAGAACCAGTTCTATTTATTTGCCTGAAATGGAAAATAGTTTGAAAACTTTTTTCCCAATTTTTTAATGTAATAGTGGTACATGATGTCATTAGAGTATTAAGGAAAACAAATGGATATTGATCATGTAGTCCTCCCAGTAAAGGGGGGAAATTAAATGCATAAATATTTTTTAACACCTACCTATACCAGAACATAGATTGTAGGAGTATGGTTCAGCATAATCTCTGAGGCGGTGGTGGTACATCAAGGTAGTTTTGTTAGATTCAAGAGCAGAAAGGATCTGTGCTAAATTTCTTGAGTAGAACTTTATGCTGAGGAAAAATCAAGGCTCTAAGTCACTGCATAGAATTTAAGAGAATTTAAGATGAGGCATTTAAGAGAATTTTCTATGTCCAATCAGGTGCAAAAGCAACAGAATGTTTCTTGTGCACTCAGGAGAGGCACAGAAATAGCAGAGTGATGTGAGAGAGTAAACTGCATAGAACTGAGCACTCATTCAGTAGCAATCCATGCAGACTATTGGCATGGAAAATCTCAGCGAATTCTAGCTTGGACTCGACTGTTTCATTCCTCAACACCTTCAAACTACTTAAGCTTTCCAAAACTTAGGCATAGTCTTGTGAAAATGAGGTGAGAACTCCATTGACTGAGATTAAATTTCAACCATGTTAGCGAAATGGGTGCTCTGAAATAGAAAGTAAAAGTCCAACAGTGGTAACCATCAGGTCCAATGGAATAAGAAACCACAGAAAAATAAGGTTAAATTTCTTGCATCTGAATTTATCAAGGATTAGGGACTGAGTTTCTTGCACAGCATATGTGCTGAGAGGTAATAGCTTTAATAAATATTGTGTCAAATTAAAAATTGTTCACTACATTAAAATCCCTTTGGAATAATTTAGTATTAACTTGGTCTATACTATAATAATATGATAGTTTTTAAAGGTATGATTTTATGCAGTCAAAATTTAAAAAACAGTCTAATCCTTTGTTGTGGTTCCATTTCAATATCCATAAGATGAGAAGGTTGGACTGCTTTCTAAATTTTGGGATTCTGAATTTGAAGCGCTTTGTGTTTCTATCTCCAGTATGACTTCTTATGTCACAACATTGCTGAATTTATAGTTTTTATGTGATTGGGTATTCTGGCACATATGTATATGTTAATATATATACTGAATCAAACATTTCATAGGATTATTCTTTAATCTGAATACTCCTATATATGAAAGTAAAAAAAATGTAAACATGTATATGAGTTGTATATATAACATTTTCTGAAGAACTTCTTTATTCTTAAAAATAAAATTTGATTATGGTGTCCATTAGCCACTGAGTTCTCCATATCCTTAATAGGTATCAATTTATATTATTTTCTTATAAATATACCCAAGAATTTCTTATGGATATACATGCAGATAAAAATATATACGTGCACATACACACACACATATAGACACACTTTTACCTCCTTTTGTTTATAAAATGGTAATATATTTAACAAATGGTTTTACCTGTGTTTTTCACTTAATATACATTGTAGATATCCCATATCAGTACGAATAAAACCTCCTCATTATTTGTAATAACTGCATTGTATTTCATTGTGTGTATGAACCATAATTTTTTAAGCCAGTCCCCTATTGATGATCATTTAGGTAATTTTCATTTTTTCCTACTACAAATAGTGCCACTAAGATCTACAATTTTATAAATTTTCTTTCCCCAATAAAAGATTACCTTTGTAAGATTACTAGAAGTGATTTTGCTGGATCAAATGGTCTATATATTTACTTTTATGAATATTGCCAGATTGCCCCCCCACAAGAACTTGTATGATTTATTCTTGGTTCAGCAATATAGAAGATAAGTTTTCCTATAGCTTCACCAATACTATTCTGTAACTTGATTTTTTGACTGACAAATGAAAAATTGCCTTTCAATGTACTTTTAGTTTGCATTTCACTTATTAAGAGTGAAGTTAAGCATCTTTTCATAAGTGTAAGAATCAGTTATGTTTTCTGTGAACAATCTAGTTATATCATTTGCCCATTTTTCTACTCAATTGTTGGTGTTTATATTTCAACAATCTATTTATATAGCCGAGAGATTACCTTTTGTGTTGTGAGTTGCAATTATTTCCTCAGTTCATTGTCTTTGCTGGGTGTGTGTATGTATATGTATATTTATGTCTCTCTGTGTATTTTTCAGAAGTCTTTCATGGCTTTTGGATTTAGTGTGGGAAATGCCTTATTCACTGAAAATTTATAAAATACTTCTCCCATGTTTTCTTCTAATATTTTAATAATTTAATTTTCACATGTAAAACTTTTACCCATTTCTAATTCATCCTGGTGTACAGTTTGTGATCTAAGTTCAACCTTTATCTTTTTTCCTGTCTTCAAAAGTGTCTCCCTATATAATTTCCCCCATTGGTTTGCAGTGCCACTTTCATTATATACCAAAGTCACATGAATATATGGACTTATAGGAAAACTTTCATACTATTCCAATGGTCTGCTTATTTAACTATCAGAACCAAACTGTTTTTATTGAAATTATTGGGATGACATTGATTAATAAAACAAGTAGGTTTCAAGTGGGAAATTTAACTTTGAATGATAAACACACAGAACCAAACTATTTTAATTATTGGCATTTTATTCTATATTTTTGTATCTGACAGGACTAGTGTCCCCTCATTTTTCTTTTTTTCTTCAGAATTTTACTCAATATTCTTACTTGTTTATTTTTCCATGTGAACTTTAGTATCACCTTGTCCAGTTTTTAAAAAATGCTATTCTTATTTTTATTGTATTTGTAACTAAATTTGTTGAGAATTGACTTTTTTGTGTGTTGAATCCTATTATCCAAGAACATGTTGACTTTCTGTTCAATTCTTCCTTTTGAACTTCACAAGTTTTTAAAATATTTTTCTTATGAATCTTGTACATTTTTAAAGTTTATTTCTAAATATTTTATCTTTTTTTGCTATGATAAATTGCATACTTTCTTCCATTATATTTTCTAACCAGTAGTTATTGGTATATATGAAAGCTATTAATTTCTTTATATTAATTTATATACAGTTCTCTTACTGAATTATCTTATAGATTATAGTAGTTTTTCATTTAATTGTTTTGGGTTTTCAAAATATAAAATTATATTTTTCACAAATGGTAGTTTTTTTCCTTATCTTTTCTAATTTAATTCTTTAATTTTTCTCTCTTATAATGTTGGTTAATACAACCAGTACAATGTTAAGACATTCTTGTCTTATTTCTGCCTTTAGTGAGAAGGCACAAAAAAGATTCATTGAGCAAATAGTCTTCTAGATGCTTTAAAATAGCATTAGATTTATTTTAATCTTCTTAGAGATGCCCCTGTTGTGGAGAGAGTAGAATATTAAATGTTTTTTTAAAGAAAACTGTGGGAGACAGAATAATGCTCACCCTTAAAGATGCCATGACCTAATCCACAGAACCTGCAAATATGTTAGGTTACATAGACAAGTGGAATTAAAATTGCAGAGAGCATTAAAGTTACAAATCATCTGATCTTAAACTAGGGAGATTATCCATGCACACCATGACTTCTCCTATAGCTTTTCTGATGGAGAGAATTTACTAGTCTTTCATCCAGCACAAATGTCCAGTCCACTTGGCAGCTGCCTTTTTCTACTATACGTTAATAAACTGACATTCTGGTTTAAAAACAAATAAATTAAAAAGATTATTCTGAATTATCTGGGTGAGCCCAGTGCAATCAAAGGGTCCTTTAAATGTGGAAAAGGAAGACAGAAGAGCCAGTGTCAGAATGATGTATATTAGAAAGATTCATTCAGCCATTGCTGGCTATGAAGATTGAAGAGGGCCATGAGCTGAGGAATGTTGGTGATTTTAGAAGCTTGAAAAAGATAAAAAATAGATTCTCTCCCCTAAAAACTTCGGAAAGTAACACAGCACTACCACTGAAACTCCTGTTATACTTCTGACTTCCAGATTGTGTTGTTTTAAGCCACAAAGTTTGTGATAATTTGTGCAGCATAGGAAACTACTACACCATGTAACCATTTCTCAAAATGAAGCTTTTTTTGTAGAAGCCCCACATAGATAAAGATAGAGCTGTGCTTATTGAAAGAGGGCTGTGACATAGGTATGGAGGAAGCTCAAAAGGAAATTTTAAGGTTGTGAGTTGAATAGTTTAGAAACCACTTCAATAAAGCAAGATGTCCCAGTTTTAAAAAAGCTATCTAAAGTCTCAGCCAGTGGCCTAGTAGCTATGTATTCCACTTAAATTCCTGACTTTGGGAGGAGAATAAGGTTTTCTTTATTTCATTTTTTTAAATAAACTAATTAGACAAGACTTTATATTCTTAGCAATGCAATTGTAACTAGAAAAGGATAAATAGATTAATACATGGGTAGCCTCTTTTGCATGGAATCTATAGCAGAAGCTAGAAAGTCTATGTTTCTTTCTTGTTTCTTCTTAAGCTTTGCCAGTAGAAAGTGCCTTATAAAACAAAGCAGAGGTTTAAAACAGCAAACTCAAGAACAGCACATATTTTGGCTCAGAAATTATGCTATTTATTACCAGCATGAGAAGCAGATTAGAATAATATAGAAACAGCACAGATTTACAGCTCTTATTGTTTATGCATAAATGATTTGGAGAATATCTATACTATTTTATTTTTTGTTCTTGCATGATTCATTTTTTGTTCTTGCATGATTCATAATTAACTTTACAGGTATAAAGTTTCTTCTACATGTCCGCAGTTTTCTTATCAGTAAATAAAGGTTTTTCTTATTTTTTATCATAATAACTTAGCTCAATTACAATAGTAAATGTTACAATTTCAATAGTAAATGTTTCTTTTTTGGGTATGTAAATTTCTACTAACTTTCACAAAGATTCACAAAAATTTAATTCTATTATTTTGTAATCTAAAATTAGTTATTTGAGGGCTATTTTGAAGGAAAAATAATTAAATATGTTTTATTTTTCAGGGAGATGATGGAATTCCAGGGCCAACAGGACCAAAAGGGATCAGAGTAAGTGATAAGTGCTATATATCAAATGCTTTGTTGGTCAAAACAGAGAACAAGCAAATGAAGTGTTATGAGACAACTGGAAAAGACTCATATTGAAATGAAAAAAATTCAGTCTTTAAAAAGTTAAATGAAAGAGTTGGTATATGACTACATTAACCTTTGGTATTTTGATAATTATTTTATAGATCCAGATTTCTGTATAAACTAATGTAAGATGATTTTAAAGTAGCTTATAGTTAAGAAATACAAAAGTGATAAATTCAAACAAATTTCTATTTTATTAAAAATATATATCACACAGGTGATTTAAACCAGAACTTCTCATCTCTTTCTCTGGATTCAGAGGGCTGGTCCCTCAGGCTGTGTACCCTCTCCGTGTACCATGTACACAGATTATAATTTCCTTTGTGTATCTTGAAGGAATAAATTTGGAAAACAATGGATTGAACCACTATGTTAAAGAATAACTACTTTTGGAAGAATACATTCCTCAATTCTAAGTTATATGATTTTTTGCTTTAATGTTCTGGAAGTCAGACTTTGTTTCAAATTTAAAATGTATATTAAGTGGAATTTTTCTAAAAATCTTTTAGGTTAATATGTATATTTTAGTGTGTTATGAAATTAAGAGGAAACTAATGTTTAAATATAATTTGAATATAAAATACATGGGTGGTGACAGCATGTTTACCTGTGTGATAAAGACAAACGTTCTGATCCTTCAATCTCTAGAAATTTAATAGATATACAAATTTTACATAAGCATTCTGTTTACTGTCTACTTTGTAGCAACAGGTAGCTTGCCTTATGTGCCATTTATGAATAGTGTGGGTAGGGTATTGGAAAAGCAGGGAAGAAACTCAAAATCCTTATATTATTTTAGTAGACATATTTCTGTTTTTCTGTAAGTGGACATCTGTATACTATTAAAGCTATTCATAAAAATCATAATATATTTCATAATAGCTTTGGCTACCATTAACTAAGTTCTAAGCACTGGAGAGACTAAAAAAGAACTGTCTATTCTATCAATTCCCATTCCCAAGCATCTAGGAGTACCTGAATAATCCATGCCCCTCAACTAGAACATCAAAAGTCTTATGAATAGGTGGCCTGATAGTTTCTGCATCCTAAGGTCTCAACTCAAGGCAACTCTTGACATGCAGATTTTAAGACTTTATTATTATGGAAACTTTTAAGCATACACAAATGTACAGAGACTATAGTACAATAGACCTCTATATACCCATCACTTAGCTTCAAAATTATCAACATTTTGACAAGTATATTTCATCTGTACCCCCACCACTATTTTTTGGAATATTTTAAAGTAGTCCCCTCACATTATTCTATCAATGAATACTTCAATATATCTCTCTGATAACCACATAACCCCTATACCATATGACAGATACCTCAAAAAATTAGTGATGATTTTTCGGTATACTTCAAAACTCAGTTCATATTCATATTTCCTCAGTTGTCTCAAAGTTGTCTTTTTACAATTGCTTTATTCAAACCAGGATCCAAGCAAGTTCCATATATTGCATTTTCTTGCTATGTTTCTTAAGCCTCTTTTATTATGACATTGGAGAAACTAGGTCATTTCTATTGTACTGTGTTCCACATTCTGAATCTGGCTGATTATTTACTCATGATGTCGTTTAAACTGTCCTCTTTCTCCTATATTTCCTGCAAATTTGAGGTTGCCTTGGGAGAGGCCCTAGAGAAATTTCTGGGGATACAGAAAGAGCTAGCTATATACTTAAGATTTGTGCATTTTACTGTATGTAAACTCTACAGCAAAAAAAACTTAAATGGAAAAAATACTTCATAGTTAGTGTTTATTCTTACTACTGAAATACATCTTATGGCTCACATACCTGTCTATCTCACTTTTTTGATGCTAGGTTTGATCAATGGTCTCAGGTATATGAGCCTGATTCTGCCATCAAAAATTTCCCATCAACTTTTGCCTAAAATGGTTTAGGATTCATTGATCATTATTGCCTAGATTCATTTTTTTTCCATTCAAAGTTGCAAAATGATGATTTTAAAAAATTCTATTTTTTATTTATTAGCCAGAATTCTAATTTATCAGCTGGTATTCTAATAGGATAATGAGTTTGTATACAAGCAACTTCAAGTGATGATCAGGGAAGGTATTTTTAATTTGTTTTCATAAACATATATGGACTTTATGTGTTTAAATCAATTGTACTCATTACTCTTTTCTAAGCCTCAGTTGTCCCATCTTTGGTCTTTTCAAGTCCCTTCAACTTGATCCCTGTCCTGTGTCCTTCTAACAAAACTCCATTATTTTTTTAATATATTTTTTTTTATTTTTCAATTATGCTTGACATACAATATTATGTTATTTTCAGGTGTACAACATGACAATTGGACATTTATATGATTTACAAAGTTATCACCCTGATAAATCTAGTACCCACCTGACACCACACATAGTGATTACAATATTATTAATTATATTCCTTGCTATACATTACATGCCTACAACTATTTCGTAACTACCAATTTGTACTTAATCCCTTTCCCTTTTACACCCACCTCCCATCTGGCAGCCATCAAAAATTCTCTGTACCTATGAGTTTCTTTCTGTTTTGTTTGTTTGTTTATTTTGTTCTTTATATTTTTCTATTCTAACTCAGATTTTATTTGCACTCTGACAGTCTTCTCATGTGCACTGAAAATATTAGTATTACTTTGTAACTGTCATTTGAGAGTTTAGCTTTTATTTTTTATTTTTATTAAGTTTATTGGGGTAACATTGGTTAATACAATTATATAATTTTCAGGTGTACATTATAATTTGAAATCTGTATATTCTATTGTGTGTTAACCACACAAAGTCCAGTTTACTTCAGCTACCATATAATTGATCCCCTTTACTCACTTAACCCTACCCCTACCCCTTTATATTTAACCCCCTTTACCTGTTTAACTCCCCCCTTCTTCCCCACCCCACTAGTAACCACTACTTTATAGTCCTTTGGTAACCAGTAACTATAGTCCATGTCCATGAGTCTGTTTTTCCTGCTCATTTGTTGCTTTTAGGTTTATATGCAACATATAAGTGATATCATGTGAATTTCAACTTTTCTTTCCGGCTTATTTAGCTTAGGATGATTATCTCGAGGTCCAACCATGTTATCACAAACGGAAGTATTTCATCTCTTCTTATAGCTGAATAATATTTCATTGTATATATGTACCACAGCTTCTTTAGCCAATCATCTATTGTAGGACATTTCGGTTGCTTCCATGTCCTGGCTACTGTGAATAATGCTGCTGCGAACATTGGTGTGCAAATATCTTTTATGGATATGGGTTTTCAAGTCTTTGGGGTAAATACCCAGTAGCAGGTTTGCTGGATCATATGGTAGACCAATTCTTAGTTTTTTTGAGGAACCTCCATACTGTTTTCCATAGTGGCTGTACCAATTTTTAGTCCCACCAGCAGTGTGTGAGGGATCCTTTTTCTCCACATCCTCTCCAACATTTTTGTTATTACTTATCCTGTTGATTATATTTATTCTAACAGGTGCGAGATGGGATCTCATTGTGGTTTTGATTTGCATTTCCTCAATAACTAGCAATGCTGAGCATCTTTTCATATATTTGTTGGCCATTTGCATGTCCTCTACGGAGAAGTGTCTGTTTAGGTCCTCTGCCCAGTTTTTGACTGGATCATTTTTTGTTTTTGTTATTATTGTGTCATGTGAGTTCTTTGTTTATTTTGGATATTAGGCCCTTATCAGAGGTGTTGCTTGCAAATATATTTTCTCATTTAGATGGTTGTCTCTTTACCTTGTTGATGGTGTCTTTTGCTGAGCAGAAGCGTTTTTGTTTGATGTAGTCCCATTCGTTTATTTTTGCTTTTACTTCCCTTGCTTGAGAGCTCAAATTCATAAAATCTTCTTTAAGTCCAAGTTTATTGAGTTTATTTCCTATGTTTTTTTTCTATGCATTTCATTGTTTCAGGTCTTATATTCAGGTCTTTAATCCATTTTGAGTTACTTTTGGTGAGTGGTGATAGATAACAGTCTAGTTTCATTCTTGTTCAGGTGACTTTCCAGTTTTCCCAGCACCATTTATTGAAGAGGCTTTCCTTTCTCCACTGTATATTTTTGACTTGTTTGTCAAAAATTATATGCCCATGTAAATATGGGTTTACTTCTGGACTCTTGATTCGGTTCCACTGGTCCATGTGTCTGTTTTTCTGCCAATTCCATGCCATATTAACTACTGTCCCTTTGTAGTATTATTTGAAGTCGGGCACATTGATTCCTCCAACCTTGTTTTTTTTTTTCTCAGGATGGCTTTGCCAATTCCGGGTCTTTAGAGCTTCCATACAAATATGATGATTTTTTGGTCTATTTCTTTAAAAATTGCCAATGGGATTTTGATGGGGATTGCGATAAATCTGTATAATGCTTTAGGTAAGATCATTTTAACTATGTTGATTCTTTGAATCCAAGAACACGGAATATCTTTCCATTTCTTTGTATCTTCTTAAATTTCTTTTAATAAGATCTTATAGTTTTCATTATATAGATCCTTCATGTGTTTCTTTAAATTTATTCCTAGGTATTTTATTTTTTTTGTTGCAATTGCAAAAGGAATTTTTCCCCTACTTTTTCTGACACTTCCTTATTAGAGTACAAGAATGCTATGGATTTTTGAATGTTGATTTCGTGTCCAGAGACGTTACTGCATTTCCTTATTGTTTCTAGTAGTGTTCTTACAGAGCCTTTAGGATTTTCTATATAGAGAATCATGTCATCCACAAATAGTGACAGTTTAACTTCTTTGTTTCCTATTTGGATGTCTTTTATATTTTTCTCTTGTCTGACTTTACTAGCTAGGACCTCCAATGTTATATTGAATAACAGTGGCTATATTGGACAGCCTTGCCTTGTTCCTTATCTTAGAGGGAAGGTTTTTATATTTTCACCATTAAGTATAATGTTGGCTGAGGGTTTATCATAGATGGCCTTTATTATTTTAAGGTACTTTCCTTCTATACTAATTTTGTTGTATATTTTTATCATAAATGGATGCTGTTTCTTGTCAAAGGCTTTTTCTGCATCTATTGATATGATCATTTAATTCTTATTTTTAAATGTGTTTATGTGGTGTATCACATTAATCAATTTGCACATGTTGAAACATCCCTGTGCCTATGGGATGAAGTCCATTTGATCGTGGTGTATAATATTTTTAATATGTTGCTATATTTGGTTTGCTAGTATCTTATTTAGGATTTTGCATCTGTGTTCATGTAGTTTTCTTTTCTGTGTTATCTTTACCAGGTTTTAGTTTCAGAGTAATAATGATCTCATAGAATGAGTTGGGAAGTATTGCCTCCTCTTCGATTTTTTGGAAGAGTTTGAGGAAAATAGGTATTAATCTTCTTTGAGTGCTTGGTAAAATTCACTGGTAAAGCCATCTGGTCCTGGACTTCTATTTTTTGGTAGGTTTTGGATTATTGTGTCAATTTTCATTCTGCTGATTGGTCTATTTAAATTTTCCAGATCTTGATTCAGTCTAGGAAGGTTGTATTTTTCTAACTACTGGTCTATTTCTTCTAGGGTAGTAAATTCGATGTTATATACTTTTTTATAGTTTTCTTTTGTGATTATTTATATTTCTGCGATGCCAGTTGTAATTTCACTTCTTTAATGTCTGAATTTATTTGAGTCCTTTCTCTTTTAATGAGTCAGCCAGTAATTTTATTAATCTTCTCAAAGAAATGTCTCTCTGTTGCATTTATTTTTTTTTTTCATTTATTTGTTGTCTTTTTCATTTATTTCTGCTCTAATTCTGATTGTTTCTTTCTTTCTGCTGTCTTTTGGCTTTGTTCTTTTCTAGTTCTTTTTTCTTTCTTTTTTTTTTTTTTAGATGAAACGTTAGGTTGTTTATTTGGGCTCATTCTTGTTTTTGGAGATGGGCCTGTAATGATATGAACTTTCCTCTTATGATCACTTTTGCCATGTCCCAAAAGTTTTGATATGTTGTACTATCATTATCATTCATTTCTATGTATCTCTTGATCTCTCTTTTTATTTCTTCTCTAACCCAGTTATTCTTCAGTAGCATGTTGTTTAATCTCCATGTATTTGTGGTTCTTTCAGATTTCTTTTTGCAGTTGATCTCTAGTTTCAAAGCATGATTAGAGAATATGGTTGGTATGATTTCAACCCTCTTATATTTGTTGAGGCTATTTCTGTGTCTCAGTATGTGGTCGATTCTTGAGAACGTTCCAAGTGCACTAGAGAAGAATATACAAGTACTGTTTTTGGATGGAACACTCTTTAAATGTCAACTCTGTGCAGTTGGTCTAATGTGTCATTTAAGAATGTTATTTCCTTAGGGATTTTCTGTTTGGATGATCTGTCCATATTTAACAGTGGGGTATTTAGGTCCCCTAGTACGGTAGTGTTTTGGTCTGTTTCTCCCTTTAATTCTGTTAGTAATTGCTTTAGATATTTTGAGGTTCCCTGATTGAGAGCATAGATATTAATAAGTGTTATGTCTTTTTGATGAATGATTTCCTTTATCATTAAGAAATGTCCCTCTGTATCTTTCTTAAACTTTTTTTTGAAGTTTATTTCATCTGATATTAGTATCGCTCATCTTGCTTTTCTCTGAATGCCATTTGCTTAAAATACCAGTTTTTTACCCTTTCACTTTGATACTATATTTGCCTTGGGAGCTGAAATGTGCCTCCTGGAGACAGCATATGGTTGGGTTTTGTTATTTGATCCAAGGTGCAACTCTGTGCCTTTTTATTGATGAGTTCAGTCTATTTGCATTAGGATGATTATTGAAATATGAGGTCTTCCCATAGCCATTTTATCTTTTGCTTTCTGGTAGCTCGATGTTTCCATTGTTTCCTTGTATTTGTTTTTCTGTTTTGTTTATCTTAATTGGCTTTTGTGGGTTTTGCCTCTGGTTTTGCTTCTTGTTTTATGTTATATACTTCAGTTCTGAATCTTTGGTGTGTGATTACCATTACAAATATGAAAAGGATAGTTATGTATAGTCATCCATTTTCTTCTGTGCATGTGTTATCTCCATTCCCCTTTGCAAAGTTGGATCTTTGAATCCTCCTCTTTTCCGTCATTATTATCTCAATTTTTTTTATGTATGATGAACATTCATTACTATTTTGTTATAACAATTCTTGTATTATTTAAGTTTAAAATGCCCTGTTCTTAGTAAGGGTTGCACTCCTCTGCTTCTATTTGCCTGATTGTCACTACTTCTAATTATGTTTTTGTTTGTTTGTTGTTTGTTTGTGTGTTTGTTTTTTCATTTTGGTTTAGGTCAACTGACCCCTTTCAATATTTCCTGCAGTGCAGGCCATGTAGTGGAGAATTCCCTCAGTTTTTGTATGTCTGGAAAAGTCTTAATTTCTCCTTCATATCTAAAGGAAAGTTTAGCTGGATACATTATTCTAGGCTGGTACTTCATTTCACTTAGTAGGTTAAATTTCTGATTCCATTCTTTTCTGGCATGTAAGGTTTGCGCTGAGAAGTCTGAGGGTAATCTAATGAGTTTATCTTTAAAAGTTATTATTCTTTTCTTTCTGGATGCCTTGAGAATTCTATCTTTGTCATTGATATTTGATAACTTTAATACAATGTGTCCTGGTGAAGACCTTTTGGGTTAAAGTAATTGGGTATTCTCTTGACTTTTTGAATTTCAAGCTCTAGCTCATTCCTTAGATTTGGGAAATTGTCATCCACTATTTGTCTGAAAATGCTTTCTAGTCCCTGCTCCTTTTTTTCTCCTTCAATAATTCCCATTATTCTTATGCTTCCTCTCCTGATATTAGCTAATTCTTGAAAATATCTTCATCATTTTTTCATTCTTCAGTTTCTCTCTTCTTCCTTCTGATTTATTTCTAGATTTCTGTCTTTCAGTATCACTGATACCTTCCTCTACTTGGTCGACTCTATTTCCCAAGCTTTGTATTTCATTTTTCAACTCTTGCCATGTTTTTGTTTTGTTTTGTTTTGTTTATTTGTTTGTTTGTTTGTTTTTTATCTCCAGAAGTTCTATTTAGTTGTTTTTGAGTATTTCAGTCTCCTTGCTCTGCTCATTTAATTGTATTTTTTTTTAATTCCTGAAGTTTTGATATGACTTGTTTCAGAACTCATTGAGTTTTTTCAGAAGTACTGTCCTGAAGTCTCTGTCATTTAAGTTGCATATTTCTATGTCTGTAAGCTTTTTTTTCCAGAGATTTTTTTTCTCTTTCTTTCTGGGATGCCTCGTCAACTTGGTTGTTCATGGTGTTTAATGAACTATTTCTCTGCCTGAGCATTAATGGAAGTGCATTCTGCTGTTTTTCCAGAAAGAGGGTTTATTATATAAAGGTCTTATCTTTAGCCTGTTGCAAAGAAGGTGCTTTTCTTTTGTTTTCCAGTAGGTGACATCTAAGCCTCTTGGATCCTCACTTTATATAAAGACAGGATGCCTTTTTAAAATTTTTTCTTGCAGATATTTAATGACACTCTGTACCCTCAGTTTCAGTCCCTGTCAGTGTCAGCAACAGTCTTGGCAGAATTTGCTCATATTTCCTTTGGGTTCCACAGTGAATGGTCTCTGCAGTTATAGAGGGAGGGGCCCTCTGGGTTAGGAGTTACAGGCTGTGGCTCAGCCTCCATTTTGCAACCTGGGCTGGTAAAAATCAACTGTTGTTTCTCTGCGGCCCCGTCCCACTTCTCTATCTTCTGCTTTGATGACTGGGACCTTTTGCCCAGCGTGGTGTCTCAGCAGCTCCAGGCAGGACTGTTCAGGGAAATCCCTACACCTTCACCCTTCACCCTCCTGCAGGGAGCTCCAGCAGCTGTGGGAGGCAGTTTCTTCATTTCTCCCTGTCCACTCCCTGACACCCGGGGTTCTGACCTGTGATAGCTCTTATGCGCAGATCCCATGCTCAGACGTGCTAGTGTGCAGTTTTGGTGTTTTTTGTTGTGTTTTAGATGTTCAGATTATTGTTGTTTCAAGGGGAGAGATCTGAGAATATCTCTCACTCTGCCATGTTTCTGCCAAATCTATTTTGATTTTTAGATTCCACATGTAAGTGAAATGATATGGCATTTGTCTTTTTCTTTATGACATACTCCACTTAGCACAATACCCTCTAGGTTCATTCATGTTGAGGCAGATGGCAAGATTTCATTCATTTTTGTGGCCAAGTAATATTTAATTGTATACATTTTCCACTTCTTTATCAATTCGTCCATTGATAGACACCCAGTTTGCCTTGATATCTTGACTATTGTAAACAATGCTGCAATGAATATATAGATTCACATGTCCATTCAAAGTGGTGTTTCTTTGGATAAATACCCAGAAGTAAGAATACCTGGTCCATTTTTGTCTCTTGTTATAGCCTCTGTTTTAAAGTCTAATTTGTCTGGTATAAGTATTGCTACCCCAGCTGCCTTTTATTTCCATTTTCATGAAACATCTTTTTCTATCCCTTTACTTTCAGTCTATGCGTGTCTTTTGATCTGAAGTAAGTCTCTGGTAGTCAGCATATGTAAGGGTCTTGTTTTCTTATCCATTGAGCCACACCATCTTTTGATTGGAGCATTTAATCCATTTTCATTTAAAGTAATTGTCACTAGATATGTAGTTAATGCCATTTTATTGTTTATATTTTAATCGTTCTTTTTCTTCTTAAAGAAGTCCCACCGACATTTTCTGTAATACTGGCTTGGTGCTGATGAACTCCTTTAGTTTATTTTCTTGGGGAAGCTTTTTATCAGTCTTTCAAATTTAAATGATAGTTTTGCTGGATAGAGAATCAGAATTGTAGGCCCATGCTTTTCATCACTTCGAATATTTCATGTCATTCCCTTCTGGCCTACAAAGTGTCTATTGAAAAATCAGCTAACAGTATTGTAGGAGCTTCCTCGTAGGTAAATAATTGCTTTTCTCTTACTACTTTTAAGATTCTCTTTTTGACTTCACCTTTGGCATTTTAATTATAATGTGTCTTGGTGTGGGCAGCTTTGAGTTAATCTTGTTTGGGACTCCCTGAGTTCCTGAAGTTGTATGTTTATTTCCTTTAACATGTTAAGGAACTTTTCAGTCATTATTTCTTTAAATAAGTTTTCATTTTAGTTGTTTTTTATTATGTGACATTAGTTAATGAAATCCAGTGATTTTCAAGTATACAATACACAGTAAGTCATATATATTTTGTATTGTATGTTCTCTGCCCATAGTTAGATTTCTTTCTGTCACCACATATTTGACCCCTTTTATCCCACTCCCTCCTTCTTTCACCTTACACTCTGGTAACCACGAATCTATTCTCCATGACCTTGAGTCTCTGTTTGGCTTGTTTGTTTGTTGCTTTTAGGTTTATATCACACATATAAGTGTTATCATGTGTTTTTTAACTTTTTCTGTATGGCTGATTTCACTTAGCATGATTATCTCAAGTTCCATCCATGTTGTCACAAAAGGCAGTATGTCATCTCTTCCTATAGCTGAATAATATTCCATTATCTATGTACCACATCTTCTTTATCTAATAATCTGTTGTAGGACACTTTTGTTGTTTCCATGTCCTACCCACCATGAATAATGCTTCTATGAATGTTGGTATGGTGTGCAAATATCTTTTTGGATATGGGTTTTCAAATCTTTGGGGTAAACACCCAGTAGAGGGAATGCTGGGTCATATGGTAGATCCATTCTTAGTTTTTTGAGGAACCTCCATACTGTTTTCCATAGTGGCTGTACCAATTTGCAGACCCACCAAGAGTGTATGTCAGTTCCTTTTTTCTCTGCATCCTCTCCTACACTTGTTATTACTTGTCCTGTTGATCATAGCCATTCTAACAGGTGTGAGATGGTATCTCAATGTGGTTTTGATTTACATTTTTCTAGTAGCTAGTGATATTGAACATCCTTTCATACGTCTGTTGGCCATTTCTATGTCTTCTTGGAAGAAGTGTCTGTTTAGGTCTTCTGGCCAGTTTTCAGTTGGATTGTTTTGTTGTGGTGGTTGTTGTTGATGTTATTGAGCTGAATGTATTCTTATTATATTTTTGATATTAGGCCTTTATCGGAGGCAATGCTTGCAAATATATTTTCCCAGTTGGATGGCTGTCTTTTTACATTGTTGACAGTTTCTTTTGCTGAACAGAAGCTTTTCAGTTGATGTAGTCTCATTCATTATTTTAGCTTTTACTTCTCTTGCTTTTGAGGTCAAATTCATAATATCTTCTTTAAGTCTAAGGTCCTTGAGTTTAGTGCCTGTGTTTTCTTCTATGCATTTTATTGTTTCAGGTCTTATATTAAGATCCTTAATCCATTTGGAATTAATTTTGGTGTGTGATGATAGACAACAGTCTAGTTTCATTCTTGTGCAGGTTGCTTTTCAGTTTTCCCAGTACCATTTATTGAAGATGTTTTTCTTTCTCCACTGTCTGTTTTCGGCTCTTTTGTCAATTTTTTTTGCCAATATAAAATAAACATGAGGTTACTTCTGGACTTTCGATTCTGTTCCATTGGTCTGTGTGTCTGCCTTTCTGCCAATACCATGCCATTTTGATTATTGTCTCCTTGTAGTATAATTTGAATTTGGGCAGAGTGATGCTTCCAGTCTTGTTCTTTTTACTGAGGATGGCTTTGGCGATTTGGGGTCTTTTGAGCTTCCATGCATATCTGATGATACTTTGTTCTATTTATTTAAAAACTGCCAATGGGATGTTGATGGTTATTGCATTAAATTTATATAATGCTTTAGATAATATGGTTTTTGCGCTATGTTGATTCTTCCAATCCAAGAACACAGAATATCTTTCCATTTCTTTATATCTTATTCAGTTTATTTAAATAGAGTCTTATAGTTTTCATTATATAAGTCCTTCACATGTTTCATTAAATTTATTCCTAGGTATTTTATTCTCTTTGTTATAATTGCAAAAGGAATTATTTGCCCCTTTTTATGGCAATGTATTATTAGAGTATAAGAATGCTATGGATCTTTGAACATTGATTTTGTATCCAAAAACTTTACTTCATTTGCCTATTGTTTCTAATAGTGTTCTTCGGGAGTCTTTAAGTTTTCTTTATAGAGAATTATGTCATCCATAAATAGTGATGGTTTGAATTCTTCATTTCCTATTTGGATGCCTTTCATATCTTTCTTTTGCCTGATTGCACTCACTTGGACCTCCAATATTATATTGTATAAATGATGATAGTGGACAGGCCTGTCTTGTTGTTGATCTTAGTTTTTCACCATTAAGTATAATGTTGGCTGAGGTTTGTCTTATATGGCCTTTATTATGTTAAGGTGCTTTCCTTCTATACCGATTTGGTTAAGTATTTTAATCATAAATGGATGCTGTATCTTGTCAAAGGCTTTTCTACATCTATTGATATGATCATAGGATTCTTATTTTTTAATTTGTTTATGTGGTGCATCACATTAATTGATTTGTGTATGTTGAACCTTCCCTGTGTCTGTGGCATGAAGCCCACTTGAACGTGGTGTATAATCTTTTTAATATATTGCTGTATTCAGTTTGCTAGTATCTTATTTAGGAATTTTGCATTTGTGTTTATGAGAGATTTTTGTCTGTAGTTTCCTTTATCTGTGTTATCATTACCAGATTTTGGTAGTGGGGTAATATTGGCCTCATAAAATGAGTTGAGAAGTATTGCCTCTTCTTTGATTTTTTGGAAGAGTTTGAGGAAAATAGGTATTAGATTTTTCTTTGAATGTTTGGTAGAATTTACTGGTGACTCCATCTGGTCCTAGAGTTTTACTTTTTGGTGGGTTTTTGACGATTATTTCAATTTCCATACTGCTGATAGGTCTATTTAGATTTTATAGTTTAGATTCAGTCTAGGAAGGGTGTATCTTTGTAAGCACTTGTTCATTTCTTCTAGGTTTTAAATTTGGTGCTATATATTTGTTCGTAGTATTCTTCTATAATCCTTTGTATTTCTTCAGTGTCTGTCATAATTTCCCCTAGTTCATCCCTGATTTTGTCTATTTGTGACCTATCTCCTTTTTCTTTAGTGAGTCTAGCCAGGAATTTGTCAATTTTATTAAACTTCTGTAAGAACACAACTCTTGTTTCATTCATTTTTTCTATTTTTTTCTTTGTTTTCAATTTCATTTAATGCTGCTCTACTTTTGATTACTTCTTTCCTTCTGTTGATTTTAGGCTTCACTTCTTCCTTTTCTCATTTTTTAAGATGAAGCTTTTGTGTCATATGTATATATATATATATATATATATATATATATATATATATATATATATACATACATACACACACACACATATATCTATATAGATATAGATATAGATATAGATATATAGATATAGATATAGATATATATATAGAGAGAGTTTGTTCTTGTTTTTGGAGATAGGCCTGTAATGATATGAACTTTCCTTTTATTACCGCTTTTGCCATATCCCAAAAGTTTTGATATGTTGTACTATCATTATCATTCATTTTTATGTATCTCTTGATCTCTCTTTTTATTTCTTCTTTGACTCAGTGAGTCTTCAGTAGCATGTTCTTTAGTCTTCAAGTATTTGTGGTTCTTCCTGCTTTCTTTTTACAGTTGATCTCCAGCTTCAAAGCATTGTGAACAGAGAATATGGTTGGTATGATTTCAACCCTCTTTTATTTGTTGAGGCTATCTCTGTGTCCAGTATGTGGTTAATTCTTGTGAATCTTCCTTGTGCACTAGAGAATAAAGTATAAATAGCTGTTTTGGAGTGGAAGGCTCTTTAAATGTCAACTCTGTGCAGTTGGTCTAATGTGTCATTTAAGAATGTTATTTCCTTAGGGATTTTCTGTTTGGATGATCTGTCCATATTTAACAGTGGGGTATTTAGGTCCCCTAGTACAGTAGTGTTTTTGTCTGTTTCTCCCTTTAATTCTGTTAACAATTGCTTTATATATTTCAAGGTTCCCTGATTGAGAACATAGATATTAATAAATATTATGACTTTTTGGTGTATGATTCCTTTTATCATTATTAGTGTCCCTCAACATCTTTATTGCATTCTTCATTTCTAACTGGTTCTTTTTATTTTTTCTATCTCCATTTTTGTGTCTCTTATCTCTTTGTTGAAGTTCTCACTGGTATTATTAAACATCCTTATGACCAGTGGTTTGAACTCTGCATCTGGTAGATTGCATGTCTCTATTTTGTTTAGTTCTTTTTCTGGGGCTTTGTTTTCTTTTATTATTTGAGACATGGTTTTTCTTATCTCCCCATTTTGGCTGCCTCCCTGTGTTTGTTTCAATATATTATGTAGAGCTCCTATGTCTCTCAGTCTTAGTAGCATAGCCTTATATAGTAAGCATCCTGTGAGACCCAGTGCTCAGTCTTCCTGATTGACTGAGCTGGGTGTTCCAGGTGTGTTCTTTGTGTGGATTGTGTGTACCCTCCTTTTTCAATGAGCTTTGGTTGCTGTTCTCATGTCAAAAGGAAGGACTGACCTTCAGGCTGACTGGTATATGGAATGGCTATGATTATAGTGGAGGAGCTGCTGTGCTGCAGCTGACCTTACACAGAAGGATTTGCTTTATCAGGGCCTTGGCCTGCCCAGTCTGCCCTTTGTGTGTGTTGTTTGTAGAGGTGCCTTTGTGGTGCTCTGGTGTAGCCTGAGGCAACCATCAGGTGTGTTGGTTCTGGGGCCTCTGGGAAGGGGCTCTGTTGTGGATCAAGATCTGTTGCCCTCTGTTTCCTGCCTGAGGCTACAAAGTGATCTGCAGATAATTACCACTTTTACTGGTCTTGGTGTTACTTGGAGAGAGGCTCAGCTGCAAAACAAGGCTGAGTGCCACTAGTACCTGGATTGGGGCTGTTCTGCAAGTGGTACACAGCACACCGAGGGCAGGTGCTGCTTGTTTGGGGTTTGTGAACCTCTGAGAGATTTTAGGAATGTCTCTAACATGAGTCAAAACAAGCTGTTTATATGGAAAAGCCCCTGGAAGTGGCTTAGCTGGGCCTGCAATTTGGGTGGGGCAGGATGTTGGCAAATCACCAGGGCGTGACATAGGTATTAGCCCAGTTAATGGAGACTCATATATAGGCTGCCCATGTCTGCATGCTGTGTGTGGGGCGGGCTCAACAACAACAACAAAAAATCAGTGGCATCTGCCAGCACTTCTGTCTGGGAGAGAACTGCCCCTCCAACCCTCACCCTAAAGGCACACAATTTAGTTCCTCCCTGTATGTCACTGGCGCCTTTCAAGCTGATGTACTAGGGCTGTAGCTCAGAGCCAGTGAGTCCCTCAGAGGTTACATTTGTGTGCAGGCCCTTTAAGAGGAGTGCCTTTTATTCCAGCAGCCCTCCATCTCACTCAGCCACAATGTCCTCTGGTTTTCACAGCCAGAGGTTGTGGAGACTTCTCTTCCTGTCACTGGAACTGTGGACTCAGGAGCCTGATGTAGGGCTGTGACACTTCACTCCTCAGGGATGTGCTCTGCATCTTCAGTATTTCTCCAGATTTTTAACTGCCGCACATGGGTGTGGGGCCAGCCTGTTCTGAAGCTACCGGTTTCAAGGTAGCTTATTCTATATGTCCTTATTTATAGGTCTTCTGTTCATCTAAACTTCAGGCAATTCTCAATGATGGTTCTGTTACTTTGTTGTAATTCTGATGTGGTCATGAGAGGAAGCAAGCACAGTGTTTACCTACCCTGCCATCTTGATGGGAACTGAAAACCGTATTGAGATTTGATAACGTTCTTGCTTTCTGATATAAGACCCTTCAGGCTTATTTTGTACATTTACTAAGATCTGCAATTGGCCATGTCTCTGAATCCAGGTTCCTTTTAGTGAAAAATGTGACTTAGATACCACAATCTGAAATTAGGGGTTTTCATTGCTGGTGTATTTGTCATTGTTTGGATGCCTTTTCCTTGGACAGAGTTAAGAAATATATATTTTTAAGAGTAAAATACCATGGGTTCATATTAATACCTCTAACTGAAATTTAAAATAAGCTTTTTGTATACTTATTGTCTCTCCCTGCTACCTGAGGTGAAAATCTTGATTCCTAATGACATTAACATGATTTATTATCTCCTTTATCCTATAATATGCTTATATTAGCTTCAAAATAGGAATTTAAGAATTAACAAAATAACCATTTTAATTTTAATAATAATTATAGAATTCCTAAATGCCATTAAATATTTGTTTCTGTTCTTGCTTCCCCTTTGAATTGACTAATTTCAGAAAGGAATTATAGTTAAAATATCATATTTTAAAGGTACTTGAAATAATTATTTTCTCTGTATCATCATGTCAACTTCTTGCTATCCATTAGGTTAATTGGTTTCTAATTGTTTTCAATTTTTAATGATTTCCTTTTGATTTCTTCTTAATTTTTATTTTTAATTATTTAAAAAATTTACATTGTTCTATAAGGTATAGTAGGAGATTTCCCCATTTATCCTTGCCATTTCCCCATTCTGTTTCCACCTTCCCCCTAGGGATGATAATTTTAATTTTTGTTTTTGTTTTTTAATCTTTTCATTGTTAAGTATCGCTACCCTTTTTATAAAATGGTAGCATATTATATACACTATATACACTTTGTTTCTTTTAGTTAACATTATTTCTTGGAGACCACTACATATTTCAAAGTCCAGAGACCTTCCTCATTTTTAAACAGATGCATGGTTTTACATTATGTTGATGTACTATCATTTATTTAGGCATGGCCCTGTTGTTTCTAATCTTTAGCTATAACTATTGTTATATGTTTGTTTCTAAACTCTAGCAATAATAATGCTGCAATCAATAACCTTGAATTTAGTATTTTGTTTAATAATTTCTAGTGTATCTTTGGGATAGATTCTTAGATACAATTTACTCACCTACAGAGAATGTGTACTTTTGCCAATACTGAGAAGGAAATTAGATTGAAGAATTTGGAGGGTGATCACATCGATGTTCTCAGAGGCAGATATATTTGACACCTACCCATCCATCCCCTGCTGAATTCAATATTCATCACAAACCTGGGAGAACCACTTTATAGTTTAGAAAAGACATTTCATCTACTAATTTGTCTGCTTTTACTAAATACAATGAAGACAATGCTCTCTCAAATAGGAGTTTCTTCTACAATTTTCTATAAGAGGCTTTTAACATACATATTTTTTTCTATAATGTTTAAAAGAACAGTGAGTGACAATAATCAATGAGACATATATTGTCCATTGCTTTTCTAATTCCCTTAGCTAGGATATTATTTTATTGTTACTAATTGTTATTTGGTTCAAGGAATTTATTACTTTTTATAGGGTCCTTCTGGAATTCCTGGATTTCCAGGGACACCAGGACTTCCTGTAAGTAGGATTTGGCTTCTTATTTAAAATCCTTTAAAAAAAATAATCTAGGATATGTTATACATGTGTCATATCCATTTTCAAAGGGAACGCCAGGACATGATGGGGCTCCAGGACCTCAAGGTATCCCTGGATGCAATGGAACCAAGGTGAAATTTCTTCAACTTAATCTTAGTCAATATGCTTGATAATAATAGATTTAAAAATCTAAATAAATTAATGTGAAGAATGTTGAAGAAGAGATATAGTAGCCTCATGTCTAGAATACAAATAGGATGTGTTCTGAGTTAACATTTTAAATATATTGGAACATCAGTAATGCTTTAGGTATGTGTAAGTAGCTTGGATATTGCATTGGGTTGAATGTTACTTACCAAATTTTTTTCTGACTTTAGTGTAAAGTAAGATGAGAATTAAAAAAAAATTAGGATATATATGTTTCAAATATTATATTACTTGTTATAAGTTATACTTGTGAATGTCATTCCTTATTTTGCCTTTTAAAAACTAGGTACAATATAAGTTTTCAACTATTTCACATTTAAATATTTTCCTTGCATAATAACTTTCTTAAGAAAACTTCTAAAAATCCTTATGTAATACAGCATTACAATTTTTACTATAAATTGTTAGTATGAAACATGAAACCCTTCTTCATCACTGTAAAGGAGGAATTTAACAATTTAAAAAGAAAAATAAAACATTACATAGTACAAATATGTGTGTGTGTGTGTGTGTGTGTGTTTATTTATTTATTTATTTATTCATTTATTTATTTATTCATTTTGTTTGTTTATTTATTTATTATGGTGACATTGGTTAAGGCATATATATATTTGCATTGTGTGTTCACCTCCCATAGTTAGATTTCTTTCTGTTCCCCACAAATTTGACCACTTTTACTCCATCTACCACCCCTTCCCTTCTCCCCTACCCTCTGGTAAGTCTATTGTTCATTCCCATGAGTTTCTGTCCTGTTCATTTGTTGCTTTTAGGACAAATATTTTTTCCTGATCCACTTTTCTCACTTTAGTCAACTGTTTGTATTTAATATAAAGTAATAGCAAGAAAAAATGAGGAAAATATGCTCATTTTGAAAGCTTACATATTACCTCACTTTCTTATTTCCTCACTTTTTTCTTTTTCCTATAAGTTAGTGCAATATGTTATTATTTTCTGTATGTTCTTTTAGTATTTTTCATTTTTCACATAATATTCTGAGAAACTATTGATGAACACCCTAGATCTTTCTAACTAATGGCATGTGTCAGATTTTATATTAGAGCATGTATTTAAAATAACTTGAACAAACTATTTTGCATTACAAAGGCCATATTTTGTGATAATTACTGTAATGTATACTTGAAAACAGTAAAATTATTTTCATCTCCAATATTTCTTCAGTGTGACCCTTGCCAAAAACAACAACAACAACAACAACTACAATAATCTTATTTTATATTTGTGTAGTTTACTTGTGTTCTTTTTTTTCATTGGGACAGTGTTACAGGGATATGACCAATGTGGAGTTAGTTTGCATGGCAAGTTGCATGTTAAAGTGGACTCTATTCTTGTACTTGTTTTGTTTTCATTTGTTTTTTTATTTGTTTGTTTGTTTTGCCAGCATGCCTTGATCAACAAACAGACCACTTGCCAAAGTTTTAAATTTGAAGACCAAATGTATCTACAATGAGTACACTATGCTATATGATTAAAGGGGTCTTTTTCTTTCTTTTCATAAAGCTGCACCTTAGCAGATTTCATAATTAGTTTGTGTTTGAGACCTCCAATTATATGAGCAATAAATTTTTTAAATGGATTTATTATGTATACTTTCAGAATAACTGGTTTCTTATATTTCTTGCTATGTAACTATCAGAATGAACTCCAGATTTAGAGCCAGAATACATGGGTTCTTCTGTTTTCCATCTTCTAAACTTGATGTATAGGCCACTTCCTTTCTCTCTGGGCCTACCTTTTTCATGCACAAAAATTGGTGGAGAGAGAGGTATTAGAAAATAATTCAAAGGCATGCAGCTGTAATAATTTTACTCTTTTAAGCCTCTGAAAAAAAGAATGTCTCCAGGATTACTGTGGCATATAGGTATTTGAACAGACATTGGGGTTCTTCTACAGCAATTTTAGCTTTTCTTTTTCTAAACCATATATCCATATTAGTACTTTACAATAGTGAGTGAGAAAAATTGGATACCTAGACAACATAATGACCTGCAATTGCTAGAACTATTGCTGCTATTGTCCTCTAGGTGACATTAATGGCATTCTTTCTCACTATCTTCTCCTTTTTACAAAAATAATTTGAAATAGTTTACAATAAAATAAAAAGGCAATAGGAAGTTAAAATAAGAATTTATATCATATATGGGCAGAAAATTGGAGCAAATCATTAACTATTAAATGTGATTATGGCAAGAAATCTGTGGTGTGACTCTCAAAATGGATTTTTCAGAAAAAAAAGAATGAGGTAGAAGAGTTTTTTTTTTTTATTTCTGATTAGGATTGATGAGTAGGGAGGGATAAAAGTGTCATAGAAGGTTGACTTGATATGGGTAATTGATATTGAAGTAATTGGAAAGTTAAAGCTGATGCATTTTTGGTAATCTGGTATGTTTCAAATGACTTTTACAAAAAAACTTTTCAATACATCATTGTCTTTTGATATACTTATGCTTTGTTTCTTGTTCCTTTATCCTCTTTATTTTTCAACTCCTTTTAGGGAGAATGTGGATTTCCAGGAAGTCCCGGTTTTCCTGGTTTACAGGGTCCTCAAGTAAGTTATACAATTTGGGATTGTACTGAACACGGGAATTGACAGAGGAAGCAGAAGTGTAGAAAGTGAGCTGAGTGCATTTATGTGGAACAATATAGTACATTATAAAGTAGTAAACTAGAAAAATGTTTTTTTTAAAGAAGTTGATGGATAAAAGCAAGGATTCTATGGTATTTAATATAACATCATTTCTAAGTCTCCTAAGATACATAGGGCTTAAAGTGACACTACAGTAGTCTATTTAGTTTGGACTGTATTTGGAAAACATTGCATCTTTTGCCTTGATATAGATTTTTATACATATACATACATACATACATACATGTATATATATAGATAGATAGATAGATAGATATAGATATAGATATATATACACACATACATACATATACATACATATATATATATATGTACAATTTTTTTTTATTAATAGGGACCTCTTGGGATTCCAGGTATGAAGGTAAGCATCTCATGCCAGGAAGGTAAACATTTTGAATAAAATGTTTGGACAGCCTGCAACTTTAATGAGATAATGTCTCTGACTTCTTTCTTAAAATTGATGCTTCTAGAAGTTGTGCAGATGCACATTTACAAGCTCTTCTTAAGCTGTTTCCTTTGTTCCTGTGGCTTTAAATACCTCCTACATGCTGATACACTTGCAAATGTGTATACTAGACTCAGATTTCTGATAACTTCAGTTTTCATTACATTTTGACACAGTTAACCACCTACTCCCCTTACAAATACATTCCCCCTGTATTCTGTGACACTATCATTCCCTGATTTTTCTTCTGCATCTCTGGTCATTCTGCAGTCTTCTATGCAAACTCATTCATGCCTAGCAATATTATTAATGCTTATGATAGTGATTAATATTTAGTTACTGAATACCTACATTTATATCTCTAGAACAGACTTTTCTCCTGTCCTGGATGCCTCCCTAATATCTCCACTCAGATATCTGCCAGATATTCAAACTAACATGTTCAAAATTAAAACAGACCCCAAACTAAACTTGCTCCTTCCTCTGGCTTCCTTATCTCTAAAATTTCCATCACAATATATTATGTACACCATTACAAGAGCCCAAAACCTGAGAGTTAGTGTTTATATGTTCTACCTTTCACACACATCTTCATTTCATTCTATCACTAAAAACTGCTAATTTTGCTTATAAAATATATCTTAAATTCATCCATTTATCTCCATCTCCACTGCCACCACATTAACCATAATATCTCATCCAGGCTATTGTAATAGCTGCTTAACTAGTCCCTTCTTTAGCTATATCCCCGACCTCCAGCCTGATTGATTTTCTATGAAACACCCAAGAATGATCTTTTAAAAATATAAATCAATAATTTAATCTTCCTGCTTATAACCTTCAAGGACTTCCAACTACATCTAAATAGAGTCCACATTTTTTTTCATGACCTGTAAGACCTGCATGTTCTGGTCCTTCCCTACATTTCTAGCTTTATCTTCACCATTTTTCCTTTGTCTCACTGATCACACTACTCTGCATTAAGTTATCTGAATGTGCCAAATTCTTTTATTTTGGGGTCCTTGGTACATGCTATTTACTTACCTTAACCAGCACTCTTCCCCCATCTTCATCTAGCTGACCCCTTATTATCCTTTAGATCTCAGCCTGAATGTTACCTTCACAGATTCCCCTTCTATGACTGCCCACACTAAATTAACTTCCTTCACTATTTATTTTTGTAATTGAAATATATTTGACATGTAACATTGTGCAAACTTTAGGTATATACTACATGTGAATTTGATACAGATATTATAACGTAATTGCCATTATAATGATAATTACTACCTTCATCACATCACATAATTATCATTTCTTTTTAGTTCTCCATTATTTCTTTATCATGTACCATGTTTTTCTTTTTACAACCCTTAACAGAACATTTTGTCATCTTATTAGTTTACATGTTATAGTATGCATTTCTCCAGTATATTGTTAACAACATGAGAACAGAGTTGTTTATCTTTTCACTACTGAGTGTCCAAAGCCTAACACAATTCTTGGCAAATACTAATATTTAATAAGTGTTTTTTTAGTGAATGAGAAACTGAAAGTACTACATGCTCTTAGTAAATCAACTGTGCTTCAGTATACTCTGGCCACTTCCTCATTTTCCTTTAAAAGGTAAATTTATTCATATTAATTATTGAATTTCCCTAATCTTCCAGGACATTTATGTGACAAATTGGATTCTCAGATCATTTTTTGTGCACTTGCCAGTTTTCATGTATCATAACTGTTAGTTATTACTTCCATTGATGGTCTCTTTCAGGGAGAACAAGGTAGTATAATTATGTCATCATTGCCAGGACCAAAGGGTAATCCAGGATATCAAGGTCCTCCTGGAATTCAAGTAAGCATCCACTGATTTTTCTCTTTGCTGTATTGGTTTAATCAGATCATGGCATCACTTCTTTCTCCTCAATCTTTTGTACCCTCTATTTTAGTTGTATAAATTATCATGTGAAATTTGATAGAAATTGCATATACCTTTTACCTGAAGATAAAAGCAGTCTGGATAAGGGAGAATTTTAAGAAGCATTACCTTTTTTCTTTCGCTTTTCTCTCCAGTTTTCATGGAAATATTTGTTTTGAGTTTCGCAGCAGAAATAGGCTTCTATATTCTTATTCTTGTGCTGTGGGGATCAGTAGCATAGTAGGAGTAGTCCTGATAATTGTAAATGGTCTGATTAAAAATAAAAATCATAGGCCTCCATTTCAGATATTAGAAGACATCATTTGTAACACTATCATTTATGCATTATATATTAACATATTTTGAAGGCTGAAGGAATAAAATTTATGCATGGTGAACATAAATTATAGTCTTAAGAAAAAAGTCATTATGTAAGCCTACAGATAGCATGCATAAATAGAAACGGTAATAACTTAGGAGTATAAGGAAGTCAATTTCTTGAGGTTTATATTTCATGAAGTTTAATCTCTTTGCCAAAAATAAAAATCAGTACTTTCTAATATTTAATCACTTAAGGTACAGTGTTAGGGACTTTTTTAACTACTACCTCATTTCATACTTGACATCACCTATCCATATGCTCTTACATACCCTTAATCTTACACATAATCTTTTATTAATTTTTATTATGTAATATTTGAAATACAGCAGAATACATGCAAAATATATGTATGCTGTGAAGCATAACTACCATTGATCGAAAATGAATACTTGCGATCAATACATGTGAGAACTAGACCATTACAAACAATTTTAAATCAACCTGTGGTTTTTGCCTTCTCCCATATATTACATTTGCGTATATCTCTAAGTAATAGAATACTTAGTCTTGCTTTTAAAATAATATAATACTTATGAGGTTTTCTGAAAATTTTTCTATTTGATATGTTAAGATTCATCCATATTGTATACGGCTGCAGTTCATTCAACTTCACTTCCATATAACATTTCATTGTGTGAACATTCTACAAGTGGTTTCTCCAACTTCCTGTTGTTGAATATTTGAGCTGTTTGGGATTTTTTAAATTACAAAACTATCAGGGTTTTATACTTAGATATAGAATTGCTAGATTTCAGGGGAATCAAATTTTCGACTTTTTAAGATGCCAAATTGTGTTCCACAACAGTTTCAACATTCCCTCATTTTTGTCCCAGTTATTTTCACTTCCTTTATTGTCTTTCATCTTATTTATTTTTGTATTTTAAAACTTAAAAAGCCACCTTGAAACTAGTAGCCTTTCCCCTCCCAGTTCTAGCATAAAAGCTCCTCTAAATGCCCATTTTCATAGCTTTATTTTCTAAAACTTCCTTATGATGTTTTTCCTATACCTGTTATCTATCACTGTAAAATACAAGTTTTCTAAAAGCGTCATTCATTCTGTCTAGTTGAATTTATTTAGAGTTATTTAATCCTTTCGTTCTTATACATTTTAAATTTCTGATTATACTGCAGAATGATATAATTATAGAACAGAATTCTAGTAAATCAAGTTCAAATTTCTTTCACTTAGTTCTTTTTATGATACAATGAGATTTTTTTATTATTTTCTTTATTTTTTTTTAATAGGGCCCAGCTGGTCCCACTGGTATACCAGGGCCAGTTGGTCCTCCAGGACCACCAGGTTTGATGGTAAGCTCGCTTCTGTAATTTCATTTCTCTTTTTCTTTTCTTTCACAAACATGTGTGTGTTATATATGTATTATACATATATACACATATATACATATATATTACATATATAAAATTTGAAAGTATAATGTATTTTCAGTGCTCACAGTCTATAATATTCTTATTTACTAGAGATTTTACAATGCCATCATGAATGATACATGTTAAGTAATAGCTTGATTTTATAATGGGAAAAATTAGATTCACAAATAGTAAGATGTAGAATAAAGTATTTTGTTGGTTACCTTTTGATGTGTCAGTGTTGAAATTGATTCTGGTCATCTCATGAAGTCTTAAGAAGTTCTCTAGTTACTTCATGAAACATGTTTCCTCTAATTCCAGTTTTTTGTTTAAGAGAAACAAAAACAGGTATTAAAAAATATATGGTCTTTCATTTCTTAAGGGCCTGTGACAAAATAGTAGGTCTAATAAGAATAGTGAACCACTCTGCGATGGGATAAAGTTTGTATACCCTTGGAAAGAAGCAAAAACTTCTAAAGTTGCTGAATGTGCAGCTAGCCTCTTACTTTATTACCTCTATGGTCACTCATATTTTTTATTCTAATTAGTTCTAAGTATTTTTACACCTGAAATACTCAGATTTAATTCAAGTCATGTTTTAGACTTAAAGCTTTGTTGGTGCCTGCTTAGAAGGGCGAGAAAATTGTACTTCAGCCAAAGTAATTTCTCATGTGCCATTCTCTCTCTCATCTACCACATATTTAAGTAACAATTTTTATTATATAATCTTTATAGATTGCACATTTCTGCTTGTGGCAATTGGTCCTCTATTCTTGAATGAAAGAAACATTTGTTAAATACTAGAAGAATCTATCAGAAAAGATTGTGATTTCTTCTTTCTTGGAAAATTTTCAAAGAGAATTAGAAAACCCTTTTGTTTAGCTATTTTTACTTGTGGACTTCGTGAAATACATGAGACTCTGGACTATGGCACTTTTTCCTAACTCTGTTACAACGTTGGTATATCCTAAGTGTGTTGTTACACCTTGAATTCCCTTAGCTCTTGTGGCCACATAACTGATTTAGTCTGTACTTCTAAATTTCCTTCCAATTAACCCTGATTCAACACGTGAAGCAAAGACTGAGAAATGCCACCATGATACAATATATAAATAAATAGGTCCTTTGAGATCAAGAGGTAATACACTTGGGGAGACAAATGTTGTTTCACTTAAATGCTTTTTAACTTTTAAAACCTTGGAACATTCTGAAATATACAAAGTTAAATCACATAAAAATAAAACAAGTAAAAAATTAAACACATACATTATATAATTAGAGAGTTAATTGCTCTTTGTTACCTAAAATAACCTATAATTCTGGATGAGACATTTAATGTGTTTGTCGAGATTAACTTTTGTATTGATTTTTGGCATAGCGCTACCCCTCTGCCTCTCTACATCCTTGCATTTCTTCCCCTGCCCTCTCTATACTGTCATGAGAAGTCTGTGCATTTACCTATTTGCTTAAATCATTTTAAATGTGTAACTCTGACTAAAGAGCAATGAGAAAAAACAGGCAATATTATTTTGAAGGGCTTTTTAGTCCTCATATTTTATGAAGCCATATAATTTTTAATGAGCTTATTAATATAACACTTGTTTCCTTTTCTGGGTCTTCTGTTCTTAGGGCCCACCTGGTCCACCAGGACTTCCAGGACCAAAGGTATTTTCTTTCTCATTACATCCTTTATTTAGTGTGGATTCTTTTGGTCGTTGTCAATGAGATTTTAAATGGAAACCTCTCTCTTCAGGGGAATATGGGCTTAAATTTCCAGGGACCCAAGGGTGAAAAGGTGAGTAAAGAAAATGTTCGTTTCTCAACCTCATGTTTTCTCCTTTCATAGTCATTTGAACTTGTCTTTTTGCTTCTTGCAACTGATTTTGCTTACATATTATATAATTGTCTGTGAAATTATGAAATATCACTTATTTTACCTTACAAACAGGGTGAGCAAGGTCTACAGGGCCCTCCCGGGCCACCTGGGCAGATCAGTGAGCAGAAAAGACCAATCGATGTAGAGTTTCAGAAAGGAGATCAGGTGAGTATTTAGAAAGGAAATCAATGAACATCTTACTATGACAGTGGCATTCCTTTAAAATGCACTATAAACTGGAATATGGTTATATGTTAAAATATTTTTAAAATAAGAGTGAGATAATTAAATTTTTAAATAGCTTTATTGATATATAATTTACATACCATACAATCGCCCATTGAATGATTGCATTTTTAGTATATCTATAAGATAGTGAAATCATCACTATAATCTGAGAGAATTCTTATCATCCTCCCCCAAAAATTTCATACCTATTAGTTGTCACACCCATTTCTCCCCAAACTCTCCAACCCTAAGCATCCACTAATTTAATTTTTTGGCTCTTTAGATTTGCCAGTTCTGGATATTTCATATAAATTGAGTCATATAGTATGTGCAATTCTGTTTAGAAATAGTTGTCTGATACCTTGCTTTTACTAGAGTAGATGAGGGGATCAAACATATCTTTTATAGTATAGTGGACCATCATCCTTGAACAGAGTTCATGCATTGTAGTTTCTCTTAAATCTTAATAAAAAGTTAAAAATAAAGGACAATATGTATTGAAACTCGATCATTAATATGGATTGGGCCATTTAATTCTCTGCCGAAGTGTATGTGTTTTATATAACCCCCAAATCTCTTAGTTTTAGATACTCTTGCTTTTTTTATAAAACATTTTGTAAGAATAAAAAAATATTGATACTTTAATTTTAAGTGTTATCTTGTTATTTACCTCAAAAGTTGGCTTGCACATACAATAGAAATTAGCTAAAGTGAGTAAAGGTGGCTCTAAGTTTCATTTGCCTGGGAAATTTCAAATTTGAATTAGAAACATTTGATTATCTTTGGTTATGCTACATGAGTCCATAGTTAAGCTTGTTAAAAGCATTCTTAGCTAGCTGTAGTATTAATAGTATTAATACTGCTTTTCTTTTCCTACTGCTATATAGGGACTTCCTGGTGACCGGGGGCCTCCTGGACCTCCAGGGTTGCGTGGTCCTCCAGTAAGTAACCTAAAATTCTTTAGCACTATTTAATGTAAATTGGTGTGGATACATAGTATTCATAAACCAATGTAAAACTGTTTGTGTATACAGGGTCTTCCAGGTGGTGTGAAAGGTGAGAAGGGTGAGCAGGGAGAGCCTGGCAAAATAGTAAGTGTTAACAGCTACTAATATTCTTTGCAAAAATCTTTAAATGTGTGTTTAATTTTATTCTTTCCTCTTAAATCCTACTTTCATTGCCTCAAAATGTCACAATCAAATAAATAAAATATTTGTTTTATTTATGATAATATTGGAGTCTAAAATGGCTACTTAATATAGCACAAGGCAGAAATAAAGGTTGTTATATTCTTTAATCTCAAACTTTCTAAATAACAAATTTACATGCTTGCATATCTTTGAATCCTATAGGGTAAACTGGGCAAAGATGGAGAGAATGGCCAACCAGGAATTCCAGTGAGTAGTTAAAGTTCAATCCCCACTACCAGAAAAAAAGGAGAGAGAGAGAGAGAGAGAGAGAGAGAGAGAGAGAGAGAGAGAGAGAGAGAGAGAAGCAAGGTAGAGAAGTAGGAGGGCAAAGAGGCTTGGATATGGAAATTGAATGATGGAAATTAACCTTTCTTTTTTGAATATTAATCTGAAATTTCTGCTTTTTAAGTCAAATTTATTGAGTTATAATTAGTATGTGGTAAAATAAACCATTATATTATACAGTTCTGTGTGTTTTGACAAATATGTACAATTGTGCAACCAACACTATAATCAAAAACAGTTCCATCACCCTCAAAAGTTCCTTCGTACTCTTTAGTCATTTCCTCTCCCCCCACAACCCAAAGCCCCTGGCAACAATTGATCTGTTCTTTATCTCTATAATATTACCTATTCCTGAGTATTATGTAAATGGGAGTCATATTGTATATAGCCTTTTTAATCAGGATTCTTTTATATAGCATAATACATTGTACTGTATCTCAATAGTTCATTTATTTTTAGTGTTGACTAGTATTTGATTATATAGGTGTACCAAGGTTTATTTACAAATTAAGCCATTGAAGGATATTTTGGTTGCTTCTGGTTTGGACCAGCATGAATAAAATTGGTAAAAATATTCACATACAACTTTTTGTGTGAATATAAGTTTTTTTTTTCAGTAAAAGTTTTGAGAGACAATTCTAATTAATACAAAGAGGAAAATTAAAACCATGTGAGTCCAAGAGAATTATTTCTTGCAGCTTCAATATTAAGAGTATCCACAGTAGATATTAAAAGAAGTTATCAAGAACAGTTAGAAAATTTGATGACATTTGGAAAGCATTTTGAAGGAAAGAGATTATTTTTAACAAAACTGGATGTTGGAAGTAATAAAATAACATTAATTGGTTTACAGGTGATTTTGTTAAACAAACAGTCCTCAACTCATAAATTTTATACATTCACAAATGGCTTAAATATTTAAAATGGCCTAAGAGGAAATAAAGTCAGGGCCTCCGTCCTGACTTCTTTTGGAGCAATTGGTCTTCGTTTCATGATTTAGGTGGTCATGATTTTCAACAATTTGCCTCTGATTGTTTTCTACAGATATTCTTAGGGAAAAGGTTGTTCTTTGTACAGAGTGAACTCAAGTCAGGCCAAATCAATATGGGGACTAGTGAGGACTGTTTGGGAATCACCAGACAAATGAAATAATGACACTTCTCTGGGAATGGGGCTTTGAAGAAGCTCCAACCCAGTTCTTTCCCCTCCCAGCTGCTGCCAGACTACTGTTTTTTAACCTTAATTGTGTGCTGTTGGTTTTCAAGGCTACTGCGAAGCTGAGGAATAGTAATAGGAATACAGTTTAAATAAAAGCTTCCTGGATTGCGGCATGCTTTTGTTTATAGAGTTCTAAAAAGGTTGACTCTGGCCATTGTTAACTAGGGTTCTTGTTACTTTTATGAAGGAGAGGATTTTGGGAGGTCCTTATTCCACCATTTTTGCTTATGTCACTCTCTCCTCTATGTTTTAAAGGGTTTGCCTGGTGATCCTGGTTACCCTGGTGAACCAGGAAAGATTGGAGAAAAGGTAAGAATTTTATTAATTAGAAGTGCCTGGTTTTATTCTAGCTAACATGATCCTTTCTCTCCTAAGGTTGAGTTATAAATGAAAAAGTTCTAAATAACTAGCTTTTAAATCAAAACATACCTTCTTTATCCATCTTTTGGTGTTGCTCCTTTTTCTTTTATAACACTTCCTTTGAATTTTTATTCATTTTCTTAAATCAGTGTGCTGAGAGTACATGAAGAATTATTTAACTTTAGCATTTTCATTGTGAAAAGTTGTTGCCTTTACTTTGAACATGTTATTGGCAAAGCTTTTGTTCTCCAGAAGGAGGATTCAGCACTATTTGAGTGAGGTCCTCTTACTAAAAAGGCATATGGCTATGAATTTAGTAAGTCTTCATTAAACATTTCCATTCTCTATGCAATTATTGCCTAGAAGTCTGTGGCTAATTCTTTGTCTTTTTTTTTTCTCATGTGGCTATGGAACATGACTGATTATTTACTTAGTTGCCTATTTTAAGAGCAACATTGAAAGGATGTACGAAGCACACAATTCCCCTATTTATAGCAGATAGCAAAACATCTAGTTTTCCAATCTTCCCGTTCTCTAATTGCTTTGCATGAAAAGCGTTGTTTTGCAAGCAAGGAAGGAAGAGTGTTACGAACTTGAATGTACTTAGAGGACATATATTTTAATGGTAGTTTATCTCTAAACTAGGTCTAAGTGCTATCTTAGCCTAAGAGGCACAGCTAGAACAAAGGAAGATATAAAACCTCAGAGAATGAGATTGTTTTTCAAGTATTAAATAAAGTTATGGGACAGAGTAACTCCTTCAAAGGAACTTAATGGATATATGAAAGATTTCTATGAACAATTCTCGAATGAGAATAAAGGTGTGTGGGAGATATCTATACCTGAGTCTTGGCCAGTACAGTAACAGTTGAGGACTGTGTTCTTCATGCTATTGTAGCTACTCTTTAAGGGTAGGAGTGCTGTCTGAATTTGTCTTTCATTAGCTTCTAAGAGAAAACCCACAAGATTTATTAGCTGTTCCTGATGATAGTTAAGTCCATAAGCTCTATAATATCTGTCAATAATGGAAATGACACGAAATTATGCTGTTGACAAGTTTTATGAAAAGGAACATAGCTAAATGTAAAAAGTAGTCTACAGCCACTCTGAACAAGCCTGATCCTGTCTGATCTCAGAAGCTAAGCAGGGTTGGGCCTGGTTAGTACTTGGATTGGAGATCACTTAGGAAGACCAGGTTTTGTAAGTGTAAACAATAAAAATAAAGGATTGTAAGCTAACAAGGCCCTTGCAATCTGTGAAGTCAACCAAGGGTTGCCTCACCTAAAAAAAATAAATAAAATAAATTTAAAAAGTAGTGATTTTAACTGATGTAATGGTACCAATATTTTTATTCAGCATCTTCTATAAAATATTTATAGTTTCCTAGAAAATAAGAATCTTAAAATCAGTTGATGTTATGCTAGAAATAACTTTAGAATCCTCGTCTGTATATAAGGCAGGGAAGTTAATTGATTTGGTCAAGATTGTGTAGCTGGTAAATGTGAGACATCACAGGTTTTCTTAGGCTTAGCTCAATACTGTTTCATCTACCTCATGTTGTATTTGTCTTTAGTGTATTTTATTATGGATTTCTGGGTCTTTATGAAACTTAGTTATCTATTACATTCTATGAGGAAATGGATGTTTTCATGTTTTTACTAACTTATTTTAAAACTGTGTCGAACAGGGCCAAAAAGGTGACATAGGCCCAGTTGGCCCTCCTGGACTTGTAAGTTATTTTTGGCCTTCATTTATCAAATGTATTAATGCATTTTTATTTTCGTGCCTTAATTATATACTCTGTACCCTTTCCTAACAGAACACAAAACTCCAAGTCATTATCAGCTTTTACTGGCTTAAAAGTTTTTAAATCTAAAAACGTCAGTGATGTAGACTGCAAAGTTTTTGTATTGTTCCGCCTTTGTTTTAGTTCTCCATAGCAAAGATCCAAAATTATGACATTGCATTGTTTTGCATCATGGTTGCCGAATCATTTCTTAAGTAACCAGCAGGTAGTGGAAGTGTTGCTTACAAAGATTCAATAAAAGAAACCATTGGGGAACTAGGGATTTGTCTGTTCCCCTGCAAAGGCTCAGGGGAAAGACATATTTGGCCTTAATAAGATTTTCTCAATTTGTAATTGTCTTTGAGTCACAACTCTTTTATTCCCTGAGCGTGTACCTCTAGGGACTCTTAATAACAAATGTATGAAACTGCTCTGTGAAAGAATAATTATGGGGGTTATAGATTATCTGTCATGTTTGTATTCACTATGAAATTAACGTCAAATATATTTCCAGTCTTGTTAAGAATATAATTTTATTCCTACAATTTAACGAATAGGTTTTATTTTGGCTGAAGTTTGATAAGACTCTTGAATTTAGCCTGCATTGAAGCTGCAAGGTGCAAATGCCATGAAACCTATGTGTGCAGAATTAATTTAATTATTTTTGTCTATATTGAGTCTCAGATATTGATACTTAATAAATTACTAAATCTAATGAGGATATACTTAAAGAAAATATTGGATAATATTTATTCGCTTTCATTTTAAAATCAGAGTTTTAGTTCTCTAAAAAATAATTTGTTTATAAAATGAGATGGTAACATTTCAACAAATATAAGAAGAAACAGAAATTTTGAGAGTACAGCCTTATCTAACAGTTCACTTTCCCTTTTGAACTACTATCCAAATTCTGAGTCTCATAGCTTTTAGTCTCCTTCTTTCATCTGAATATTTCTTATATCCAGCAGAGCCAGGATGAAACATAACACTTTGCCAGTAGGTGTTGATTTGTACCTTAAACTGACAATTTCTTAAATCTAAAGCTTATGTACCTTTATAGCTCTATAAGATTAATTTCTTTATATTTAAATGATTTAATATGAAATCCTTTAGGCACTGAGATTTTAAGAAGACAGAAAAACAATGATCCAGTTAGCTGATTGTATGAGAATGACGTGCTACCTACTGCACTAATGAGGCACCTCCAGTTAGTTGATTTTAATCAATAAAGCCTTCTCAGCAGAGATCAGTTCTTTCTCTTGCTTTTATTCTTAGTGGAAGAAATAAGTGTGGTCTGATAAATGAAAAGATTAGAGAAAGGCATTATTGATGTTGGAAATGGTATGTTCAAAAGCAAAGATAAGAATGCACAAAATGCATGAAGTGGTTATAATCAGATACACCTTACTCCTAAAAATTCATTGCTAGAATTAACAGGAGATGAAAAGGGTGAGAGAGATATTGGAAACCTTGACAGAGTCAAGATATAGTAAAAGGTAGTGAACATTTCGAGTCACTAAACAGAAAAATAGCTAGGATATGCAGTAGATTTAGATTCAAGGGGACAAACACAGAGGTGTTTCTGTTAGTCCAGGTGTGAGGTAAAGATAGTAGCTATGGCAACAGGAAAGAAGAGGGTAAACAGAGGCATTTTCTAATAAAGAATGATCAGGCTTAGATAATTAGAATGAATTTAATGTGAATTTTAGAATAAGAAACATCTAAAATAATTCTAGCTCTGTAATCCTGGAGTTCAGGAGAATGGTAATAATATTACTGGTTTGGGCAGTTTCTAACAAGTTTAAGGATAGGCATAATCTAAAATGTGACTCATAATCTATGCAGTAGTCTTAATGATTTTGCCTCTGAGCATTCTGTGAATACAATGGCACTATACTCATATGTAGCTACTAGGTTATTTTCAGGGGAACAAGCTACTTCTTTGAGTTCTTTTATTTTTTCCTTTCATAATAAAGGTAATTCCTAGACCTGAGACTGGTGTAACTATAGGACAAAAGGGAAATATTGGGTTACCTGGCTTGCCTGGAGAAAAAGGAGAGCGAGGATTTCCCGGAATACAGGGTCTACCTGGCCTTCCTGGACCTCCAGGTAAAAGGAACTATACTAATGTCCTTGTATTTATAGCATCTTTATTAATTCACATATGCATTATCATATTACTTCTAGGGTAAATATAAAGTAGAAGACATTAGTATTTGTTGATTGACAGAAACTTCTCAACTCTTTTTAAATATTATTTTATTATTAGCTTCAAGTATACAGTACATTGGTTAGACATTTATATAGTTTATATAGCTGGCCAATACATTAATGCTTAATTGAATTCCTTACGCATTGCTCTTGATCCCTGTGACCATTTATCAAGTACTAATTTGTACTTCTTTAACCCTTCAGCCATTCTGCCAGTCCCAACCCCTGCCCCACCCTTCTGACTGTCTCCAGGCTGTCCTCTATAGTTCTGAGTCTGTTTTTGATTACTTCGTTCTTTTAAAGAAATTTCTCAACACTTACTGCAGACTTTTTAGACAAATTCCTCATATGTACTTTAAAAAAAATCCAAATTAGTTGAATAGTTCCCCATTACTTTATTTTTATTTTATGTCATTTTTATTATGGTGGCATTGCTTGATGAAATCCAGTAAGTTTCAAGTGTACAATTCAATACTAAGCCTTATATACATTTCATTGTGTGTTCAGTTCCCATAGATAGATTTCTTTCTGTCACCATATACTAGACCACTTTGACCCCATCTACCTTCTCCCTCCTCCTTATCCTCTGGTAACCACTAATCTATTATCAATGTCCATGAATCTCTGTTTATTTGTCCTCTTTGTTTGTTGCTTTTAGGTTAATATTCCTCATATAAGTAATATGTGGTTTTCAACTATTTCTCTCTGGTTTATTCCTCTTAGCACGATTATCTCAAGGTCCATCCATGTTATTGCAAATGGCAGTATTTCATTTCTTCTTACAGCTGAGTAATATTCCATTGTATATATGCACCACATCTTCTTTATCATCTATTGTAGGACACTTTGGTTGCTTCCATGTATTGGCCACCATGAATAATGCTGCTATGAACATCAGTGTACAAATATTTGGGGGGATATGGGTTTTCAAATCTTTGGGGTAAACACCCAGTAAAGGGATTGCTGGATCATATGGTAGATCCATTCTTAGTTTTTTGAGGAACCTCCATACACTTTTCCATAGCGGCTGTACCAATTTGCAGTCCTACCAGCAGTGTATGCAGGTTCTTTTTTCTCCCTATCCTCTACAACATTTATTATTACTTGTTCTGTTGATTACAGCTATTCTAAAAGTTGTGAGATGATATCTCATTGTGGTTTGGATTTACATTCTCCTAATAGCTAGCAATGTTGAGCATCTTTTCATATGTTTGTTGGCCATTTGTATGTCTTCTTAGGAGAAGTGTCCATTCAAGTCCTCTGCCCATTTTTTAATTGGATTCTTTGTTTTTCTGTTGTTATTGAGTTCTATGATTTCTTTTTATAATTTAGGTATTGGGCCCTTTTTGGAGGCATTGCTTGCAAATGTATTTTCCCAGTTGGATGGTTGTCTCTTTACCATGTTGACAGTTTCTTTTTCTGTGCAGAAGTTTTGGTTTGATATTGTTTCATTCCTTTATTTTTGCTTTTACTTCCATTGCCTTTCAGGTCAAATTCATAAAATCCTCTTTAAGCCCAAGGTCCCTGAGATTAGTTCCTATGTTCTCTTCTATGCACTTTATTGTTTCAGGTCTTATATTCAGGTCTTTAATCCATTTTCAGTTAATTTTAGAGTGTAGTTATGAAAAACAGTCTACTATCATTCCTTCAGGTACCACTATGACACAGATATTTTTACACTTAATTGCATCCCATAGTTTTCTTAAATTCTTATAATCTTGGCTTCCTTTTTTGCCAAAAACATACAATAGAGAAAGGAAAGCCTCTTTAATAAATAGTGCTGGGAAAACTGGAAAGCCACCTACAAAAAAAGGAAACTAGACTATTATCTGTCACCACACACCAAAAGTAACTCAAAATGGATTAAGGACTTCAATATAAGACCTGAAACAATAAAATGCATAGAAGAAAACATAGGAATTAAACTCAAGGAACTTGGACTTAAAGAGGATTTTATTAATTTGACCTTAAAAGCAAGAGAAGTAAAAGCAAAAATAAATGAATGGGAGAACATCAAACCAAAAAGCTTCTGCTCAGCAAAAGAAATCATCGACAAGGTAAAGAGAGAATCATCCAAATGGGAAAATATATTTACAAGCAACACCTCTGATAAGAGCCTAATATCCAAAATATACAAAGAACTCATACAAATCAACAACAACAACAACAAAACAAATGGTCAAAACAAAAAATGGGCAGAGGAGCTGAAGAGACACTTCTCTCTAGAGGACATACAAATGGCCAGCAAATGTTTGAAAAGATGCTCAGCTTCGCTAGCTATTAGAGAAATGCAAATCAAAACCACAATGAGGTACCATCTCACACCTGTTAGAACAACTATTATCAACAGGACAAGTAATAACAAATGTTGGAAGGATGTGAAGTAAAAGGAACCTGCATACACTGCTAGTGGGACTGCAAATTGGTACGGCTGCTATGGAAAACAGCATGGAGCTTCCTCAAAAACTAAGAATTGATCTACCACATGATCCAGCAATCCCTTTACTGAGTGTTTGCCCCAAAGACTTGAAATCCAATAAATGAAAAGATATTTGCACACCGATTTTCATAGCAGCATTATTCACAGAGGCCAATACCTAGAAGCAACAGAAGTGTCCTATGATAGATGATTAGTCAAAGAAGCTGTGGTACATATATACAATGGAATATTATTCAGCCATAAGAAGAGATGAAATACTGCCATTTGCGACAACATGGATGGACCTCGAGATAATCATGCTAAGCAAAAAAAGTCAGACAGAAAAAGTTGAAATTCACATGATATCACTTATATGTGTGATATAAACCTAAAAGCAACAAATGAACAAGACAAACAAAGAAAGACTCATAGACATGGATTATAGACTAGTGGTTACTAGAGGGTAGATTGCAGGGGTGGGAGGATTTAGATGTCTAGCTATGGGAGTTGAGTACACAGTGTTAATATTTATATGTCTTAATGTTAAAGTATATAGATGAAACTTATTGAATTTTGTTAACCATTGTCACTATAAAAATAAATAAGTAAATAAATAATTTAAAAAATTAAAATAATAAATAATAAAAGCAAAAATATAAATAAACACAATGAGAATATCTTAAAAGCAGCAAGAGAAAAGCAGTTAGTTACCTATAATGGAGCACATAAGACCAGCAGGTGATTTCTCAAAAGAAGCTATGCAAGACGGTAGGACTTGGCACAAAATATTCAACATGATGAAAACCTAGGATCTACAACCAAGAATACTTTATCTAGCAAAGCTATCATTTAGAGTTAAAGGATGGATAATGTGCTTTCCAGGAAAAAAAAATAGGCTAAAGAAATTTATCAACAGCAAGCCAGTGTTACAAGAAGCATTATAGGGACTTCTTTAAGAAGCAGAAAAAACATTGAACATTGTTCCATATTGTAGTGGTTAGCATGTCTGCTTTACTCTCAGAAGGTTCTGTGTTCACACCCCCATAGAGCCACAGTCAGTGGTCTATAGCGATTCCACACTGAACAAGCCCAATGTTTGACCTCAGAATCTAAGCATGGTAGGGCCTGGTTAGTACTTGGATGGGAGACCACCTCAGAAGACCAGGTGCTGTAGGCATAAATAATAATAAAAAAGAGAAAAGAAAAAAAAAACATTTATTAGAAACATGAATAAATAATTGTAATAACTACATTCCTATCAACAAGTTCCTCCAATGGAAAAGAATTAACTGCTCCAAACAAAATATAGAGTGGCTGAATGGATAAGAAAGCAAGACCCCTACATATTCTGCCTACAAAAAAAACTCACTTCTAAAAGGAAGGGATAGAAAAAGATATTGTCTTGATGGACCTAGATGGCATTGCACTGAAGAAATAAGTCAGATAGAGAAAGACAAATATCACATTATTTCATGTACATGTGGAATCTAACGAACAAAACCAATAACAACAACAACACAAACCAAAATAAACTCATAGATACCGAGAATATTTTGAGGACTACTAGATGGGTGGGAGGTTGGAGTAGATGGAAAAACAGAGCAAAGGGATTAAGACATACAAACGGATATTTAAAAATAGTCGTGGAGATATAAAGTGTAGCGTATGGAAAATAGTCGACAATGTTGTAATAATTACGTAAGGTGAAAGAGGAGTACTAGATTTAGTAGGGTGATCACTTTGTGAGTTACATAGAACTCTTATTACTATGCTGTACAAATGAAACTAATACCTTATAGTATGCCAACTATAATTGAAAAAAAATCTTTGAATTGTACAATGTAAGTACGAGGAGCCAATTGTCTATTATATTTAAATAAAATTTAAAAACACCATTAAGCAGTTAAAAGACAAAAGCTAATTCAAGGACAATATTTGTAACACATAGTAGAGAGTGCTAATATTATCATTTAATAAATAAAAATCTATTAAGATCAGCAAGAAAAAACAATGAAAATAAAAGCACCAAGTATCTTTATATTTGTTTATTAATATGCAAATTTGTAAATAACTCTATAAGTAAAGAAGAAACAGAAATGGAAATTTCTGTTTTAGCAATTACTATATGCTAAACAACTCACATCAAACTTCATTAACTACAGCCAAAGTGGTGCCATTAATATATCACAAAATTAGAAATACTAAAAATAAACAAGCTAAGTTGAAAAAATAACAAGAAACAAAACAACACAAAATAAAAGGAAAAAATTATAAAAATAAAAATAAAAACTATATTCATTCATTTTTAAAGGAAACCATTTTAAATTAAGATTAAATGGGAAGTAATACCTTAACTTGATAAAACTATTTCAACAGGAAGTATAGGACCCTATAGGAAATGTCATACTTTGTGGTGGAACATCAGGACCATTCTCATTCGAGTCGAAAAAAGATATAGATACTCAGAGTCACCAGTACTTTTTTTTCCTTATACTGGTGATCACAACCTATTCACTAAGTCTGAAGAAAAAAAGAGGTAGGCGTAAGGATGGGACAAAAAAAAAAAACACATAAATTTTGGTTATCCACCTACCATACGATTATCTACCCAGAAAACCTAAAATAATAAATTGGTAAATTACCAGAACTTAGACTGTTTTCAGGATTCCCAGATGAATTGCATACTTAAATAATTTGCCTTCTCCACCAACAATTAAAAATTAAACATAAGAAGAAAATCCAGTTAACAATAGTAATAGCAACAAAATTCAAAATAGTAATCAAATTAACCTATGAATAAACTCAACACAAGATATGTAAGACCTCTTTGCAGAATTTAGTAAAATATTAAGTAATATAAAATGAATAAATAAATAAATAGATATACTTAGTACTTGATGTGACAACTCAATATTATAAACAGGTGAATTTACCAAAATTTAATCTTTAAATTCAAATTAATCTCGTTTGAAATTACAATGATTTTTTTCTTGCTTTTTCAAAATTTTATTATTAATTTTGAGTATAAAGTACATTGATTAGATATTTATATAGTTCATAAAATGATTCCACTAATTGATCTTTCTCTCCTTTGGCTCTCCACCTAGCCATTACATTAATGAAACTAACAAGCTGATTCTAAAGTTTATTTGGAAGAACAAATTTGTAAGTGTAATGAAAATAGTTTCTAAAAAGACTAAAGATGGGTATATTTCCCTTATCACTTTTGAAAACATTATAAAGCTGTACTAAAGAAAAAAAGTGTGTTAATGGTGTAGGAATAGACAGTGACACATGTCCAGAAACTGACATGGAAACTTTGAAATGTCTCTTTTTCTCTTGCTAAAGGCTATCTAGTATTTCTGAGATTAAAAGATAATAGTGTCAAAGAAGAGTGGGTAGAGAGTTATTAGTACATTCTAAAAGTAATAAAGTTACCTTAAATTATTCTTTCTTACACTCAGACTGGTATTTACAGTATTTGAAACTTTTCAAATATTTTTTTTTCTTTTTACAAATATTGATTCTCATAGAAAACAATAAGAATATAACTGGCATTATACATTAAAGTAAGATCTTATCATTACTTAATGTCTCATTGAGAACCAAAGTACTGTCTCTAAAATAAGAAAATTTTGATTGCCTTAATATTTTTGTTTTCCTTAGGGACTGCCATTATGGGTCCCCCTGGTCCCCCTGGCTTTCCTGGAGAGAGGGGCCAAAAAGGTTATAAAGGTCCACCAGGAATTTCTATTTCTGGATCTCCTGGACTTGATGGACAACAAGGGACTCCTGGCCTTCCGGGGCCTCCTGGCCCACCAGGCCCTCATATCCCTCCTAGTAAGCTATATTTTTCTTTTATTAAGTTCATTTTTATTTTGTTTTCATTTATAAGTGAATCTAGCTAAAGGTTGGCATCATTCTTTGCATTTCTAATATGTAAGAGTTTCTATTACAGCTTCTATTTTTGATTTTTAGTGATTTTTTGAAGTTTATATTTGCTCTTCAAATTCTCACCAGTATATCTTTCTTTTGTTTATAGATAGTTGTATTATTGTGGGGCAGTAACTGAAAATAGGTCTTTTTTTCTAGCTCGTCAGGCTTCCTTTTAGTTTAGTCTTCTGGATATTTCACAATTAGCTTGCTATCCTTTCTTTATTTTATCTCAGGTGATAAGATATGTGAAGCAGGCCCTCCAGGCCCTCCAGGATCTCCAGGTGACAGAGGACTCCAAGGAGAACAAGGAGTGAAAGGTTTGATTCCCATATTTTTTTCCTTCATTCTTTCAAATCATCAGCAAAATTCCTTAAATCTTCCACTCTCCCTTAGTCACTTACTCTCATGGTCATATCCCAAGACCTTCCATTACCAGTAGTACACACTTCCATGCTCTTGATTTCGTGAGTTCCATTTTCGAACCACTGTCTCCTATCTTTTTAGGTTACTACCTCTAATAACCTAACTTCTACAGAACTTCAGCCTCAATGAGACCTCAATGAGACTATTTTTCCCTCTTAACCTAGGTTTAATTTATGATCAACCATTGTAATCAATCCCATGCATAAACCTTTGACTTCTTTATCCTCTACTCACTTTGTTGTACTTGGAACAAAAACATAGCCCTGGTAATTTTAAGTTACCCCTCTTCTGAGCCTGTACCTTCTCTTCTCCATTCATAGTTCTAACACCTCCTCCTCTATTCTCATTTTAAGATTCTCACTTTTATTTTCCTTCACTGACCAATTGAAGCAATAACAAGAGAACTTTATAGATTGCCATCATATTTACCCACCTACGTGCATCTGTTCCCACATCTTCTGCCTCCCTGCCTATTATTGTTAATATTCCTATCTAAAGCAATTTCTTTTATTTTTACAATAGATTCCAGTGCCTCCTATTTCCCCCAAGGATTTTATTCTACAAATTCTTGCCTCTCCCACATCATCAATTTTTCACTTTTACTGAGTCATTCCCAGTAACATACATATGTGCCTTTTTCACCAATCTAAAAAATACCTTATTATAATCCCACTTCTCCTGCCAAATACTGCTCTATTCCTCTTCTCCAATTTACAGCAAAACTCAAGAATTTTCTACTATCTCTATATACTCTCCTCTCATTTTCTTTTAAACATACTCCAATCAGGATTTTACTGCCTCCCACCACACCACTCCATAGGTGCTGCTTTTGTCAAAGTCACCAGCAGCCTTTACCCTACTAATCCAAATGTCAAGTCTCCATCCTTTTTCACTTGATCTTTCCATTCTTCAAACACTTCCTCATGTGGTTGCAGTACATTACAAGTCCTGTTCCCTTCATACCTCCTTGGAATATTTTATACACACACACAAACACAAACACACACACACACACACACACATACACACACAGTCCTCACTTAACATCATTGATAGGGTCTGCAACTTCAAGTTAAACAATGTATAATGAAACCAGTTTTACCATAGGCTGATTAATATAAACAAGAGTTAATTTCCTATGGCATCTCATCAATTTTATAACAAAATGACAATGAATGAAATGTGACATTATTTGAGGGCCTTCTGTGTATGTATGAAATATATGATTTGTCTCCTATCATCCATCTTTCTGCCTATCTATAAATACCTCTATGTATAATCTTCTGTGTAACTACCATCTAAATCAAAATATAGAACTTTTACAGGACTCTAGATTACTCTCTTATGCCCTCTAGTCACCACTCTAAAAGGTAACCACTATTTTATCCTCTATTATAAATTAGTTTGCCTAATCTTGAACTATATGTAAATGGAATCATACAATATGGACATTTTTGTGTCTTGTTTCTTTTGCTTAATTTTATATCTATGAAATATAGCCAGGTTTTTTGTTTGTTTGTTTACAGTAGTTTGTTTTTCACTGCTGTTTAGTATTTTGTTGGACAAATATACCTAAATATCCTTCTTAATTTTAAAAGACATTTGTTCTGGGGTACTATGAGTAAAGCTGCTATGAACATTCATATACATATGTTTTGTAGGATATAAGCATTCATTTCTGTTGTGTATATAACTGGAAATGTCATCGCTGGGTTATAGGGTAGGTATAGGTTTTGTTTCCATAGATATCACCGAACCATTTTCCAAAGTGGTTTTAGTTTCCATTTCCTTGATTACTTATCGATGCTGAGCCTCTTTCCTTACAGTGTGTATATTTTATTTGCAACTTGCCTTTTTCCTATTTTTAATTGGGTTGTTGGATATATGCATAACAGCTGTCTTCTCCAATTGTTTAACTTGCTTTTTTACTCATGTCTTTTCTTGAAAATAAGTTATTAATTGAAATAAATTCAATTATTAATTCCTTTTTTTATTGTTAGTGCTGTTTATGTCTTGCTTTAAAACATTTACTTTCCCTAAGGACCTGACAATATTCTTGTTTTCTTCTAGAAATCCTACCATTTGCCTTTCATGTTTTGATCTTAGATTTATCTTCAATTAATTTTTGAATATAGTTTAAAAGAGGGATCAAAGTTCATTTTTATCTTCACATAGACATCCAGTTGATTCAGTACTATAGTATGAAAGACCATCAATTTCCCACTGAATTGCATTGGCATTTTTGTTGTAAACCTTGTGATTGTATATATGTGTCTTTTTCTAATCTCTCTATTTTGTTTCATTGTTTTGTTTTTTCTCTTTGTGCCAATGCCAGACTGTCTAAATTGTTGTAACTTTATAGTAAGTCTTGGCTTTGTACTTCTATATATATTCTAGAATTAGCTATCCAATTTTTAATTTTGGAATGCCCCAGAGATAAGCCCTTGTTCCTCTTCTAAACTAATTCATTGTCTCATGACTTTAAATACCATCTGCTTGCCAGTGACTTCCAAATTTATGTCTCCTGTCCAGATGTAAGCCTTTTCCTCTATATTAGTACATTCAACTGCCTACCTTAACATTTTGAACTTCACATCCTGATCAAGTTGAAGTCCTATTTTTACTACCTCCTTCTTCATAATTTTTTCAGTAACATCTTTGCCTTCTTTCTTAAAAGCAGACCATGCTAGCCTTCTGATTGCTTAGGCTAAAAGGCTTGGAGTCATCCTTGATTCCCCCCTTCTTTTATGTTGTATATGTGATCCATGAGAAAATTTCATTGCTTTTACGTTAAAATATGTTCAGAATCTAACCAATTCTCATGTTAATTGCTGTCACTCTGGAATGAGTTCCCGTCCCTCCTAGATCACTGCAGCAGTAGCCATTTAAATGGTACCCTATTTCCATCCTTGCACTTAGATTTTATTTATTCTTAACATAACAGCCAAAATCATCCTTTTAAACTTAAATTACATCATTTTACTTTTCTGTTTAAATTCTTCTACTAGGTTCTCATTTCACTGACAGTAAAAGCTACAGTCTTTACGGTGGCCTAGGTAATGTTTTATTATATGCCACTCATCATAACCTGTTAGCTGTCTGACCTGATTCCCCTTTCTTGCTCTACTCTAGAAATCTGGTTTTCTTGATGTTCCTTGTATATGCCAAACTTGGCTATTCTTTTTTCCTGGAATATTCCTCACTTATTGTGCACATGCCACATCCTTCAAGTTTTTTATTATCTATCATCTTCTCAATGAAGTCTATCCTGACCACTCTATATAAAATTTCTAATTGCCACTCATCCCTAGCTTTTCCAATGCCATTTACCCAGCTCTGCATTTTCCTATAAACATAACTCCTTTTGATATATATATATATATATATATATATATATATATATATACACACACATATACATATATACATATATAATTTAACAATTTGTTACCTTCATTGTTTATTATTCCTTTGCACTGGTAGAATGTGAGCATTGTGAAGACATGGATTTTTGTCTGATTTGTTTACCAATGTATCACAAGCACCTAGAATAGTGCTTGGTATACAGTGGGTGCTCAGTAAATACTTATCAAATGAATTGATTCTACTTATAGTCTCTCTAACAACACTGTTAGGTAGGAATGTTATCCCTTAGTGCCAACTTCTTTAGAATCAATCTAAAGAAGGTAGATAAGTACATTTTTTTTCTTATGGTTTTCTCTAGGTGACAAAGGTGACACCTTCTTCAACTGTATTGGAACTGGTATTTCAGGGCCTCCAGGTCAACCTGGTTTACCAGGTCTTCCAGGTCCTCCAGGTAAAACATCCTGCCTCTGGGCAACCTTTTAAAATCTGTCTTGGCTAGCTTTCAGTGAGCTTATAGTTTTAAAATGATATCAACTTCTCATTTTATAGCCAGTCACTCATATCTGTAAATAATTAAATATGAAATGCCTTTATCTGCTGTGAAATAAATTATGCTCTTGTTTCTAATACCTGAAGATACCAACATTTTCTATTAAAGAATTTTGACAATAGTATTCCAGGAAAAAAATATCTTCCCTATTTACTGTATGGTGACAAAAAGAACTTATGCAGAGTCAGACTTCTTTCTTTCAGAAAATTGAGGAAAAGTTCATAATACCTGGCCCTTGAGTATAGTTTCCAGTGGCAGAGTTTTTCATTATTAGGCATGTATCACATGTTGTCATTAAGGAACTTCTAATGGAATTTGGTAACTAACTGCCACATATTCCTGTTTCTATGTATAACTTCTTGTTTTCAATCAGAATCATATTTGTTATCCATCAGACATACAAGTCTTTTACTCAACTGCCTCTTGGGATATCTCAATATTATATTCTCTTGAAGTCACTCTTTATGACTGTGTCAGGCCAGAGAATAGATACCAGATTCTCTTACCTTTCTATCTAGTGTGTTTGCCAAGTAAACCAATTCATTTGGCACCTGGAAATAGATTTTTAGCAAGTCTTTTATGGCTGCCACTGGAAGTTAATTATCTAGCCTTGTACCTTCAGTATAGCTGTTCTCAAACTTGGGATTGCATTAGAATTACCTGTATGGCTTGTCCAGGTTGCTGGGTGCCACCTGCAGAGTTTCCAATTCAATAACTCTTGGGCGAGGGCCCAAGAGTTAGCATTTCTAACCAGTACTCGCATCATAATGATACAACTGGTTCAGGGACCCATTTGGGAATGACTGATTTAGTAATATTTTCTCTAGCCTTTGAGTACCAAACATTTCTTTAAACCAAATTTTAATGAGTAAGAAACCAAAGAAAGGACTTGTAAGGATGTAGGAAAATTGTTTAAGTCAGAACAATGAAAGATATGCTAATTTGGTCCTTATCACCTTCTCACCTTGGCAATGAGATAGTTAAAGGAGCCTGAGTACCTCTGTGCATAGTACTTCGTAGCTGTGAGCTCTTGAGAAGCTTTGGAGTTGGAAATACCTAAGGTTATAATATTGTATGTAACATGAAATGTTAGATTTACCTAAAAGAAAGAATGATTTCTTCATTTTGAGAGCATAAAATTGGAAAATAAAAATATGACCTGTTAAATGGGAATGAATGGGATTGTTATTTTAAAACTTGACTTCTTGATTTGCTGATTTTTATATGCTTTGTCATGGGTTCAAGCTCAAAGCTCACTTTATTTGTGTGTGTGTGTGTGTGTGTGTGTGTGTGTGTGTGTGTGTGTGTGTGTGTGTTAGGATCTCTTGGTTTTCCTGGCCAGAAGGGTGAAAAAGGAAACACTGGTGCAGCTGGTCCCAAAGGATTAACAGTAAGTTTTGAGTTTATTATAGAGCAAAATAAGTAGAAGACAGACATTTACACTTTGATTTTCACTCATGGAAATATATAAATTTAGTTTTCTTCTTATTTTATGATTTATCTGATTCCTTGATTCTCTTTTAAGCACATGGCTCACTTGATTTATAGCTTTGTAAACTAAATGTTTTTGGGTAAGTTAATGGGATACACTGGAGAGAAAGTATTATTTAAAAAAAATAAACTGATTTCTCTTTATTTTTTGCCCTCTTCTTTATTTTTACCCCTTTAGGGCATACCAGGAGCTCCAGGTGCTCCAGGCTTTCCTGGACCTAAAGGTGAACCTGGTGACATCTTGACTTTTCTAGGAATGAAGGGTGACAAAGGAGAGTTTGGTTTCCCTGGAGCTCCAGGACTCCCTGGTTCACCTGGAACCCCTGGACAGGATGGATTGCCAGGGCTTCCTGGCCCCAAAGGAGAAACTGTGAGTTGGTTTGTTATTCTTGATTTTGTAATGTCAAATTGTTACTTAGGGATATTTCCTAAGATGTGCCTGGTACTGAGATGAACATCCAATTGATGCTTAAAAGAATGTGATTAATGTATAGAAATGGTACATTATTATGGATTATGTAGGATTTCTTTACCACTCTTTTCTCATAGTTGTTTTATAAATTTCTTTTTAACCCATTACTATATTGAGTAATATTGGCTAAAACAGCAGGAAGGTTAAAATGCTTATGGATCATTGGCAGGTTCCCCTTCTCTTACTCCATATATCCTGGTTTTATTTAGACCTAATGGCAGAAGTCTAATTTAGTTTTTACATATATATTAAGCTTAGAGATTAGTGTAAATAAATGGCCATGGTAAGTGTTCCACAGAGCCTAAAGATTGAACACAATGAACATCTTATTTTGTGCACAATACACAGCCAGAGTATTTAAATGGAAAATGATATATATATAAACCTAGACTCTAAATTTCTTGACTTATACTAGAATGTAAGCTTCATGAAAGCAGAGTTATTTAATCTATTTTTATTCTTTGTGTCACCAGCACCTGGTACGTAGTAGGAACTCAAAAATATTTGTTGAAGGAATGACTGGCGAGATCACATAACATCCTATATTAATACACACTTATATCCCTTCTAAGGAGAACTATTTATGACGATATCATTTCTCTAGTTGTATTCAGTAATACAAACCTATAGAGATCTGTTATATGTTTCTCTATTAAACTTTTCCCTTTTCAGGGTGGAATTGCTTTTAAGGGTGAAAAAGGTCTCCCTGGGAACCCAGGTTTGCCAGGTATCCCAGGGAATAAGGGGCCTATGGGCCCTCTTGGTGTTGGCCCTCCAGGCCCAGTAGGTGAAAAAGGCATACAAGGTGTAGCAGGAAATCCAGGCCAGCCAGGAATACCAGGTGAGTGTACGACAGTTGTTTTGTGTTTTTATTTGGTGCTCAAAAGCAGAAATATATTATCTTTGGCCATTCCTGGCTTTCCTACATGAAAGATATGTTTCCCTGGACATTTATATTTTAGGCTTTTCAGAGCTCCTAGGCAAGGGAACACTGTGTGTGTGTGTGTATGTGTGTTAAGGGGGAGTTTCTCTTTAAGTTTTCTAAATATCTTTATTGTTTTTATTGTTTTGAAGTAAATTATACATAATGCTTCATTGAAAAAATAATTATATTGTAAATACTCATGTAACTACCACACACATCAAGAAACAGGACATTGCAAGCCTCCCCCATCTAGAAACCCCCATCTTCCTCTCTACTCTTTCCTGATCGTAATCCCCTACCATTTCTTAAAAAGCAACCACTGTCCTGACTTTTGCATAATTTCCTCCCACTTACCTCCTCGTATTATCACCTAGATGTGCATTCCTCAACAAAATACTGTAATTAAGCTTATTTTCTAACCTCATATTAATGAAATCATAATGTAAGTGTTTTTTATGTTAACTTTTGTATAGCTATAGTACATTTATTTTCCTTGCTGTTTGGTATCCCACTGTGTGTGTATATGTGCTTGTGTGTATATCACAGTTGATTTATCCATTCTAATGTTAATGACAGTGGGTATTTTATAATCTAGGCCTATTATGAATAATGTTCTAAGTACATTCTTAAATATATCCTGGTGTACATGTGTACACCCTTATCTGCAGAAAGGATCAGGAAACTATAGCCCATGAATTAAAATTGGCTCACCACTTGCTATAAAATGAAAGTTTTATTTGAACATATCCAAACCCATTCACTATTGTCTGTGGTTGCTTTTGCATTACAACTACAGAATTGAATAGTTGTGAGAAAGACCACATTGCCTACAAAATGCAAAGCTTTTTCTGTCTAGTCCTTTATAGAAAAAAAATTGCCAATCCCTGGGCTAGGTTATATATTTAAGATTAATAATTTTTAATAAATGCATCTTAAGCTTTACTAGATAATTCCAAAACTATGTACAGAGCAATTATACCAATTTATAATGCTATCAGCAGTATTTCAGATTTCTTATTACTTTATATTCTCATAAACATTTTGTATTAACAGGCTTGCATATTTTTTCCAATCTGATGAGTGTGACATGTCTCATGGCAATTTTATTTTGCATTTACCTGATTATACTAAATTTTAGCACCTTTTCATATGTTTATTGACAATTTGACTTTTCTTTTATGAAATGACTATTCAAGTATTTCAACCTTTTTTTTGTATTGGGTAGTTTCTTTTTCTTATTGATTTAGAGGATATATATATATATATATATATATATATATATATATATATATGTGTGTGTGTTATATATATTCTGTGTATTAGTTCTTTGTTAGCTATTTATTTTGCAAAAATATCATTTACTATGGCTTGCCATTTTCACTCTCTGTATGGTGTCTTTAATAAACAGAAATTAATTCTAATGTAATCACATTTATCAGATTTTTCTGTCATGGTTAGTGCTGTTTTTGATCACGTTTAGGAAATCCTTTGTCCTGAGCCTATTTCAAGTTCCTATTTCAATCAATGAGAAGTGGATGTACTTTGACTTTGCAAACATTAAAACTTAAGGTACCATTAGTTTACCAAAAAGGAGTATTTTCCTTGTTTACTTCTATTTTTTGAGGTTCTTTTGACCTACATTTAAAAGTGTTTTTTATAAGTACACCTTCAATCCTGGAAGCCCTTAAAACTGTCATCTACTTTTTCTTTTTGAAATTTCATCCTTCTGTTTGATATCTTTTTTGAATGTATAATATGGAATTGTTTTTCTTGTAGATTTTTGTTAGTTTGCAGTTTCAAAGATTATACACATTTTTGTTTTTAATTCAAAGAGATCTTAGTCAAGTGAACACTTATTCACTATGATTCCTTTTTGTTCTTAGGTCCTAAAGGTGATCCAGGTCAGACCATAACCCAACCAGGGAAACCTGGCCTTCCTGGTATCCCAGGCAGAGATGGTGAAGTAGGTCTTCCAGGTTTGTGAGAAATTTATTTGACCATGTCTTTAACACTTATTGGCTTCTTTCTTTGAAAGTTTCCCTTTTCAAAAAACTATGGCTTTTCCTTAGGGGACCCTGGACTCCCAGGACAGCCAAGCTTGCCAGGAATACCAGGTAGCAAAGGAGAACCAGGTATCCCAGGAGTTGGGCTTCCTGGACCACCTGGTCCCAAAGGTATGTAGGGCTGAGTAGCAGGCAGAGTATGTTAGCTTTTTAGTATGATGTTATTCTTTGATATCGTTCGCTCAGCAAATAAAATATATTAATTGTACCTATTTTCTATATACTATAAAGAATATTAGTAAAAAATCACAGCATGCATGCATTATGATTTCATTGTCTTTAAAATAGTCCAAACAAGAAAATATCTAAAGTGTAGATATGTCAAAATCACATATAAGCTTTAAAAATCACAGTGATTATTGACTTTTGTCTTCACTGTTATAGTGCCAGGGCTTAGAACAGTTCCTGGAGCATAGTAAGCACTCAATAGATAGGTGTTAAGTGAATGGATTGTATTAAACAGATTTATTGCACACATGCATCCAAATAATGTTTTATCTTAAATCATATTCTTTTGATTTACTGAAATTTTTAAAAGCTGTTGCTTTATTTCTCACAAAACTTTCACGAATGACAAGAATGTGCATTGGTCTGAGAAAAGTGCTAAACATGTTTTTTTATTCACTTACACTTAATGACTTCAAAAGATTCAAATTTGATTGTGTGTGTGTATGTGTGTGTGTGTGTGTGTGTGTGTGTGTGTGTGTAATATCCACAACTGTTCTTAACTCATTTTCAGAATTACCTGGTAGGCCTTTTATTATACTATATCCAGATGTAAGCAGAAGAAAAGATTTTCTGTTTTTGTGTGAGATTCACTACACATCTTCAGTTTTATCTCATAAGTAATAGCTCTCATTTTCCTTTAGAAGAGCATATCTCGTATACACATTAGTCCTATATGAAAATGATAGAACCATAGGTGATTGAGAAGGAATATCAAGTATCTCTAAGGCTTGAACCTAAGTAGTCATCTAAAATGTCATTGTGGTTTTAACGTCTTACTACTATAGTCACCAAGCATGATTGGATAGGGTGAAAATGTGGGTTTGGGAGTTTGGGTGCCTTTATAAAGTGTCTTCTATTTGGAGATTTAAAAATAACTTATCATTTTACAGGTTTTCCTGGAATTCCAGGACCTCCAGGAGCACCTGGGACACCTGGAAGAATAGGTCCAGAAGGCCCTTCAGGGCCATCAGGCTTTCTAGGACCGAAGGTCTGGGAAATGTTAATTTATTCTTTCAACCTTTTCTATTCCCCCTACCCTCCTTAGCCCTAGTTATCTATTTTGAATTAGATATCATCCTGTCACTATGAAAATAAAAGTTAACTGATTATATTTTCATTTAAAAATATTTAACCCAAAATAATCTTTAATAGTTCAAGAGATCATATTTGAAGCAAAAAAAAGTTCCTGAACCCATTTTAAAATGACCAATTATTTGATGAGATTATCAATGAAAGAATGCAATCATTAGCTCCTGAGATTCTCTGTAGTATTGTTATCCCATTTAATCTCTGTCTATGCCTGTGTGTAATGATTGCTTGAAATGGTGTTGAATATCATGTCAAGAACTTTCTATTTTGTTTCTCTGTCCCAATTCTATCTCAAATACATAATGTAAATCACTGCTATTAACTTTAGTAGTAGTAGTAGTAGTAGTAGTAGTAGTAAGTAGTAGTAGTAAAATAATAGTAGTAATAATAATAATAAAGTTACTTTCCATTCCTTTTATTATATCTTAGCTAATTTGAAATTTTTCTCAGTCAGTAAACTGCTATGGTATCCTGATTGTCCCTATATTTTTTCTGTGCTTAAACTTCCTGTGTTTTTATCATTATTACTTTCTTTTCCATGGGAAGAACAATTAATCATGGCCCCAACTATCATAGGAAACTACTTCTTTGTTGATAGTTTTTATTATATTATGAACCTTTTCAAATGAACACAAAAGAAAAAGGAATAATACAATGAACTTTTTCATATATCCATCATTCAGATTCCAAACTATCAAGATTTTATCATATTTGTTTATCCATTCCTTTTTCCTTTGCTGAAGTATTCTAACCCAAATCTAAGAATTGTGTCATTTCATCTATAAAAGCTTCAGTATTCATCTCTAAGTACTTACATTTTTGTACATTTTATACAAAACCACAATGCCATTATCATCCTTAGTCAAACTAAAAATAATCATCTAATACTCAGTCTATAATCACATTTCCTCACTATATTCTTTAGTCTCATATTCTCTCAGTTATCTCCTTCTTGTCCTGAAACCAGTCCAAATCATTTAATTTGTCTTACTAAGCTCTGCTTCCCATCCTTCTAGATGTTCTCTTCAACATACCAATATTTTTCATTTAATTACCCTACTTTCTCATCCATGAGGAGGGAATATTATTGCCTTGTATTTTGTATTTAATATTCTATATGGTAAACAGTCAACACTGACAAAGAGTTTTGTTGTGTTTTGTCATGTGTATGCTCAAGGGAGAACCAGGATTTGGGTTACCTGGGCGACCTGGGCTTCCAGGACTCTCAGGTTTCAAAGGAACACTTGGTCCAAAAGGGGATCGTGGTTTCTCAGGACCTCCAGGTCCTCCAGGACACACAGGGTTGGATGGACTACCTGGACCAAAAGGTATGAAAGCCATTCTTACTTCTCAATTTGCTTTTAAATTGTATAGATATTAAAACCGTCGTGAGAGTTTATGGGTGATAAGTCCAATGAACTGGAAAGTCTGTGCTGCCACTATGTCATTGCTTTTTTTTTCATCATCCATTGATATTTTTTGTGCTTTATTTCATTGAATAGATGATACAATCATATATGTGTAAAAGTAACACTGAGAATTCTTCATATTACCTTATCTCCATCTACTCTGTTCCTCCCTATCCCATATGTGGCTATTTTTAGCTACTTATGTATCCTTCTAGTGTTCCTGCATACAAATACAAGTCAATAAGAATATATTTTTTTATTTCCTACCTTCCCAAAATATATTGTAGTACCTTTTAACTTTTTGCACTTTACCTTATTTCACTTGAATTATATCATAGAGATCACTCCATATTAGTACACAGAAATCCTGATTTTTTTAACTTTTATTTTTCAAATAGAGTTGACATTCAATATTATTTTATACTAGTTTCAGGTGTACAGCATAGTGGTTAGATTTTGTATAATTTACAAAGTAATCTCCCTTATAAGTCTAGAGATCTTGATTTTTAAAAAATAGCCAACTAATGTTGAATTGCTTGGGTATACCATAGTTTATTTTACCAGCTGTTAGTTGCTGGATTGGTTTTTTTTTTGAAAAAATTATTATTGGAAATAATGCCACAGTAAATAAGCTTGCATGCATGTTATTTCATATGGGTACAAGTGTCATAGTAGAGTAATAAATATGGATTTTCTGAACGATAAATGAATCTCTAGATATTGTTATATTCCTCTCCATTTGCACCATTTTACACTCCCAGTAGCAATGTATGAGTGTGCTTGTTTTCTCATGTCTTAATAAATGAGTATGTTGACAAACGCTTGAGCTTTTGCCAACATGATGAAAGTAAGTAGGTATCTTAGTATAGTTTTTTAAACATTGCATTGTGAAAAACTTTAAACATACAAGAAAATTAAAAGAATTATATAGTGAAAACGCATATATCCATAACCCAGATTCTATAATTAACATTTTATCTCTGCTAACATTTTTTTTAATTTCATATATACAATGTAGAAAGACTTTTACAGTGACTACTGTGTACCCATCATTAATATTCTACTGTCTACATTTTACTATAGATCATTTATCACATACCTATCCATTCCTTTCTCCATCCATTGACTTCTTTTGATGCATTTCAGTGTTTGTTGAAACAGTGGTATACTTCTTCCTAAATACTTCAGTATGCATGTCATAACTACAATTCTATGCTTGTTCTTTCTCTTTTAACATATAATTCACATTAAAGAGATAAACAAATCTTAGGGTACATTTGCTGAATTTTGACAAATGCATATACCTGTATAACCAAATGCATATCAAGATATAATTCCAGAAATTTACCTTTCACCTCTTTCCTTAGTCCTTTCCCCAACATCCTCAGTGGCAACAACACTGTAATTATTTTTTATCATAAATTAATTCTACCCATTCTAGAACTTCATTTAGAAACATATAGTATGTATTTTTTGTAAGGCTTTTTTCACTCAAAATATTGTTTTTAAGGTATATTCATGTTTGTGTGTTTATTAGTAGCTCTTTAGTTTTTATTATAATTATTTTATTTATTAATATACCAATTTTTCTTTACCCATTCTCTGTTGATAGACACCAGACTGTGTCAAATTTTTGGTTATTCTGAGTAAAGCTATTCTTTTACAAGTCTATTTATGGATATGTGCTTTCATTTTGCTTAGGGAAATTCCTAAGAGTAAGATTGTTGGGTCATAAGATAGGAGTATGGTAGTTGTATAAATAACTACCAGACTTTTTTACAAAATGGTTGTACCATTTTTAACTTGCACCAATATGGTATGACAGATTCTGTTGTTCCACATTCTCACCAACATTTGGTGTTATCATTCTTTCCATTTTCGAGTTTTGGTAAGTGTGTTGGTAACATACTTTTGTTTTAATTTGCATTTCCCTAATGACTAATGATGTTGAGCTCTTTTACATATTCTGGAGAATAATTTATCCATTCACATATTTTTTTTCTATTTTAAAATATGTTTATTTTTCTCTTTTTATTAAGTTGGAAGTAATCTTTGGGTGTCGTGTATACTAGTCCTTTGTCAAATATATGTTTATGAGTATTAGTATATTTAGATAAGCAAAAGTTTATCATTTTTATTAGTGTATTTAGATAAATGTTTAGGTATTGTATGTTTGTTTTATAGTTTTAGTTTTTATGCTTAAGAGTATCATTCATTTCAAATAATTTTTATTCACCATCATTTATTTAAAATAACTCACTCCCCATTGAATAAGTATGGCGAATGTGTCAAAAATCAAATGACTGTATGTTGGGTCTATTTATTTGCTGTCAGTTTTACTTACCTATTTTATTATTCTTAAGTCAGTACCAACAGTTTATATTACAATGACTTTATAGTAAGACTGAGAGTCAGGTAATATAAGTTCTCACATTTTGTTCTTTTGAAAAAAATTTCTTTGGATGTACTAGGTCTTCACTTTTTATATCAGGGTAGTTTAAATTTTTATTTCCACTATTATGGGTGAAATTGACCATATTTTCATGTTTAAAAGATATATATTTTTTTCGTAAACTATTCATATCCTTTACTTATTTCTCTACTGGTTTCTTCTATTTTCTTGATTTTGATTCTTCTAATTATATATAGGAATAAAATTAGTCTAGCTGGTTTGGCAATTTTTTTCCTTCCTGGTTTGCAAGAAATTGAACTCTCCTGGTCAATGTTTGCCCCCCCCCCCAGAGAATAATGTCAAGTGCTTCATGTTCCTAAAACATGTTGGATTGATTTCTATTGAAGCAATAAGACAGCATAGTTCAATTTAACCGGGATAGATTCAGCCAGCAAAAGCTCCAAACGCCCAGTACAGATTCTCCTTAGCTAAGTTATTTTAAAAATACTTTTCTGTCTTCGAACAAACAGTTCAGGTCAGCTGTAAATGGTACCACTCAAAGTTATGGGTAGTGCTTCCCACCAATCATCTCCTCCAGCTTAGACCTGTGATCACCAAAATTGCAGATGGTGACATTCCATATGATAAGCTATGTGGCAAGCAGTCTCCATGTAAAGTACTCATTCACTATACTTTATTTAGAAAAATGTTCTTGAGATGGGATTTGGGAAGAAATGGGTTGAAGCCTATTTTAAATACCAACTTTTTTTTAAAAAAAAGATTTTAATTACAGTCGACATTCAATTATTAATTTCAGGCATACAGCATAGTGGTGAGACATTTATATACCTTATGAAGTGATCTCCCAAATAAGTTTAGTACCTGATATCATGCATAGTTATTATAATGTTATTGACTATATTCTCTATGCTGTACTTTACATCCCCATGACTATTTTGTAACTGCCAGTTTGTACTTCTTCACCTCTTTCACCTAGCCTCCCAAACCACCTCCTCCCACCTGGTAACCGTCACTTTCTTCTCTGTATCCACAAGTTTGTTTTCATTTTGTTTGTTCGTTGATTTTATTTTTTAAGATTCCACACGTGAGTGAGATCATGTGTATTTGTCTTCTTTGTCTATCTTATTTCACTTGGCATAATACCCTCTAGTATCAATTTAACAGGCATTTGCTCAATCTTTGAAAATAATTATAGGATCTCCATGTCCTAATAGGAATAATTCTCAAATATTAAACCCCAGTGCAGTTCCTAAGGTGCTAGAAGAAAAAGAATTTGGAATTTTCTTTCATGTAATCCTTCATTCCTCAAACATTTATTATTTTCTTATTCTGAGCCAGATACTATTTGAATCACTAGAAACATAAAGGTATAGACTCTGCTCTCAAAGATCGTAGAGATCGCTCTCTACTATAAGAAGATTGAGGTGGCATCATTATGATAGTGGTTATCTCAATAAGAACTCTTATGAATATGTATTGCTAATATTTTGGATCAATATACCACAATTAAAACTCAGCAAGCAGATCACAGTAAAAGTTTACATATCAGACACATATATATTAGTGGCTAGGCATTAGATTTAGTCACTAAACTGTAAGAGAGATTGATGCAGGACTTTAAAAGCAACATAGTGACTGATAATAAATTAATAAAGCTAATACCCATAAGGAAATATCTATATGAGGAAGAAAACATGCTTAAGACTGAACACTAGAATCAATTAAGCAAAAAAGAAAAAAAGATAATTTTGGAAGCATTCACTTTGCCTTATATGTTAATTTGTTTAGAGCCTCATCTAAGGTGCTTTGGGAGGCTTCACACAGAAGGTGATGCTTGAACTGAATCTTAGGGAAGGGTGTTCCAGGTAGCTGGGATAATATGCAAAGTATCATTGTGATAAATAGAATGGTGTGTTTGGAAATATTGAAAAAAAATAAAATAAAATAAAATTTACAAAAAAATCTCTCATCTAGAAATTAATAAAACAAAATATGCTTACTGTATTTGTGGAGAAAACAAAAGCTATTATTAACAACATGAAAAGGGGTAGAATTATCGGGTGATAAAATATATGTGTGTATAGGAACACTCAGTGGTGCCAACTCTCCTTACTGCCTGTAAAAATAATGCATTTTCAATGAGAGTTGAAATAGGAGTGTTTTGGAAGTACTTGACATAACTGATTCTAAAACTTAGTATTTACCAAACATATAATAAAATACATTGTAAAATTATTACAGTTATAACATTGTGAACCAGTGCTGGAACAGGCAAGTAGATCAGTATAAGAGAAAGAATTTAGAAACATATTCATGTATATACAGACACTTGGTATTGCACAGAAATGTCCTCATTAGTCAGTATGGAAAGTAAAGATCCTTTAAAAGCTGGTAATTAAGTAAGTGGTCTCAACTAAAAAAAAACCCCAAAGCACAATATATAAGCAGGAATTAAAATTATAAATATGAAAAGTAATTTTTTTAAAATATGGAAAAATATGGAAGTCTGGGAAAGAGATTTTTGTGGCGCCTTAAGATTATACAGTTTGGGCAGCTTTCTTTAATAAAGAGAATGTAAAATTATAAATAGAAAATAAGGATAGTGTAATGCCCAATACCAAATGGTCTACAGTTCAGCTAGACACTTTATACTCATTCAACTACCATGGGCATTTCTTGGCCTTGGCTTCATGTAGAAGGGTACAAGGATAGTATTCTACCAGAGAAGTGTCAAGAGTTTCTCTTCAGCATAACCCCTGAATATTGATATTTATAGAACATTTCATCCTACAAAAGCAGAAAATATATCCTTTTTGAATGCACATGGAACATTCACCATGATAAACCAAAATCTGGATCATAAAACAAACTTTGATAAATTAAAAAATTTGAAACCATCCAGTAGAGTCTCACCATTAATGGATTTAGCAATAAATCAGTAATGTAAAGTAATCTGGGAAAATCCCGACATATGTAGAAAATAACCAAAATACTTGTAAATAATCCATGGATCAAAGGGAAAAATGCCAGTAAAACTAGAAAGCACTTTGAATTGAAATAAAATTAAAATAAAACATTAAAATTGGTAAGATGGAGATAAAATGATTAGAATAAAATTAATATATGAAAAGCTTTTATTAGAAAAAAGAACAGTCTCAAATTATTCAACTTTTCCCTTAAGAAATTAAACAAGAAAAGCAAAATAAAACAAAGACAATCAGAAGATGGAATAAAATAACAATAAGAATAGATATCAATGAAATTTAAAACTGAGAAACAAATGAGGTTCTTTGAAAAGATGAATAAAATGGATACACTTCTAACCAGGCTAATAAAGAAAAAAAGAGACATGTTACTAATATTAGCAATGAAAGAAGGAACATACTTACATACCCTACAGACATTGAGATACAGGGGAGTATCTCAAATAACTGTATACCCATAAATTTGACAACTTAGATGAAGTGAATGGATTTCTTGAAAGGTACAAATTACTGAAGCTTGCTGAAAAAGAACTAGGTAATCCAGGTATCCATTATAATTTTATTTGGTAGTTAAAATCCTACCAACACAGAAAACTACAGGTCCAGCTGTCATCACTGATAAATTCTAACAAACATTTAAAGAAGCAATTAACACCAGTTTCACATGATTTATTTTTCAATATAGAAATGGATGGGATGGATTACTTTCCAATCATCGTATGAGGCCAATATTACCCTAATATCAAAACCAGGTGAAGAGACTATAAGAGGAAAAAAAACCTATAAACCAGTATCTCTCATGAACATGGGTGTAAAAATTCTCAAGAAAATATGAGCAAATCAAATCCAACAATATATTAAAATGATTATACAATACAACCAAATAAAGTTTATCTTTAGAATTCAAGGCTGATTTGAAAATCAGTGTGATTTGCTATATCTGTCTGAAGAAAAAAAAATGATCATCTCAATCAATACTAAAAATTGTCTAACAAAATTCAACATCTATTCTGAAAAAAGTACTCTTAGGAAATTAGGAATAGAAGAAAACTTAGTATGATAAAGGACATTTACAAGAAACTTGATCCATTATATTTAGTGGTAAAAAACTAGTTTTCCCCCAAAATATGGAACAACAAAAGTTGTTCTTTCTTTCCAGTCCTTTTCAGTGTCATACTGGAAGTCCTATAAAACAATGAAATGCTATAAGGCAAGAAAAAGAAATAAAAGACATTCATATTGGAAAAACAGAAATAAAAACTGTCTCTACTCATAGATGACATGATTTTTTAAGTAGAAAATCATAAGAAACCTACAAAAAAAAGCTCCTATAAATAAGAAATGAATTTCGTAAGGTCTCAAGATACAACACAAATATACAAAAATAAATTGCATTTCTATATATTAGTGACGAACAACTAGAAATGAAAATTAACAATAGTATTTTTAAGAATAACATCAAATAACATGAAGTATTTAGATATAGTTGTAACAAAATTTGAGCAGGATCTGAATGTGAAAACTAGAAAGCAGTTATGACAGAAATCAAAGATTCAAATAAATGGAAAGATATTTTGTGTTCATGAATTGGAAAGCTCAGTATTGTTAAAATACCAGTTTTCTCCAAATTGATCCATAGATTGAACATATTCCCAAGCAAAACGCAGCAGTAGTTTCTTATTCTAAAATTTATTTGGAAAAGCAAAGGACCTAGTATAGCCAAAACAATTTGATAAAGAAGTACAGAGTTGGAGGATTCATTGTACATGACTTCAAAACTTAATATAAAGCCACAGTAATTAAAGTAGTGTGGGATATGTGAAATAATAAACATATATATAAACCAATGAACATAATAGGGAGTCCAAAAATAGACCTACACAATTTGGACAATGTTACAAAGGCAATTTCAATAGAAAAATATGTATTTTCATTGAAGGGTACTTAATCAATTGGACATCCATATGCCAGATAAAACAAACAAACAAACAAACAAAAAAAGATAAACCTCAACCCATACTTCATACCTTGTACAAAAACTAACTCAAAATGGATCAAATAGACCTCAACATAAGACCTAAAATGATAAAATTTTTAGAACAGAGTCTGGCAAACATTTTCTATAAAGGGTCAGATAGTAAATATTTTAGTCTTTATGGACCACTTATGTTTTCTGTCACATCTTTTTTTTTTTTTTACAATTTTTAAAAATGTAAAAACCAATCTTAGCTCACAGGCAGTTTAAAAATAAACCTATGTGCCAAAAGTTTAGCCAATGGACAGTACTTTATTGTCTTTTATTTTAGACAACAGCATAGAAGAAAAATGTTATGATCATAAGTTAAGCAAAGGGTTGTTAGATACAATACCAAAAGAACGATTCATTAAATTAAAAATAAAAACTGATAAAGTGCACTTCATTAAAATGAAAGGTACTTTGTGTAATTAATCTGACAAGGAACTTGTAACCAGAAAAGACAAAGAACTCTCAAATGTCAACAATAAAGAAACAGCCAAATTTAAAGAATACAATTGGAAATATAGACATAGATTTGAACAGATACTTCACCAAAGAAGATATCTGAATGGCAACTAAGCATACATAACAATCGATTCTCAATATAATTTGTCATACAGTAAATGTGAGTTAAAAGTACAATGATAAACTACTGCCTATCCTATCAGAACAGAATCCAAAAAAAGAAAGAACTAACAATATCAAGTTCTGCCAAGGATACAGAGAAACTAGAACTCTCACACACTTCTAGTTAGAATGCAAAATGACACAGCCACTTAAGAAACAGTTTGCCAGTTTCTTACAGAGTTAAGCATACACTTACCACATGACCTAACAACCACACTCCTACATATCTATCCAAGAAATGTGGATCTTCTCTCTCTCTCTCTCTCTCTCACACACACACACACACACACACACACACACACACACACACAGATCAAAGTTCACAGCAACTTTATTCATAATCACCAAGAATTGGAAACAGCTCAGATGTCCTTCAGCTGGTGAACAGTTGAACAAATAGTGGTATATTCACATAATGGAATACTATCAAACAATAACAACTAACAAACTGCTAATACATACAACAACAATGGATGAATCTCAATAAATTATGTTAAGCAAAACATAAAACATTTAATCTCAATAAATTATGTTAAGCAGAACATAAAACATTTAATCATACTTAAAAGGCTACATAATGTATGAAGGCATTTATATGACATTCTGGAAAAGGAAAAACTATAAGACATAACATATATCAGCAGTCACTAGGGAACTGGGGTTTAGGGAGGAGCTGACTAGAACCAGGCCCAGGTAGTCTCTTGGGTTAGTAGAACTATATCTGTCTTCTATGTCTTGATTTTGGTGGTGATTATGTAACTGTATACATTTGTCAAAACTCACCAAAATGCACATGAAAAGAGAGAATTATAGTATATGTAAAATTCTAAAAACTAGGAGGGACAGAGGGAAGATAGAAAGAGGAACAATGAAATTTCCAAGTTAAAAGAGATGTTTAACTGATAATGGGGGAGCCTCGAGCATGTTTATAGGCCATAGGCCCAAATTAGTAAATAGGAAAATGTTAAAGGTTATCTATCTTAAACAAAGGTAATTTATATTTTAAACTTATAAATAATACTTGCCCATGATGAGTTACAATTTAAAAAAATGTGTGGTTTGTAATCTTTCATATTATTTTGTGGGGTTTATTTAAGTACTAAAGTTGAGTGCTTAGCATAAAGTAACTTATAAGTCTATAATTTAATGGATTCCCTATCATTTGTTCTGCGTACTTGTATGTAATTTTCTTGCACAATGAATGGATAGCTTTTTAAGCCCCTTGCTTAATATGATATGCCTTTCACATGGATATTGTGGTTCCTAATGATTAGGGACTTAGCTATTTTTAATATCTAAACTGTATTTATTTCTTAAAGGTGATGTTGGGCAAAATGGACAACCTGGGCCAGTGGGGCCTCCTGGGCTTCCAGGAATAGGTGTTCAGGGACCACCAGGGCGACCAGGGATTCCTGGACCAATAGGTCAACCTGGTAAGATTGGAGTAAATATATAATTGTAGCACTCATTATATAGAGGTTGGTTAGCTCATTAATAAAGTGTAACCTATGTAACAGTCTTCCAGAAAATAGGTTTGAGAAGTAACATGTCTATTTGTGTAATTTTGCCAAAGTGAAAAAGTACATATCACAGTATTAGCACTCTATTTTAATCCCTGATATTCCCATCCTCATTCATTTAAAACAGAGCTATTAACAATAATGCAATTCAATAATCTTGTTATGTTGCCACAGCATGTAATCATTGAGCTAGTCAGAGTCTTGGGATCATAGACCTAAGAACTTCTAGAGCTGATTACTTCAAACCTGAGAAGCTTTTTAACATTAACAGACTGTGGTACCACTTTAATATTTCTTAGGACATGAGAGCTAAAGTTAACATTCTGATAAAAAAATATTTTTTAGGCATTCTTATTTATTTTCTTTATAAAATGAGTTGAATTTTCACTTCTTTTGCTCCTAGATCAGGAATCACTTTACAACTCATAAGCACTCTAAAATTTTTTATATGGATATGCAAAAAGTTTTTGTCAGCTTGTAATCAATAGAGTTTGCTTACTGGAGTTTGTGGATCCTGAGTTATCTGATGATTTGAATTCTTTTTTTCTTAACCTCGGCAGGCACAGTCAGGGCCACTATTGGGCCAACATCATGTCATTCTAAAATGCTCTAATAATTCACAAAATTAAAAAAATTATTTAATTCACAAAATTAAAATAAATGATTAAATTAGAACATTTAATCATTACTTAATACACTTGAACATGTCAGATGGCTTAAACACACAGTTCAGATGTACATATATTGACTTCAAACAATGGAAATATATTTTCTGATATTAAGTCATGTCACTACTGGCTTAAAAATAAGAAAATTCACAGTGTTACTTTGAAGCAGGTTGTTGAAAAATGCTGCTTCAAAACTTTAACTAGCATAGCAGCAGGACCTTGAGAAAAAGCAATTAAATTTTAGATTTTCCCATTATAGTCTTCAGCTGCTGTTCCACAAAGATGATCGAAATGAATTTATGATTTCTATTATGTTTTGTCATTTTTTATTTCCCATAATTGCATAAGGTTTGGAAGAGACCAATATTAATACCAATCTGAACAAAATAAAAGCACATTTATTTGTGCTTTATACTTTTTACACATTTAGCTAACACTCTACAATGTTTCATTAATCTAACATCTCTTTTTATCTGATAGATATGTAGGTATATTGATTTATAAAATCCAGATAAGATAGGTGGGGGAAAAGTTATGGTGCTGAATTTAATCTTTCTTCTATGAATATATACTTTCCCTCAGAATTCAAGATCTTAACTAACTTGGTTCAACAAAGAAATGTTAGTATGAACTGCCATAAAAATATATCAAATGCAATCCTGTTAATATAGAAATGTTCTCAAATAACAATATTTTTACCACAGGATAGGCAACATTTTATATTTGGTATTAACCATGTATATTCACATTTTTAAACTAATTAATTTATTTTTTATGGTGACACTGGATAATGAAATCCAATTAAGGTTCAGCTGTACACTTTAACAGTATGGAATATATATTTTTACACTCTCTGTTCACCTACCATAGTTAGATTTACTTCTGTCACAACATACTTGACCCCCATTACCCCATCTAACTCCTCCAACTCCTCTTCACTCACCTCTGGTAACCATAAGTCTGTTGTCAATGTCCATGGGTCTCTGTTTGTTTATCCTGTTCATTTGTTGCTTTTAGGTTTATATCCCACATGTAAGTAATATCATGTGCTTTTCAACTTTTTTTGTCATATTTCACTTAGCATGATTATCTCGAGGTCCATTCATGTTACCTCAAATGGCAGTATTCCATCTCTTCTTATGACTGAGTAATATTCAATTGTATATATGGACCAGCGCTTCTTTGTCCAATCATCTATCATAGGACACTTCAGTTACTTCCACATCCTGGCCACCGTAAATAATGCTGCTATGAACATTGGTGTGCAAATATCTTTTCAGATACGGATTTTCAAGACTTTGGGGTAAACACCAGTAGGGGGATTGCCAGATCATATGGTAGATCAATTCTTAGTTTTTTGAGGAACCTCCATACTATTTTCCATGATGGCTGTACCAATTTGCAATCCCACCAGCAGTGTATGAGAGTTACTTTTTCTCCACATCCTCTCCAACATGTGTTATTCTTTGTCCTGTTGAGTATAGCTATTCTAACTGTTATGAGATGGTATCTCATTGTGGTTTTGATTTGCATTTCCCTAATAGCTAGTGATGTTGAGCATCTTTTCATATATTTGTAGGCCATTTGTATGTCCTCTATGGAGAAGTGTTTGTTCAAGTTCTCTGCCTATTTTTGATTGGATCATTTGATTTTAGTTGTTATTGAGTAGTATGAGTACTTTTATATGTTGGATATTAAGACCTTATCGGAGGCGTTGCTTCCAAATATGCTTTCCCATTTGGATGGTTCTCTCTTTACTTGTTGACAATTTCTTTTGCTGAGCAGAAGCTTTTTAGTTTGATGTAGTCCCATTCATTTATTTCAGCTTTTACTTCCTTTGACTTTGAGGTCAAAATCATAAAATCCTCTTTAACTCCAAGGTCCTTGAGTTTAGATCCTATGTTTTTTTCTCTGCATTTTATTGTTTCAGGTCTTATATTCCGGTCCTTAATCCATTTTGAGTTACTGTTCGTGTGTGGAGATAGACAACAGTCTAGTTTCATTCTTTTGCAGGTGGTTTTCCACTTTTTCCCACACCATTTATTGAAGAGGTTTTCCTTTCTCCACTGTATATTTTTAGCAGTTTATTGCAAATTATTTACCTATATAAATGGGTTTACTTTTGGACTCACTATTCTGTTTAATTGGTCCATATGTCTGTTTTTCTGCCAATACCATGCTTTGAGTATAATTTGAAGTCAAGCAGAGTGAGGCCTCCAGCCGTGTTCTCTTTTCTCAGAATGGCTTTGGCAATTCAGGATCTTTTGTGCTTCCATAAAAATCTGATGATTTTTTGTTCTATTTTTTTTTTTAAAGCCGATGGGATTTTGATGGGGATTGCATTAAACCTGTATAATGCTTTAGATGATAAGTTCATTTAAACTATGTTGATTCTTCCAATTCAAGAACATGGAATATCTTTCCATTTCTTTTTATATTCTTTGATTTCTTTTCATAGGTTCTTATAGTTTTCATTATACAGGTCTTTCACATGTTTCATTAAATTTATTCTAGATATATTACCTTTTGTTGTAATTGCAAAAGCAACCTTTTTTTTAACCTTTTTTTCTAACACTTCATTATTAGAGTATATGAACCCTGTGGAATTTTTAACATTGATTTTGTATCAGAAACTTTACTGTATTTGCTTATTATTTCCAGTAGTGTTCTTGTGGAGTCTTTAGGTTTTTCTACATAGAGATTCATGTCATCTACAAATAGTGACAGTTTGACTTTGTTTCCTATTTGGATGTCTTTTATATCTTTCTCTTGACTGATTGCACTCACTAAGACCTCCAATGTTATGTTGAAGAAGAGTGGTGATAGTGGACAGTGTTGCCTTGTATCTGATCTTCAAGGAAGGTTTTTGTTTTTTCACCATTCTGTATAATGTTGACTAAGGCTTTGTTATATGTGGTCTTTATTATGTTAAGGTACTTTGCTTCTATACCAATTTTGTTAAGCATTTTGATCATAAACAGATGCTGTGTCTTCTCAAAGGCTTTTTCTGCATCTATTAGATATGATCATCTGATTCTCATTTTTAAATTTTTTTATGTGACGTTTCACTTTAATCGATTTGCGTATGTTGAACCATCTTTGTGCCTCAGGGATGAAGCCCACTTGATCATGGTGCATAATCTTTTTAATATATTGCTGTATTCAGTTCACTAGTATTCTATTTAGGATTTTTGCATCTGTGTTCATGAGAGATATTGTTCTGTAGTTTTCTTTTTTTGTGTTATCTTTACCAGGTGTTGGTATCAGAGCAATATAAGCTTTATAAAGTGAGTTTGGAAGTATTGCCTCCTCTTAAATTTCTTGAAAGTGTTTGAAGATAATAGGTATTAAATCTTCTTTGAATGTTTGGTAGAGTTCACTGGTGAAGTAATCTAGTTCTGGACTTTTCTTTTCAGTAGGTTTTTGATGATTGTTTCAATTTCTATACTGCTGATCAGTCTATTTAGATTTTCTAGCTCTTTTTGATTTAGTCTAGGAAGGTCGTATATTTCTAAGTACTAGTCCATTTCTTCTAGGTTATTAAAGTTGGTGTTATATACTTTTTCATAGTATTCTTCTATAATCCTTTGTATTTGTGTGCTACCTGTCATAATTTCCCCTCTTTAATCCTTGATTTTGTTTGCTGTGTCCTTTCTCTTTTTTCTTTAGTGAGTCTAGCTAGAATTTTGTCAATTTTATTAACCATCTGAACGAAACAGCTCTTTGTTGCATTTATTTTTTCTATTGTTTGTTTGTTTTCAAATTCATTTATTTCTGCTCTAATTCTGATTATTTCTTTTCTTCTTCTGTCTTTAGGTTTCATTTATTTTTCCTTTTCTAGTTTTTTAAGATATAGCATTAGGTTGTTTGTTTGGGCTCATTCTTGTGTTTTGAGATAGGCCTGTAATGGTATAAACTTTCCTCTGATGATCGCTTTTGCTGTGTACCAAAAGTTTTGATATGTTGTGCTATCATTATTGTTCATTACTATGTATTTCTTGATCTCCCTTTTTATTTCTTCTCTGACCCAGTTATTCTTTAGCTGTATGTTGTTTGTCTCCATGTACTTGCGTTTCTTCCTGCTTTCTTTTTACAGTTGATCTCCAGATTCAAAGCATAATGATCAGAGAATATTGTTATGATATCCACCCTCTTTATACTTGTTGAGGCTATTTTTGTGTCCCAGTATGTGGTCAGTACTTCAGAATGTTCCATGTGCATGAGAGAAGAAGGTATAAGCAACTGTTTTGAGATGAATGGGTCTATGAATGTCAATTGTGTCAATTTGTATAATGTGTCATTTAAGGTTGTTATTTCCTTATTGATTTTCTGTTTGGATGATGTTTGTATCTGACAGTGGAGTATTTAAGTCTCCTACTATGATGGTGTTTTGGTATGTTTCTCACTTTAGTTCTATTAGTAATTGCTTTACATATATCTGGGCTCCCTGATTGGGAGCATAGATATTAAGTGTTATGTCTTCTTGGGGCATGATTCCCTTTATCATTATGAAGTGTCCCTCAGTATCTTCTTAACTTTTTTTTTGAAGTCTGTTTCATCTGATATTAGTACTGCTACCCCCACTTTTCTCTGAATGCCATTTGTTTGAAATATCATTTTCCATCCTTTCACTTTGAGTTTGTATTTCCCTTTGTAGCTGAGATGTGTCTCCTGGAGGCAGCATATGATTGGACCTTGTTTTTTTTATTTTTTGCAACTCTGTTTTATTGGTGAGTTGAGTCCATATACATTTAGGGTAATTATAAAAATACAAGGTCTTTGTATGGCCATTTTATCTTTATTTTGGCTAGGTTTTGTGGGTTTTCCCTCTAGTACTTTTTTTTATGTTCTGTACTTCAGTTCTGAATCTTGGGTGAGTAATTACTATTACAAGTATGTAAAGGATAGTTATCTATATCCAGTCATTCATTTTCTTCTGCACATGACTTATCTCCATTCCCTTTTGTGAATTTGGATCTTTGAATCCTCCTTTTTTCTGTCATTGTTGTCTCAATTTGTTCCTATATATGCTGAATGTTCATTACTATCTTGCTATAGCAAATTCCTTCTTATTGTTTAAGCTTATAATACCCTGTTCTTAGTAAGGGTTACACTTCTCTGCTTCCATCTGCCTGCTAGTCACCTTACTCCTAATTATGTATTTTTTTTTGTCATTGTATTTTAGACGAGCTGACTCCTTTCAGTATTACCTGTAATGCAAGCCTCATAGTGGAGAATTCCCTCAATTATTGTATGTCTGAAAAAGTCTTTTTTCCAGATTTTTCCTTCAGATCCAAAGAAGAGCTTAGCTGGATACATTATTTTTGGCTGGTAGATCTTTTCATTTAATAGTTTGAATATTTGATTCCACTCCTTTCTGGCTCATTAGGTTTGTGCTGAGAAGACTGACAATATTTTAATGGGTTTTTCTTTATAAGTTACTGTTTTCTTTTCTCTGGCTGCCCTGAGAATTCTTTCTTCATCATTGATTTTTGATAATTTTAATACAATGTGTCTTGGAGAAAGCTTTTTGGGTTGAGATAATTGGGTGTTCTGTTGATTTCTTGAATTCCAAGTTCCAGTTCATTCCTCAGATTTGGGAAATTCTCGTCCACTATTAGTCTGAAAATGCTTTCTAGTCCCTGCTCCTTTTCTTCACCTTTGATAATGCCCATTATTCTTATGTTTCCTCTCTTGGTGGTATCAGCTAGTTCTTGTTTTTCTCTTTGATTATTTTTAATTCTTCAGTTTTTCTCTTCTTCCTTCTGATTTATTTCTAGATTTTTGTCTTCTATGTCACTTTCCTCCATTTGTTCAACTCTGTTTCCCAATCGTAGTATTTCATCTTTTATCTCTTTCATTGTGTTCTTAATCTCCTGAAGTTCTATTTGGTTCTTTTTTAAGGTTTCAATCTCCATGCTAAATAACTCATTTTGCTCATCTAGTTGATTTTTCAATTCCTGAATTTGTTGATATGAATTTTTTTGGATCTCACTGAGCTTTTTTTAGAAATACCATCCTGAATTCTCTGTCATTTAAGTCGCATATTTATATGTCTGCAAATTTATTTTCTGGAGATTTTTCTCTTTCTGAGCTGCCTTGTCACCTTCGTTGTTCATGTTGTTTAATGGATATGATGAATAGATATTTTTGGAAGTGTATTCTGCTCTTTTTCCAGAAAGAATATTTATTACATAAAGGTCTCTGTACCTTGTTGCAATGAAAGCATTTTTATTTTGGTTTCCAGTAGGTGGTATCTAAGCCTCTTGGATTCCTGCTTCATATAAAGCCTTAATAATGCCTCTTTTTTTTTTTTTCTTATAGTTGTTTAACATGCTTGCTACCCTCAGTTTTAGTCCCTGTCAGTGTTAGTGACAGTTTAGGTAGCATTTGCTTAGACTCCCCTGGGGCTCGGCAATTTTCAGTCTTGGAGGATATGGGGTAAGGGCACCTCTGGGTTGTGGCATGGGGGCTGCAGCTCAGCCTGGGTTTTGCAACTGCAGCTGATAAAAATCAACTGTTGTTTCTCTGCCATCTCTGCTTCTTTGCCATCCCAGCTTTTCTGCTTTCTGCCCTGATAGCTGTGCACTGCTGCCAGTCGTGTGGAGCTCACAGCTTTCTCAGGCAGGGCTGTTTAGGGAACTCACCACATCCTCTCCTCTACTTCCTCCTCCTACAGGGAGCTCAGGCTGGGAGAGGCAGCTTCTTTGTTTCTGCCAGTCCACCATCCAACACCTGGAGATCTGACCTGTGGTAGCTCTTATGCACAGATCCCACACTCAGACATGCTGGTGTGCAATTGGGTTTTTTTTTTTTTTTTCAGTTTTACATGTTCAGCTTATTGTTGTTTCAAGGGGAGAGATCTGGGGATGTCTCTCACTCCACCATGTTTCTATATTCAGTTTTAAGGTAAATGTTATTTATATCTCCGAAGCAGAATAGTATCTTAGCCCATTTCAAACGTATCATAATTTCTGTTCATCTCAATAGCAGGGTGATCAGCAATGTTGTTACTAATATCTTGATACACCTGGCTTATACTGCATGGCTAAAATTCTAACTACCAATATTTTTTTCTTTAAATAAGAAGCTTATTTTATATACTTTATGTGCTTCATTTTTTAATAGAAAACTTAATGCAAAAAAGTTTATATTGTCCTCTCGCCAGTGTGAAATATTTGCATTATGCTTTTCAGTTTTTCCTTTTGCCTTATTTTGTGCTATTATTTACCTAATTTTACAATTTATCATTCTCTTTTCCAAGGCAGGTATGCAGATTAATGCATATTCATAAATTGAAGACCTGTGGAATGTCAGTTCCTCATTCGACAGCAGAGAAATTAAAGAAATAAATGCCAAGGAACATAAAGAAAAATGCTTTTTCATCCCATGCCCTAGTAACCCAGGCAGAAATGAAAGTTGTTGGTTCTTATTATTTGATCTGGCCATTAACTAGAAGATTACTGATTTTAGTGAACCTTTCTAGAGGTCAGTTAAATATACTTAATTCCATGTCCAGAGATATAACCTAACCTGAGTCAAATTTATTTTAATGCTTGCCCAGACTCAAGAAAAAATGTGTGGCTGAATTGGCCCAAGTTCATCACAACTAATGTGAAACAAAGAAACAAAGGGTTAATCTCATCATTTTCATAGATAGAGAGTATAATATAGTTTTAAAACTTTTTTTGGCTATAAAACCCCCTGGAAAATTTATGTATATATGCATGCATACGTGCACATGCACGTGTGTGTATGTAAACTTCTCACAGCACATGCTTTTGAAAATTTTCTTCTTTCTTCATTAACTGGTTCCATTTGGCTGCCAATAAATTTAGAGTGCCTATGTACCCCTAATACACTTAGCCTCTATAGATATAGCCATAGAATTTCTATTACTGTCTAGGGAGATTCAGAAGAACTTTTGTATTTAATTGTCTTTCTTCATCTTGATCTTACCAGGATGCCTATTCCTGACAGTATTAAGAGAAAAGGTCTGTGCTGTGAAAAGTACAGCATAATATCCATTTCTGCTACTAATAATAGCAATGAAGAAAGAAATCTTGCCTAGTATATGTAGGTTGTTTAATCATAGTCATGTACTACTAATTAGTTAGTCTCTGTACCTAACCTGTTACAGTATAAAATAAAATTTACTTTTAAACTCCAAGAGGATTATTCAGAGCAATATAAAAAAACAGAGATAAGCAAAAGTATAAAACTGATCATCTTCAAAGAATATTGCTTTTTGTGAATGTAAATATGTTATTGTGTCTCTGTTGGCAAATACATTTCATTTATAGAATATCCTATATGAATCTCTGAACTAATACCTAATATAAGTTTTGTTACTCATTACTAATTAATATGTAATAGTAGTGAATCAATATCTAATAAGTTCTATTTGCAGACATTTTTGATCTAATATTTACATGCTTAGTTTTGATTTCTAACCCAATGAATCTTTTGCAGCTTGCTTCTGCTTTAGAGGCTCATCTTGCTGCTGAACTTGAATACCCTGCCTCTTGAAATTCAGGTCTACGAGGTACTATAGGTCTTTCCCATGAAATATGAAAACCAACAAACAAACGAGATTTCTCCAGATTTAAGTCTTTGAGTTCTTATAATTTTTTTTATAGGACTCTTCTCTTGGAACATATTTTGAAGAACAAATAAGTCATCATGAAAACTCAGCTATTAAAAAAACTTCTTGTGCTATAATATAACAACAGACAGTGATCTTAATGGAGCTGTAATAATGCTCATTATTAAGTGTCACATGCTTCACAAATACAATAATATAAAATCTCTCTTTTTATAGTATTTTACTATAAAATGACAACATTAGAACTGTCACCACTGTACTAACTAAATGGAATTATCTAATCTTCAAAGTTGTTTTTATCACTTTAAGGACATACTAGTTATGTGACATCAACCAGATCTTAAAATTCCAGGATCTTGCTTTCTTATAAAAGTAATTGCCTATGAATTTTCAATGATATAATTAGATCTTGTTATTGAAGGGACACTTGGAATGATCTCAGCTTCCAGTCAATTATGCCATATCCCCATTTATCAGATAAAGAACAACAATATTAAGTGAATCATTAAATTATATCTCTATCAGGTAATGGAGTAGGAACTTGCACCATATTTATAGGTTAAATTTTTCCCTAAACATATTCTTTTACTTACTACATTGTTTTTTGTGAGTAGTTTAGTCTTCCAGAAACTTACTGAAATTAAATATTTTTGCAGTGTTGTATTTTTTCCTGTAAAATCCTAGTTTAAATACTGAGAAACAAAAGTTAACAACAAAAACAAATAATAATTATTAAAACAACATGTACAGAGCCAAATAAAGTCAAAAAGATCTATTAATTACTCAATAATTAATCCTTTTTGTAGATTATATAAGTATATTCCAATAATTTATAATATTTTAGAGCAATGCAAATCCAAGGTCTAGTATTGAATCACAGACTGCTAACCAGTTTGCATTAGAATTAGAAGAAATTGAGAGTAAGAGTTTAGAAATTTTTATAGCAATTTGACAGTACAATTCTATTTTTTTGAGCATAATAACCAAAAGGTAGGCTTATATTTTGTCTGTCCTAGGTTTTTCATTTTATTTTTAATAATTGTTATTGTCTTTTATTTTAAAAATTAGTCCAGGAATTAAGAAAAGTTTGATCTGTCACCAGAAATAATCTGAGAAGTACTTTCTTAGAGAAACATATTTGGAAATACTAAAGCTTTATCGTTAAGTCATTTTATGTGCATGATGCCAAAAATATCTCAAACACACTCTTAGGTTTGTTATATACCAGATTTTATCAATATTTTGCTAGTGAAATAACCAGATAACATCTTTTAAAACAGTTCCACTACTTGTTAGTGTTGGTCTTGTATTAACTAGGATTGCACGGAACATCAGGAAAGAAGGGGGTTCCAGGGCCTCCCGGGTTTGATGTTCCAGGACCCCCTGGTGAAAGAGGCAGTCCAGGGATCTCTGGAGCACCTGGTCCAATGGGACCCCCAGGATCACCAGGTCTTCCAGGAAAAGCAGGTGCCTCTGGTTTTCTAGGTAATTTGATTAAGCTTTTCTCTGGTTTTAGATTCAAGATATTAAAACTAATATGACTCTGGGATATTATACTCTTGTACTTTTCTGGACTGACACTATCCCTTAAGGAAGAATGTTAAATGCCATTGATTGTGGGAAAGTGACTTTGCTCTTTGTCTTTCACTTTGTCTGTGAGAATTCTAGTTATATAATGCTGTAAAATAAATGACCCTACATTTAATGATTTAAATCAACCATTTTATTTTGCTCAAGATTTGGTGGGTCAGGAATTAAGGGATGGCTTAATGGGGTCATTTAACTCTGATCCACATGGCACCTACTAGAGTGGTTGGGAGGGAGAATCTGTTTCCAAGATGGCACTTCTTTGACACCTGAGTGTTCCTTGGCCTCTTCACATGGCATCATATTATCCATTTGGCCTCTTCACATGGCTTGAGTTCCTCACATTTTGGTATGGTCCAGGCAGTTACTCTACCTTCAGGGCACCTGGTTTCCAAAAACAAAAACTCCCCAAACCAGAAGTGAGTGTTCCAAGAGCCCCAGATAGAAGCTGTAAAACTTCTTATGATCTAGCCTTGAGAGTCATACAGTGTCATTTAGTCAAGGGCAAGTCACAGAGCCCAAATTCAAGGGGAGAAGGACATACAGGGGTTTGTATACTGGGACATGTGATTCATTAGAGGGCCATTTTTTAAGATTAGCTACCACAGTGAGTCTTTTTTATTCATGGGTATTGGCAATAGTGGTCACTAAGTTTGGGGCAATTAAAAATGGGTAAAACTTAGCATTTTCCCTCCTATCCTCAATAGTTTTCCAGTTGACACCCCAAAACTTCTATTTTATCTTTCCAATGAAAGTAAATTAATGGTAAAAGTCATTTGTTGATATTCTTCTAAGGTTCCAAAGGTGAAATGGGTGTGATGGGACCTCCAGGTCCACCAGGACCCTTGGGAATTCCTGGCAGGAGTGGTATTCCTGGTCTCAAAGGTACTATTCAGAATTTTCTGGCAGATACCTGTAAGGAAAATGAAACATTGTTTTACTTCAATACAGAATATTTTTACTTGATTGCTTTAAAATGAGTAGTGGTTATTTGTATTTTGTTTCTATGTGATATGGCATTTAAATAGGTCCTATTCTCATTTTGGTGGTTTGCTTACTTTGGATATCATGAGACATGGTAAATGCTTAGTTCAAAATAATGAAATATAAGGATTAAATTTTGATTATTTTATTTCTGAAAACTAAACACAGCAGAATAAAACATCTGCTAAAGAATGTGTTTTAAATTGGGAATTCAGAGAGATCTGCTCTACTTTAAAATCTCTTTTTGAAAATAAAAGGCAATAAACAAAAACAATGATGCAAAAATTTATTATTTTTAACAGTCTTTTTTTAATTGTCAAAGAATCCCAGAAGAAAAACCTATTGTTATTGAGTGTAAAATATGTGGGAGCTCAAGTTAGTCATACACAATAACCAAAATATATAAGTGTTTTGAGTGGTCAGTGGTCTACCCAAGTATGGAATATATGAACAATATTTAGATGCATTAATCTTGAATAATCCATGGATAAATCTGATCTGTTATGGCTTCCCTCATGTTTGTTGGTTTTAGGTGATGATGGTTTGCAGGGTCAGCCAGGACCTCCTGGTCCTACAGGAGAAAAAGGTAGTAAAGGAGAACCTGGCCTTCCAGGCCCTCTTGGTCCAATGGATCCAGATCTGCTGGGCTCAAAAGGAGAGAAGGGGGATCCTGGTTTACCAGGTGAGTGAACATATTTATTATTGAATACATTTCCAGGAATATTTGAAGTTTAATTTTTAACATCATGAAAAGTGACTTGTAGTCCTGGATTCACCAACAAAAGGTGCTTAGATGTATCAAATTTTGGTAATAAAAATTAATTTTCACTTGACTTTTACTGTTTCACTGATCAACTTTTGTTTGAATATCTTCTTTGTACTTTATCTATCACTAACTATGAGGTTTTAAAATACACTTAAGCAGTCACTTTTAGGCCTTCCAGAAAGTAGTATAGGAGATAGTTGAGAGAAAAAGATAAATAGCCAGAATGGCTTGGGAAATTTACTGGTCCTTTATTATTTTTTTTTTTCCTGAAACCCGATTGGGATGAGTGGAATATTGTTACCTGCAGTGTTTTGATATCTGTATTATATTTGGCTTTTAAATGCAGTTCATTGTTATTCTACCTTGAAAGAATAAACAATTACTGTACTATGAACAGCAAAGCTCAGCCCTGGGGGAATTCGCTGAAAGTAGTTCTAGGGAACAACTGTGTTTTTCTGATTATTTCATTAGAAGAAAATAATGTATATAAAACACTGATTTTAAAATATAAGTTTCTTTTTACTTTTTATAAAAGTATAACATTCATAGAAAAGCATCAGAAAATATGAATAAACACAAATGAATAAAATACTGGAGTAATCGAAGGGATCACTTTACAAATTACATAAATGTCTAACCATTGTACTATAAAATTTTAAAAAGAAAAACAAATAAATAAACCACAATTCAATCTATATAGAATAGCCTTTTAAGCAACATGGAACTTTAACATTACCTTTGTTTATTTGCAGCTTATAATAAAGTTTGTGACTCTTTTTGCATTGTAACCATTAATATTTTCAGTTCATATGTTCATGTGAATGTATGTGTGGGTAGTATGTGCATAGATGTTATATATTTCCCTCTGAGCAGGACTTAGTGGGCTTTTTTCTTCAAAAAAGTATTTAAGACATTACTGTTGTTTTGTATACCTTCATGAAAGATATGGGGCTGCCTAATTTTTTATTATTGCTCACATTAGATACCTTTTTTAAATTACTTTTTACAAGACTTATTTTTCAACTATGTTTCTGTAAAAGAGTCAGTAAACTATACTTGCCTCTAATATAGGGATATTAAATCTAGTTTTAGAATATAAGATATCACCTAAAGATAATATACCCTAAATCCTGAATTTTATAGTGTAAGAAACTGAGGCCCAAAAAGGAAAATGACTTAATTATTGAACACTCTGCATTTCTTAATCATAGCTAAATAAAAAGTGGAGGATTTTACTATGAGTACAGTGCTATTGGTTCATACTATGTCAGATTATCACTGGTACCTGTATTTCACTCACATTTCATAATTTGGCTAGCTTGCTTCACCAAATTCATTTAATAGATTTGATAATATCCTAACTTGTCTTTCTTATGTTCACCCTTGGAAGGTATTCCTGGAGTTTCAGGACCAAAAGGTTATCAGGGTTTGCCTGGACACCCAGGGCAACCTGGACTGAGTGGACAACCTGGATTACCAGGACCACCAGGTAAGTATGTTAGACCACCTATAGTAATTGGACGACTAATCCTGAACCCTGGAAAAGTAATTATGTGTTATTATGTGGCATGATATTTTGGATCTGGTTATGGCAATATGCTCAAGTTTCTTCTGAGATATATAGTTCTCTTTTGGCAAAAATGTGGCCATTTGGCCCAAGTATCAAAAGATAATAAGATTTGTAGGATGTTTTGCTTTACTCAGTTTTTTCTCTTTGTGGTAGCAAGGTGTGCACAGAATGAGAAGTACATCCAAGTAAGATGCTCTGTTTTGTTTATGTAAGTTGCAATAAATATAAATAAGACAATTACCTCGTAGGAGCCTGAAGAATTCACCTTTTACAGTTCCATTACCTTCTGACAAGTCAATCATTAAGCCATGTAAAACATATGCTTTTAAAAATGAATGCTGAATGAAAAAAATGATTCCTTTTTTTTTTAAGTTTCAAGGGATGAAAATTTCACAAACTACCCTGGTAATCTGTTATACCATTAATCATTCATTACAGTCAACATGATTTTTTTTATCTCTAATAAAACTCTTGCTGCTTCTTAAGCCATTTTCTTTTAGTTGGGGCTTAAAGAAATAAGGAGCTGGTCCCCATCTTCTAAAGAGCCCTCTAGATCAGTTATTCTGCTCTACACTCTGTACCACATTGCTTTGATATAGTTGGAAAAAGAAATTCTCTCTCTTTATCTTTCACAACTTCTGCATTCTCTTCCTCAAGTTGGAAGTAAGTGTGAAAGTAAAAAAATAAAAGAAAAAATGTTTAAGATAACATCGTGGTCCTTCAAAAATACCTAAGTGACCCCGTAGAGCTCAGGCACCTAAGCTCTAGGAAGAATGTGTAAATAGAGCAACCATGATGTTGGGGGTGACAGTCCAGTACCTCTCCATCAACCCTTGTCTATCCATGGCCTAATGTACTAGGAGTATATCATGACAGGCTACCACTTTCCTCTTCCTGCTCACATACTCAAGATCTTCATGCAAAAGCCACTTCTGAATCTTTTAAAAATAGACTCATTATATTAGATTTACCCATGATAACTATAGTAAGGGTAGTTATTACAACAAATAGGATTTCAGGTGTTTGGAATTGTTTTAGGGCAAGAAACCAGATGTTCTGCTAAAATTTTTACATTTTAAAATAAGTTAATAAGTTCATATTAAGAGACCTCTGTTATTGTGATTATATTGTAATATGTTCCTAAGAAGATTTCTTAGGTACCTCTTGCTTGTTTTATGCCAAATTAGATCAGTGGAATTTAAGCATGTATTAAGATTTTCTCCATCCAATCCCATGCTTAAATTTTAGTTATGACCCATTGCAGGAAAATAGGCAACTTCAATATTGCTGACTTGTCTTAAATTTACCAATTTGACTTTTCTAGGTCCTAAAGGTAACCCTGGTCTCCCTGGAAATCCAGGACTTACAGGACCTCCTGGACTTAAAGGAAACATAGGTGATATGGGTTTTCCAGGTGAGTGATGAAAATCTCCAAAATATTTAGTTCCGTTAATGAAAGATGGTTCACTATCTTTACTGCCAGAAAAGAAACTGGTATTGATAGACTTAAACTAAGAAAATATCTAAGGTAATTAGTGGCTAAAGCTCTCTCATTACACAAATATTTGAAGTGGGAATTAAGGGACAGGGCTTTAGGAACCTTAAAAGTAAGAATTCATAAACTTAAAATTGTATTTTTTTCTCTAGTTGTAGCCCTTTCACTTAAACTTCCTTTAAAATTATGCCTGGTTGTAAAGATCTTTCTTATATAACTCAGAATTTGCAGAATTCTTTAACATTTTTTTTTTGCTTGGTCATATGCATCATAGATATGCCATGAATAAAACATATTTTATAAAATATTGCATGTTACATGTTTTTAACAGGCCCTCAGGGTGTAAAGGGGTCTCTCAGTACTCCCGGAGTTCCTGGACAACCTGGCTCCCCAGGACTACCTGGATGGAAAGGAGAAAAAGGTGATCCCGGTGTTTCGGGCATTGGTCTTCCAGGTCTTCCCGGCCCAAAGGTAATCATACTCCAGGCCTATGCCTAAACAGATGAGATTTTTATTTAATACTATGCTCATTCCTAATTTTTCATTAAACAAACTATGGAATGACATGGTATATTCTAGGCAAGAAATGTATTTCTTCTTTTTTCTTATATTGATAAGGTTTAAGGTTTGCTGCCAATCCAACAGTTGTGGCGGAGGGGTGGAAATCTTTCTGATTTCTTTCTTTTCCCTCTATTTTAATCATCAGTAAACCAGATGCCTATTCTATCTGGTTTTGGTTTTCTTTTTCCTTTTAGTGATGCAGTTGTTGGTCTGTGTCCAATTCTTGTTATTAACTAATTTGAAGAGACTTATAAACAAAGTAATTTATGCAATTAATGAAAGTGTAGTAGTATTTGTAACTGCATATCTGAGGTAGATCTCCAAAAACAGTTATACATATCCCTTATGCCCGCTAGTCAATGAGACAACTTTCATGGTATTTCTCAAGCAATCAGATTTAGAATTTGTTTTAGAATCAGACTTAACAAATATTTTATAACTTATTGATTCCAAGTAAAAAGGTAACAAATATTACTGATCTGTGGCAGTACCTTATAACTAGTGGAGATGCATCCATTGTCTGTTACATATGTTGCAAATATTTTCTCCTAATCAATTGTTTGTATTATGACATTGTTTAATCATTGAGTCAGATTTTAATTAGATTGCCCAGTTAATTTATAGCTGTCCACAACTTTTTGAGCACCAGGGACTGCTGGCCCTATGAGAATCTAATGTCTGATGATCTGAGGCAGTGATACTAGCTTCACTCCCTCTCCTGCAGCTCACCTCCTACTGTGTGGCCCTGTTTCTAATAGGTCACTGACTGGTACCCACCTGGTCTGCAGCCCAGGAGTTAGGAACCCCTGTTGTAAGAGATAATCAAGAGAAGTTTCTGCATATTAATTGCAGATTTATAGTGTAAAGTTTATTAAAATGAATCTTAATTTTTTGTGTTTAATTTAAATTTTACTAATAATGGATGAATACATGTTTTTATTAAAGGTAATAATACAGAAATATCAAGGGTAAAAGTAAAAATCTCCTTCATAAAATATCTTCTTTATTCCATTACCCTTTTCACAGAAGTCTACTGTTAATATTTGCAACACACACACACACACATGCATGCACACACACATACATATACACATAGAATTTTGGTTTTCTACACATTTTAATTATGTAGTCATAGAACAAACACTTATGTATGTTGCTTTATCATTTATATATTTTAATCTTTTTTCTATTTATCATAAATTTCTGTAACATATTTAATTTTTTTTATTTTCAGTTATATTATTTTGAATAGGTACATGATATTCCATTGTTGTTGCAAATAATATCTGTGTACACATGTCTGTGTACACACATACAATTATTTATAAAACTTTATAGATTCCTAAAAGTGAAATTAGTGAAATTGCTGGATCAAAAGATAAGTGCACTTAAATTTTTGTCTTTTTAAGTTTTTATGTTACTAGTAAGAAATAAACTTGATTTTCAAAATCAATCAACCAATATGAAATGAGATGTGAAAAGATCTTTCTCATCAAGATTGTAAAGGAGTTTTATTTACACACATTTACACACTCCAAATCTACAAGTAACCACTTTTATTAGTTCCTCTTGTCCTTGTCTGGAAAATGCTTTTTTATGCATACATATGCATACACACACACACACACACACACACACACACACACACACACATTAGATATCTCATCAATTTTAAAATGCAGTTACTTATATTCAAAATCTTTGATATTGAGATACATTTCACAATTGTAATTGAAAGCATTTTTTCCCTGTTATTGATACACAAAATGGTGCTGCATATTCCAAATGTATATATTTAATATTTTTCCCATTAAAAATTAATCAGAAATTAGAGTATCTATATTACTCTTTCTTAAAAAGTAAAAGCAAACCTCTGCAACAGAATTGGTTTTATTCACATACATGAAATCATACTATACATCTGCTATGGACCTAGCTATTATAACTTAGTAAATCTTAGCTATTTTCTTTATCAGTCCATAAATATGTGTCTCATTCTCTTTAATTATTATATGTTATTTTTATGTGAGTTAACCATTAATAATTTAACTTATTATGAGTCCTGAAGTAGTTTATGTATTTTTTTATTATAAATATATGTTGCACTGAAGATCTTGTCCGTATCTTATATACATATTTTAAGATTGTCTGGTAAATATCACCATAGAATAAAATCTGAGTAAAGCTGCTGGTACCCAGAATATATATGCCTTTAAAATATTGATAGTTACTGACAAGTTTTCTTGTTAAATGGCTCTACCAACCTTATACTCTCTTGATCAGTGTAAAACATTTTCTAATTTCTCTTCATTTTACAAATATCGGGTATTATCCGTCTTCCGAATTTCATCAAACCAATGGGCAAAAAGTAGTGTATCATTGTTGAAATTTTAATTTTCTTGATTATAAGTCAGATTGCTTATGTTTATATCTTCTCAGGAAATTGTCTATTCAAACTCTCCTTCATTTTTTAAGAGAGAATTTGGTTATGTATTTCCTGGTGATTTGTAGAAGTACTTTATAAATAACAAAGATGCATCCATTATCTATTATATGTGTTGCAAATATTTTCTCCCAGTCAGTTGTTTTTCTTATAATAATGTTTACTGTGCATTTCATCATGTAGAAGTTTAAAATTTTTACATAGGTGAATTTTGTACACATTCATTTATTGAAAAAATATCTACTAAGTATGTATAATGTGCCTGGTACAGTTTTAGGTGCTGGAGATAGGAGCATGATTGAAATAGGCTCACTGCCTGTATGGATTTGACATCTAGTCAGTAAACAAATAAACAAAGTAAATAAGTTTATAGTATGTTAGACTGTATGGCAAAAGTAAATCGAGGCTTGGGAATAGGATTTGCTGAGAATTATTATATTTCAAATTAGGGTAGTAAGAGAAAGCTTCTCTGATAACAATTGATCAAGTGACCTCATACAATGATGGAGTGAGACTGAGGTGAGAGTGCACTTGACATACCTGAGGAACATAAATGAAACTAGTGTGGATTAAGCAGAGCAAATGAGGTGAAACTATGTAGTAGATGAAATCAGGTTGGTAATGGGGGATAGATTATCTAGGGCCTTATAGATGATAGCAGGGGCTTTCGGCACTGAGTGAAATGGGAGTAAGTTGAAAGAGTAAAATGATTATACTTTAATTTTAAAATATCGCAGCTCCTGTTTTGGAAATAGATCATAGAGGAATGTGGATGGAAACAGTTGTGGCACTGTTTAAATAATACAGACTAGACATTTGATGGCTTCGATTTGGGTGATGGCATTGAAAGTGCTAAGAAACGGTCAGAATCTAAGTATATTTTCCAAGTCAAGCCAGCAAGATTTGTGTATGAAATATGAGGAAAAGAGAGATATCAAAGATGACTCTAATTTTTTTCCTGTGCAACCAAAAGAATGATATGGCTACATACTGAGATAAGAAATATTTTGAGAAGCACATTTAGTAGGAAAGATCAAGATTATAGTTTTCTAATTGTTATGAAAACTTCTCTATCCTAAGATAAAAATAGACCTGTATATGATTTTGTTCTTTATATTTACATCTTTAAACCATTTTATTTTTTCTGTATGTTGTGTGAGATGAGGAACTAACTTATTTTTGTTTTTCCTCCAAATACATATATCCAGATCACCCAACTCTGTTTGTTACAAACTCCATTCTTTACTCATTGATTTGAAATCCCATTTTTAAGTATTTCTAATTTTGTTTATATATATTCTTTTCTGGATTGAGTGGATTTTAACATTTATATAATGGAACCAAAATTACCATAATCTCTGAAATTATAATGACAACTGCAGAAAATGTTTCAGTTGGAAAATGTACTCAGTATATTCAACTCTTCAAGCAAAAGGCTAGCTTTTAGAGTTTCTAATGCAGCCTACAAGTATATTTCGATAGGCAAATTCTAAACTAAATTTGGACACTTGCAGAACTTATAAAACAAGGAAATTATGTCTTTGAAGTAAACTGTTGCTTTTTTCAGATAGTATTATTTTATCTTAGAATGGTGACACATTGAAAAATAAAATTTTGTAACTTAGTAGTATTAGGTACAAGCAGTCCTTGCTTTGAACAGTTCTGATATGCACAAATTTGTTACCACACTAGTTAATAACATCAGTCCTAAACAACATGGTTCAAATTTAAGTTATCATGGTATATTAGATGTTCCATCCATAAGTCACTATGTAAATAACAGCTGTGCATCATGATTAATGAAAAGTCATTTCACTTCTTTCAAATTCTTCCAGTTATATATGAATCTGTTATTCCTTTTATGCACTGGCAGCAAAGTATCTAATTGTATTGCTTCTTTATCTTTCATTGATAAACCAATGTGAAATTTACAAAAATGAATAGTCAAAAGGGAAGTTGACCAACAAAGATGAAAGTGCAGCAAAACAACAAAAAGTGATAACACTGAAAGTAAAATTTAAACCTAATGTAAATGAGTTATAGATGAAATAGCCAACCATAAGGATGTTGAAACTGCCACCATTTGAGACACCTTAGATACACAGCCAAGGGCTTTAGTAAAGGCGATCTTATCAACAACATACAACTTTTCTCTGTACACTTATTACTGATATAAAGAGAGATTTTATTGTACTTATAAAACCTTTTAAAGATCATGGAACAATAATATTTTCCCATTGATTATTAACATCTTTTAATATGCCTTAGCTTGCATTTCATTTTTATAGTCTCATATTATTATACAAAACAAGAAGTGCCTGTATTATAAAGAAAGAGTAGAATAAAAGTTTCAGAAAACATAAAAGTATAATTGGGGAATGTCAAGCATAAGGAAAAATTCTATAATTAGTGAGTTGTTAATAAATAAGGATAGTAGTAAAAGGTAAGATGAGTATTTTACAAATATAAGAGAGTGTCCTTGTTAGTCAAAAAGCATAATTAATACAGTAGAGTGAAAACTTGGACAGAGAATCAGTAGGCGAAAATTTGACTCCTGAGTTTGTCTACATGGCTGTGTAAGTCACTTTGTTCTTTTGCATCTTCATTACTTTGTCAGTAAAATAGAAAGAATAATTATTTTACATGTTTCACAGAGTTATTGTGAGACTTCATTTAGATTTAAAGAACACTTTGTACATATTAAAGCACTCTATGCATAGTATTTATCTCTGAAATGAGAGGGCTGGACTAGATGGTATCTAAAATTTCTACAACTCTAATTAATTTTACCCTATAGAATTTATGACTCTGTAAAATTCTTTTCTTATTCCTTTTTTTCTTTCTTCCTCTCATTTTTTTATTTCTTAAATTTAAAAAGTTAGACATTTATACAATCCATGAAGTTTTCCTCCCAATTACACTGGCATTCATCCAGCAATACACACAACTATTACAATAATATTGACTTATATACCCTATGCTATACTCTAAATCCCTGTGATTGTTTTGTAACTACTAATTTGTACTTCTTCATTCATTCACCATTTTTGATCAGCCCCCTAACGACTGACCCTCCCCTCTGTCAATCACCAGTTTTTGCTGTATTTTGCTGTATTTGTGAATCTGTTTTTGTTCAGTTTTTTTTTTATGTGTGTGTGGTTGTTCCTTAGATTCTGCATATAAGTGAAATCATATGATATTTATCTTTCTCTGACTTATTTCATTCAATATAATACCCTCTAGTTATTAGGTAACATTCTTTTAATATGTCATAATGTTTCTAGCCTCCATTAATCTTTCTTAAAACCTAATCATACTGCAGATTCAAAGCAGTCCTTATCATAATCCCAGATTGCTTTTTCTCTGAAATTGACAAGCAGATCCTATTCATATGGAAATACACTGAACCCAAAATAGTCAAAATAATCTTGAAATATTAAAAGAATGAATTTAGAGGACTCTCCCTTCATGTTTCAAAACTTACTGTAAAACTACAGTAATCCAGACTATATAATATTGACATAGGATAGACATAGAGATCAATGGCATAGATTAGAGTCCAGAAATAAGCTCATACATTTTTGGTCAGTTGATTTTCAACAAAGGTGTGAAAACAATTAGAAAGAGGGAAAAAAAGTCTTTTTTAACAAAAGATGCCAGAATAAGAGACTATCTATATACAAATGAATGAATTTACACTCCTACCTCATATCATACACAAAAATTAACTCAAAGTATATAATTGACTTAAATATGAGAACTAAAGCTATGCAAATCTTAGAAGAAAGCATAACTAAATCTTAACGACCTTACATAAGGTTAGTGATTTCTTAGATATTCTGAAACCAAAAGGCACAACCAAAGAAAATTATAAATTGGACTATATTAATTTTTTTACTTCAAGAAAACAGGGAGAAAAGATTTGCAAACCATATATCAGAGATTGTATATAGAATGTATAAGAACTCTTATAATTCAATAAGAAAGCAAAGAAACCATTTTTTTTTAATGGGCAGTATCAGTTGTACCTAACAGACATATACAGGTCATTCCATCCTACAATTGCAGAGTATGCACTTTTTTAGGGAATGTAGGACATTCCCCAGAAGAGACCATATGTTAGGCCAAGTTCTTCCAAAAAGTAGAAGAGGAGGGGACCATTTCCAAACTCATTCTATAATGCCAGATTTACCCTGATTCCAAAACCAGAGAAAGATACTATAACTACAGACCAATATCCCTTCTGTATATTGATATAACTTTTAACAAAATATTAGTATGTGAAATTCAATCACATATTAAAGGGATTACACACCATGAGCAAGTGAAATTTATTCCTAGAATGCAGGGATGGTTTAATATACAAAAAATAATAATTAATGCAATATGTCACATTAATAGAATGAAAGGAAGTACATTATCATCACAATTGAAGTGGAAATTCATTTGACAAAATTCAACACCCTTTCATGATATTAAAAAAAAAACACTCAAAAATTAGTAACAGAAGGAAACTACCTAAACATAATAAAGATCATATGGAAAAAACCCTCAGCTAATATCATATTCAGTGGCAAAGGGCTGAAAGGTTTTCTTTAAGATCAGGAACAAAACAAGGATGCATATTCTAGTAATCCCTCTTAAACATAGTACTGCAAGTCCTATTCAGAGCAATCAAACAAGAAAAAGAATTTTCTTACTGAAATTTGGTCTTGTACAAAAATATCCATAGAGACATTTGGTCCATAGTTATATAAATCCCTCTTTTCTGAAAGATTTGAACCCAGAACTGCCTACCTGACCCCATGAGCTATGACAGCTAGGCCACTGAGGCAAGAAGGGTTATTATTGTAAATACAACCACAATACCATTATTTAACCAATAAAACATAATAGTATTTTTATATAGTAATCCTGTACCCAAAGTAGAAATAAACATGGGCTATTGAACCCAAGGACATCTTCTCAGTGTGGACATTTTGGATGGGACCAAATACCTGCTAATTCTAGGGAAAACAATAGAGAAGTTGCTCATAAAATTAAAAATAGAATTACCATATGATTCAGCAATTTCACTTCTGGGTATTTATCAAAAAAATATTAACTTGAAAAGATATATGCAACTGATGTTCATTGCAGCATTATTTACAATAGCCAAGATATGGAAGCAAACTAAGTGTCTATTAATGGATGAATGGAATAAGAAAATGTTGTGTGTGTATGTATATATGCACACACACACACACACACACACACACACACATGCAGTGAAATATAAATATTACTCAGCCACAAAAAGAAGGAAATCTTGCCATTCGACCACATAGATGGACCTTGAGGGCATTATACTAAGTGAATAAGTCAGATAGAGAAAGACTAATACCACATGATCTCACTTATACCTGGAATCTATATTGAATAAATAGAAGAAAAACAACAGCACCCCCAACAACAAAAACTAGATCATGAAAAAGAGAACAGATTAGTGATTGCCAAAAGCAGGGAGTTCAGTGAGGGGTGGGTAAAACATGTGAAGGAAATTAAAAAGTACAAATTTACAACTATAAAATAAATAAGTGGGATGTAATGTACAACGTGATGACTATAATTAATACTGTTTTGTATATTGAAAGTTAATGAGAAAGTAAATATTGTTTTCTCTTTATTGAAATAATACACAATTAGTTGCTTATATTTACATTGTACAATTCAATGAGTTTGTTTCCAATTATAGTTGGCATACAATAATATGCCAGTTTCAGTTTTATAGCATAGTGATCAGAGATCCACATAACTCATAAAGCGATCTCCCCACTAAACCTACTACCCATCTTCTCCCTTACGTATTTATTACATTATTAACCTTCTTCCCCATGCTACTCTACATCTCCATGTCTGTTCTGCAACTATTAATTTGTACCTCTTAATCCCTTTGCTCTTTTTTTCATGCCCCCAACACCTTCCCATCTAGTATCCCTCTAAATATTCTCTGTATTTATGAGTTTATTTCTGCTTCTGTTGTTGTTATTGATTTTGTTCTTTAGATTTCACATGTACATGAAATCATGTGATATTTGTCTTTCTCTGACACATTTCATTCAGCACAATACCTCCTAGGTCCATCAAGGCAATATCTTTTCCCATCCCCTTCCTTTTAGACTCTGGGTGTCTTTTAATCTGAATGAGTCTCCTGTAGGCAGCATATGTAGGGGTCTTGTCTTCTTATCCATTCAGCCACTCTGTCTCTTGATTGGAGTACTTAGTTCCTTTCCATTTGAGATACTTGTTGATAAGAATGTAGTTATTATCGTTCTTTATTCCTGTTTTTGATACATATACTTTCTTCTTAAAGAAGTCCCTCCAACATTTCCTGTAATACTGACTTGGTGATGATAAATTCCTTTAGCTTATTTTTGTCTGGGAAGCTCTTTATCTGTCCTTCCACTCTAAATGATAGCTTTACTGGGTAAAATATTCTTGTTTGTAGATCCTGGGATTTCATCACGTTGAATATTTTGTGCCAAGCCCTTCTTTATGGTTTCTTTTGAGAAATCAGCTGCCAGTCTTATGGGTGCGCCCTTGTAGGTAACTAACTGCTTTTCTCTTGCTGCTTTTAATATTCTTTCTTTGAAGTTAACCTTTGGCATTTTAATTATGATGTGTCTTGGTGTAGGCCTCTTTGGATTCTTGTTTTGGGGGACCCTCTGAGCTTCCTGGGGTTTTATGTCTACTTACTTCACCAGCTTGTAGAAGTTTCCCATCATTTTTTCTTCAAATAGTTCTTCAGCTTCTTGTTCCCCCCGCCTGCCCCGGTACCCCTATGAAATGGATATTTTGACCTTTAATAGTGTTCCATAGGCTCCTTAAATTATTAATATAGTCTTGGCTTCTTTTTACTTTTCATTCTGATTGTCTTTGGCTTTCCCATCCTCTATATAGGTCATTCGATCCTCATCTTTATTAACTTTGTGTTTCTTAAATTTAACATACTTCTCTTCTCAAATAATGTGTTCTTTATTTCTGACTGGTTCCCTTTTATTGTTTCCATTTCCATTTTTATGTCTTTTTTTATTTTTGTTATAGTTCTAACTGATTCATCTACACTTCCCCTAAATTCATTGAGCATCTTTATAACCACTATTTTGAACTCTACATCTGTTAGATTGCTTGACTTCCTTATTTCTGGATTTTTGTTCTGTTCTCATATGGTTTCTGATTTTTTTCTTCCCATTTTGGCTGCCTTTTTGTGTCAGTTTCTCTGTAGTAAGCAAAGCTCTTAAGTCTCATGGTCTTATAAGTGCGGTTTTTTGTGGTAAGTGTCCAGTGGCACAGTCCTGAGAGGGGATCAGCTTCAGGCCAAATTTAGCTCAAGTCTCTGCTTCTCTGGGGCCACCTGTTAAGATTCAGCAAGCAATCCACAGATGCTGTAATTATAGTCACCTCAAGAGGCCTCGCCAGAAACCGTGGTCAGCTGCCACCAGAGTAAGAGAGTCTAGGTACTGCTCAGCAACAGGCACTTGATTTGCAGAGGACACACCTAGATGTGGCTTGGGTGGGGTGTGAGTTTGGGGAGGCAGATTTTCAGAGAATCCTCTGGGCAGAGGGACCTATGTTATCCAATTTGATGACATCTCTGCTCTCGTGGCACTGAGTCCAAACACTGGAAGTGGGAAGGGCTCAACGGAGGAACAAGGGATACCACTGGCACTTATATACAGAGCAAGACTTGCCTTGGCCCTCATTCCAAGAACTCAGTGCCCTCCTGTAAGTCCTTGGTGTCCCCGCACAGTCAAAGTGGTGCTGGTGCTTAGAGCAACCTGGTCTGTCACCGGAAATGGTCCCTTTAAGAGGCATCCACAGATGCCGAGTCTGCTGCCGCTGCTATAGCCTTTGTCCCACTCAGCCACTTGGGATCAGGCAGCCTCAAGTCCTTGCTGCATTCTACCTTCTCTTGTTGCAGGGTTATTTCTTAGATTTCTCTCTAGTTGCATAGCTTGTTCATCTAGATCCCAGGTGATTTTCCTTGCTGTTTCCTCCTTGTTTCTGTCACAATTTTCATTTGGTCACCAGAAGGATAAACAGAGCCTCTATCATCTGTGCCACTTTTTTCTCCTCCAAGAAAGTAAATTTTAAATGTTTTCATCACAAAAACAAAATTTTTTGACTCTGTAAGGTGATAGATGTTAATTAGATTTATTGTGATGATCATTTTACAAATATGTACAAATAACAAATCATTATGTTATATACCTGAAACTAATATAATAAGTCAGTTATATCTAAATTTGAAAATATGTCAAAACTTGACATTAGAACAAATGTAGACATTTCCTCTTAAAGTGTACTCAGACATGTCTAGCTTTTGCTGGAAGTGTAAATACACTATAGTTATCCTTTGTCAGAGTTATTTACAAATTCCTCATCAGTTTGTTGGTTTTCTAAGTACTGTCTTCTTTTATATCTCTTCTTGATTATCCTTTTTGAAGCTCATTTTTTTTCTCTGCAAGTAGATATAAATAATAATAGTTTAAATAAAAGTTAAACTAGCTAATTATAGTTCTTTTCAGTATCCTTAGTGAAATATTTATTTTCTTTTCACGGTTTACTTGGTTTGAAGGATTAGGGCCATAGGGTAGTGGGAAGAACTATATTAGGGAACAAGTGCTGGTTAAAATTCTAGATTGATGTTATGTAGAATTTAATATACTTTATCATAATCAGGAGTTTGTCTACTGCATTTCATGCTTATTAACATTAGGAGAATATCTGAGTTTTCTTCTTGTTTTTTATTTTGGCATATAAATGTTATCAGTTCATGAATATAATGAAGAATCATGATATTTTATTCAAAGTTTTTCTGTGTAAATGCCTAAGATGGAACAAATTCAACCCAAAATTTAATTTTTATACTTATTATCTGTTAAAAATGTGCTAGATGTTTGATATATAAAGACTCAGGCAAGCATATATATGTGTGTATTATATATGTATTATATATATATATATATGTGTGTGTGTGTGTGTGTATGTATATATTTTATATATGTATATATGTATATGTGTGTATATATATATACATATATATATATATATATATATATATATATATATATATATGTATATATATATGCATTCCTAACCCAAGACTCTTTATTATTTTTAATGGGATGTAAAAGGCATTAGTTTAAAAAGCTTTTACTATAATGCAGAAGAAGTTGAGTAACAAACAGATGATCTTATTTGCTTAGACAAGCATAAGTTCTAAATGAAGAAGGAAGTATTCAGTACATAATATTGAACATGAGCACTTTATTGGAGAGGTCATTGTCATGAGCAGAGCAGTGAACACTGGTAGATATAAAGTTATGATATATGTTCCCATTGTTATTGGAAAAAAATCTTGTTTTAATTGTGAAAGTGAGTATGAATTTTTCTAAGGCTCTATTAGAAGAAAACATAATGCAAATTTTCATTGAGCGAAAATGGTTATATTTGAATTGCGTCTGACCCCAAATAAATTTTTGGTGTAGTTGAAGTGTCAAGACATGCATATATGAAACCAGTATAGACATGACAGAATAAGAACCTACACTAAATTTCTAGGATAAACTTTCTTTGTCATAGAAGGTTACATGGAGGAAATAGGATTTGAGATATTCATCGAAGAACTAATAGACCTTTTTGTGTTATAATGAAATTAATCTTTTGCAACAAGAACTACTGTAGCTATTGTTTGACATATTTATTGCAAGCGATGAATTTTATTGTAGCACACTAGAGATGACACAGTTTCTGAAATCAAATTATTTATAAAATGGGCATAAAAATAGTATCTTATAGTGTTGCTAAGGATCAATAAGAATAATTCTCTATATATTGTGAGAATAGCATGAGCTCTGGAGTTTGACAGACCTTGATACAAAACCCAGTTTGGCTACTTGCTAGAGACCTTAAGCACTTTAGTTCTCTAAATTCAGTTTTATCACTTATAAATGGAGATAATAAAGCCTAACTCAGATGGCTGTCATGATGATAAACTGAAGCAATTTATGTAAAGAGCTCAACAGAGTGCCTGACATATAGTAAAAGCTCTATAAATAATATTTTGTTATATAATTTAAGTAATGGAGATACTTCAGTTTTATTTTTTATACTTGCTTTTAGGGTGAACCTGGTCTGCCTGGATACCCAGGGAACCCTGGTATTAAAGGTTCTGTGGGAGATATTGGTTTGCCCGGATTCCCAGGAACCCCTGGAGCAAAAGGACAATCAGGCCTTCCTGGATTTCCTGGTAATATACCTTTTTTTATAAATGCTTCCTTCTCTCCTTTCTTGTCTTCTCTAATTCATATCACAGAGCAACTTCATAATTCGTAGATTTTAATTCTATTTGCCAATCATACTGATAGCAACATAATCTTGAAATAGCTCTTTAACTTTCCTTAGCTCAAATTTCATCCTATATAAAATGAAAATGAGTATTAACTCAGCAGGACAAAATCCTATGGGCACTGAGACTGTTTGCTGGGACATTTTTCAATCTCTGACTGCTAACCACAAGCCAGTTAAGAGGCTTTACTATTTTAAAAATGATAATGTTCATTGCCAAGCCCTAGCCTACTGCTGATTCTCTTAGAAAGTTGTACTCAGGCACACAGTGGATGGTTGTCGGTAGAACAATTATACAGTTCATTCAGATGACAAAGACTGAGTCATGAAAGCAAAAGGACTTAGTCAAGTAACTAGCTTGGACTAGATTTTTATAGTACATGCTCTGTTTATCTTGTATTAAATTTTTCGTTTATTTTGGAGTGCACAGTGGCATCAATAGGGTGGGTCTTTACTTTTCTTTTCCTTAACCTTTTTATTGAAGTATAACATAAATACAGTAATGTGTACAAGGCTGAGTTTTTGCCACATATATATCCATGTTCCCACCGTACATATCAAGATATGAAGTAGTTCCTTCACACCATAAAGTTTACAGTAAACTCCTGCCCTCAGGGAACTACTACTATGACTTCAGTCACCATTAGTTAATTTTGCCTGTTTTTAAAATTGATATAAATTGAATCATATGATATATATCCTTGTGTCTCGCTGCTTTTTCACTCACCATTATGCCTGTAAGATTCATTAATCTTGTTGAATGTGTTAGTAGTTTAGTTTTTATCAATGCCCTATAATATTCCTTTGAAGAAATATACTATAATCAATTATCCATTCTCCTGTTGATGGACTTTTGTGTTATTTCCAATTTGGGAGTTGAAGGGGTTGAGAATGGGCCTACCCAAAATGTGACACTTTAGCATGTGGATTATTTTCAGCTGATGGCAATTGACACCCTGCAGACTCAAGAGAAACTTTTACTTCTCTCTTAAATAATTTAAATTGAGGGCCTTGCCCATAATAAGAATTATTACCAGAAAAAAAAAACTTATTATGACCTATCTATATAGCAGGACAAACATCTAATTACTGAACATCTGCTCTTCTTATTATCCTGCAAACTACTCTCCTCCCCTCCAAAGCCTCTGGTGCCTTATCTCATTCCTCCACTCATGATGCCATATATACCTCATTTTAACTTTCTCTCTCTGAACCTCTCATATATGTGGGTTTTCTGACTCTATCCTGTGTATAGTATTGCCATATGTAATTAAATTTGGTTATTTTCTCTTTTTAATCTGTATCATTGAGACAGATTATTAAGCCAGTTGAAATAACATAGAAAGGTTTACTTCTGGACTCTCAATTCTGTTCTACTGATCTGTGTGTCCTTCTGCCAGTACCATGCTGTTTTGATTATTGTCGATTTGTAGTATAATTTGAAGTCAGGCAGAGTGATGCCTCCTGCCTTATTCTTTTTTCTCAGGATGGCTTTGGTAATTCGGGGTCTTTAGTGCTTCCATAAAAATCCAATGATTTTTTGTTCTGTTTCTTTAAAACATGCCGATGAAATTTTGATGGGGATTGCATTAAATTTGTATAATGTTTTAGGTAATATGGTCATTTTAACTATGTTGATTCTGCCAATCCAAGAACACAGAATATATTTCTATTTCTTTGTATCTTCTTTGATTTCTTTTAATAGGTTCTTATAGTTTAAATTATATAGGTCCTTCACATGTTTTGTTAAATTTATTCCTAGGTATTTTATTCTTTTTATTGCAATTGCAAAAGGAATTATTTTTTCCACTTCTTTTTGTGACGCTTCATTATTAGAGTACAGGAATGCTATGGATTTTTTTAACGTTGATTTTGTATCCAGAAACATTACTGTGTTTGCTTACTGTTTCTCATAGTGTTTTTGTGGACACTTTAGAGTTTTCTATATAGAGAATCACGTCATCTACCAATAGTGACAGTTTGACTTCTTCGTTTCCTATTTGGATGCCTTTTATATCTTTCTCTTGACTGGTTTCACTAATTAAGACCTCCAATATTACACTAAATGACAGTGGTGATAGTGGGTAGCCTTGCCTTCTTCCTGATCTCAGAGGGAAGGTTTTTAGTTTTTCACTATTAAGTATAATGTTGACTGAGAGATTGTCATAGATGGCCTTTGTTATGTTAAGGTACTTTCCTTCTATACCAATTTTGTTAAGTGTTTTTATCGTAAATGGATGCTGTATCTTTTCAAAGGCTTTTTATGTATCTATTGATATGATCATCTGACTCTTGTGTTTTAAATTTTTTTATATGGTGTGTCACATTAATCTATTTAAGTATGTTGAGCCATCCTTGTACCCCTGGGATGAAGCCCACTTGATCATGGTGTATAATGTTTTTAACATGTTATAGTACTAGGTTCACTAGCATTTTATTTAGGATTTTTGCATCTGTATTCATGAGAGATGTTGTAATGTAGTTTTCTTTTCTTGTGTTATCTTTACCAGGTTTTGGTATCAGAATAATTTTGGCCTCATAAAATGAGTTGTGAAGTATTGCCTCCTCTTTGATTTTTTCGAAGAGTTTGAGGAGAGTTGGTATTAAATCTTGAATGTTTGGTAGAATTTACTGGTGAAGCCATCTGGTCCTGGACTTTTACTTTTTGGTAGTTTTGATGATTATTTCAATTTCCATACAGCTGATCAATCTATTTAGAATTTTCAGCTCCTCTTGATTCAGCCAAGGAAAGTTGGATATTTCTGTGTGCATTTCTTCTGTTATTAAATTTAGTGATATATGTTTTCATAGTATGATCGTTTTCTTGCACGATCCTTTGTATTTCTGCAGTGTCTATTGTAATTTCCCCTCTTTCATCCCTGACTTTGTGTCCTTTCTCTTTTTTCTTTAGTGAGTCTAGCCAGTGGTTTGTCAATTTTATTCATCTTCTCAAAGAACCAGCTCTTTGTTGCATTTATTTTTTTCTATATTTTTCTTTGTTTGTATTCAACTTCATTTATTTCTGCTGTAATGTTGATTGTTTCTTTCCTTCTGCTGACTTTAGGCTTCATTTGTACTTCCCTTTCTGGTTTTTTAGATGAAGTGTTAGGTTTTTATTTGAGCTTGTTCTTGTTTGTGAAACTAAGCCTATAATGATCTGAACTTTGCTCTTATGATCGCTTTTACCTTTTCCCAAAAGTTTTGATGTTATACTATCCTTATCATTCATTTCTATGTATCTCTTGATCTCTCTTTTTATTTCTTCTCTGACCCAGCCATTCTTCAGTAGCATGTCGTTAAATCTCCAAGTGTTTGGGATTTCCTGCTTTATTTTTACTATTGATCTCCAGATTCAAAGCATTAGGATCAGAGGTTATGGTTGGTAGATTTCAACCCTCTTATATATGTTGAGGCTACCTTTGTTTCTTAGTATGTGCTCAGTTCTTGATAATGTTTCATGTGTACTAGAGAAGAATGTATAAACAGTTGTTTTGGGATGGAAGGCTCTATAAATGTCAGTTATGTTCCGTTGGTCTAATGTGTCATTTAAAGATGTTATTTCCTTATTGATTTTCTCTTTGGATAATCCGTCCATATCTGGCAGTGGGATATTTAGTTCCCCTACTATGATAGTGTTTTGGTCTGTTTCTCCCTTGAGTTCTGGTACTGATTACTTTACATATTTTGAGTTTTCGTGATTGGAAGCATAGATATTAATAAATGTTATATCTTCTTGGTATATGATTCCTTTTATCATTATGAAGTGCCCCTCACTATCTTTATTTTTTTTAGTTTGAAGTCTCTTTTGTCCAACATTATTAGCACTGCTCCCACTTTTCTCTGAATGTCATTTGCTTGAAATATCATTTTCCATCCTTTCACTTTGAGTCTATATTTGTCTTTGGAGCTGAGATGTGTCTCTTGGAGGCAGCATATGGTTGGGTTTTTTTTTTTTTTGATCCAATTTTCAATTCTGTGCCATTTTATTGTCTTCTGTTTTCTTTATTTTGGTTGGCTTTTGTGGGTTTTTCTTTGGGTTCTTATTTTATGGTTTATACTTCAGTTCTGAATCTTTGGCATGTGGTTACCATTATGAATATGTAAAGTATAGTTATATATATACAGTTGTCCATTTTCTTCTGTGCATACCTTATCTCCATTTCTCTTTTCGAATTTGGATCTTTGAATCTTCTCTTTTCAGTCATTGTTATCTCAGTTTGTTCCTATGTATGCTGAACAGTCATTACTATCTTGTTATAAGAATTTTCTTATTATTATTTAAACTTATAATGCCCTATTCTTAGTAAGGGTTGCACTCTTCTGCTTCTATTTGCCTGGTAGTCACTTTACTCCTAATTATGATTTTTTTTTTGGCATTTTCTTTTAGGTTGGCTGACCCCTTCGATATTTACTGTAGTGTAGGCCTTATAGTGGAGAATTCCCTCAATTTTTGTATGTCTTGAAAACTCTTAATTTCTCCTTTATATCTAAAGAAGAGCTTAGCTGGATACATTATTCTATGCTGTAAGTTCCTTTCACATAGTGGTTTAAATGTTTGATTCCATTCATTTCAGGCTTTTAAAGTATGTGCTGAGAAATCCAAGTTTAATCTAATGGGTTTACCTTTATAAATTACCATGTTTTTCTCTCTCTTGATGTCTCAAGAATTCTGTCTCTGTCATTGATTTTGATAATTTTATACTATGTGTCTTGGTGAAGGCCTTTTCAAATAATTGGGTTTTCTGTTGACTTTTTGAATTCCAACCTCCTGCTCATTCCTTAGATTTGGGAAATTCTCATCAACTATCTGTCTGAAAATGCCTGCTATTCCCTGTTACTTTTCCTCACCTCCAATAATGCCCATTAGTCTTATGTTTCGTCTCATGATGGTATCAGCTAGTTCTTGAATTTCTCTTTCATCATTTTTCATTCTTCGGTTTCTCTCTTCTTCTTTCTGATTTATTTCTAGTTTTGTCTTCAATATCACTGATCCTTTCCTCCATTTGGTCAACTCTATTTCCCAAGCTTTCTATTTTATTTTTCAACTCTTGCAGTGTGTTCTTCATCTCCAGAAGTTCTATTTGGTTCTTCTTGAAGGTTTCAATCTCCTTACTCTGCTCATCTAGTTGTTTTTTCAATTCCTGAAATTGTTGATTTGAGTTTTTTGGATCTCACTGAGTTTTTTCTGAATTCTCTGTCATTTAAGTTGCATGTTTCTATGTCTGTCTGTAAGCTTATTTTCTGGAGATTTTTCTCTTTCTTTCTGAGATGCCTTGTCACCTTGGTTGTTCATGGTGTTTAATGGAATATTTCTCTGCCTGGACATTAATAAAAGTGTATTCTGCTGTTTTTCCAGAAAGAAGGATTATTATATAAAGGTCTCTCTTTAGCTTATTGCAAAGAAAGTGCTTTTTTTTTTTGGTTTCCTGCAGGTGCCGTCTAAGCCTCTTGGATCTCTGATTTATATAAAGATTTAATAATATGTTTTAAAATTATCTTGTACGTATTAATCACGCTCACTATCTTTAGTTTCAGTCCCTGTCAGTGTCAGCAAGTCTCGGCAGCATTTGCTCAGATTCCCCTGCGGCTCTGTGGTGATTGGTCTCTCTTGGGAGGGTTTTGGGGAAGGACTCTCCAGGTTGGGGATTAGGTGTGGGGGGCTGCAGCTCAGCTTTGGTTTTGCCACCACAGCAGGCACAAATCTGCTGTTTTTCCTCTGTGTTCCCATCCCACTTCTCTGCTTTCTGCCCTGATGACTGGGCCTTGCAGCCACCCAGCCATGGGGAGTTAGCTCACTGTTGTCTCAGGCAGGAATGTTCAGGGAACTCGCCGCATGAACTCTTCTCTCCTTCTTCCGACCTCTCCTCCTGCAGAGAGCTCCAACAGCTGCTTCTTTATTACTCCAAGTCATCTACCCAAAACCCAGGGTTCTGACTTATGGTAGCTCTTGTGCACAGATTCCATGCTCAGAAGTGCTGGTGTACAGTTTGGGTGGTTTTTGTTGAGTTTTAGATGTACTGCTTGTTGTTATTTCAAGGGTAGAGATCTGGGGACGTCTCTCACTCCACCATGTTTCCAAAGATCCCCTTGCTGTTGTTTTTGGAAGTAGTCCTATAATGATGTGAACTTTCCTCTTATGACCACTTTTGTCTTGTCCCAAAAGTGTTGATATGTTGTACTATCCTTATCAATCATTTCTATGTATCTCTTGATCTCTCTTTTTATTTCTTCTCTGACCCAGCCATTCTTCAGTAGCATGTTGTTAAATCTCCAAGTGTTTGGGGTTTTCTGCTTTCTTTTTACTATTGATCTCCAGATTCAAAGCATTAGGATCAGAGGTTATGGTTGGTAGATTTAAGCCCTCTTATATTTGTTGAGGCTATCTCTATTTCTCAGTATGTCACCGCTCTTTGAGATTGTTCCACATGGACTAGAGAAGAATTTATAACCAGCTGTTTGAGAATGAAAAGCTCTGTATATGTCAATTATGTCCAGTTGATCTAATGTGTCATTTAAGGATGTTATTTCCTTATTGATATTCTGTTTAGATGACCTGTCCATGTCCAACAGTGGGATATTTAGGTCCCTTACTACAATAGTGATTAGTCTGTTTCTCCCTTTAGTTCTGTTAGTAATCACTTTATGTATTTCAGGGCTCTCTGATTAGGAACAAAGATATCAATAAATGTTGTGTTTTCTTGGTGTATGATTCCCTCTATCATTATGAAGTGTCCCTCAGTATCTTTCTTTATGTTTTTTTTTTATTTTGAAGTCTCTTTTGTCCAACATTATCACCACTACTCCCGCTTTTCTCTGAATGCCCTTTGCTTGAAAAATCATTTTCCGTCATTTCACTTTGAGTCTATATTTGTCTTTGGAACTGAGAAGTGTCTTCTGGAGGCAGCATATGGTTGGATTTTTTTTTTTGATCCAATCTACACCACCTCTTGTTTTTTTTATTGGTCAGTCCACTATTTTTCAATAGGAAAATTTTTGAACAGACATCTCATAATAGAAGATATATGGATGGCCATTAAGCACATGTAAAGTTGATTAATATCATTAGCCATTCAGATAAATACAAATTAAAACTGCAATGAATTAGCACTACATGCCTACCAGAATGACTTATTAAAACAACTGTTATCACCATGTGACATTCTAGGTTCTGGAGCAACTGGAATTCCCAAATATTGTGATTGTAATATGCTTTGGCAGATTGCTTTTTTCTGTTTGTTTGTTTCAAGAAAATACAGCACACACCCACTCTGACTCAGCTGTTCCACTCCCATCTGCCTAATAAAAATTAAGGGAGACATCCACAAAAATACCAATACAGAAATGTTCATAGCAGCATTACTCACAATTACCAAAACCTGGAAGTAGTCCAGGTTTATATAAATAGAAAAGATTTTCATGATAGCTAAAACCTGACCAAATGTCCAACGATAGATGAATGGATTAAAAATTTTTAGTATATTCATATAATTCAATCCTACCAATTCTACTAGTGTAATATGGTGGCAATTATATTAATTATGAATATATAATAATGAGAGCTTCTGGATAAATAAATATAAAACTTAAAATTACTCTTAAAATATCCAGCAAACACCAGCATCTTTTGGGGTTTTGTTTTTATTCTTCATTTTTTCTATGCTATCACTATAAATAATAAATTTGAGTTATAGCTCCCAAAGCAATGCACTTTTTTTTCTTATTCAATTGAGCTCTTTACTCTAGGAATCCCAGGTCTCCCTGGACCAAAAGGTATTAGTGGTCCTCCTGGGAACCCTGGACTTCCAGGAGAACCTGGTCCTAAAGGTAAGCATGAAAAATAAGGTTTTTGCGGTTCTGTAAAACTAATCCCTATGTTCATTTTGAGAAAGTCAAATCATTTCAGGGAACTGTGAGTATTTTCAAGGCAAAGAAACAGGGTGATCATTCACTTAGCACTACTTGGTAGGTACAAAGTGAACAACTCAGTAAAAATTACTTAAAATTATTTTGGGATCTTATTTTTCAGGCTCAGTTTTTCCAGGGAGTTGTTTCAAGTATCCTATTATATTAGATAGAAAGTCTGATTTTTTTTAGAATAGCAAGGTGTAGCATATTTATTTGTTTCCTAAATTCTAAAGTAAATCACTTGTCTTGGCCCCATATGAGGCCTGTAATGCACCCCATCCCACCTCCACACCATACTTTCTTGGGTATTCTAAAGCTAGATTAAAATGAGAAACAAAAAAGAAAAAGAGAAACAAACTTTTTGAATAATGAATAGCATAGTAAGGCTATTCTTTATTCACATTATCCTTTATTTCTTTTATGCTTCTTTTTCATAATATTTCATACTTTAAGACTCTCAAAGGTACTTTTTGTCTTTTGGATAGAACTACTTGAAGCTGTTACGGAAAGAATGGGGAATATAGAAGGGAAAAGGAATTGGAAAAATAGGTGTAACCTGCATACTCTGTTCTTTAGGTGATGGAGGTCATCCTGGTCCACCGGGGCCTCCAGGTGAAAAAGGCAAATCAGGTCAAGATGGTATTCCTGGGTCGACTGGACAGAAGGGTGAACCAGGTGCCATATTTTTTTATTGTTTTAATTTTCTAATTGTCCTTGTATATTCTAACTTTTGCCTCTTTTTACCCACAATGGAAGTATATGTTCCTTCTTACCCTTTAAATCATCACACACTTTTCCCTTCCTAATTGCATTTTTTCCACTCTGTCCTGAAAGTATTACCTCACCTTTATAGATCAAGTTGCTTCCCTCTTATGAAAAACTCGATATCCTTTCTTGCCCAATTTTTTTATGTCAAGAAGCTACCCAACTTTTACCAAGTTCTCTGGATGACCTTCTTTCATTATGCAATCTATATTCCAAATATATATATATATATATATATATATATATATATATATATATATATATATATTTGTATCTTTACATACTTATGTCATATGTATATATATACATATATATATTCATGTAAAGATGTAAAGATAACACTCATCACAAATAGAATATATTTGTATATAGTTTTATCATGTAAGAATCGTAGTTCCATGTTGGAAATAAAACTTCTGCATGTTTCATAGAATATACATTGTAGCATTTAATAAAAACCTAAATAATCATAAGACAATCTGTCCTTGTTTCATTTATTATTATCTATTTGAGAGTTTTTGGTTTATCCTCTGATAGGTCAACCAGGCTTTGGAATCCCAGGACCCCCTGGACTCCCAGGACTTACTGGTAAACTTTAATAAAACATGCTAACTAAGTCCATAAATAGAGAATATTCTTCAGTACATTTATTTATTTATCTCTACTATTTGTTGTTGTAAGATGCACATTTAATGGCAGAAAACTCAAAGCTAGAGTTATATCTTAAAGTAGTTCTTATTTAGCAATTTAGTATGTGTCATATTATATAAAAATGCATTCTTAAGGAAATTTACATATAGGTATCTTCATTAACTTCATAAATAAGGCTGAAGAAATAATAAAGAAAAAAATAAAATTGTAGCAAAAGGTAGAGACTTCACTAATTTTTTAAAACTCTTTTAGCTAGAAAAGAAAACACACTCCTCACTCCCCATGGAAACAAAGCAAAAGTAATACAAGGAAACTTTAGACATACATACTACTAATAAAAATGTCTCTTGAAAACTCCATCTTAATATACATCTTGCATCTTGTATGGGTATGTGTGCACACACATCTACCTTTACTCACATGTTCTTACTCTCATTGTAAGCACAAATAGTTAATTGAATGATTAAATGTGTATCCAAGTGTGTGTATTTATGTTCTCAAATGATCATTGCCTATTCTATGGAGATTTTTTTTCAAATCATACACATGTCTCCAATATCCTTTCCATGATCTCAATATGAAAATTGTTACTTTAATGTGCCACTGATATATCTTGCTCAGACATGTTATGATGTAGAAAATGTTGAGAATGGTTCATTTGGATTGTGATTCTAAATCTTGGATAGAATGGTCTTCAGGGGCACACAGAGACTGTTGAAGATCTGTATCTTCCGTTAGTCTCAAAATATTTGTTTTAAGAATTTCCTCCAGCCATCTTTAACCCATTCTTGCAGGTACTTTCTTCTTTTATAGTTTTTTTTCTACTTTTTTTTCCTCACAGCTGCTGGTCATGCAATAATTGCTTTGTGTCCTAATACAAAGGGTATCTTTTAGGATGTAAGCTATTATTGTTTCTATACTTCTATACATAATCTAGTAAACATCCTGAATAAAAGATATATTTAATAGGAAGAATGAGTTTTTTTGTATGTATTTGGAATTTGGTGGGATATAGAAATGACCCCAGTATATTCTATTAGATGTTCTAATAAGGGTGAATAGCTTTAACCTTACCGGCAAGTCTAATACTCAATATCATTTAATGTGTTTGCTAATGTCACTTCGCTTTCATAGGTCAAAAGGGTGATGAAGGATTACCTGGCATTCCAGGAAAGTCTGGCCTACCAGGTATAAAGGGTGAACCAGGCTTTTGGGGTTTCCCTGGTGTGCAGGGTCCCCCAGGCCCTCCTGGTTCTCCAGGTCCAGCTCTGGAAGGCCCTAAAGGCAGTCCTGGGCCCCAAGGTTCTCCTGGGAGACCAGGTATGTACATGAGTAATAGGGGAATAGTCTCTTTATTAGTCCATTTATTTCATTTTGCTGGAACATTATTCAGTCTTTAGGATTTTAGAATCTATAATCAAAAATCTTCTTATAAGTAAATTGCTTGGTTTATACCTAGCTCCATCCATTTCCATGGCATCTAATAAATCTTTTCAGTAATTCCTTTTACTATTTTCTTTGAGTTGAACTAAAACAAACCAACATAGAGGAAAAATGGAAATAGTGGATTTATTCATTTTTTGTTATTATTAATGTAAAGCTAGACTGATAACCTGGCAGCAAAATACCATATGCATTTTTAATGTGAGATTCTCAGCATGTCCTCAGAGAAATCATTTTAGTGATCACTGAATAGATACTTGTGGTCCATACCACAAGTTTTGCTGTGGTTCTGTCATATGATCAGCAAATGTCACCAAGCACAATAAAACTTTTTACCATCTCTAGGAAGTTGCAATGAAATTTATCTTCAATATCACAGCATGATTAAATTGAATAGTGATCACTTCATACCACCTTCATGTCTATACTTCATTTGTCTTGTGTTAACTGCTCTAGTAGTCTCAATTTTGCGTCAAGTGTTCACTTTTCATTTTGTGTCTGTGCTCTGTCATTTCATTTTACTAAGTTTGGAAATGCTCATTTTCATCCTGAATTAATGTCACTGAGCCCAATCACTGGTAATAGATTATTAAGAGATTTTTGAGACTTGATATTCAATTTTTATATTTCTGATAATTGAAACCTTGGTTTTCATGGATTTAAAAAATTGAAAATCTAAAAAACAAAACAAAACTTGATTTTGAAAGTCAAGTCTGTGACTCATTTTTAACTGTATTTAAAAAATGAAAATCTTCATTTAAATTACTATAACTCTGAAACCAATAGTTAATTTTTATAAAACATACTCCAAAAACATGAACTAAATGAGGTTACATACTATGTTCTGAGGCTCATTTTCAAAACCAGATTTTATCTCATCTGACTTGACTGGTTTTATAGGGTGTTATTTATTTATGAAGTTTTACTCTGGCCTACTATTGAAGAAAACCAGTGAAAATCTTCTCAGACATGTTAGCTCTCTTGCATATAATGTAAAGAATTGATACAAATATCTTTCTTGGTTATGCATGCAATAATTCACATAAACCAAACTATTATATTGTTTTATATTTTAATCAGCACTGTGGTTATTTGTTCTTACCATTAATAGAGCTCACTGTTGAACATTACTTTGAAATATGTCAACATAAAGACATCTTCATGTTTAAAAAAGTACTATTCTAAAGAAATAATAACAGAAGTAGTCAGATGAAAAACACCTGAAAAGTGTTTGTGACTTCTCAATTTTTTCATAAACTATGAACTAAAATTGAGTTTTAAACCCAATTGCCCTTAGAATTATTTTTTTTATCTTAGCTCATAGTAATGATTATTATAAAAATGATTTTGACCTTTCAAAATATGTCACATGTGCTGTTTTTATTTTAGTGGTGATAATTTGGTTTTATTTTAGTGGTGATAACAGATGCATGAAAATGAACTTTTAGAGTATTCTTTTATTGAATTAAAGTTTAGCTAAAGAAATTTATGTAGTGCTTTAGTTTCTTGATATTTCTAACAATTTTGCTATTTTTCCTTTTTGTTAATGATGACATTGGGCATTGGTGAACTTTGATCCCTATCCAGGTCCTACAGGTTAGCTCCTTAACTCTAAAGTAGTAACTGCATAAAGTTTGAAACTTTTTTTATATTTTTATAAGTTTGTGTACATATATTTATATATACAGATATATGTATATACCTGTACCTGATGTTTTCAAGTGTTTGAATATATTTTAAGAACATGTATGTCAATTCAGTTCTTACATGTTGATCTATCTCTGAAAGTTGTCAGGAATATGTAGTGTCGTATTTTTATCTATTGGAAGAACTCAAAATTACCTAATTGAGAAAACTAACATTGTAAAATGCATATATTTGCATCATTTTGGTTGAAAATTTATAGTGCCCATAACTCTATTTTATAATATTTTACCTTTACTTTTAGAGTAGAATATGTTTCTAATTTTCGCCTTATATCTAATAATGTAAATAAAATTGAATTATCCTTCAAAAGGGCATTTTCCTTTAAAAAGCAATACTACAGATCTTTCAAATGTGCAAATCTTGTCTTGCCATACTTCTTATAATTTTCAGACCGTGCCATCTTCACATTTTGGATAGTCACAAAGTTCTAAATTCTACTACTATAAAAATAGACTAAGAAGCACAAAGTAAAAATAAATCAATGCAACCTACATAGATTAGAAGCCTCTTAATCTTATTGTCATCATACATGTACATAGTACACACCAAAGAACAGTTACCACGAGCCCAAAGGACAATTGCTGATTTATAGCAAAAGACATTCTCCTAATCAGGAGTAAAAAGTACCCACAAATATCTGAACATTTATTATTATTCAAATTTTCAAATTTCTAAGGAGGAACTAAAAAAGGAAAATGTATATTCCTGAGTGGCTATTGGGAATGACAGGAAATTCTGTCTTCTTATGAATTTAAAATTCATAGTTTTTAAAGATTCTTTCTAGGAAGCTATCTATCTTTATCTGAATTGATTCCCTAGTTTCTTACTGACCCACAAATCCAATATTTCTTAGAACCATAGAGTATTCAGTGTTGAAGAGACCTACATTTAACAGTTTTCAAACAGATTATTCAACAGATACTTGTTAAAGGTGGCAAGATAGATTTTATTCAAGGCTATTGCAATAGGGGAGACAGACTGAGCTCAACTCTGAATACTACAAGGACAAGTGAGGATTTAGTCAACTAGCAGAGTGAGGGAGTCAATGGGTAAAAAATTACTAAGAAATGACATCAAGGGGAGGCAGGTTCTTGCTATACTGGCCTAATAGAATTATTGCTAAAGGCAGCCCAAAGACAGATATTAAGGATGGGAGGTGGGTAACTTGATTAGATATCAAGTGTTGAGGGACTCCTAAATTGACTTAGCTGGGCTCTTGCTGAAACTGGACTCAGCAGACCAAGGACAGGGCCCAATGATGAAGCCTCGTTGAGAAAAGGACTTGTAGAAATTTAGTTAAGGAAGGTGTCTTTGTTACATATGAGAAAACTGAGGTCCAAAGAGGTAAAAAAGCTCACTCAGAGTCATATTGTTAGTTACTGGCATAACTGGGAATCTGACCCAGGGCTCCCCAGTGCTCAGTTAAGTATCTATTCTACTAGTAACACATATCATACTTCCAAAAAAGCAGTTGTATGGAATGATGTATGATCTGGCCTCTTATTCTAGTTATAAATATGGTAAGTGATGTAGCAAAGCTACAGTGCTGTTTTAGGAGACTGTTAGCCATAGCAGACTGGGCCTTGCCTCCACTTTGTTGTTTTCCATTACCTTTAGATCCCCACCAATTTCTAATGACTGCTTCTTGTGTTTTTTATAAATGAATGTCATCAAAAAGATTAAGGCAAATTCATGTTATTGCCAGGATAAAGAGAAGACTAGGATATACTTTGAGGTAATTTTGCATCCTCCCCTATATGAATTGCATAGAAATCTGTTGCCTTGATCACTTCCAGACTTTATTATTAGCTAGAAGATGGCTTTCTTCTGAGGCTGTTTCAAAGAAGAAAAAGGAAAGTAGCCTCATTGCTTTCAAATGGATTTGACAATTTCCTATTTAACAGATGCACTCTAAATTACATAGTTATTGTAACCTGATATCCACAGTGTTCTCTTTGCAACAGTTGAATACTGCAACCTTAAGTGGAAGCTCAGTTTAAAATTTATTAATCAAATCATCAGCTTATCTTTACTTACATATGTACAAGACTTCAGCTTTTTATTTTGTTTTTCAGTTAAACTTTGTTAGGTCATATTAAAAAAAATGGATTGAGAGCCTCATGTACAAAATTGACTTGGCATATAACTTATTAAAATGTTACCTTTTAGAAAGTAAAGTCTTAGAAATTTTGCTATGATATTATCTCAAAGTTTTCCTTGTTACTTAGACTGAAATATATATTTCAATGACCTATTTTTCTAAGAGTTCTGATACTGGTTCTTCTGTATCAAATACATGTGTAAAACGTTTTTACTCAGGTGAGAATTCTAATTTATTTAACTAAATGTGTGACCAGACTCTGCTCAAAGTGTTGTCTTGAGTTGGTGTACTATATGTAATGTAGAAACTAAACAAACATAAGCCGATTTTTAGCTTTCTGAATTTCAAATTATATAATGCTTTAAAAGTTGTATTATAAGGCAGTAATGGTAATGTTTCATATTTATGACATACAACCATTTATATCATGTACTGTACTTTTATTGTCAGCTCCTAGAAGGCAGAATTTGGGTCCATCTAATCTTTGTCTCTCCTCCAGCATCTTACACATAGCAGATATTAGGTCAACATTTTAAAAATTGAATTTGATCTTTAAAACAACTTGGTAAGGGATGTTAGGGCAAATACCTCTATTCCCATTATGTAGGGGAGAAAACAAGCTCACAGATTGCATTTCCCCAAATCCCATAGATGTAAATAGTAGAGCCAAAAATAGATCCTAGGTCTTCTATTTCCTAGGATGCGTGCTCTAGCACAATTTATTTTTCTGCTAACTTCAGTGTTTATAAATCATAGCAAGACTTGTAAAAAAAGGAAATTGTGTTTATAATTAATTTATATTAACCAAAAGTTCTATTTGTAGGTTTTTTTAATCTTTTTGTTTAATGATCCTTCTTTTAATAGTTAATAACCTGTTTTAATATGTGCATAGAATAATAATAAAATAAATGTGATATTTTGTGTGGTTTGGGGTGGAATATTGGATGTCAAAATATTTAAAAGCACCCCTTCACTGATGGTCTTCACATCTTTGAAAAATTTGACTATTTTCAAGTAAATGGTAAACAAATGTATATTGGCTTTTTCTCTTTGAGTAGCTTATTGTTAGTAATAAGGCACAAAAGAAAGCCTCTTGATGAATTATGAAAAAATATCAGAATGTGGCTTCATAGAATGATTTTCAATGAAGACAAGCAGCAGAGTAGTTGGTAATGGACATAGTATACTTGTCATCTGTGATATTTGTATTTTTGTCTAATGAGGCCTTTAAATAGATCCTTGGAGCAGTCTGAATATATCAAGAAATTTGTACCTTGTGTTTTTACTAAAGGATAATAGAAGCCAAGATAAATTTAAACATTTATCCAAAATTAACCCTTTGTGAAAGGAATGAAAAGCTATCAGTGAAACAGTACTATCTTGCCAATTTTAATGTTTTGAGATACTAACCTTTAGAACCACAGTAGCAGTGTTATGATTTATTCAGTAGAATTTTCCATTTTTTGAAATAATGAAAACTAGCAGCTTATTTGAAAATGTTTGACTCTCTATACTCCTGTATGGTTCTGTTTGCATACTGAATACACTGTAGAAATAAAAAATGCTGGCAAAGATTATTGTTTAATGTGTGCTACAATGTTAACCACTTCTCACTCATAATCTTATTTTGTACTGTGTGATGTCTGATACTGCTAACATCGATCTTTGGGCTTTGATAAATTCTGATCTTCCCAGGTTTTCAAGGTTAGACTCTTTACTGGTCAACTTTTTTTAAAGCTTTGTATTTTTGGTAAGAAAAATGCGCTTTTTTTTCCTGTAATTCAGAAGTTATTGAAGTGTACTGTTATCCTCAAATACTACTTGTTCTGATATTTAATATTTTGATGAAGGTAATGTGACTTGTATATAATCAAGTTTGAAGTTGCATTAGGTCTTGGTGGTTTCAGTTACTTATAATAGGTAATCCACACATAAAACTATGTTAAATTTTAAATGGAAATACACTTATTTTTATCTTTAAGACTGTATTAAGATACTTAGGGAAGCATCTGGCCCATTTGTAATCTCTGCACATTGATTTTATTTTCTTGAATTTTTGCTTCCTTAGATTGCTCTGATCTGTATCTTCATGACTATTTACAGTAATAGGAGATAACTGTTGAATACTATTATGAATAAAACATATGTCTTTTATGTCATTATCAAATCATTAATTTAAATTTGAGGGACTCCAGAACAGCAGATCTGAATTAATAGCATATAAACTTAATTGCAAAAAGAGCAATGCCCACAACATGCCTATTTTTTTTCTTTCAAATGATATTAATGTTCTGATTACTTTTTAGGCCAGGGAAGAGGGTCATAAAAAATTCATTTTTTTTTCCTATCTTAATCTTACCTTGTCATTATTAGGCTGATTCACAGATAGATAGTTTATTTTTCTCTTAATAAATTGATTTTCTGCCTGATTTCTAATTCAAATTAAACATTACAGATAAAAATAACAATTTTGCTTAGAAAATACTATCTTGGGGGTTTGAACTCAGCAATTGCTTTTGTTTGTTTAAATGTAAAATGCTCCAACTCTTTCTTTAGGATTGAGAAGGGAATTTCTAAGTGTGTCTAGTTGCAGAGCTGGGTGGCTATGTGATTTAAACTGTTTAAAGATAAAATGATTATTGTTTTGTTGTGAACCTGCTTCCTCTTTCTCATGTGCCAGATGGTGTTATATTATGAAATTATATAGAAATAGCTGAAAGATTAAAAATGGGCTCACATTTTAAAAACATAATTGTAATTGTAGTAATAATAATAATTTTTAAAAACCTCTTTCATAATTCTTACCCTATGCCAGGCACTGTGGTAAATAATTTATACAAATTATCTTATTTAATCTTTGGAACAATCTGATAAAGTAGGCTGTTCCAACTTTAAAAAATAAGAATTTCCATCCTGAAGAAGAGACAGTTGAGGCCAAGGAGATTAATAAACTTGCTAAAGTCAAAGCTTATGATAATGAAGCTGAGATTCCAACCAGCATTCTAGATCTAGAGTCCAACATTTTAACCTATATTCTATGCTACCATGTTAGCAAGTAGCCAATGCTTTTGTATCTTAAGAGTATTGGAAAAAGAACTAAAATCCAAATTTAATTTGAGGTCAAAAAGATGACCCTTTGTGAAGGATGACAACTAGACTTTTGGTGATTACTTTTTAGTCTATACAGGTGTTAAATTACAATATTGTACGCCTGAAACTTATATACTAATTTTATCTAAAGATAAAAAAGATAATTTTTTTGTTCATATGTAAGCATGTACTCAGTATTCTAAATTCACATGCTTATATTTTCATCAAAAATAATTTAATAGCTGAGTAATATTCCATTGTATATATGAACCAAAATTTCTTTATCCAGTCATCTGTTGATGGGCATTTAGGAGTCCTACCATTTGCAAAGACATGGATGGACCTAAAGGTTATTATGTTGAGTGAAATGAGTCAGACAGAGAAAGATAAATACCATATAATTTTACTTACATGTGGAATCAAAGGCACAAAAAAAAACAAACTAAGAAAAAATGGACTCACAAATATAGAGGATAATCTGGGGATAGCCAAAGGGAAGGGTGTTCAAGAGCTAGAAGAATGGGGTGAAGGGTTAAAGAAGTACAAATTAGTAGTTGATAGATGGTCACAGGAATGGGGAGCATGGCATAAGGAATGCAGTAATGGCCAGGTGGAGAACCAGAAGAGAGAAAGAGCAATTTGGGGTATCATCTCATAAACTGTATAAATGTCTAAGCAATGTACTGTATAATTGAAACTAAAAAAATTTTTAAAAATAATTTAAAATAAATTTTTAAATAATGTACCTTCCTTTTTATGTTGAAACCAATGAAAAACTAAGATTACTAGAGGAGAGAGAAGGTGTTAATGCTAACTATTGGCTGATTGTTATTTAGAGCTTTATAATTATTTTCTAAAGGCAAGACTACTTAATTTCAGTGTCAACAATTGTTTAGCACTTTGCAATCAAGTAACAGCTACTTTCCATCTAGTGACAAAAGATGTGGCTATTGATATGATCTCATTGGTTGCTTAATGGGCATGATATCTTTATTTAGAAAGAAAAGTTAAAACATAATATAAGCAAATTGCTTGGCAAAATTCCATTTTATATTTTTTATTTATTTTGGGGTGGGCCCCGGAATCTGTTTTTAACAAGCACTAGAGAAGATTCTGATGCATGCTCCAATTTGAGAGTAGTGCCCTATGATGTCTGTTTCCTTTGACTTGAAACACTTAAGGGTTACAGAAGCAATTTTTATTGTAATGTTCTGAGTCTTTTCTTTAGATATGAGCATATTGTGTTTCACATGTGATAAAAAGCAAACAAAAGGGTCTGCAAACTAATGTTTACATAAAGATCCCAGCCCAATTTACATTAGAGAGTCAGCTTTGGTCTATATGTCTTAATAGTCTGGGTTTTGTTCTGCAAACCGATAGGATTTAGATCACTGATATTTTTAAAGTCTGATTTTTATGCTACTTGTATGTTATACTTATATGTGGTCATTTGTTGTGCATTATCAAGGTCTACCAGGTCCAGAAGGTCCCCGGGGTTTCCCTGGAAATGGAGGTATTAAAGGAGAGAGAGGAAACCCAGGCTTGGTGGGGCAACCTGGTTTCCCTGGCTTGAAAGGAGATCAAGGACCACCCAGACTCCAGGTAGGAAACGGAATACATTTTTGATGAGAAAGAGGTGTGGGTGTTGACAATCACAATGGGAATTCCAAGGTGCATTATTTTAATTAGCATTTACTGGCCAAGGCTCTATGCGTAGTTTACTGATGAATTACAAAGAAAGAAAAAGGCAAGTTTTCTATCTTCTTCCAATGAAAGGGACCTTGCTACCTTAAAGTTAAAAGGTGCCTCAAAAGATTTTTTACCTGGAGTCTTTGGTATGTATAGTATTTAGATTTGAGAAAACTTCATTTCAGGGAAAGCAAATTTATAAAAGGAGACATTTTTATCATAACATTGAACATGGAGTACATTCATAGGAAAGTAATTATGGTGAGTGGGGATATCTTAGACTTTGAAATTAGATAGAATTAGGGTCATATTTCAGCACCACTGTACACTTCTACTTTGTATCTATGAGGAAGACAGATTGACACTTTGGGTTTCTGTCTTAACCTGTAAAAAGGTAATAATAGCACATTTTCATGTCTATATTCATGTGTTTTCCACCTTTGTTAGAGTGATACAATCACATGCTTCTTTATGGATCCTTAAAGCATCCTCCATTTATTCAGGAAGATTGTTACTAGATTTTGTTAGGTCAGTGGGGGAAGGGCCAGCCAATGCCTGCCTGGAAACTCGAGCTTGATACTGGAATCCAATCCTTCTGAATAGGGCCCACCCTAAATCCCTAGGCGCCACCACCCTAATCCAGATGCTCAATTAGCATTTGATTAAGGTTCCCCACCTTATACCTCTACCCCCACATTCCCCTACCCCCACATAACCCCATAAAGGCTGCGCCCTCCCACCCCAGGGCACAACTTCTCTGGCCCCTCTCCTCTCAGGACCATGGACCAGAGAACCTCACCCAGGATCCCTCTCCCAATAAATGCTTGTTTTTTAAACTTCTCTCAGCATGTCACGTGTTTACCTTACAGATTTGGCAGGTGACACAATCTAGGCTCAATCTTTTAAATCTGGGGCTTCTTCATGTAGTAGAAAAATAAAAACATCTAAAGAAGTAAATTTTCCAAAAACTAACTTGTTTTTCTTAAGTCATCACTATTTTTCTAGACACCTAGACTTAAAATGTTAATTGTCTCTTCATTCTCTACTCACTCCCTATCTCATTTATTTCCCATGTACTTCCAGTTCACATGTTACTATGCCTGTTCAGGACCACCTGGTGTCAATAATTTATAAATCTAGTATTATCAAGTTCTATTCATTTTATTTTGTACAAGTTAGTCCTTATATTTGCACCTTTTATAATTTTTTGGAAATAATGTTTAAAATATAGAAAAATTGCAAGAATAGTGAATAACCTCCTGTGTATCATTTACCCAGATGAAGCAATTGTAACATTTTGCCCCATTTGCTGTCTGTGTTATGTGTGTGTGTAATTATATATTTTTTCTGAAACTTTTGAGAATAAGTTGTATCTGTCATGCCCCTTTACCACTGAATACTTCAGTTCATAAAATTTCCTAAGATTAAAGATTTTTTCATATAACCACAGTATAGTTATCAAGTTCAGGAAATTAAATATCAGTATAATACTTTTATATCTACTTTACATGTCCCAGTTGTATCAGTTGACCTAGTAAGACTTAATAGCATTTTTCCTTCCAAGAATAGATCCAGACCAAATCATGCGTAGTATTTAATTTTCATATCTCTTTATTATTCCTTAATCTGAAACAGTTTCTAAACCTATACTTTTCTGATCTTGCCATTTTTAAAGAAGTGTAACCTTTTCCCATTAAAAAATAGATTATTCCTTCTTTTGTCTGCTGTTTCCTCAGGATTGGCATCCCCAGCTGTAATACTACTTGAGTAATGCTGTGTCCTTCTCAGATACGGAGGACCACCATGTTCATCTGCCCCTCACTGGTGATTTTAATTTTGATCACCTCACCAAGTTGTTATCTGGTTAACTGTATGGTTACAATCTGCTCCCTTGTAACTAATAAGCAAAACTACAGGAAAACACAGTAAGGTCATGCAACTATACTGTTCTTCATCAAAATTTCAAAAATTCTCCTTAGATTTAATATACATTTATGAGTTTTGCCTCAACCAGTCAATACTGAGATAGTGGCAAATGATGATTTTTGAATTCTAGCACTACCTCCATGTATATCTGTCAGCCCTAATTTTAAGTGAGAGCCTCCATTCTCTAACATTTATTGTCTATTTATTATCAGTATGGGCTCATAAATTTTTTTGTTGTTCAATGATTTACAAATTGTTTTAACTCATTGCTTATTTTGATGCTCAAATTGTCCTAGATTTGGGAACCCCTTCAAGCTGGATTCTATGTCTTTCTGACATGCCTCTCTTCCCCCCACCTGTTTCTTTTTTTAGCATTTTTTTGCATTTTAACATAAGATGTTCCAGGCTTGCCCCTTTTTCATTCCCACTAACGAAAGCAGTATTGTCCCATACTTATTCTTCTTTTAGATCTATTTTAAAGTTATTTTCAACTTTCCTTATTCCCATAGTTTTCCTGGCCCTCAAATTAATAGGCCCTAATACATACATACATACATACATACATACATATATATATATTTTTTTTCTAATTCTTTCAGATGTTGTCATTTCTGCACATGTAATTCTAATCTAAACACATATCACTTCAGGGCTACACTAAAAAAAGAAGTATCTTTGCAAATGATGATAAAATAATAGCTACTATTTATTTAATATATACCACATGCCAGGTTTCTAAGTACTTAATGTGAACTATTTCATTTGATCTTTACAACAACCGCATGAAGTAGATACTATTATCTTCTATATTTACAGGTAAGAAAACTATGAATCAAAGAGGTTAAATAATTAGCTTAAAGAAACACAAGCTAATAAGACACAAGATTGGGGTTCGGATCCTGGAAATTTGACTCTAAAGCCAGTTCTGGGAATCACACTATACAGTATCACCTAAATCCTCATTCTTCACTCCCCATTTTTTTTCTAAAATTAATAATTTTATTTATTCAGGGTAATCCTGGCCGGCCAGGTCTCAATGGAATGAAAGGAGATCCTGGTCTCCCTGGTGTTCCAGGATTTCCAGGTATTTGAAGGGATGTTTTGAGGTTCCCATCTTTTACATTAAACATTCTTGGTACAAGATACCCATTTTCTGATTTGGCTGGGTAAATGCTGTGGTTCTGTTGTTTCCCTGTGCAATTGTATATACCTTCTCTGCAGGCATGAAAGGACTCAGTGGAGTACCTGGTTCAACAGGCCCTGAGGGAGATCCAGGACCTATTGGCCCCCCAGGTAAGACTTATTCTTCTATCTAGTTGTTTTACTAATCTTTCAAGCTCTTTATTTTATTAATATAATATTGAAAGCAAGCCTTTATGTTTAAGATAGATGAAGACCAACAAAAATGCTTCACTTAAATCTTTATTGACTGTTATACTAACTTTCCCATATTCAATTAAACAGATCACAAGAACAAATCAGATGGATATATTTTATGTTTTTAATAAGAAAATAATTTGTTGAGTGTTTGTTTTGCTGAGAGACTTATAGAGATTTCCTGTAAACTGGAATAAGTCATATGCTAAATTCACCTATTGGTTTAGTGGGCCCCTTGACAAGCACAACAAACAAGAACTGCAAATGATGTTAGAATCAGAATGGACTTGTTGGTAAATAGAATTTTCTTCTCTTGATACCAGTGTTCACAGATTTGAAATGAATTAGACTTTCTAATAACTGAGTCATGTTTCAAGACTTGAAAATAGGGACAATATGCCTACTTTTTCCACTGACTCTAAAAAAAAAATGTTTTATTCTCCTGAGTGAGATAATCCCTAGCATATTTCTATTGAGCATGGCAGCATTCTACTGCATGTAACTTGTTTCTCTCACACCAGTTTTTATCCTGACCGTAGGTCACTTTAGCATCCATCCCTTCTGACCTTTCTCTTCCCTACTTTTAAATTTATGTGTTTTGCCTCTTAGGTCTCCCTGGATTACCTGGTCCTTCAGGACAGAGTATTATAATCAAAGGAGATGCTGGTGCTCCAGGGGTCCCAGGCCAACCTGGATTTCAAGGTCTACCAGGACTACCAGGACTTCAGGGGTTGCCAGGTTCCTTTGTAGATCTTCTCTTTAAGCTTTATTTGAGAAAATTAATGTAATTCTCCTTTCTCTTGTCAGAGCTTATCTCTTAAAATAGGAGTCTCAGCAATTGATAGAATACAAAACCACCAGAATCCTATTTCCTTTTTATTTTTATTTTTTGAAAATTTTAATATCTCATACTCTTATTTCTTTTAGGACCAGTCAAGTTTCTTCTAGTTCCTCCGGGTATTCTAATTTGAATGACTAGATTAATGTTGTTTAAAATGTTGTAATGAAATTAATTTATATTTAAGACCTGGTGCTTCCTGTATTTCAGCTACCAGAAGGATAGAAGGCTGATTTGTTGGGTAATCAGTTCCCCACTGTGAGACCCCATGATTTTTAAATAAATCCTTTCTAGTTGGCCATTTGGTTCCATATTTAAAGCCAACTTTGATTATTTTTAAAAAGTTAAAACTAGTCTTTCTATCTTATTAAATGATTAAGTAGCAAGCTTTCCATAAATAAAATGTATGAGGCTGTAACAGCCTTACCTGTGGAGCGATATAACAAAAGTTGGGTCTTACACTCCTGTCTTTTTCTGAAGACAAAGAAAGCATAACAATCAGTATAGGAATCTCCACAGAGGCAAATGGATTGTTTAAAACTAATGCTAAATCCTTGCCTGCTGCTCTTGTCCTGGGTTTGAACTATTCCTTTATTTGGATTAAAAACAAAACCAGATTATGAATTTTATGATATTCAAGGACCTTAAATATAATTCTGTCTGGATGTTGAATTATTCTACTTACGTTTCAGAATGTTATTTATTTTTCTCCTGTAGGCCCTATTGGCCCTCCAGGAGATCCTGGATGCAATGGTCTCCCTGGCTTTGATGGTGCAGGGGGGCGCAAAGGAGACCCAGGTCTTCCAGGCCAGCCAGGTGAGACCATTGAAATACTGCTGCTACTAGACTTTAATTCTGGGAGATATCTGGACATATGATATTAATTTGGAGCTATGAGAGCCTCTTCAGTTAATGCAGCTAGCTAATGAATCTGTTGCTAAGAAGCAGATACAAGGAGATTTGCCAGTATAAGAGAAGCACAGAAAGGTTTTTATTTATGTGTTTAGAGCACTGGAAAACCCAGTTCTTCCTTAAAATGGGGATTTTCCAGATGCTCATTGTATTTACCTATGCTGATAATTTTCAGTGTATGTCCCATGACCATCTTGAAACTATTATGAATCCTTCCACATTTGAAAATATCACAGTAGAGTACCATTTTCCCCATAAATTTTAATACGTGTAATTGTGAAATTTAAGTGGTTCCCATAGAGCTTTGGGAGTTAGAGTGCCTTCTTATACTGAAATAGCAAATTGATATGCAGATTTTTGAGGTCACTCATTAATAGGTGCTCCTGATAATATTATATTGGTATCTACTATATTTCTAATCTGTACTCAGCCTACTTCCAAAATAATTTGAATCTATTTACAATAAAAAATAAAGATAGCCAAAATAGAAATATAATATTAGAAATTCAATAGATTTTTAATATATATTAACAACTCCAGATAATATAAATATAACTCTAAATAATATAAACATAAAATGTATGTATTGACTAAAAATATCAGTGGCAAGATGGCAGTTATGATACCTATGGCATTCCTAGAACTAACACCTTGCCATTTCATTAACTTCATTTCTAGGGAATTAAGTAAGTTAATGTCCTCATCATCACATATGGGCATTACCATGAAGTTTCCCCAAAATAAAAATATATACACACAGTGGCCAAAGGCCTGTGCATAAAGAGAACTTTTAAATGACCTCAAATCAAGAGGATAAATTGAGAAAGGGAACCAGTTGTAGATTCAAAATATAGATATTTTTAAAGGCTTCTTTAGAGTGCCCAGCCTATTCTCAAAACAAAAAGGTATGCTTGAAAATAATTCCCCAAAAGATTCAAAGGAAAAATTTTTTCACCACTTAAGCTGGCAGACTGATCACAACCACACCCTCTGTTCTTTTTGATGAACAAAACAGCAGGCTGAAATTTTGGCATGGAGTTTTGACTCCTTAAGTACAGCAAGAGACTAGATAATATACAGACTCCCCAAATAAGCATCACTTCTTCGCATCTCATGTTCCATTCACACAATATTCATTTAGTGCCTTATTAGGCACTAAATCCCAGTAGGGAAATCCCATATATATATAGCTCTCCAAACCAGTGATATATGACAATGCTTTTATACATATTCTATATATATTAGCTAAATTAACTAATAAAATGATGGTATAATGTTTTGTCAATAGCCATAATAGTGGATCAGAGCTTACTTAATTGTGTATACTGGTGATTCCATGGAAATAGGTGCCCGTGGTATGGATGGTCTTCCTGGGCCAGATGGTTTGCAAGGTCCCCCAGGTCCTCCTGGAACTTCTTCTGTTGCCCATGGATTCCTCATCACACGTCACAGCCAGACAACAGATTCACCACAATGCCCACAGGGAACTGTCCAGATTTATGAGGGCTTTTCTCTCCTATATGTACAAGGAAATAAAAGAGCTCATGGACAAGACTTGGGTGAGATGACTGACATATTATTTCTTACTATGCATTTTGTTTTTGTTTTGAAATCCTGTTAAGTTCCAGAGTAGCCTTAGCCAAAGTGCATCTCTCTATTCTTTTGGGACTTCCAAACTGAAGACCAAGTCAAGGGCAGCTAAATATATTCATTATGAGTTTTAAATAAATAATTTTAACTTTAAACTCAAAGCATTAACTAGCCAAGTGTGAGGTACAATTCTTTGCCTAAAGCAAGGCATTATAGAAAGGGCCACATTTATTGTTAGCTTACTTATTAATGAAACAGATTCCCTGAACTCAGTACAGTATAACAGCTGCTTGAGTGGGCAGTGTTTATAACTAATGGAAGATAGTTTCCTCTTTTCTGACACTGGTATTCATCAAGTTGAAAGATAATTTTTGAAGAGAATATTGGTTTCTACATTAAATAAAGGTCATTGCTTAATTGTGCTAGTTATAATTCCTAAAATAAGCACCTCAGTTTTATATAGTATTATCAGAGCAGTTTAAAGTTATATAAAGCACCACATTTCCATGTAAAATCCACTTCATTTATTGTGTTTCCATCCATCCTGTCTATGCTGGGGTGGAAAGTTTGGTTAATAGGGAGCAGCTGGACTGGATGACTCTCAAGACCTCTTCCAATCCCCAAGATTTCTTTTTCTGGAATTTTGACTTTTGAATTTGAGGTCCCAGTGTTTGTTTCAGGGCTGTTTATGTTAGGGATCACAATCCCCTTTGCCTTCATAACAACATGAAAGAAGATATTCTGGTCTCCCAGATTCTGGGGTCTTTGTGGTAGGAGGCCTCCTGAGTATTCTTTAGTTGTGCTATTCTGTGAAAACAGTTCCGCAGCAACAGAGACCTCCAGAGGTCTGCAGTGCTTACTCTATTTCCAGGGCACATGGTCACACTTGCTGGGCACCAGGGTAGGCACATCCACTTACATGGAAGCCAGTAGTCACAGGTCATTTTATGAAGCCAAATAAAGTAAGAGTTTACCCAGCTACTCTCTTCTTCCTCTTCTCCTTTTCCTATTCTCCTTGCCATCTTTCTTCTGCTAATTTTCCTTCTCTCTTTTGCTTTCTTTATGTAATATCTTCTTTTTATAATTTTGCAATCAACAAATCTTTGTTGTAAAAATACTCTTATCTTTTAGATAATTCTTTCTAGCCTTCTCTGGTAAATTATTTCTCTTTTAGTCCATTCTCTCTTCACAGTCACAGTCTAATTTATACCCAGAATGAAGCTTGTAAACTTAAAAATCTTTAACCCATTAAGTCAGTAGGAACAATTAAAAGTTTTTGAGCACCATGAGGTTAAAAAGTATAATGCAAAGATCAAATGGGATCTGCTATCCATTATGCCACTATAACTTTTCAAAATGTATATGTTTGGTCAAACAAGAGCTGTCATAGATGCATTCAGACTTGGAGACTACAAACTAGCCCTGACTTGGTTACCATTTAAGCCTCAGAAGTAGGAAGGCCAGGAGAGGGCCCAAGATCCCAAGGGTAATCCTGAATAGCAGAGTGTCTGCTGGAGCTCACACAAGTATCAATTGATGGCTAAGCAAAAATTTAGAGGCAGCTAGAGCTTTGATGTTGACACAATCACATAAATACATGGTTTGTATTGAATTAATGAAAGGATATAGTATATTAAAAAGAGGGTGGAGGAAACAGATTGAATACTAAAACTGTTCTGTCTGGGAGGGAAAAAAGAACATACTAAGAACCATTAGTCTGTTACAGCCTTATAATTTTAGAATACAGGAGTCATTATGAGTTCATGAGATCACCCTCTCTTCAAAAATTTGGAGACTCTGATCCAGAATTCTTCATCAGTATGGGTGGCCTGCAGCACAGATGGAACTAAACACCCTTGATCTCATCATTATGTGCCTTACTTGTATATACTTCTTTTTTTTCTCTTCTTTATGAGACCAGGGATATTTCCAGCTCTATTCCTAATTAGGCAGTAATATTAGTTTTATTTTTAAATTACTTTATAATTAAAAAGCACTTTTATATTTATTATTCAATTCTATTTTCATAAGTATGATCAAGAAAGACACAGTACAAGTATTTTTTTTTCTTCATTTCATACACACACACACACACACACACACAAATTGGCTAAGAGGTTAAGTGACTTATTCAAAATCACACATTCAGAAACTGATGGAGATAAGAATTGAATCTAATACCTGCCAATTCTAAATCTATTTACTTTTTCAATTGTGCCAGTTTGTTGTTTACTTTCACATGATCTTGAGTCAGTTACCTCTTTCATAGCCAGTTTTTTCTTCTGAAAAAAAAATTATACTAAATAAAAATTTTCAACCTGGGGAACTTTTGAAAATATTACTAGGCATATTCCAAACTTATTATATAAAAATCAGCAATGAATCTGAAGATCCACCAGGTTTAAGAATTATTGGTCTTTTATCACTCATTTTCAGTCTGAGATAAGCATACCCCTTTGGACACATAAAGAATTTCCAAAAGATATACAGGCATAATTTTAAAGGAATCAATTTTCAAATCTTCAACTTTCATGGGTACTTTCTCCTAAAGTTGCACTGCCTGTGTATATGCTTTGTATAACCCCCTTTCCCTCATCCCCTTTCACTATCACCCATCTCCCACTTTTATGCAAGAATCATACTATGGCACTTTGCCTTGAAGCATGAAAGCCTCTGAAGGACAAATTCAGAGAGACAATTCAAAATATTTGTTAAAATCTCCATTAATTGAGCCTCTATAATTCACTTTTAATTCATCTCATTAAGAAATTTATTTCCAATAAAAGTTTACTTTTTATGTTTAGTAATGGTCAAAATTTATAATATCTATACTTTATTATTTGTGAATTAATAATAGCTAAAATAATGAGAATGACAATTTAAAATAAAATATTTAGCATATAAAGCCTTATGGTCACAGAAAGTTTTTTAAAATTATTTTAAAATTTTTGCTTTAGAGAAATATGATAGGAAGTCAATTAAAGACTTTCAAAAATAATAAATACATTAGGACCAAGCTGTGAGAGAAGTAAAATGGAAATATAATTTTCAAATGAAAAGGAGCATAAATAATTTCCAGTTGTTTTTTGTTGCTGTCATTATTGTCTATAAAGTTTAACTTAAAAAATGTTTGACAGTTAAGTTTGAAGAGAGGACAATGAGCACTTGAAATTTTTAGCATCATAAAATGCTTTTATTTTTTGAATATTTTTACAGAAATCAGGCATTAATTTTGAAAGAATAATTTCCAATTGTTAAAGATGAGTTTATGTACTTTTAAAAATGTTTATTGTTAGGTTCAAATCATGACATTGTATACATTTAAAAGAGTGACATAAAAGTGTATTTCTAAATATAAATATTCAAAAGACACTAGAAATGATAACAGACAATGTTGAAATATGGTTTGCAAAGTCCCAGGCTCCGGTATTACGAAGTAGAATATAGAAGGGTGGGTTTGGAGCTGAGAGACAATAGCTAATAACTTAATAACTGGTACAGTATAAATTTAAATTTTTGATGAAACATTTTAAATATCAACTTTAAAATGTGTGAGATGCACAACATTTTTTATCATTCTTTTATTAATAAATGAGAAAAGAAAGGCCTGATCACTGGTAGAGATAAACTCTATTGCCCCTACAAGCCCAGAAATCCAAATGCTCTAGATTCTTTTTATTTTTTTCCACTCACACCCTTCCTTCTTATTTATTTTTTTTCCTTTTTATTATTCACAAACCTGTCTGTGGTCTTTGTGCATATTGGGCAACACTACAGTTGTCCATAGGCTTAAAGAGATTGCAAACCCACAGAAGATCCACACTGGGGATGTCTTAGAAGAAGAGAGAGAAGTCTGGAGAGGAAATATCAATATAATATTATAAGGACTCAGTGTATACCCTTCACTTGTCCACAAGAAATCATAAAACACCATTGTTTATCAAATGTATCACCAGTTCAAAAACAGTGTTTTTGGAACATAAAATGAGCTACCATAATAAATGTCTACATAAATTGTAAGATATAGCTTGATTTTAGGCATTTTAAAATGTAAGTAAATGTACATCTTATAATTGAAGGTTTAAAGTAGCATTTATTGTTACATGGGCAAGTTTTTCTTTAAAAGGTTGTTTGTTGGTGTTTTAGAATAGACTAAAGTATCATCATGATGCAGTCTTTTATCTTTTTCTTCCCAATTCTTCCTAGGAACAGCCGGCAGCTGCCTTCGCCGCTTCAGTACCATGCCTTTCATGTTCTGTAACATCAATAATATTTGTAACTTTGCTTCAAGAAATGATTATTCTTACTGGCTCTCCACTCCAGAGCCCATGCCAATGAGCATGGAGCCCCGGAAGGGCCAGAGCATCCAGCCATTCATTAGTCGGTGAGACATTGATATAGTTTTGACTTTTACCAATTCCCAGTTAGTTAAGCTAGTCAGAAATGAGTCCAAAGCTAATAATATGGTTATATTTCTCCCAGGTTAAGTAGAATAGATGTGTCTTTATTAATATTCAGTTCAGTATTTAGTTTGATCCATATTTATTGGTGATCTGTTTTTGACCCAGCTTCATGATATACATAGTGTAATATACAGAGAGTTTACATGTAGAGCCTAGTCATTAGACAAATATATGTAAATTAATCTAAAATATATCAGGTTTGAGCTAAGTGCTACAATAGATCTAATAAAAATGTTATGAATGCATAGGGAAAAGGATCCTTAATTTCAACTGGAGAGTTCTGAGATGACTTTATGGAAGAAATGTGTTTTGAACTGGCTAGTCCTTGAAGGACGGGAAAGACTTGAAACACAGGCGGTCTTTATAAAGGGAAAGTACAGACTAGACAGAGAACATGGGGGTGGGTAGTAGATTGATGTGTTTAGAATGTAGTTTTTAAATGTTACAAAGGGAGAAGAGATTGGATAGTTAGCTTAGACCCAGATGGTAGAAGGCAATTGGTGTCAGATTTTAGTTTGAAATTCGTCTGGTATATAATGAAGAACCATGATAAATTCCTGAGCTTTATTTCAAGGAAGATTACAGAGCCATTGGTGAGTAACATGTTACAGAGGGGTTAGTCCTGAGGTAGAGAGATCAGTTAGATTGAATATATTGCTATAATCCTGATAGGAGTGGATTGGAACTCTCAATGAGAGACATGTGTCACATTAATAGAATAAGACAGGAATTAGTAGTTGATTATCTATGGGAAGGAGGAAGTGATAACTGAAGTTTGGAGCATGAGTAACTAAGAGGAGGGTGGTACCATTAATAAAGATTTTCTAGAGTTTTGCCATTTTAGAACACTAGTTTTTTTTTTCTTTTAATAAGTCTTAAGTGTTTTTATTATTTTAAAATTATTTTATTTTTCAATGAGAGTTGACATTCAATATTTCATATTAGTTTCAAGTGTACAGCATAGTGGTTAGACATTTATATAATTTAGGAAGTTATTTCCCCCATTAGTCTAGTACCCACCTGGCACTATACATAGTTATTACAATATTGTTGACCATATTCCCTATGTTGTACTTTATATCCCATGAGTTAGAACTCTAGTTTAACTTGATCTCCTAAGCATATTAGATATTGCCATTTTTATTCTTATTATGACCCAATTTATCTAGGAATCCAGTAACCCTATAGGATGAAACATTGGAAAGTCTAGTTTCTTTGACATTGAATATAAAGGTTAAACCTAGTCCAGCTTCTCTTCGTAGCAAATTCAGGGTGCCCTTTTAAATATATTTGCCCATATTATTTGGGAATTTTTTGTGATATTTGTCCATCTCAACTTTTAGAAGTTAAAAGTTCTCTAAAGATATTCCCTATTTTGTAGATAAACTTTCCCAAATTGGTTCAGTATTTCAAAGGTCCCTTCATATTCTTTATGAAAGACTTGGTTGACTCTGCTGCTGTTTTACTTGATTTTATAGATTTAAGACACATCTCTAAGTACCTGGATCCCTGCCCAGGGTTCTGGATATGTAGTACTTCTCCAGATAGGCCAAATGGTTAATAAATATCTTTTGGACCAAAAATAATAGATGGGGGTTTAAAAAGTATGTTTCTTATCTTTTCCAGTTTACCAGACATTGTTCATACCACAGTTTCAGCATTACTAAATGTCTACCTTCCAGTTGGGCACTTTGACAGCAAATAGTATGTGCAATACATTAAGCCAAACTCTTACAGCAATTATGGCATTCACTATTGTAATTATGAATTTAGGGCAGAATAGAAAATAAAAATGCTATAGCAGTGATTCTGTATTTTCTTTAAAAAGCTTCCAATTTTTATTTATAACTTTTTATGTACACTGGGAGACAGGGCTTATGCAAAAGCAATCCTCAAGGTATATTTTCTCCTTATTTTCTGAGCATTGAAGACACTTTAATATGCTTCTGTGCCATGAAGGCTTCCAAAGAAGGACTGCTATTTCCCACATACTCACTCTGTAAATTGTGTTCCCTCTTTCTTTCCTTTACTAGATGTGCTGTGTGTGAAGCTCCAGCTGTGGTGATTGCAGTTCACAGTCAGACCATTCAGACTCCTCATTGTCCTCAGGGATGGGATTCTCTCTGGATCGGTTATTCCTTTATGATGGTATGAAACACTCTTTCATGTCTCTGTCTTCATATCCATCAGATCTACATTTCTTCCCAATAGGAGGAATCCCTGTCATTTGCATAGTAAGAGCTTGACCTCAACTAGCTTCTGTCCAAGCACTTTGTTCCCCCTCAAACATTTTCTAGAACATATTTTTATAATCTTCCTATTGCTTTTGTTGAGTGCCCTTGGTGTAGTTACTATTCTTTTACCTCTCACTCTATTTCCTTCACTGGATTTAAATTTTTGGCCATCCTCAGCACATATATTTGGGTACTCACTAAGGTATTATATCACATGGGTGTTGTGACACATTTTTTCTTGTCTTTTCTAGCATACAAGTGGAGGGGCAGAAGGCTCAGGTCAAGCCTTGGCCTCGCCTGGTTCCTGCTTGGAAGAATTTCGTTCAGCTCCATTTATCGAATGCCATGGGCGGGGTACCTGCAACTATTATGCCAACTCCTACAGCTTTTGGCTGGCAACCGTTGATGTGTCAGACATGTTCAGGTGAGGTGCTTAATAGCTTTAGTTTAGTTTAGGTCCTTAGCTTCCTTCAGAGATGCTAGGGAAAAGAGAGGCAAATCATGGATGGTTTATACCCAACAAACGTTAGGAATTTAGTGGACTGTGTCCTTTATTCTTGCTTGTTCTCTTCATATACCTGACTCAGAACAGAAAAACAGACTTCGCTAATTTTAGGTACACGTGGTTTGAGATGGCTTGGTAGTAATTCTTCAGTAGCAAAACAAACAAAGCAAGAAAAGGTCATGTGACCTGCTCAAAAACAAGTGAGCAGCTGTTCAACAAGATTGAGACTATCCCAGATATTGAATCTGTAATCTGTCTTCCCTCCTGCAATCCAGTGAACTCTTTTCCCAGGATGTTTTCAAGTTTCTCATCCAAGCATTTAAATTAGACCACACATAGCACATGTACCTCAGGATCCTTTGTTCTATTAGAGTTTTTTTTTTTCAGTTTAAATTTATTTTTATATGTTGCTCTTTTGAATTATCATCACTTAATATTTTATTATGTATTATCTTTATGCATCTTATGTATTATGTGTTATCATTTATTCATCAATTACTCAGATCCCCCTCATTCTAGGACTATTAGAAAAATGTACAAGAAAAAGAGAGGAAGAGACAAATAGGCAAAGGTAATAATGGTACAGAAAAGAGTCATAAAAATAACTACCAGTAATGGCTCTTAGGCCATACCAGTCTCTGCACTAGATCATGTTGTTCAAAAGTTAACCATTCAGTCATCAGGATAGCTTCTTAAACACAAAAAGAATATTTGAGTGTGAATTTTAATCAATAATAGAATTGAAATACCAGAAAAGGCTAATCTGATAGTTTTGTATCTTATTTCACAGCAAACCTCAATCAGAAATGCTAAAGGCAGGAGACTTGAGGACACGTATTAGCCGATGTCAAGTGTGCATGAAGAGGACTTAACGTTTTGAAGAATTACTTGTGTGTTTTTAAATGTGATATAAATATAAAATTCCCAGGGTGCAATGTCTCACTCTCCCAAACATTACTACTCCTACCACCAATGGTGCTAGTATATATGACCAAGAGGATATGATAACTAGTTACCATGAAGATTCAGATGTACCTCAGCAGTGTGTGAGAGCAAGGTCACTAGTATTTTTCTGTGAAAGAAATAAGAAAAATAAATTTACTTTTTGGGTCCAGAATGATTTTTTCCAAGGATTATGAAATGAAAATTATGTATTTTGCCCAGTAACTAAAAAGGCACATCAAATATTCAATTAAGAGAAGAATCACACTGAGTAAAATGAAAGACTATATTTTGGGGGAAGAATTATTTTTCATGGTGCTACTAATTCTACTGTATCCCAATTTTTTAATATAAAAGTATTAAGCTTTATTTTGTTCTGTAAGTAAAGAATTTGTATATTGTGTAAAGCCTTTTAGCTCAGAATGTTGAGTCATTTAAATGTGACCTGATATGAGTCACTCTTCACAGAAAAAGTAGGAAAACCTAGAATGTAGACTGCAAGATTTTATATCCATGTTTATCAAAGTGAGAGAATTTATGTTATTTCATCGAGTTACTATGAAGAGTAAATTAATTTTGAGTTTTATCCCATAAGTTTTTATTTGACTTTTTAAAATGTAGGTCATTTTTAGTCAGTTTAATTATAATTTTAAGTGTTTATGTTACACATCAAATTAAAATATCTAATGAGGCAATTTATTTTTACTGTATTCTCCAAGACACTCATACCAGATGCCCCTGGTTTTAATGTTTCTTACATAGTGTTTTTGCTCATCCTTGACTACCAAATAATTTCGAGAAACAAAAATGTACAAAAAATTGATGTTTCTTTTCCCTGTGCTTCTTATGTAAAAATTGTTCTCCTGTGGTCTCTGCTTATACAAGAACTGGGAACACAATATTTAATATCCTCTCTTCAATTACAAACCCAATTGATGTTTCCTATTTTTTATTCTAAACATTTTATTATAAATAGTAATAGAACACCTTATTTCCCTAATGTCATCTTCTCACTTAAACATTTTTAACTCATCAAAATCAATTTAATTAAAGATATTATATGTTGTAAGAATGGTTTGTTGCATATCTCTTCAGCATATGTGTAAAAATATGCTCATTTACAAATAGACTACACACTACACATCAACAAGTAGTCTCTTCTCAGAGAATCATTTAGAATAGTGCCAAACCAAAAGAGGTTTCTGCAGACTTTGATCACTCTAATAGCTGATAGAAAATGTACAGTAATATAAACATTTTTCAGTGAATAAAACAATGCATTGTAAGGTATTTTTGAGATAATAAATTTATTAACAACATTGTATTGATCGCTGAAAAAGGAAACAGAAGTACTTTCTATTTGGGGGAGAATTCATTAATAACGTTCAAAGCAGAATAGTGAGTTAATATTCCTAATGGTTAAAATGAACACATGTAGCTCTCTAAAATAGTTGAGGTCTTGCTAAAAGTAAGATACATTAAAAGCCTCTATTATAAAATTTGCTATAGCTAAAAGATGAAACAACCTAAACAATTTTGAGAATTTTAGACTCTAATATGAACCCATGCAAAAATCTAAAGCTTAAAGTCTATAGTGGTAGAAGTTAGGCTCTAAACGATGGTAATTACCTAATAATACTATTGATTTGAAAAACCAGCCAATTACAAATTCTACTTTTATTTTTTCATGTACCCACATGCATGAAAACACTAATGAGTAATTGTAAATGAAAATGCCAGTTATATCACATAGATTTTTCTACAGGCTGTACACACAAAGGTTGCTTCTTGAGTTACAAACACTAATACCAGAGATTTTGCTGTTGGTAGCTTTCTCCCTCATTTTTATTTGGCTGAAAACTTTGACTCAAAAAGAACCTCATAACATTTTAATAATGGTGTGTGCTGCTAGTTTATTTGTTTCTTAAATTCCCTAACAATCCCCAGCCCTGCTTTGTTAAGGTACATGAACTCAATTCATTCCAAGACTTTAATGTTGTTTACCCTCCCTTGCCATTGAATATTCAAAGATTATTCTTGATATACCTGCTCTAGTAGTTACCTATAGTGAGTTCTGCGGTCTTACAGTTAATTGTCACATAGGTGGGCACGAATGAACTGTTTTGCTTAATCAGATAAAAATAATTATTACATGTACCAACAAATGATTATACACATACCATGTTGCTGTCACACTCATCACTTCCAAGCTTCCAAAAAAGGTTTTATCTAACTCCTTGTGATTGTACAGTTTCTTTTCTCACCCAGCCAAATTTGAAAAACACTTTCTATTTTTTTGTAGTTCCAGTGAGGTTCTTTGTCTTTACTGGCATATTTACTTGAAAACTCACTGTTCATGCCAATCCATCAGAAGTTTATGCATATGTTAATCACTCTTTCCTATAAAAATAAATCAGAACGTGTAATGATTTGTTGAGGTCTTTTTTTGATGGAGGTGGTAGAGTTGTCTAAAGCCCTGCCTCAGATTCCTTGTTTAAAGCTTCATGTATTCTTTCATCCGCATAAAGATCAATAGCAAATATTTGAAGAAGTGGCCCAGTTTCCCAATGTCTGCATCCAAAATAACGGACAGCTTTGCTATCAAAGATTCTCTTGTCTGATTAGATTCTCTTGTCTGATTAGGAGTTGACTATGGTATACTTCCCATGCCTCTCAACACAGAAGCAAAGAACAATCACTTTTGTTTGGCCAGGATTTTAGTTGTCTCCTTTAGCAGAACTCTTTATTCTCAGGGGGGACTATACAACCATCTTCATCTCTAGGCAGCTCCAAAATAAATTGAATATTATTTTTAAACCATATGTAATTTCCATTTTAAAGAACTGGTTTCTAGAGTGTATTCAGGATGTTTGGAAGGTTTGTATGGTGGAAATACTCATAAATTGTGACCCTGATGGAGTAAATCTGGATAGGCCAGTTTCCCAAGTTCTACAGTAAGAAACGTTCATTAGATACTTATTAGCTGTTGGCACCATAATAGATAACCATTCAAATTCAACACAACCAGAAAAATATGTAGTCAGTATAATATAGTCCAAAGAGGAGGTATGCTATTTGATCTTTGACTACCAAATCTTACCAATTCTTTCACACTAGGATAGATCATTGGGCTTTTGCTAGCAGTAGCTGTCAGGGGGAAGCTGGCTCACCAACCTATTCCCTAACACATGGACAGGCTAAAATCACATTTATGTAACCTTAATTCTGTATTCCTCTCTGATTAGATGACATGCCCAACACCCAATTCCACAGGATGACAAATTGTTGACATTATACAATTTATGCCAGATGTGCTCTGTTTTCCTCCTCCAGATTCACATGGCATTTTTTTTTTTTGCCCTGCTTACTGCCCCAGACAGTTCCTGTGCTATCTGGCTTCTGGTTTGGTTCAATCAATGAGCTGTCCCCAGCAGGATAGCCCAATGAGGGACAAGAATGAGGTTAGGATATTTATTTTTATGGGGCCTAAGGGTCGCCTTAGGTTGTTTTGTGCTCCTCAATTTATCCCCGCTCCTCTCAAGATGACCTGCTTTTAATGATCTCCACCTCTGATTCCAGTAACTTCATCTCTTCAGGTCTGTGTTTATGACAATAAGTCTGCTGCTCTGTGCTGCTAACCCTGGATTCCTGCACTATCTTTGGTGGTTTCTCTTCACTACACCTATATCTTTCTAACTAAGCTATTTTCAAATTATTCTAATTTAAGTGTGTTGCTATTGATACCCTGTCTGCTATTGATACCCTGACAAATGCATAGCTGCTCTGGTTTCCAAAATTTAGTGGTGGTGCTTTATTCTATATGTGGCAAATTGAAGGTAAATTGATAAAATTGACATGCATGATTACCATTTCCACTTTGAACTGTGGGATAAGCTAGCAGAAATATGACTTAACATCACTTAATCTAAGACCTGGTTTACCAAGTTTTATTGGAAGTTGTGTCCCAAGGTTCTTACGGTGAAATGAGGCAAAATAAGTTCATTATGTTAGTAAATTATTTAGCTGTTTCTAAATGCTATCCCACTGTATCTCTAAAGAATGCATTTTGACTTCACCCCAGGAGGTCATTGGCTTGCTCCATCCTACTCCAAATCTCAGTTGCTTTGTTGGCAGAATAGATTCTAAGTACCAATAACTAACCTCTGAAAGTTTCAGAAAGAATATTCATAGTAGTACTATTTCTACTAGAGAAATCTACCAAGCCAGGTATATATACCTGTGCTTAGCAAAAAGAAACCAAAGTATTACTAAGCCAAGAAACAGACAATTTAAGTCATCTAAAATGAGTGGTTTTCTATCCTCAAGAGCCTCTGTGGATGGTGAGCCTGAAATACTTCAGATCTGCTTTCCTTCTGTTCATTGAGGGAACCAGAGCAAATACTTAGACTTGATATTACAGAAGATGGGACAGTCTCTCAAATCAAAGGCAGTCTGTGACTACTTGCTAATTCCAGCCGAGGCCACATGGAACCTATCAAAAAGTGAATAGACTTTCGTTTAAAGACATAATTGTCTAGCATAATTTCCTTGGGGCCAGTAAAGTACCAGTCTATCATAACCACAGGGCAAAACAGGTGTCATATCTTTGTGTCTTTCTCTGACACAATAATCTGACCCTTGTTTGAGCTCTAAGGAAGATTATCTCTGATAGCTCAGTAACAACAGGAGTAACGCCTTACATTTTTATAGTTATTCAAATATCATTCTTCACACATTATTTCGTCTGAGCCTAAATAACCCTGATGTAGTCAAACAGTGCAAGGATTGGTCTCCATTTTACAGGTGCAAAAGCTGAGCCTTAGTATACCTAAGTGACTTTCTAAAGGTCACAGGACAAGTTACTAAGTTCTTTTCACTCAAAATCTAATCATCTAGTCATGAAGATGCTTATATCGACTCAATCTTATATGGTGGAGGTTCTTGGCACTACAGGGGTCTCTGCCTCCTCAGAAGTGATAAACTGTGTGTTTTGAAAACCTTGGTTCCCAGTCAAGGGTGAGTTCTTTTCCCAGCACCATTGCAGCACCCGAGACACTTGGACACAGGGGACTTATAATGAATCCACTGTATCTTAGGATACTCTTGTCTGTCTGTATCTAAAGAAAACTTTGTGAATCTGTCCTGGTCCCCATCTCACAAGAGCTTCTTCCAGGATATTGAATCCAGAGGAGCTCCTGGAATTTGAATGTTCTGGTCTGCAAACCCTCCAGTGCTACTAATGTTCCAGTAAGGACCAGTGTATCTCTATTGTTATATAAACATGAAACCATGCAGATAATATTATCTATTGTAAACAATGTAGAAACTACTGTGTGGAGAGGAAATTTTATTAAAGGAAATTTTGTTATATTTCATTTACATTATTATACATGAACACACAGAGAAGTAACTTGATTTTGCTAACTATAACCTCCATTGGTCATATTTCACATGCAATAGTTTTCCTTATTTGGCTTCCTTCACACACAAAAAAATAGGCTGGGAATCAGATGAACAAACATCAAGTCAACTTGGCCAATTATGTGATTATTTATTAGATTAGAAAAGCAGTAAAGGTTAAAAATAAGTTTAAAAACATCTAAGGTAAAATAGGGTCCTGCTTAGCTTATAGTAATCAGTATAGTGAGAAGCCAGCCTTTGAGATTACTGGGTTCAAATATGTTCTTAAACAGACTATGTACTTTCAGATGTGGCAGCTTTTGCCCACTTTAAGGCCAGCAGCAGCACAGAAAACTCCCCTCCACCCAACCCATGAAGAGGAAAGAGATAGCAGCCTAAAGCCACTTTCACAAATACATCTTTTTTCTGCTGAGAGAAATCAGTATTTTCCTTTGATATCTCTGAGCAAGTAGAAACCGTCATGGACACATGACAATGTGCTAGGGCTTTCCTCATTACAGCTCTATCAGTTTTTCTTTATTTTGAAGATCTCTTATTAAGAGCATAAATATTTATGACTTTTATGTCCTTTGATGAAATGATCTCTATCACTGTGAAAATGGTAGTAACATGGTAAAGAAAATGTTCACTTTTTTTGCTCTGAAATCTACATAGATAGCAATATAGCCATCTAGTTTTCATTGTGTTAGTGTTTATATGTATATTTTTCCATCATTTTACTTTTAATCTATTTCTATCGTCATATTTGAAGTGCATTTCTTATAGGCAGCATATAGTTGGATCTGCTATCTTATACAATCTAACAATCTTTGCCTTTTAGTATACCACATTTAATGTGGCCATTTTGGTTAGCTTTAATTCTGGCACCTTGGTATTTGTTTTCTATTTGTGCCATTTTCAATTTATTCACTTTTTAATGCCTTGTATTAGATTATTGGTCTGGTTCTATTTTATGTTCTTTGTGGCATATTAATTATAACATTTTGTTTAATTACTGTTTAAAGGTTTAAAGTGCATGCTTAATTTTTCACAATTTAACTCTTCATGTACATTTTTAAAATGTAACAATAATATACTTTCAATTTGCCTCTCCTGATCTTTATTCTATTATTTTTATATACTGTAACTTTAATGTCGTCAAACCACACTACACCCTTATTATTCATGTTTTAACAGTACATTTTCTTTTTTATTTTATATAACTCACATACCATAAAATTCACCCTTTTAAATGTATAACACAATGCTTTTAAGTATATTCACAAAGTTGTGCAACCATCAGCATCACTATCAAATTCCAGAACATTTTTATCACCCCACCAAAAACTCTATACCCATTTACAATGACTCCCTATCTCCCTGCCATTTCTCCCTCCCCACACCCTTAGGCAACTACATTTTCTCTCTAAATATTAGCATACTCTGGACATTTCATATAAATAAAATCATACAATAAATGGTCTTCTGTTCCTGGTTTCTTTCACTTAGCATAATGTTTTCAAGACTCATCAATACTGTAGCGTGAGTCTGTATTTCATTCCTTTATTTTTAAAATTAAGGCAAAAGTCATATTAAATTAGCAATTTTCAAGTAAACAATTCAAGTGGCATTTAGTACATTCACAATGTGTTCAACAATCACCTCTATCTAGCTCCAAAATATTTTCATCATCCCAAAAGAAAACCTTATACACATTAAGCAGTTACTTTCTACTCCCTGAAGCCCCGGGAAGACATTAATCTGCTTTCTGTTTCTATGAATTTACCTGTTCTGGATATTTTGTATAAATGGAATCATACAATATGTAGCCTTTTTGCCTGGTTTCTTTAATTTAGCATAATGTTTTCAAGGTTCATTCATATTAAAGTCTGTGTGACTATTTTAGTCTTTTTTACATGGATATGCCAAATTTTATGTATTTATTTATTTAATTTTTATGATGAGTTTGGTTAAATACATCCAATAACTTTCAGCTGTATAATTTAACAGGAAGGCATAATATATATTTACACAGTGTGCTCACCTCCCATAGTTAGATTTCTTTCTGTCACCACATACGTGATCCCCTTTTACCCCATCTACCTCGCCCCTCCACCCCACCCCCTACCACCTGGTTGGAACTAGTCCAGAGTCCATATCTGTGAGTCTCTGTTTGTATGTCCTAGTCCCTTGTTGCTTTTAGGTTTATATCCCACATATAAGTGATATCATGTGATTTTCAACTTATTCTATCTGGCTTATTTCACTCAGCATGATTATCTCGAGGTCCATTCATGTTGTCAAAAATGGCAGTAATTCATCTCTTCTTATGGCTGAGTAATATTCTATTGTATATATGTTCCACAGTTCTTTATCCAATCATCTAGTGTAGGACACCTTAAATGCTTCCATGTCATGGCCACTGTGAATAATGCAGCTATGAACAGTGGTGTGCAAATATCTTTTCGAATATGGGGTTCCAAGTCTTCTAAGTTAAATGCCCAGTAAAGGGATTGTTGTAACATATGGTAGATCAATTCTGAGTTTTTTGAAGAATCTCCATACTGTTTTCCATAGTGGCTATACCAATTTGCAGTCCTGCCTGCAGTGTATGAGGGTTCCTTTATTTCTGCATCTTTTCTAATGTGTAGTATTTGTCCTGTATTGATTATAGCTATTCTAACAGGTGTGAGATGGTATCTCATTGTGATTTTGATTTGCATTTCCCTAAGAGCTAGCAATGTTGAGCATCTTTTCATACATTTGTTGGACATTTGTACGTCTTCTGCCCATTTTTTGATTGTAGTGTACAATCTTTTTAGTATGTTGCTGTATTCAGTTGCTAGTATCTTATTCAGGATGTTTGCATCTGTGTTCATGAGTGATTTTGGTCTGTAGTTTATTTTTTTTTCTGTTACCTTTATCAGATTTCGGTATCAGGGCAATATTGGATTCATAAAATGAGTTGTGAAGTATTGCCTTCTCTTTGATTTTTTAGAAGAGTTTGAGGAGAATAAGTATTATATCTTCTCTGAATGTTTGGTAGAATTCACTGGTGAAGCCATCTGGTCCTGGACTTTCGCTTTTTCGTAGGTTTTGATGATTGTTCCAATTTCCATGCTGCTGTTTAGCCTATTTCGATTTTGTAGTTCTTCTTGATTCAATCTAGGAAGATTGTATTTTTCTAAGTCTTGGTCCATTTCTTCTAGGTTATTAAATTTGGTATTATATACTTTTAAAAGTATTCTTGAATGATCTTTTGTATTTCAGTAGATGTCATTCACAATTTCCCATCTTTTTTCCTGATTTTGTATATTTCTGCCCTCTCTCTTATTTCTTTAGTGAGTCTAGACAGGGGGTTTGTCAGTTTTATTAACCTTTCAAAGAACCAACTCTTTGTTGCATTTATTTTTTCTATTGTTTGTTTGCTTTCAATTTCATTTATATCTGATCTAATTTTGATTATTTCTTTCTCCTGTCTTTAGAAATCATTTGTTCTTCCTTTTCTAGTTTTTTAAGCTGAAGCATTAGGTTGTTTATGTGGGTTCATTTTTGTTTTTGGAGATAGGCCTGTGATGATATGAGCTTCCTCTTATGACTGCGTTGGCTGTGTCCCAAAAGTATTGATATGTTGTACTATTATTATTATTAATTTTTATGTATCTCTTGATCTCTCTTTTTATTTCTTCTCTGACCCAGTTTTTTTTTTCAGTAGCATGTTGTTTAATCTCCATGTATTTGTGGTTCTTCCTGCTTTCCTTTTGCAGGTGATCTCTAGTTTTAAAGCATATAATACAGAGGATATGATTAGTATGATTTGATCCCTCTCATATTTGTGGAGGCTATCTCTGTGTCCCAGTATGTGGTCAATCCTTGAGAATGTTCCTGTGCACTAGAGAAGAATGTAGAAGAAGCTGTTTTGGGATGAAAAGCTCTGTAAATGTCAATTATGTCCAGTTGGTCTAATGTGTCCTTTAAGGATGTTATTTCCTTATTGGTTTTATATTTGTGTGATTTGTCCATATCTGACAGTGGGGTATTTACATCCCTTACTACAATAGTGTTTTGGTTTGTTTCTCCCTTTAGTTCTGTTAGTAATTGCTTTACATATTTCAGGGTTCCCTTATAAGGAGCATAGATATTAACAAGTGTTATATCTTCTTGGGGCATGATTTCCTTATCATTATGATATGTCCCTCCATACCTTTCTTTATCTTTTTTATTTTAAAGTCTAGTTCTTCTGATATTAGTCCTGCTACTCCCACTTTTCTCTGAATGCCATTTTCTTGAACTATTGTTCTCCATTTCACTTCAAGGCTGTTTTTGTCTTTGGAGCTGAGATATTTCTCCTGGTTGGGTTTTGTGTTTTGATCCATTCTGAAAATCTGTGATTTTTATTGGTGAGTTCATTCCACTTACATTTAGGGTGATTATTGAAATATGTGGTCTTCTTATAAACATTTTATGTTTTGCTTTCTAGTAGCTCAGTGTTTTCATTGGTTCCTTGTTCTTGTGTTTCTGTTTTCTTTATTTTGCTTGGGTTTTGTGGGTTATCCTGTTGTTTCTTTTTATTTTATGTTATATCCTTCAGCTTTTAATCTTTGTTGTCTGGTTATCATTACAAATATGTAAAGTATAGTTGTATATATACAATCTTTTATTTTCTTCTGTGGTGCTTTATCTCCATTCCCCTTTCTGAATTTGGGCTTTTGAATCCTCCCCTTTTAAGTCACTGTTTTCTCAATTTGTCCCTATGTATGCTGAACATTCATTACTATCTTTCTATAGCAATTCTCTTCTAATTATTTAAGCTTATAATGTGCTGCTGTTAGTGAGGGTTGCACTCCGCCACTTCTGCTTGCCTGATAATCACTTTACTCCTAATTATTCATTTTTTTGTAATTTTTTTTAGGGGAGCTGATCACTTTCAGTATTTCCTGTAGTTCAGGCCTTGTAGTGGAGAATTCCTTCAATTTGTATATTATTGGAAAGGACTTTATTTCTCCTTCATATCTTAAGGAGAGCTGTATACATTATTCTCAGAATATAATGTATATATTCTGTATACATTATTCTCAGCTGATAGTTCCTTTCACTTAATAATTTGAATATATTATTCCACTCCCTTCTGGAACAATAAGCAAATACAGTAAAGTTTTTGGATACAAAATCAACTTTCAAAAATTCATAACATTCCTATACTGTAATAATGAAGTGTCATAAAAATAAGTGGAAATATAATTCCTTTTGCAATTACAACAAAAAGAATAAAATACTCAGGAATAAATCTAAGGAAACATGTGAAAGACCTATATAATGAAAACTATAAGACCCTATGAAGAGAAATCAAAGACAATACAAATAAATGGAAATATATTTCATATTTTAGATTGAAAGAATTAACATAGTTAAAATCACCATGTTATCTAAAGCTTTATATAGATTTATTGCAATCCTCATCAAAATCATGTTGGCATTTTTTTTTAAATAAAACAAAAAATCATTAGATTTGTATGGAAGCACAAAAGACCATGAATTGACAAGGTCATCCTTAGAAAAAAAAGAACAAGGCTGGAGGCATCACTCTGCTTGACTTCAAATTATACTACAAAGTAACAGTAATCAAAATGGCATGGTACTGGCAAAAAAAAAAAAAAAAAACAGACATACGGATTAGTAGAACAGAATGGAGTGTCCAGAAGTAAACCCATATTTATATGAGCAAATTAGTTTTGAAAAAAAAAGCCCAAAACATACAGTGGAAAAAGGAAAGCCTCTTCAATAAATTGTGCAAGGAAAACTAGAAATCATCTGCGAAAAAATGAAACTAGACTATTGTCTATAACTGCACACCAAAATTAAGTCAAAGTGGATTAAGGACCTGAATATAAGACATCAAACAGTAAAATACACACGGAAAAACATAGAAATTAAACTCTAGGACCTTGGACTTAAAGAGGATTGTATGAATTTAACCTTAAAAACAAGGGAAGTAAAAGCTAAAATAAATTAATTGGATTACATCAAACTAAAAATCTTCTGTTCAGCAAAAAAAAAAAATTATCAACAAGGTAAAGAGACAATGATCCAAATGGGAAAATATATTTCCAGGCAATACTTCCAATAAGGACCTAATATCCAAAATATACAAAGAACTCATACAACTCAATTACAAAAACAAACAAACAAACAAACAAAAAAAAAAAAAAACACTTGATCCAATAAAAAAAAAATGGACAAAGGACCTGAATAGACTCTTCTCCCTAGAGGACATACAAATGACCAACAAATTTTTGAAAATATGTTCAACATCGCTAGCTATTAGGGAAATGCAAATCAAAATCACAATGAGATATCATCTCACACCTGTTAGAATTGCTGTAATCACAGGAAAAATAATAACACATGTTGGAGATGATGCGGAGAAAAAGGAACCCTCATACACTGCTAGTGGTACTACACATTGGTATAGCCACTGTGGAAAATATTATGGAGGTTCCTCAAAAAAGTAAGATTGATTTACCCTGTGGTTCAGCAATCCCTCTATTGGATATTTACACCAAAGTCTTAAAAGCCCATATCTGAAAAGATATTTGCACACTGATGCTCATAGCAGCATTATTCACAGTGGCCAGGATGTGGAAGCAGCTGAAGACTCCTACGATAGATGATTGGTCATGGTACTTTTATACAATGGAATATTACTCAAGTCTAAGAACATTTCAAATACTACCATTTGCAACAATATGGATAGACCTTGAGATATTCATGCTAAGCGAAACAAGCAAGACAGAAAGAGTGGGTAGGTGGGAGAGAGGAGTTAGACGATTTAAAGGGCATTAAATATGTGGTGACAGAATGAAATCTAGCTATGGGAGGTGAACACATAGTGTAAACATATATATGCCTCACTATTTAAGTGTACAGCTGAAACTTACTGTATTTCATTAACCAGTGCCACCATAAAAAATAAATTATTTATTAAAAAAAATAAAATAAAATGTGGGAGGGATATCTCATCTGCAAAGTTCCCCCCAGAAGAGCCAGGGGTCTCAGACCTGCAACAGGTTCCTCAGTCCAGAGTTCTAGTGCTGGGAAGAGAAGTCTTCACAACTTCTGACTTTGAAAACCAGCATATATTGAGGCTGAGTGATATATAGGGCCCCTGGAGTCCCAGACTTTCTCTTAAGGAGCTCATGTGCAGACTTACTCACTGACAGACTCACTCGTTCTGAGCTCCAGCACTGGAGAAGCAGATCATGTGGTACTAGGAACATATTGATAGGAACTGAATTGTGCAGCTTCAGGGCAAGGGCTATAAAAGTTGCTTTTTACCAGACAAAAGTTTGGGCAGAGTCCATGGTTTCTTTTTGAACCCTCTCCACCCTAGCATGCAGATGCAAGCAGCCACCAAGTCTGAGTCTCCAAAACCCTGGCTAACATTGGTCGCCTCACACTGGTGATTCTCTGAGATTTTGCCCCACTCAAATTGAGGGCCAACCTAAGTTGTTTCCAGGGGCTTTTCCATATAAACAGCCTGTCTTGGCTCATGCTTCAGACTTCTTTCAAATCTCTCAAAGGTTCATAAAAAGTAAACAAATAACATTTGGCCTCAGCATGCCCCATACCTCTTGCTGAGCAGTCCCAAGCCCAGCACTAGTGGCAGCCAACCTGCTTTTTGCTTGATCTCTAGAAGCACTTCTAAGCCCAGCATGGGCATCAGCCATCTGAGGATTTCTTGGTGTTTCATGCCAGGTGGTCTAAGGCAGGACAGATGCTGCAGCTAAAATGGCCTGTGACAGGGCCCCTCACTGGAGGCCCAGGCCTGCACTCCCAGTGGCTGGCTTCGGTATGAGCCAGAGCACCACCTGAGGTCACATCTGAGGACACACACCCAAAAGTCAGACAGGGCAAGCACCAGAGCCCTGTTAAAACTAATCTTGCTCTGTAGAATCAACTCCTGCACAAAAGCTCCTCCACTATTGTGATTGGACAGTCCTTACAACCAATCAGCCTGATGGTCAAATGCTCCCATTGATATGCAAACAGCAACCAAGGCTAAACTACAATGGAATGCACACATCACCTACATAAGGGACACACCTGGAACACCTAGCTCAGGTAACTAGGGAGACTGCACCACTGGGTCCCACAGAACAACAACTTATAAGGCCACTCTACTAAGACCAAGAGACATAGCAGTCCTACCTAATAAAAAGAAACAAACACAAAGAGGCAGAAAAATGGGGAGACAAAAAAACATGTCCCAAGTGAAAGAAAAGAGCAAATCTCCAGAGAAAGAACTAACTAAAATGGAGACATACAATCTACCAGATGCAGAGTTCAAAACACTGATTATAAGGATGCTCAATGAACTTAGGGAAAGAGTAAATGAACTCAGAACTTTAACAAAGAGATAAAAAAAAAAATAAATGGAGAAAATAAATTAAAATGAATCAGTCAGAAATAAAGGATAAAATAACTGAAATGAAGAATACATTAGAGGAATCAATAGATTAGATTAAGTGGAAGATCGAATCAACACTTTAAAAAATAAGGTAGTAGAAAGCACCCAATCAGAACAGTAACAAGAAAAAAGAATCCAAAAAAATATATATTTTTAGGGGCCTCTTGGACAACATCAAGCATATCAACATTCACATCATGCCAGAAGAAGAGATAGACCAAGAAATTAAAAAAACTATTTGAGAAAATAATGACAGAAAATTTTCCTAACCAAGTGAAAAAAATACACATATAAGTCCAGGAAGCGCAGAGAGTCCCAAACATGATTAACCCAAAGAGGTCCATACCAAGACACATCATAATTAAAATACAAAAGGTTAAAGATAAAGAAAGAATCTTATAAACCTCAAGAGAAAAACAATCCATTATCTACAAGGAAGCCCCCATAAGACTATCAACTGATTTCTCAACAGAAACTTTGCAGGCCAGAAGAGATTGGCAGGAAACATACGAAATGATAAAAAGCAAGGACCTACAACTAAGATTACTCTATCCAGAAAAGTTATCATTTAGAATCAAAGAACAAATGAAGATCTTCCCAGACAAAAAAAAGCTAAAAGAGTTCATCACCACCAATCCAACATTACAATAAGCGTGGGAGGGACTTTTTTTAAGGAGAAAAAATATATATATATATACACACACACACATATATATGTATATATATGTATATATATATATGTGCGTGTGTGTGTATATATATATATATGTGTGTGTGTGTGTGTGTATCAAGAATATAAATAATAAAATGGCAACAACCACATACCTATTAACAATTACGTCAAATAAAAAGGATCAAATGCTCCAACCGAAAGATAGTGTGGCTGAATGGACAAAAAACAAAAACAAAAACAAAAAACATATGCCACCTATGACTCATTTCAGATTGAAAGACACACTCAAACTGAAAGTAAAGTGATGGGAAAGATATTTTATGAAAATGTAAATGAGAAAAAATCTGGAGTAACAATACTTATACCAGACAAAACAGAGTTTAAACTGAAATTCTATAAGAAGAGGAAAAGAAGGAACTAGGAATCCCATTTCTGGATATTTATCCAAAGAAACCCAAAACACTAGTCCTAAATGACACATGCATCCATGTTCATTACAGCATTATTTATACTACCAAGATATAGAGGCAACCTGGGTGTTCATCAATGGATGAATGTTTAAAGAAGAAGTGGTACATATATACAAGGGAATGTTACTCAGCCATGAAAAGAAATGAAACCTTGCCATCTGCAACAAAATGGATGAACCTAGAGGATACTGTGCTGAGTTGAGTAATTCAGACAGGGAAAGGCAAATGTGATATGATTTCATTTACAGGTGGAATCTAAAGAATAAAACAAACAAACATAAATACAGAGAACATTTTGACAATTGCCAAATGAGAAGGAAGTTGAGGGTGTGGGTGAAAATGGGGTAGGGGTTAAGAAGTACAAATTAGCAGTTACACATTGTCATGAGGATGTAGAATATAGCATAAGGAATATAGTCAAGAACATTTTAATAACTATGTGTATGGTGTGAGGTGGGTACTATATTTATTGGGATGATCCTTTCGTAAGTTATACAAATGTCTAATCAGTATGTTGTACACTTGAAACTAATATACTATTGTTCATCAAGTGTAATTGAAAAATTAAAAAAAATATGTATATGTATTTTGAAAAATCTCCAAGGAAGAAAAGTAGATGAATAAGAAAGTGTTTGAAAGGGCGATAATGTCTGGTCTACATCATGTCTAATATTTCTTATAGTTCTAAACCCAATTCCAGAATAACAACTCTACAAAAACCAAGAGTCTGCTACACTTTTCTACAGTGTTAAGAAACCAAACTATATCTATGACTCTGTTTTCATTTTGTTTGTTCATTTATTTTGTTTCTTAGGTTCCACATAGAGGTGAAATCATATAATATTTGTCTTTCTCTGAAATCATATAGTATTAATTTATTTCACTTAGCAAAAACCCCTCTAGATTCATCCATGTTGTTGCAAATAGTAATATTTCATTGTTTTATTGGTGAGTTATATTCCGGTAGTCATGGATATGTAATGTCAGCATAAGAGATAGTCAATAATATTGTAATAACTATGTATGGTTCCAGGTGGGTACTAGACTAACAACAAGGATCACTTTGTAAATTATATAAATGTCTAAACAATATGCCATATGCCTGAAACTAATATAAAATAATATTGATCTCAATTCTATTTGAAAAATAAAAATTTAAAAGGAGAAATCTAACTAGAACCCTTGAGAACTAAAATGTTAACCAAGTGTCATTGTCACACCCCCACCAAAAGACATGGTAGTCTTGCAAAAAAGTTTTTTTGCAGTCTCTATATCTGACATGAGTTATCTCTCTTCTGTAAGTAATGTCATATGTTCAGCTATAATGCTAAGCACTAAGCACCACCTCCAATACTGCCTGTCTTCCTTAAATGAACATAATCTTAAAGAGGAAAAAAAAAAACAGAATAAAAAAAAAGCAAAGTTAGGCAGATAGTTCCTAAATGTCTTCTGAAAATTAAAATGAAACAACAAAAATCTGAGCATGGATATAATTAAAATGGCCTACACACTTTCAATTCCCTGAAAATCCCGCAGAAACTAAACAAATGTTGAGAACCTTCTCGGGGGTTACAAGTGTAAAAATATAGAATAAACTGTAAGATTCACACTTCTCTGTAGACAATCTACTTTCCATTTCAATATTTCTTTGCCATTTTTATTGAAATGCTAATTCGGATTACTGCCAGTAAAATAGAAGACCCTCTAATGGATATTCTGAGATTGAAAAGTCAGGAAGGGGATTGATTGCTTCTAGTCCATTTCTATGAACCCAAATGTTTAAGTTAAATCAGTGATCTCCTCCTATGTTCCCAGGACTTTATTCTATCTAAGTTTCCTCCATTTACACAGTGCAGCACTGATGCTACTGACAAATTCCAATGTAGCATGCAACAGTGCTTCCTAATTTCTTTAGCATTTATCATGCACAAGAAACAGGAGGGAAGTTGTCTCATTTTGTACAGCTCAGTTGCATTTCTTATCTCTGAAGTACATTTAAGCAGCAAGCTGGGACTTAAGGTTGCTGCCTGAAAACCAGCATCCATGAACATGCATTTCTTGGAAGGAAAATTAATGTTTTTTTTTTTCTAAAATAATACTGCTCAACTTCATTCTGTGAATGAATTTTGCATAATTTCTCTTTTGCACATTATATAAATTAAGATCTCTGATCTGGCTTACCTATACAAATTTTCATACTCATATTACCGAGGTTCTGCCTTTGGGCAGTTTTGTTTTCAAAATAATTTTTTTTTTGTAAAAAGCATTTTGGTACATTTCCAAGATTCCTTTTGGGGTCAATTAGCACCTAGGAATATTTTTCTAAGCAGTCACTAGAGGTGCTTAACTAGTGTGTACTTAGTCATATTTTACCCAACAAGTCTTCTTTATAGGTTTATGCTTTAAAGAAACAGTACCCATTCACATCCTATAGTGAGCATGTGGTTACTATGTATGAAACTAGGGGAGTGGAGAAGCTGAAGTTCTGTTCACATACTCTTCAGTGTAGATCTTTCCAGCTAGTGAATTCTGCTGACTGTTGTAGCAGAAACAGTAAGTGTACTGTTCCAGGAATTCAAATCCCATTAAGATGTGAGTCATCAAATGATATATACAAAGATCATGTAACCTGATAAGCACATACGTGCTTATTTGTCTTTGAAGGGCTGTTTGGGATGAAAAAATATATTTGGGCGATACTCTGACAAATACTGCCTCCCATAAATTTAGGATGATATGTATATATACATATACAGTTACCATTGAACAACATGGGTTTAAACTGAGCAGGACCCCTTATACACAGACTTTTAACAATAAATACTGAAAATATTTTCCTTATGATTTTAATAACATTATTTTTTCTCTTGCTTTACTGTAAGAACACAGTATATAATATGTATACTACAAAAGGTGCGTTAACTGATGGTTTATGCTATCAGTGAAGCTTCAGTCAACGTTAGTCTATTAGTAGTTAAATTTTGAGGGAGTCAAAAGTTTCATGTACATTTTCAACTTCATGGGAGGTTGGTGCACACAAATTCTAAGATGATCTGTGTGGTTGTGGATACTACCTGATGATAAAGACAGTCTAACTACACCTTCTCATTGTGATACTGTTTACACACTACTTTTCGGGTGTATCAAATAAGTTCAAGCTGCACAATAAACTTGTTTGTCTGCAAATACACCATCCATATAGCTTGTCGATTATGCTCATGATGTAGAAACTGCCTCCCTACCCTGTGGCCCATCTGTCTCCACAGTTTCCTCCCCTCTTCCCACCCATTAATCACTGGGCAAGCATTGGTCCCAAAGTCATATTTACTGTCACTGCCTTTCTCTGTCAATGGTGATTGAGTAAAGAAAAGACTCAGGGAAGCAATTGTTTTTCTAGTATTCCTTTAAAGTTTGGTTTCTGATAAGGCTGACAATATAATTTGCTAATATATTATTGACATCTAATACATTCATTTTTCTGTATTCCATCAATGCAAAATGTTTTGTTTGTTCACTGGTGTATTTTTCATGTACTCATGTTTGCCTTCACAGAGGTTAAAAATAAGTAAATGAAAAGAGAATCATTTAAGAGGCAAAAGTAAGTGGCAAGTTGAGGGACTCAAAAGAAAACTGCAAGTTATTCCTTTAACCTTACTGAGTAGCCACTTCAATATAAGATTCATACATTATCATGATTGACACAAAAACTCAGGTAAATTTACTAGTACCATTTCCACATTTGGAGAATCAAGAGTTGATATATTAACTCTATTAAAAAGCTTCATGTTTCTAGGCATAGTGACTTAATCTAAACCCTAAATTATCCAAACTGCTTTATTCTGAAAAAATGCAGTCAATTCTCCCACAGAGCAGACAAATATATTTATAATGGAGTTGAGACAACACTCTTAAGAAAAAATGAGTCTCCACACAAATAACTTTCATGAACACATTTATTGCAAGTAGCTCTATGGAAAGGCATGTCTGAAATATATATAAACACTATACATAGTTGCAAGGTTGTCTTCCAAAATTGCAAACAAGATGTTTACAAAGAGAGTATAAGAGTATTTACAAAGGAAGACAAAACCAGAGAAACTCAAAGCAGATCTGTGAAGCAGAAATAGCAAATGAAATTAACTATTGGAACTGTAAAATTTTAGTTTTTACTGACCAAGTGACTATGGCTGATATCAAATTAAATGTAGGTCACAAAAAATCGTTCCATCATTGGTTTTTCTTAACAGCAGCAAAAACTGGTAGCTGGAAGGTGATGTGTTAGTTCACGTATTCTAAAAAGATTCTTCCAGCACAATACTGAATAAATTAGTTATGTCTATAAACTAAGGAGTAGTGTCAAAAAGATTGCATATTTGTTATGCTGTACCTGTGACTATTTGTACCTGTTACTATTTGCACGTACTGTTGTGTATGAGGTTCCCCATTCATTTATTCAGCAAATGTCACATTTGCGAAGTACCATGTCTATTGGCAGCGTCTGAACCTAATATGCAAATAAAGCAATATAGCACTTTCCACCAAATAATCTTTTCTTTTCCACAATTCTAAACGATTATGACTTGACTTACTTGAAAATAAAATGGTGACAGAAAGCTTGAAAAATGGCTGCCTACAAGAGTGTATTGTTATCATGATGAACAAAAGCCACACTGCATTATTTGATTACATTGGAAAAAGAGAAGAGTATGAAGGAACTGATGAAACTGATGCCCTAGCAGTGACCAGTAACTGGAATAGTGATTGGTACTGCAGCCACATCCTCTCCTCAGTGCCACTCACAAGGGGGAAAAAAGAGATCTCCATTCTTTTGCTTGGTAGGCAAGGAAAAATAACAGAAGTCAACTGGGTTTTTCAGAAAAGTTAGTCTAGCTACATGTGCTATTAGCCTGCTTGAAGATGAACACATTCAAAGACTTCAAACAAAGTGGTAAATATTACACTACTTCAAAGTTTCACATTAAATGCAAAGCAATTTTTTAATAGTTACAACAGGCACATGTACAATCACTTGTACATAGTTACACAAGTCTGTGTATACACACAAACATGTGAATACACACACTAGCACTTGTACACTTCTACAGACATTCATACCCATCTATGGGATGATGAGGTTTGCCAGTGATGGTACAAGTCATAAATTGTGTGCCACCACATAACAAAGCTCTAAGCAAGCTTCAATACCTTTGTACCTATCCTTTGTGATCACCACCTGTTAGTGTCATGTTCTCAAGGTCCAGGTTCCTAAAAATCTTAATTCAGTTTCCATCAGTGGCAAGCAGAAACAGGAGGAGGGATTGCTCTGATTTTTAAAAGAAATTGGTACATCTTACATAGGCTTATTGTCCAAATGGAAACAAGGCCTTATAAGAGGTTTTTTCAGCTTACTATTTAGTCAGAATATTGATTGATACGCAAACACTAATTTCTTGAATACGGGAAACTGATCTATTTATAGGAGCCCTGGGCATAGGAAGGATAGTGTCTGTTAAGGAGAGAGCCAGACAGAGGAGGAGAATGGAGGGTGAAAGCAGGGAGGCCCCGAGAGACAGAGAGGGGCGTTGTGAGGAGACTTTTGAAGAATTTTTAGGGAGAAAATGTAAGTTGCAAAATAAAGGTGATTTTGGAAATGCTCAATTGATTTGCAAGCAGAACATCACAGTGTTGTATATGAACACATAGATAATCTATTCCTCAGCTCTGCATTTAATATTTTGGACATGCTCAATCAAGGTATCAACTTAGTTGATACCTTAGACAGAATGTTGCAGTTTTGTCAATGAGCAAAAACTGAGATAATTTGCCGTTTGTTCCTGACTTTAAAATATTGGAAATGTCCCATAAAAATATCAGTCGATTAACATTTAATTCTTTGATCAAGAAATATTTTGTATATATACTACTCAGAAAAAAAAGATTCTAGATCATACCTACCTTCTCATGAACACAACTTTTTTTATCTGCTCTGGTTTAAAGAATTTTCAACTTCAAAACTAAATCTAAGCATTACACATCAGTAAAATTGATATTGGCCACAGTTACACATATGTAAATAACATTTTTGTAAAGAGGGAAAGAGTTATGAGACACTCACTTTTATAGTATTTTTTTTTTCCTTTCTAAGAGACAGGTTGTAGAGGAAAACCAGAAAACAAAAACAAAGTACAGTGTACATTTCTTAATTCAAGATCACTGGATCCATAAGGCAGTGGTACAAATGATCTATTGTTAATAATCATTTAACTGCCAGCATCCACCTGTAGGCTTTTAGAAATTCAGTCTGCCTTCTATTCAGAAGCCTCTGAATTTTCTCTTTTAGGCAGATCTGGGGTAGACAAAGATGAAATTCCATAAGCATCACTTTTCTTCTAAAATGTGTTTGTGGCAATATAATCACTCTAGAAAAAAAAAAGATGACAAATGTTATTTGTAGAATTAACGTGTGAAACACTTTCACCCCCAGCTGTCCCAAACATAACATAACAAAATCAAAATTGAAATAGTAGTGTTTGAGAGCCATATTGAGGAGACTGCATTGGAATAGAAATGCCTAACTCTGCCAGCTACCTGAGACAAACACCAGCACAAGCCCAGCACAGATACAAAGGACAGTTATTCTTTTTCCTAGTGTTACTTTAAGGTCAAGTCACATCAAAGTACTGAGTATTTTATTTCATTACAGGCATCCTAACAGAATGTATGAAAAGCACCCCCAGGGTATGCTTTGAGTACTAGATCTTATATTGAACCAGGAGTATACAGTATACATTTTGACTATTCATTCTTCCATCAGAAGTTTTAAACATGTGACAGACTTGAAGCTGGATGAAGCACCAAAGGTCTTCATTTCCCTACCACCTATTTGTGGCTATTAGTCACAATTTGTTGTATAGGGCCATTCCTTCACATTAAAAGGTTTACAAAATAAATACACTAGATTAGTAAAGATACTGAGCTTTCCTGTCAGCAGTGGGCTTAGAAAATTGTAGATTCTATGCATCAATCAAGTTTACACATAATAAAAGGTGTCTATGATAGCTGCATAACAATAACTAATGCAGAACTGTTAGGTAAATATTTTTTTACATGGCAAGCATATTATCCTAGCAATTTTATCAATAGCTTTAAAATCAGCAATCTGATAGTGTGGTAAAAACTGAGTGTGTTGTAATATATTCACTTCATTATTATAAAAAGTGGCCTTTAATCTCTAATTTCTCACTCAGGACCAAGCAACATTTTCCAGTAAATGATCCAGACCATCCAAGAGCCTGGCATCACCTCTTAGCCAAAACATACTGCAGGCTTTAATTAAGGATTTTACAAAAGCTACTTTCCAATACTACCAATAAATATCTGGGTTATTTTTACACATACTTAAAGCATTAAAAATGTGCTAAAATTAATTTAATTTTAGACCAGGATTTTTATGTCCTAAGGAGAGGATTTTATTTTCAAGGCTTCTAAAAATCTATTTGCCTAACTGCCAAAAAACAAGTTTACTTTTTAAATAAAGAGCATTTATTTCTACAGTGCTTTTTCTTCCACCTATCTCACTTTAACCTGTTTTGCCCATTGTAATGGTTTAGATTAGAATATCAGATTTCATACACATGCAAAAAATGAAATTAAAAGCCTTTTGCTATAATTGGCAAATGTCAATAGATTGTTAGGAAAATCAAAATACCCAACTTCAGTTAAGGAAATTGCCATTAATGAAAGTTTAATGACTGCATCTTTATTTCACTTTTCCTTCTTTCAGTGTAGTCATAAGATCCAAACAGATAAACATAGTATTCGTGTTTGGGAAGTAAAGATTAGCAAACTCTTCTCCAGAACAGATTTAAAGCATTCATTTCCAGGACAGGTCAAATTCTTTTATTCTAAGAGGCATGGCAAACAGTACAATTTAAGAAAAATTACCCAAACTCTGGCAGATGTTTCACAGTGATAACGTTCTGAATGAATTGCTTACAACAAAATTTGCTGCTACCAAATTCAAGAAAACTTGTAAATTTTCGCAATCCTTGCCAATATAATAATCTTTTATCAATAGGAAAAGAACAGATTGAATGTCTAATTAAAGGACAGTGTGGTGTGCTGGATGAAGCACTGGACGGAAAGCAGAGGTATGGATTTGATTTTCAGCTCTGACACTTACCTCTTTGACCACAGGAAAATTCTTAACATCAACTTCAGTTGCAGCTTGCTGTCTCCCAATAAAATAATAAATGTGAATATGCTTTGGAAATTATAAGGCAGTATGCAACTGTAAAGCTTTCCCTCCATCAACACATCTACACTTTAACAATAATCCCTTTTAAATCACTCACGGTATTCCTTATTTCTCCCTATACTTGTTATCCTCATCTATTCCAATACAAAAAATTTGGGGTCACTCTAACAAGCCTGAGTGTGTTCCAAGAACAGCTCCCTGTCAATGACTTGAAAGTATTTTAGCTCATATTTGGCAATTAGGAAGAGGAAAAGAAAGCAAAACATCGTGTTTGAGTTTTTATGCAAAAGATCGTGTTTGAGTTTTTAATGTGCTCAATTAAAGTCTTAATCCTTGTTTAAAGACGATGTTTTGCTAGTCGCAGAAATTTTCACCCTGGAAGCATCACTCTTAGAATGAATGTAAATGAATAATGATTGCCAGCAACTTTAGTTAACTTTAATTGAAATAAGTCCTCTTTAATTGTGGTAAATTAAATACCTCTACAACAAATGTCCAATTTGGTGTGTGTGTGTGTGTGTGTGTGTGTGTGTGTGTGTGTGTGTGTGTGTGTGTGAATGTTTCCTAAAATAAATGACCCATCACTGGTGACTGAGAAATTTCTGCTATATGGAGATTTTACTCTAGTAATTTATAATAAGTCCAATACAACAAAAACAATTTGCTCTCAGTACCTATAATTTATAACAAGAGGATCTGGCAGTAGTATACTGAAAAGAAGCTTACACTTCATGTTAATAACAGTGTCTAAATTTTCAAAAGGTAATTACTACAGATTTTTCTCTTGCTTTTGAATACTAAGTGCTATCATAACATGCCTAATTTGGCTGACCAATTCTCCCAAACCCTCCTAGAGCTGCCTTTATCCTGTCTCTGGAATGGAAAAATCAGTGAACTCTTCACCTTATGTCATTTAAAACTATACATTCTATGTCAGATATAGCGATGAAAAATGCAAAAAAAAATGCATATGTGGGTTAAGAGTTAGACTAAACCACATAAGAAACTATATTCTCCTCCTAAATGCTAATGCTTATAACCCATGTGTATAAAATGTGAAGACTTCACACTTTTTAAATTAATTAATTTATAAAAAGATGAAGTCCAAGTTATATTTCTGGGTGCTTCTTTCTAATTGTTTTGAACAAATAGCTTTAAAGTACTTACTTCTATGCAAAGTGAATGTGGGTAAATGAAATTATATATTAATTTTGTGTTACATAAACAAAGCTATCTCACTGCCTTATAGTCTCACTTCATTTCACTTAAGTCTTAAACGGATCCCAGCTATAAAGATCTCAACTCTGAACAACCATACAAACCATTTTAAATGAAAGATTAACTGAAAAGTGAGTTTTGAGAAAAGATAACTTTAATTTAGCTTTGTGTTTCTAAAGGTAATAATAATGACAGTAACAACAATGATAATAATTGTATAATAATTCATTTACAACATTTATTATGTGCCAGGCTCTGTTCTAAGCATTTGCCATAAATTAAAATTACCCTTTGAGACATAAAGTTGCTAATAAAGACTGTGCCTTTGTTCCTTTATCAAAGCATATTTTTTTGTTTTCTAGCATGAAATATATATTTAAATATTTGTTTGTAAGGTGAAGAGAGATCAAAATGATTGAAAATTATTCTATTGCTTTACAGTCAAAACACATCAGAATTATCCAGCCTGTTCTTAACACTTCACAGACAAATAGCCTACCATATCAATTTACGTTAAAATGGGAGCAAAAGTCATTTCCTGCAGTGAGTTCCCTCCATATAGCTTTCCTTTTATGTAGATCAGCAAATTATGTGCCATAATTACCTTAAGGACCAAGCACTTTTGCTAGAAACTAAATCTTTAGCTTAAACTGTTGAAACTTCAATTCAGTATTAATCCAATAACAAAATAAAAATATATTTGTAAAGTGATTTAAAGTTCCAAAGTACTTCCACATTCTTGTTTCAACCTAAGCACCCATCTCTCTGTGAGATACAGTTTTCTTGCTGTATCACTCAATAAAATTAAAAATTTCAATGAACAATAAATACTTTGAGAGAACATTAAATCTTTAAAATAGCTACAAAGTCAACTGAAGTTATTTATAAATCAGTAATTTACACTAAAATAATGAAAATTGGATCTGGATAATAGGAGTTCAGGATTTATTGAAGGAACAAAGATTTCACTAATTTTAATCCTTGCTGAAAAAAAGAGTATTGGAAAATGTAGAGAAATCTCTATGAAAACTTGTTTTTTTCCAAGATGCCATAGGGACACAAACAGCTACGAACACCTACATCAATATAAATGGTATCTTTAGCCATTAAGCTCCAAAAACACCTTGAGAACAACTTACAGGTGTACTTTACAGAATACAATGATCTGTTCCTAAAAAGTTGTTTATGAATTAAATTATTAGAAAGAAAATTATATATTTTAAATGCATGGTTTGGGTAGTAGCGGAGATCTGGTGTTTGTGTGTGCATGTGTGTTGTGGGGTGGAGCTCGTGCTTTAAAAATCTGAATGGAATCCTTTGGCAAGCCAAAGCATCCTTTTGTCTTTTTAATGACCACTCTTTAATGTGTCCTTGCTGCAAATATGAGTTTCTGTATAGCAAGTTTTCTAAAGCAAGGAGATAAAGGGGAAGGAGGCTACACCTGCACTAAATAGGCAGCTTATTAGGTGACTGCTGTGATCAGTTCCCGACTTGTTCTGCCTGATCAAGCACAGTGGGTTGAGATCAAATCACAAAGGCATTCCACAAAGCAAGCAAAGCAAAAATCTTCACTAAACTGCCTACCAGAATGAAAACTGCTGGACTCCATCCCTTTCCTTCACTGGTAAAGAAGCTCATTCTACTAAAGAGAGAAGGCACTTGAGACTATGAAGACATCATCTTTGGAAATCATTTCTTGAGAATATCTCCAGACATAATAATAACAAAACTGCAAAATGTACACATTAGATTTACTCAGTCTTATTTCCAACTCTGACAGCTCCTCCTCTTCTTTATTTCTTCTTTTGATAAAGCAACCCTTTAAAAAGTTCCACTCTTCCAGGGCTGCCCCTGGGATCATGTCTTCCTCCAGCCTTATTATCTTGATTTCCTGGATTTCCCAGAAGACACACCAATTAGATATTTTAAATACTTTTTAAACCTTTGAAACAATATTCATACCCATTATCAAGTTGTCATCATACCCTCTTTTGGGGGAGTTATATGTAGAAAATGAAGTACATAGAAAGTGACTTGCCTGTCACTATTAGTGACAGAGGAAAGGAACTCTCAAAGTTTCTGGCAACTTATCCTGTATGTAAAAACAAAAGAAATCAACACAAAAACACATCCCAGAGCCAAACACTCTCTTCTTTTAATCACTTGTTGTTTTGGATTATTTATGTTTTGTTCCCTCCAGGCATTCATACTAACAACTGAGATTTAACCTTCTTGGAAAGTCACAGCAACTAACATAACCACCACTGCTTTTTAAAAGGTAACTTTCAGAGGAGAAAGTCATCCTCCCCCAAACACTAATAGTTAATCATTACTGCTTAATAATCTATGCTCTTATTAAAATTTCTGCAATGAAATTTTGGCATTTGTAAAAAAGTATCTTTTATCTGTTTTAAAATAAGCCGATGGGATTCAATTTAAGGTGTTCTATGTGCATAAATCTTTAAGTTTTAAGGACGGGTATTTGAAAACATCCTGTACTACATATCCTTAAGTTTTAACTGCTCCTAAAAAGTAGAACTAGTGTTTCAGTGATAATTGGTTCTTTCTAGATAAACTGTAATTGGATTAAACTTAAGTTTTTGCAAAGATCACAAGGTGTTGCATGCATAAGTAAAGTTGAATTCTATTTTCTGTCCCAAATAGATATTAACTAACTTTTTCCTAACACTGTAGACATAGTAGCGCACCAATTCATAATCAATGACCATTAACCTTAGGAAAATGAATTCTAAAATTACCAACCTCTTTAGAGAGAGTCGAACTTCCTGTTAGATCTGGTAAAGTCCATTCTCACGTATGTATCGTCGTCGTCTTCATCTTCTTTGTCACAATCTTCTCGCTCGGGGAGTCTCAGCACCAGGCGGTGAGGCGGTGGGGAGGGAGCGGCAGCCGCAGCCCGGTAGTCCAGATTCACGCCTCTGTCAAGGTCTGCAAATTGGTTTTGGGCTCTAGGGTTCGAGCCACAGGCAAAGATCTGGGACCCCCTTACTGCTTCGGCACCAGCAGCATTAGCAACAAGTTGGAACCAGCAGACAGAGGCAGAGTTAAATCCAGAGGCAGCCTCAAAACCCGCGGCGGCTGAGCCGAGTCCTGGAGCCGCGGCGAGGGCGGAGGCGGCGGCTAAAGCCCGGCCCATGGCAAAGGTGGGCACAACGACCGCAACAGCGACCGAAGCTAAGTAGGCGTAGAAGTTTCTCTCCAGGCTGTCGGTTGGGAAAGCAGAAACAGAGGCTCTAGCGGATGCAAAGAAACTCAGCCAATGGCTTTGCGGACATCTTCTCTCTAGCTTTTCTTCCTGCAGCAGTCTAGCTACAGGTGCTGGTTCAGAGTAACGGCTGGGGGAGAGAGAAATGTCTATACAACATTCAGAAAATGAGTCGACCACATAGATTCGACCTGCTTCAGAATCATAGCGAATGGCACTGTCAGCAAAAGGCACAGCTGGTTTCATTGCTGGGTTGAAAATCACTTCAATGTAGTCACATCCTTCCTCATTAGCACTGCTACCTGTAGCACTGAAAAGAAGAGGCAAAAGTGGCCACCTAGCACTGTCCAGAGAGAAGAGATTGGCACCTGTAATAGCTCTTAAAAGATTTGAGAGGTCATTAGCTGGATTTCGATATGGCACTTTGAACCCAATTTTCACGTAATGGGAAAAAGCTGACTGTCTGGGGTCAGCAATTATGCCCCACGAATGTGGCAGTCCTAGAGTGAAGGGGACTAGTATATTGCTATTTCTTTTAGTGAAGTCAGTGTTGATGTAGTCACTAGAGCTGTCAGCCTCTCCCTGCTCACAGAAGCGCTTTTGTGGTTTGGGCTTGATTTTATTTCCTTTTGCAGTAAAAGAAAGTTGTTTAGGTGTCTTCGTCTTGTTCTTGGGGAACTCATCATCTGAAGGCTTTGAAGGTGATCCCCCATCTCCAGGATTTGAGAAGGACCCCTCAAGTGGAGGCTCTGAGGCTGCATCTTTGGGGTCCCTGATAGATGAGGTTTCTTTGTCTAGGTCCTTCCCTAGGAGTTTTCCAGGTAACATTGGCACATACTCACTGTGGTCACTCTGTCCCGATGGTGAGCTCTGTAAAGGATTTGGCAGAGAGAAGAAGGAGCTCCAACTTTTAGAGGAAGAGCTGCCCTGAGGATTTCTGGGGGTTTTTGGAATTACACTAGCTCCAGGAGCCATAAACATGTAATCACTGTCACTGTCATTGTCTTTAGAGTCATCCTCTTTATCAGGATCAGGTGCTTTTGAAGAACTTGGGGCAGATGGTGGGCTCCCTCTGGGGAACATCATCATGTACCCTCTTGCATCTTCAAAAGGGGATCGAGAGTGGAGCCTTTGTGAAGCAGAAACATGTTGAGGAGCCATTGACATATAATCACTGGAGCTTGTGAGAGGGGCAGCCACCCCTTGTCTCATTGGCACATATGGGTCATCTTCATTTTCATCAAAACTTCTGGCTCTATGGGAACTTTGAGCTGCATCTTGTGAGGTCTCTGCATCTTTGACTTTAGCTTCTTTGCGTTCTTTTGTAGCTCCTCTGTCAGCACAAAAATAAAGTCGGAACCTTCCCCCAGACTTCCCTTTTCCACCAGTTCCTACAGCTGGTGGGGGTGGAGGTGGAGGTGGAGGTGGAGGTAGTGTCAGTGGTGGCATGTGCTGTTGCTTGCTTTGAGTTAATTTGCCAAAGTAGGATCTTTTCTTCAGGGATTTTCTCTGTTCATCATTACCATCAGAGCCTTTCCCACTTCTTGAGCCTTTGCCCCCTCCAGAGTTATTGCCACCACCTGAGCCGTGGCCATCTCCCAGTCCTTGGCCATTACCTGAATCATGCCCAGCACCAGCTCCCTGCCCACTGCCTGAGCCATGCCCACCTGTGGTGCCCTGGCCATCTCCTGAGTACTGGCTCCCTCCTGAACCCTGATCCCCAGATCCCAGGGCCCCTGAGCCACCACTTGAGCCCTGGCTACCTCCAGAGCTCTGTCCCGCATTTGAGCACTGGTTTCCTTCTGAACTCTGACTACTGGAACCTTGGCCACTTGAACCCTGGCCACCTCCTGAGCCCTGGCCATTTCCTGAACCCCAGTTGTTCATGGGCATGTAGTCACCTCCTCTGTTACCTTCCTGACCAGCTTGGCCCTGAAGATTGCCTTCTTCCACACAGCTGCTAGAGACTGAACCAGATGCTTCAAGAGACAGGCAAGCTCTGTGGCTGGGGACTTCTGCTGGGTGCGGGGCACACACTGGGCTGGGTGCCAGGCGGTGAAACAAGCTGGCTGACACTGAAACAGCTCTCCTGGACCTCTGCACTCTGGGCAGGTGCAGTCTTCCTCGCCTGGAGTGAGGCACCGGCTCGTTGGGTGTTATGTAGCGCCTGCTGAGGAGCATCTCGTCGTCTCCATCACCGATGGTCTGGAGGTGACAAAATTGCTCAAAGCGGGACCTTCTGAGCCAGCCTCCAGGTTCAAGCGGCAGCGTTTTCAGGTGCCTCCTAGTGGACAGTAAGGTTAACAGGTGGGCGCCGACGCTGATGCTGTAGCTGCGACAACGAGCTCTGTATTCGTCTGCACGCAAGGCTCTCATCTTCTCCAAAAAGAGCTCGTGCATGTTTTGAGCCACCACAGAATCATCGACCTGCATCCAGAGCTCCCCTGGACCGATGACAGTGGACCTGCCGACTTCCAAGAAGAAATACTGCTCCGAGTGCCCGCAGCGACGGATGCTCAGGAGCTGGATGACCACGCTGGCCACTTCGGTATTCAGCCTCACAAACACAACCTCCTCGTCGGTAAGACAGAGCCGGAACACGCCGCTCAGCTCTTTTCTATGCCCCAGCCCCCTGGGTTTGACTATTACCTGCCACACATCTTTGTAGAGGGGTGGCTCCGCCGCCGCTGCGGCCGCCAGTGCAGCGGGTCCTCCGTCTGGCTGCGCGCCCGGCGTGCCGCAGCGGCGGCGTTTGCTCTCGAGGATGAGGCGGCTGAGCAGCAAGTACCAGCTCTCTTGCTCCGACTCGTTCTCCGCCACCATAGCGAAGTACTCATCCTGGGTGAAGAGGGCAATGAGGTGTGGGTACCTTGCGTCGGCTCGCTGGCTCACGGAGAAGCACTGGTACAGGGTGATCACGCGCCGCGGTGGGATGAGCGCGGGGACCGCTGCGCCTGAGGCGGCCGCCGCTGCTGCAGCTGCCGCGGCGCGGACACTGTGCCGGAACTTCCTAGCATTTTCATAGTATTCCAGCTGAGCGGGCGCGTCAGCGGTCTCGAGTTTGAGTACGAAATAGCGCCTATGCCCATGTTTCTGCTTCCGCAGGTAGCCGCGTTTGCAGACTTCGTCCCCAACGAGGAGATCCTCCTCATCGGACTCGGAGTCTGACCGGGAGCCAGTGGCCGTGGAGAGCCACATGGCTCCCGGACAAGACGACCGGGTTCCAATGAGTGCGGTCGGGTCTCCCTAGGAAAGAAGTGGGGTGGTCACCACTGCAGCTAGAGCTGCCGCTGTAGCTGCTGCTGTAGCTCTCAGTCTCCTTGTCGCTTGGTCACGAGCGCAGGAACAACTCGCCATGGTGATGCACGATGGTTTTAAGGTGAGCAAGGTGAGGGGGGCCTCTGGGAAGGGAGGGTTGGGAAAAGAGACAATCAACCCCAGTCCGCCCGCCCCAGCTCCCTCCCGCCTCGGCCCGTGCCCCCGCCCACTCCGCTCTGAGCGCACCGCAGCGGGCAAAACAACACGTGACTAAAGCTTTACGCGGCGGCCGCCAAGGCTCCTGCTACCCGCCCAGTGGAGGGGCACGAACTGCAGCCAGCTGAGGTGTGCAAAGGAGTGGGCAGTGGGCTCGAGAGGCGGGACCACCTCCGACTCAGCCCGGATCCTCTCGGTAAATCTCCCAGACTGTGGACCACCAGAGGACCAACGAAAGGAGGCGGAGCTCTCTGGACGCGTTTAACAAGGAGTCCACGAGGGCACAAGAGGGTGGTGAAGGAAGAGAGGGGCAGAGAAGAGAATGACCAGCGATCCGGGCCGGGTGGAGGCGCCACAGCCCGGACTTGATGGGCTGGAGTAGGTGAGAGGTGGTGGGAAGGGGCGGAGCGCAACCCTGTCCTATGGCGCCAGGGTAGGGAACTGGCACAGCTGCTGGACAGTTTGTTTGTTTATTTGGTAAGCTGGAGCCAGGTGAAACTGTTGCAAGGTTTTCATTGAATGGGATGGAAGCCAATGGGAGTATCTGGCAGGAAGGCAGCCCTGAATTAATTAGTTAGGAGGGTAGGAGGGGAGCTGAGGGGCAAGGGGGTGTGGCTTGGGTCTCAGAGTGGTCTCGGTTGTCTGATTGTCGCGAATTCCGGCGGTAAACAACCCACTTCAAGTAGCTGTTAATAGTAGTGATAAACTCCTGCAAATCCCAAAGCTCTGGTGACCCCTGGACCAAGCCAAGCACACTCTTTTTCTCTGTATCTCTCACATAAATTCTCTATTCCTGTCACAGTCTGGTCCACTCGCTCCCGCCGCGCAAGGTGAACTGAGCGTCTTGGGAGAGTTTGGCCATCTCCCTGGGAACGTGTTTAGGACCGGGGCCCTCAGACCTGCTGCCCACCGCATTGCAGGCACTCCTGAGCCCGCTCTATCCCTGACAAAAGCACTACAGCACGCGAAAAACAGTGATGTCTTCAAAATGAACATACTGTTGAATCAGAGTGCATTTCTAACCCACGAAACACAGCTTGGCTAAACAGGGTATTTTTGAGTGTTTGATTAATGATGACTGGAAGCACAGATTTGGGAGCCTGCAAAGTATACAGCTATATTGGGAAAAATCAGACTTTATTCTTACTAAGAAACACTAGTGTTGTGATATTTCCCCGTGGGAGATGCTTTGAAAGGAGCCTTTAAAAGAATTTCAAAATAATATCAAGTTTTCCTTTCCTTGAGCGAGACCAAAAATCTTTAGAAAAAGGCAAGCTCGTACCTAGAACAAATTATGCTGAATACACATCCTAGAATATATTTCACATCCCTCGCGTCAAGAAAATATTTTTGCTGAATTTCAGTCTACAACTTGACACCACAAAAGTAGGACTACTACATCACTCATTTTTAGAAACACTGCTGGAGTGTAAGTGTAACCTCCTGAAGTCTCTCTCTCTCTCTCTCTCTCTCTCCTCCTACTCTCTCTGCCCTCTTTTTCTCTCTTCCTCCCCACCCCTCACTCTCTCTATTTGTCTTTTACTAAGATTTTAGAAAATATGACCACACTTGCAAAGAGCGAATTTGGGGGTGATGGAAAGGGGGGAGACATGTGGTATTTCTTTGTAAAAGAATGGAATGTCGGTTCACCTTTTCCTTAGGGTACGTGCTGCAAAGGATTATTTATATACTGTTAGCTTATTTGTAAAATCTAACTAGTAAACTAGGCAATTTATGCATCATAAAAATAAATCCCATTTCTGCTCCTCTTAAGATTTTTTCTCTGTTGGAAACAATAGATATACGGAGATGAATGGTTCTTTTTTGATGTTCACATTTTGGGGAAAAAAGGAAATTGGTTTCGATTGTCCCCAAAATATTAGAGACAATCACCACGTTCTCTCTGTTGCCACGGGTTTATAAGGGCAGTATATTCACAGGTGCCAGGAGCAGCTGTGCTTTCTGAAAGAAGCTAGAGGCAGAATGAGTGTGCATGCTGAGAGAGCCCCAACTGGAACTGCTACCTATGTTTCAGCTGCCTAGTCACTTATGTAGATTTCCCTACACTTAAAACCAAAATAATAATGACTAAAATAATTTGAGATTTTTATAATAGGTATTATATTTTACGAGTGTTTCCAAGCACACGGTTAGATAGAAATGTTTTGAAAACAAGCAATGCATTTGAAAGTGCTTTCAGATATTTTACAATGTATTTAAAAACATTAAGCTGCATGTTAGATAAAACTTTGAAAATACTGAAAATAATAAATTTAAAAACATTCAGGTCTTTATAGATTTTTTTACATGGAGTAGTAGGCTTAAAATGTAAATAATGTTGTTTCTTGTTCTTTTCACTCAACAGTACATGGTAACATTTCTCCATATTATTATGAAAGAGCCTAAACATTTAAAATGTAGTAAAATATTCCAGGCAGCTATGTATTAGTGCACTTAATCATCTTAGAGGTATTTAGGTAGTTTTCACTTTTTTTCAATATTATAAATAATCCTGCAGTGAACATCTTGTATTTATAGCTTTTTATAATTCTTAGAATTATTCGTTTGGCGTGGAAACTGGGGAGTTGAATTACTAGGTTAAAAGGTATGAACATTTGATGCATATTTTTTTAAAAAATATGTCAATTTGCCCTGTCACCACTAATTGCCAGGATTGGACATTCTTATTTTTTAAAAAATCACTGATAAGATGGGTCAAATGGTATTCTACTGTTATTTTAGTTTGCATTTTTATTTACTAGTGAATTAAAACATATGTATGTATATATTTGCTGACAATAGATGATCTTTAAAGTATCTTTTATGTTCTTTGCCTTATTATTGGATTCTTAGTGTTTTTTTCTTACTGTGTGTGACTTGTTACATAATAAAGATATTACAGCTTTGTCATATTCATTGCAAGTTTTTTCCCAGTCTATTGATGAAAAACAACACATTTTAAAAAAATGTTTTGTCACAATGAGGCTTGTAGTGTGATTTAGAATGGAGCTATTGACATACACAAATGTCACTATGATCACTTCCAACCTTTTTTAAAACCATCTCATGTATCTAAGCTTATATGCTATTTAAAGAGAAAATTAAGTTTTTCTCATATCAACAAACTACAAGAGTACATATAACTTTGTTAAATTTTGTGTTGTTCTCTTAAATAATGCTTTGTAAGACATTATTCTCTACTCTAGGGTGAATCCTCTAAGACAAATCAATGTGTTTTAAAAAGATGTGGAAATAATCTTTAGACAATTACAGTGAAAAACTAATATTGGTGATCATTAGCTATATATTTAGTTTTAACAAAATGGAATTAGAGCTATAGCTAGATGTTTCATATAGGATTTTACTTTGTATGTTTCCTATGATGAGAATGGATTGGGCAAATATTAGTACTTGTAAACAGGGAGTGCATAGCTAGAATAACATTAGTTTCTTCATATAGGTTCTTTATCTAGGTTAACCAAATCTAAGTTCTAAAAGTTGTTCCAACACTGAAGCTCTCTGGAAGAGATCACCGTTACTGAATAGCACCAGATCTACAGCTTGTCTGACAAATATTTAAACTTTTATCTTCCCAGACAACTTAATCATATAAAGTAGTTGTTTAGTTTAGGTCAGGTTTCTGTAGGCAAAATAAAGTGGAGAGGTGGTACAGACATCTAGATGGATTAGGCAAAAAGCAGAGCCTCTGTATTTGGCTGGAACTCACTAGATGTTTGCTTTAATACTCTTTTCCCCATTGGTTATAGATTCCTGTCTCTTAATTTGTTGTTTTTATATTTAGGACAAGTTACTCTAGAAAAAAAGTTCTTTTCCATATTCAGTTATAACTTCTGTAAATTTTGAACTCTGAACCAAGAATCTCAAACACAGATTTTTAAAACAACAGATAAACGGTAGTAAAGCCTGCAATATTTCTTATTTGTTTTCCAGTTTAACTGAGGAGGAAAAGTCAAGCATTTCAGCTGGTATTTTACACCTAGAAACTAAAGTAAATGGATAAATACAGCCATGATACCTCTAAAACAGTTTTTATTTAATGAAGAAATATGTTGTTAAGGGTTTCTTTTTTTTGCCTTTAAAAAGGCGTTTCCTGTGAATCCTGTTTTAAGAAAGCAGTTGTTTAACTGAGTAGTCAGTAGTAATAAAAACTCACCTTTTTTCCTCACATACATGATCATCAGTATTCTAAAATCCACTGTACAAAAATCAAAATAGATCATAGAAGTATGGATTTACTTAGTTTAAAAATTAAACCATTACAGTAAATATAGACATTATTAAAGAGAATAAAGCCTAAGGGGGAAAAGTAGCCAGTATAAAAGCACTATTATTCTCGCCCAATATATAAATTGTCTTTCAAGTATTAACTCTATATTCTTTGTAAGCTGACATACAATTATGCTGATGAAAATGTGGTGCGACCCTTGATATTCAACAATCATGCTGGTAATGATTTTTTTCTCTGCACTTGGACATAAATAAAATCATGGATGGTAAACGATGTTTTATACACTATGCATAAATAAAGGCTGCCCTGTGATTTGTGGCTGCAGCCACCGCTTGCAGATGATAGCTTTGCATCTCTTTTTTTCTATGCTACTCAAAATCTCTGCTAGAGAAAACAACAGCCAAATGCCTGACTGCTGCAAACAGAACAGGTCTGTTTACTGCTTTTGTTTCCATGCAGTCTTCAGCTAAAGTAATTAGAACAAATGCATGGTTTAATTAGGCTCCTAAAGCTTCTCTGTTATCCCAGGAGTCAACTGAAAATTAACTTAGTTAAAAATCAAGCATTTTTTCCCACCTTCAAAAGATAAAATTTTCATTTAGAAATGTCTTTTAGTAAGTAAAATGAACATCAGAACAATCTAGCAGATTTCAAATAAATTTCACGTCATATATACTTTCTATGTTAATATAAATGAACAATAAAAAAAAGCTTAATACTGTTTCTTGTTGACCTACAACAGCTTTGTTCTTAATGTCAAAGAGATTATTTCATACTGCCAGGCATACTGCCTTGTCTTCAAAAATTAGCATCTCTATTTTGTAACTTAAATAGGATCATTAAATAGCTAAATTTGTTGTTTTAAAGAAATTCATATTAGAGACTTGCACTTTCTTTTGGATGTTTAGAAAACCAGCTATCATATTTAAGATATAATATGTATTATGCTTATCATCAACTTCTTTTTTTCCACTCCTTCATGGTCCCATGACATCTGTCAGATTGAACTCTTTCATTTCTATAGTAACTATCCTGGTCCGTGCCCTCATCAACTCTACCAGGATTGCTGAAGTTTCCTCTTAAACTGGCCTTACTCTTCTTTAGTCTGTACATAGTAGAATATTTCCCTTTATATGTCACTTTTATCATACCATTACTTTTTCAGTGTTATACAAAGAGCCATCCTCATTTTTCTGCTCTGTCAGAACTAAACTCCTAACCCGAGCATAGAAGTTTCCCAATTGACACCATCATCAACCCTTTTTCGCACTCCATTAATGCATACAACTCATTTTTTCCCAAATTCACTTATTCTATTTTAAAACATTCTCACTGTCCACACCTCTAATTAGGTTGGTCTCTTTAAGGCATTCTGTATATGATTTATCTATTTCCATTGTTACTTAGGCTATTTCTAATGTCTAAATGTCCTCCCCTTCCCAATCACCACTTAATGCCAATTATCTTCCTCAAGACTAAGCTCAAGAAAGCTTACCTCATAATCTCACTACAACCACTGCCTAATTTTTCTAATCGTTGCGTGTAAGTAGAGCTAAAGATTTCATTGTTATTCACTGTATGGTCATATAATTGGTAAATGACAGTCATTGTTAAAATGACTAATACTTTTCTACCACTTTGCAAAATAGCTAGTGCCCTGAACCTTCCACTTGAACTCTTCCCCTGCTCCCACTCCAGATGCTCTTACCCACCTAATTAATTATCCTGGCTACTCCAACCCCTCCTTAAGGAACCTCCCAACTTTTCACTGTCCAGCCAACACAAGGTTAACTAACTATTGGCACAACAGTGAATTTCTAGAACCCTACTCTAGAATCTTGACTGGAATACATTTTGATCGATAGGCTTATATTAACACAAGTTGTTAAGTAATTAAAAGTACTACCCTTGGATATAATTAATCCTTGAGTTAGGAACACTGTTCTTGTTCTATACTATAAATGCCTTGAGGACCAGGACTAGGACTGTCATATTCAGCTTTGTACCATCCCTCGTGCTTAACATAGTGCATGGAAATCACCAATACATCTTTGCTTGGGGGAAGAAGGGAAAGAAAGGGAAGGGAAGGGAAGGGAAGGGAAAGGAAGGGAAGGGAAGGGAAGGGAAGGGAAGGGAAGGGAAGGGAAGGGAAGGGAAGGGAAGGGAAGGGAAGTACAGTGAAAAGAAAAGAGACAAGAAATGTCCAAGACAGGTTTAAATGGCCAGTACAGACTACTTCCTCCACCAGATTACATTTAACAGTGTCCAAACTCTCTATGACTGATGGCAAAGCCATTGTGACTTCTGCTTGATGGCATACCTCTTCTTCCTCAAAGGAATTATGCCCATTTTATTCTACCATTCATAATAGCTGAGCTAATTTTTCCCCACACATACATATCCTTTTTTCATCTTGCAGTTGTTGTCAGAAGCCCTATATTTACCCCTCCCTTTTTCAGTTCCATTTGGTAATGAAGAGACAGTTCAACCCTGATCATGTAGGATGATTAATATAAAATTAATGCTGGTCATAAACATAGAGTAATGGTGATGATAAACCTTTGTCAAGGAAGAGCACTTATAATTTATTGACACCATTGTTCCCCACCTCCCCCACTAGAATGTAAGCTCCATGGGTTCCTGAGTGTTCTCCATATATTCTCACCATGTACTCCCAGTGCTTAGAACAGTACCTGACATATAGTAAAGATCCTGAATAAATACTTGTTGAATGAGTGAATGAAAATGAAAAACATGTTTCAAAGGTAAATTAGAGACACCTCATGGATCTCAAATGCTCTTGATAGGGATCTCTTTCAGAATCTCCAGAGAAATCTTCATCTACCTACTTTAATTAAACATGCTTTTTCTCAAGCATCAAGGTTAAAAATATCTCCAGATATATTTATAAATATATTTTATAATCAGTTCTATTTTCCAATTTTTAATTGTTAGTATTACAACATATTTGCTTTTTACTATATTTCCATAGTGAATATACAGACAATTTCCATGTATTGTGAATTAAATGAGTTTCTTTTGGCAAACCTATAAATTCAATTAGCTTTTATTTATAATGTTTCTATTGGTAAAGTATATTTAGTTTTAAAACAGCTGCCTTGCAAATTACTTTTGAAATATAACCATTTTTTGTTTCATGAGCTTCTGTATTCAGTCTGTACTTTACTATCAGGCAATTGTTTATGGATTTTAAGTACTTTTCAGTTGCCTCATTAGTGGGTACTTTAACTTCTTCATTGTTTTGTAGGACCCCCTGAAGGAAGGGATTATGTTTTTTCTACTTTTGTTCTTCTCTTCATGGTGCTTAATACTGCATTCAACTCAATAACTCCTTATTGAATGAAGGATTTTACCAAATGCAAATTACTACATAAGGTGATGATCCCAGAAGACAGTGCATTATTTTTTTTTAAAAAGATGAAACACCAGTTATATAATGTACTCTTTAACATTTAGGATTACTGCATTTGAGAGTCATGTTAGAGACTACAACTTGTTTAGGCTAGTTAATCATTTCTCGTGAAAACTTTTTCACTTGAGCTTTATTAAAAATAGCAACAATACAAAAAAATAAATACTAATTATGAAAACATAGGTTTAAAATATTTCATTCTTCATTAATTGTATGTTCCCTTTTCCCCTTAAATATACTATTGGGGGGCATCGTGAACTATTATGTCAACAATTTAATTTGAGTTCAGGAGTTAGGAAGTAAGATGTTTGTGCTCATTTACTTTAAGACTTTTTTCAAATTTGATATTAAGGAGTCAGTTGAGAAATAAGTAGGGAGAACTTTCATTTTTTATCAAGGAACAAGGAAATTTAGACTCTGTCTTGTAGTAAAATGCTCCCTTCCTTCTGTGACAATGCATTAAAAATACCTGGGATCTTATTTCTTAACCTGAGTGAGAGTTACATGACATTCAGTATGTAGTTATTATTTTAATTGTACATTACATTTTATACCCTCTTCTGTATAATACCTTAAAGAAAAATTGGGTGAGAAACAGCAATATTTTACATTGATTCAAAATCAGGAACCAAGTGTAGACCATTCCTTTTTGTTAATTAGTATTCGGAAAGGAATAATGTTAACATTTGAATAGGGTGTTTAAGAAATAGTTACATTTGCATCTGAAAGGAGGTGCAAATGAAACTGGTGCTTAGAAAGTGAAATTGGTGCTTCCAGAATTAAAAAACAAAAACCAAACTGAACAAAACATTTTGCCTACTGAAAAAGATTTCTTTATAGATTTTCCAGGCCCACCTGAAGACTTTTGTCACATGGTTCAGCACTCCTCTGGAATCTTTTTGAGATGTTATGAAATCAAAGCTGAGAGAGTATGCCAAAAAGTGAGACGTGAAAGTTGAGAAACTCTATTCACAGTATCTAATAGTTCAAGCTGATATTTATCAGGGAAGAATTACTTTTTTCTTTAAGTTTATTTTCTACGATTTTACCTTCTTTGTGTAAAATATAAATGTGGCTTGTAATGCAATTTTTTTCTCATCAACAAGATCATAAATTTTTTGAGTACAGGAATAATCTATGTCTTTCATGTTCCCGGCATAGCCTAACTCTGTGTTAGTCATCTAATGCTTTGGCTTAATTTGCAAATGCATACATGTCACATACTGATAACTTGTGACTCCTTTGTCTCATCCATTCTATACTCAAAATAATGTGCTGTAGGATATAAGGATCACAGTCTCCTGTATATGATCTAGAGGCAGTTATAACCACTAATTGTGAGTTTTAGGGTATTTGTACAATTAAAATGAGTGAAATATAAATGTGAAAGCATGGTGTGATCTGTAAATCTTTTAAACTATTATTAATTCTACAAATCAATTTTGGAAGTTTTTAGACAACCAGGTTAAGTTGATCTTTTGGTATTCTGACCCTAAATTAAAAAAATATGTATCTCATTCAGCTTACTAGGACCATATATAGGCTTATGCCTAAAAGAAAAGCATGACTCAATAGTTCAGAAATATTTCTTCAAACTTCTATTACTTGAAGCAACTATATTGCAATATATCACCAACTTCTAAATGTCATCATTCAGGTTTGGCTAAATGTTAGTATTTCGTGAGGATTATACATGTGTAATTGATCTTTGTTTTATAGTTTTAAGTACTCACACACAGCAAACCACGTACTCATAAGTAAAACTTCTTTCTTTAATTCATTAGGCCTCCTCACTAACAAATAAACTTTCCTTTTAAGATTCGTTATGCCATAATATAAACAGTATTTCATAATGACCAAAATGTTGACTTTTAGTAATAAAGAAGGCATGGGGGGAAATACCATACTGGAACTCAGGAGAGGCGGGTTTTATTCCCCTTTCTGAAATTTACTTGGTGTGTGATCATTTAGTCTTATTTACCTTTGTTTACCTTCTTGGAAAGAGGCGAGTGGCAAGTGATTTCTCATGTTTCTGAGACATGGAGAAAAAAGACAGACATATACATTCCAATTTCTGTGTATTCAGGTCTTTCCTCATTTTGAATCATTTTGAAAGCCTTACTGTGCCCTCAGAACAAAAATCTTAGCAATTGAATTTCTCCTTAAATTATTAATCATGAATTTCTTTTCATCCCTTTTTCATTCATTTAAATATTTATCACAAATCATGTTTCAGATAGTGTTTTAGGTAGTGCAAATATGGCAGTGGATAAGACAACTTCTTTACTTTCGTGGAGTTTGCATTGTAATGTGGGGTAGCCAAATAAATAAACACAAAATATTAGAGAGTGAAAAGTGCTGTTTTAAAAAGGAATTGGGTGATATGATAATATAATTGTGTTGGGTCCTTAGAGAAGTTCTCTCTCAAAAGAGAGGATGTTTGTTCTGAGATGCAAATGCCAAGAAGGAACTAGCCATGCAAAAGATCAAAGGAAGAATTCCAGGCAGAGGAAGAGAAGGCACAAGGCATAAAAGCAGGTGTGAGCTTTGAGTGTTGGAGAAACAGAAAAGAGCTCTGTGTACTGGAGCATAGTGGAGTCAGAGAGCCAGGGTCCACACCAGAGAGCGGTTTGTAGTTCAGGGTAAGAAATCTGGAGTTTATTCTTGATGCAATGGGCAGTCATTGAAGAGATTTCAGCTGAAAAGTGACATGACTGATTTATATTTTAAAAAGGACAGTCCAGCTGTTTTTTGGATTGATGATGGCCAAAAGTGGAAGCTGGGAGAAAGCTAGGAGAGTGTTTTAGTTATCCAGATAAAGGTCGCTTAGACAATGGGGACAGTAGTGGCAGTAGAGATAAGTGGACAAAATTGGGATCTATTTTGGAGGTAAAGTGTACAGAAGTTGCAGAGAGATTAGATTTAGGTTATGAAGGACAGGGATGAGTCAAATATAACTCCTAGGTGTTTGTCATGAACAGGTTTAGTGGAGTTATTAACATTTCTACAGAAGAAAATAAAACCCACTGGATATTAAACTCTATAGGATTTCATTTATTTTTCTATATTTTAGTGTAAGACTCATGATTTTGCATAACTAATCAGTGAAGCAGAATGTTTGAACAGTTTAATGTTATTTTTAACTTAACATTTTCACACAAATAAGTCTATACATCAACATAATTTGGAGTTCTTGTCATTTTCCACATGACTATATCATTCTTATACCTTCCCCTGTTATTCTTGTTGTCACCTCAATCTAAAAATCTGTATTTTTAAGAACTTTGTACCTTTAATTTTCAGCCAATTCCACTCTACTTTCCCAGATCTGTTTCATCTTTATCAAATATTTATTAAACACCTTTACTTACTAGGTACTGACCACATCATTTTATTAATTTTTTAAAAATATTGTGCAACTTTAGAAATAATGTTAGAGGAAGTTGGATGCATGCAGCCTCTGAAAGCATTGAGGAAGTTTTGTCCTACTTAGTTTCAAACACAATATTAAACTACTTTATGATTAATGCTGTCATACATGATATGAATTAACTAATGGTTTGTAGCTATCTTCATGATTGGCTAGAATTATAGGGCTCTGCTGCACAAAATCAGTACACATATGAAGATGGTTCATAGCTTTATAACGATCCTTTTTTTCAGATTATGATTTTGTTATCTGGGAACCTGCAGTCTTTGATAGCTACACAAACTAAACTGATGTGACTTCTGCTGCTGTAATTTCTCAGTTGAACATAGACTGCTACATTGTTTACCTTTAAAAAAAAAATTCTGAATGTCCTTGAAATACTTATTTTGTTCTCCTTGCTTAACTCCTCTCTGAAGATCACTATTTCTGCTTTCATCTATCCTTCTCATTTACTTTTCCAAGATTCTATCTTGCTAAAGTTAAGTGGGACTCATAGAAGACACTAATGAAAAACTCCAAAAGGCTATTAGGTTCTCCATAGTAGCCTATGATTGATAGTAATGAAAAAAAATGGGATGCCCAATTCTGATGTTTCTGTTTATTCTGGAACTATACTTAAGTGGCAGAGTCCTGGCAATGTTATGTATTTATTTTTGTTATTGCATTTGGGTACATGATATAAAAATTAAATATCTTTTCAAAGCTTATTATAAAAGCAGCAGTCCTATTCACCCATTGTCTCCTTTCCATAGGAAGCCATGTTAACCTTTATGTTGTTATATTTTGATACTCATTTCATTATTTCTGAACTAAATATTTGCCATGTCTTGTTTTTTTTTTTTTTTCAGTTTTAGACATCTGTTGACAATTCACTATGGCATTTGAGGATTTTGCCCTTTTTCAAATACAACTCATATCCACATGATATACATGTACTCTTCCTTTTCCTTCATTTTTCTTTTAGAAAGATACTGTGTTTACAGTGCTTTGACTATGTAAATGCAATTAACAGGTGAGCCAATTATTGTACTGTGATACTTTTGATCTCCTCTATAACTTTTCATTTTCCTTAGAATTACTAATTATTTTTTGTTGGATTCTCTTGGTTATTATATCTAACTTACCCATATATTATTTACCTGTTTTTTAAAAATATGTTTTCAATTCATTTGAATACAGGAGGTCCTTGCATTTTTTTTATGTCCTATTAGCCATATTTTTTACTTTGTTCTTATTGAGTATTCCATTTCTGATTTCATAGTTTTAAGCTTAGCAAGTATTTTTTTATTATTCTAAAAATGTTCCTTTTAAAATAGCATTTTATTATTGTTTGGTAGTTGAATTATCTTATGCAATATCACTGAGGATATTATAGCTATAATTATTCTCTCTGCATGTGACAGAAAAATTTCATTGCTTCCTTATATCTTGAAAATGTGGAAATGCATAAGTAGCTAGTGCCAAGGGCAGATTTTTCATGCCAGCAACTGGTGGACTTTTGTTAAATGTAAAGAGTAACCTAACAGGGGTCCCCAATCTTCAGGCCTGGGACCTGGTACTGGTCCGTGGCCTGTTAGGAATGGAGGGGCACACAGCAGGAGGTGAGAGGCCTTTGAGCAAGCAAAGCTTCATATGAATTTGCAGCTGCTCCCCCAGCGCTAACATCATCACCTCAGCTCTACCTCAGATCATCAGGCATTAGATTCTCATAGGAGGACCAGTCCCTGGTGCCATAAAGATTAGGGAACGCTGAACTAGGATATCTTGGAAGTCAGACCACATGTTTCTGATTAAACTTAAAGTGTTACAGTAATGTTTTTTTTAATTCAAAATGTTGGTATATTTTTGAATATAGGCTGCTTTTAGCTACTGAGTTGTCTTACAAGGGTCACAGTGCAGTCCAGAGATAAACAATGAAAAGCATGCTATGCTTGTGGTTTATAATCTAATTTTACTAAAATTCTTATAATTTACAGAACTTTCAGAGTTGGAAAAAAACACTTATTATTCCAAAATATAGCAATGGTAATTAATAAGACACTATTAGCAGGAAATAAAATTTCGGCCCCAAGTATTTTTCAGGAAGTTCCATTTAAGAGTTTTCATCCAACAATAGGATTTACCAATAATCAAGGAAAGGGAATTTCCTTTCGACTTAAAACTATTTTTATTTTATTTTTATTTTTTAAAAATATTGATTTGTTTGTTTGTTCATTTATTTTATGGTGACATTGGTTAAAGAAATCCAGTAAGTTTCAGCTTTAAGTTTTAATAGTAAGACATATATATGTTTACACTGTGTGTTCACCTTCCATAGTTGTTTTCTTTCTATCACCACATATTTGAACACCTTTACCTTGTCCACTTCCCCTCTCCCTGCAACTGTCTGGTAATCAATCACTAGTTTATTGTCCATGCCCATGAGTCTCTGTTTGTTTGCCCTGTTCATTTGTTACTTTTGAGTTTATATCCCACATAAGAGTGATATCATGTCATTTTCAACTTTTTCTGTCTGGCTTATTTTGCTTACCATGATTATCTTTAGGTCCATCTATGTAGTCACAAATAGCAGTATTTCATCTGTTCTTATGCCTGAGTAAGATTCCATTGCATATCTGTACTACAGCTTCTTTAGCCAGTCATCAATCATAGGACACTTCAGTTGTTTCCATGTCCTGGACACTGTGAATAATGCTGTTATAAATGTTGGTGTGCAAATATCTTTTCATATATGAACTTTGAAGTCTTTGGGGTAAATACCCAGTTAGAGGGATTGCTGGATCATAAGGCAGATCAATTCTCAGTTTTTTTAGTAACTTCAATACTATTTTCCATAGTAGCTGTACCAATTTGCAGTCCCACCAGCAGTGTTTGAGGGTTCCTTTTTTCTGCATCCCCTCCAACATTTGTTATTACTTGTTCTGTTGATTATAGCTATTCTAACAGGTGTGAGATGATATCTTATTGTGGTTTTGATTTGCATTTCCCTAATAGCTAGTGATGTTGAGCATCTTTTCATATGTTTGTTGGCTATTTGTCTTCTAGGGAGAAGTATCTGTTCAAGTCTTCTGCCCACTTTTTGATTGGATCATTTGTTTTTTGTTGTTATAGAGTTGTATGAGTTATTTGTGTATTTTGGATATTAGATCCTTACTGAAGGTGCTGCTTGCAAATATATGTTTCCAGTGAGATAGATGTCTATTTACCTTGTATACAATTTCTTTTGCTATGCAGAAGCTTTTTAGTTTGATGTGGTTCCATTCATTTATTTTTGTTTTTATTTGCTTAGCCTTTGATGTCAAATTCATAACATCTCCTTTAATTCCAAGGTCCTGGACTTTAGTACCTATTATTTCGCCTATGCATTTTATTGTTTCAGGTCTTATATTCAGGTCCTTAATCCATTTTGAGTTAATTTTGGTGTGTGGTGATAGACAATAGTCTAGGTTCATTCTTTTGCAGGTGGCTTTCCAGTTTTCACAGCAGCACTTATGGAAGAGGCTTACCTTTTTCCACTGTATGTTTTTGGCTTTTTTCTCAAAAATTATTTGTCCATGTAAATATGGGTTTACTTCTGGACTCTCGATTCTGTTGCACTGGTTCTTGTGTCAGTTTTGCTGCCAATACCATGCCGTTTAATTACTGTCACTTTGTAGTATAATTTGAAGTTGAGCAGAGTGATTCCTCTAGCCTCATTCTTTTTTCTCAGGTTGGCTTTTATCACCTCATTTTTGAACACTTCTATGTAATCTACTTCATTCCTCCCATCCTGCCTTTTGATAACCACTAGTCTGTTGTACATGTCCATTAGTCTCTGTCTGTCCTGTTCATTTGTTGTTTTTTAGGTTTGTATCCCACATATAAGTGATATGTGATTTGCACCTTTGAGAATTTGGGTATTTGAATCCTCCCCTTTTCAGTCATTTTTGTCTCAATTTGTCCCTATGTATGCTGAACGTTCATTACTATCTTGCTATAGCAAATCTCTTATTGTTTAAGCTTATTATGCTGTTTTTAGTATGGGTTGCACTCCTCTGCTTCTATCAGCCTGCTTGTCACCTTCCTCCTAATTATGTATTTTTTTGTCATTTTGTTTTAGGTTAGCTGACTGCTTTCAGTATTTCCTGTAATGCAGGCCTTGTAGTGGAGAAGTTCCTCAATTTTTGTATGTCTGGAAAGGTCTTTATTTCTCCTTCACATCTAAAAGAGTGCTTAGCTGGACACATTATTCTAGGCAGGTAGTTCCTTTTTGGCTTGTAAGGTTTGTACTTAAAAGTCCGAGGATAATCTAATGGGTTTTCCTTTGTAAATTACCATCTTCTTTTCCCTGCTGCTCTGAGAATTCTCTCTTTGTCATTGATTTTTGATAATTTCAATATAATGTTTCTTGGTGAAGGCCTTTTCGGATTACGATAATTGGGTGTTCTATAGACTTTTGTGAATTCTAAGCTCCAGCTCATTTTTAGATTTGGTAAATTCTCATTGACTATTTGTCTGAAAATGCTTTCTAATCCCTGTTCTTTTTTCTCCTCTTCAAGAATTCTCGTTATTCTTGTTTCCTCTCCTGATGCTATCAGCTAGTTCTTGCATTTCTCTCTCATTATTTTTCATTCTTCGGTTTCTCTCTTCTTCCTTTTGATTTATTTCTAGATTTCTGTCTTCCATATCACTGGTCCTTACTTCTATTTGGTTGACTATTTCCCAAGTTTGTTATTTCATTTTTCAACTCCTGCAGTGTGTTCTTTATCTCCAGAAGGTCTATTAGGTTCTTTTTGAATGTTTTAATCCCCTTGCTAAAGAACTCATTCTGCTCATCTAGTTGTTTTTCAACTGCTGAAATTTTTGATATGATTTGTTTCCGATCTCATTGAGTTTTTTCAGAAGTACCAACCTAAATTCTCTGTCATTTAAGTTGCATATTTCTATATCTGTAAGCTTATTTTTTGGAGATCTTTTTCTGTTTTTCTAAGATGCCTTGTCACCTTGGTTGTTCATGGTATTTAACAGACTATTTCTCCATCTGGACATTAATGAAGTGTATTCTGCATTTCTTCCAGAAAGATTTGTTATAAAGTTCTCTCTAGCCTGCTGCATAGAAAGCTTTTTTACTTTTGGTTTCCATTAACAGGCATCTAAACCTCTAGGATCCCTGCTTTACATAAAGCCTTAATAATGCCTTTTATTTTCTTGTAGATATTTAATCACACTCGATACCTTCATTCTTAGTCCCTGTCAGTATTAATGACAATTTCGGTAGCATTTGCTCAGATTCCTCTGAGGCTCCACAGTGTTGAGCCTTCTGCATTGGGGGTCAGGTGCTGTGGCTTAGACTCAGTTTTGGAACTGCGGCTGATAAAAATCAACTGTTGTTTCTCTGCCATTCTGTTTCTCTGCTTTCAGCCCTGATGACTGGGCCCTTCTGTGGGATGCATGAAGCTCACAAGTCGTAGGCAGGGCTGCTCAGGAAACTAGCTGCACCTTCTCTCTTCCCTCTCCTCCTATAGGGAGCTCCAGCTGCAAGAGTCAGCTTTTTTGTTTCTCCCAGTCCACCGATGAACACCTGGAGTTCTGACCAGTAGTAGCTTCTATGCACAGATCCCACACTCAGACTTGCTGGTGTACAGTTTGGGTGTTTTTTGTTGAGTTTTAGATGTTCAGCTTATTGTTTCAAGGGGAGAAATCTGGGAACGTCCTTCACTCTGTCATATTTCTGATGTCTCCTCCACTCTCCTTCTACTATGGGCTGCAGGAGGGGTGCTGTCAAATCTAACCCTCAGAGATGCTGAGCCTCATTTACTTAAAACTATTTTTAGATAACCTCCAAGCATCCATCATTGAGTTGTGCAAGAAAGGGTCAGCTAAGACACAGAGGCCAATAAATAATAATAATCAAACAGATACAAGATTAAAAACTTAGCCAGGAAAATATATTAGTATGTGCTTACTTATCAAGGGACTGACCAGAAGAAATGAGACTAGAAGCCTGTAAGTTTTCTTTTTGTTTGTTTGTTTGTTTTCCAGCTTAATGAAATATAATTAATTTATGTAATGTTGCATAAGTTTTAAGGTGTTGATCTAGTACTCTAATATAATATGATTTTCACCATACTGTTAGCTAGCACATCTTCATCATGTCACATAATTCCATTACTTTTTTTGTAAGAACACTTAAAGTCTAGTCTCCGTAACTTTGAAATATATAAAATGATATCATTAACTATATTCACTATGCTGTGCATTAGGTCCCCAGAAATTATCATTTTCTAACTGGAAGTTTGTACCCTTTGACCAACATCCTAGACCCTAGTGACCAGCATTCTACTCTCTGTTTCTATGACTTCAGCTTTCTTAGATTCCACATATAAATGAGAACATAGAGTATTTTCTTTTCTCTTTTGGACTTATTTCACTTAGCATAATGCTCTGAAGGTATATCCATGTTGCAAATTGAAGAATTTTTTTTTTCTCATAGGTGAATAGTACTACATTGTATATACATAGTTGACCCTTGAACAATGCAAGGGTTAGGAGTGCCGATGCTGCCATATTCAAAAATCACATGTAACTTCTGATTGCCTAAAACTTTACAAAATTACCTACTATTGACTGGAAGCCTTACCAATTGCATAAATAATTGATTAACACATATTTTGTGTGTTGTATGTATTATACACTGTATTTTTACATTAAAGTAAGCTGAATAAAAGAAAATGTCATTAAGAAAATCTTAAGGATGAGAAGATAAATTTATAGTATTTATTGAAAAAAATCCTCATACAAATCGACCCACAAAGTTCAATCAATCCTATGTTTCTTAACAGTCAATTGTATAACACCTGTTTATCTGTTCAACCATTGATGGATACTTAAGTTATTCCAATATTTTGGTCATTGTGAATAATGCTACAGTAAACATAAAAGTCTAGATATCTCTTCAATATTTTGTTTTCATTTCCTTTGGATACATAACCAGAGGTGGGATTGCTGGATAATATTGTAGTTGTATTTTTAATTTTCAAAGGACTTCCATACAGTTTTTCACAGCGGCTACACCAATTTACATTCCCACCAACAGTGTACCAGAGTTCCCTTTTCTTCACATCCTTGCCAATACTTATTGTCTCTTGTCTTTCTGGTGATAGCTCATTGGGGGTTTGATTTATATTTGCCTCGTGATTAGTAATTTGAGCATTTTTTCATGTTTATGTTGTCCATTTGTATGTTTGTGTTTTTTTTGGAAAAATATTCATTTTTTCTGCTCCTTTTTAAATTATATATTTTTTGTTTTTGAGCTGTTTGCATTCCTTAGATATTTTGAATATTAACCCTTTATTAGATATGTGATTTGAAAATATTTTTCCCATCTTGTAGGTTGTTTTTTTCATTTTTTTTGATTCTTTCTTTTGCTGTGCAGAGGCTTTCTGTTTCCTATGTTTTCTTCTAGGAATTTATAGTGTCAGGTCTTATGTCATTTTTTTTGCATGTGATAATCCAGTTTTCACATCATAATTTATTAAAGAGACAATTCTCTCCCCATAATGTATTCCTGACTCCCTTGTCAAATATTAGTTGATTGTATATGTGGGTGTTTATTTCTGTAGAAGCCTATATGTTTCTGAGGGTTTTGAATTGCCAGAGAAACTGCAAATGAAAGGCTCAAAGGCATATAATACAATGTTGTGCGCACGCACACACACACACATACACACACACACACACACACACACACACACACACACACACACACACACACCATGAAATGCTCATTCTAAATTTAATAAAATTCATGCAGGATCTGTATGTTAAAAACTACAAAAGACTAGTGAAGTAAAAACCTAAATAAATAGTTAAATATGCTATGTTCATGAATTGGAAGACTCTATTATTAATATGTGAACACTCCCTAAACTGATCCTTAGATTCAATATAATTCCAATCAAAATCCTAGCAAGAAGTCAAGATGGCGGACTAGGTAAAAGCAATATTCTTCTTCCTTAGGTCTGCATTAAAAGTACAACTAAATTATAAAAAAAATAATCAACATGGAGAATCACCTGAAGTCCAGCAGATCATCACATGTATATCCAATAATATAAAAATGAACCTCATCGAAGCTGATAAGAGGGACAAAGTCGTGAATTGGGCTGAACCAACACCAGACGGTGGTGGTGGAACACCAAGAGGAAGAGCCAAGGTGCAGAAGCTCCCCTGAAGGAGAGTGGGGTCTTAGCCTCATATGGGGGCTCCCCAGCCCAGGGAAGAGGAATTCTTCAAAAAAATCTGACTGTGAAATCAGAGGGGATTCTAGCTGTTGGAGTGAGACAGGTGACTGAAATCCCAGATGCCCCATTAAAGAGTTCATGCACAGGCTCTCTCGGCCATGAGTACTCAACCTGGACTCCAGCAGAGGGATGGAGGCTCAGACAAGATTCATATGGGGAAAGACTGCATTACCAGGTGCCAGAACAAGGGCTAGACCAGCAGCTGCCATTGTGCCTTAGTGGAGGGGGGACGGTGTGGCTACAAGACAATATAGAGACCTGCGGCATTAGCTGGCCTATGCAGATTCCTCCCCCCACAGCCAATTCTGAAGCTACACAGTCTTGAGGTGATCATCCCACTAGATGGCTGGCCATCCCTACCCCTCCCCAGAGCTGAATATTCATAGGCAGCAGACCTCAGCCATAGCTGTGAACACATTTCAGGGACAGTTTTGGTGAGATCACTGCTGCCAGTATGAACCTGGGAAAATCACAGGGAGCTGTGGGCCAGTCCCAGACAGTGGCTGTTCTTGCTGTTATCTGTGACTTTTGTGGGAACACACAGGTGGACAGAGAATTTGTAGCAAAACTGAAATTGTATTGGCCTGAATGCCATTCTCTCTGAAATCCCACTTCACTCAACCCAAAAATTGCCCCCAGTAGCCCATAATAGGCAACTGGCTCTGCCCTGCCCCTCTCCTGGGTTGTGCATTTTACACCATCAAGAGTTATTGCTAGCATAGTGAGCACATTTAAGGGAAATCAGTTGCAGATAGACCCCTGCTGCTTGCACAAACTGCAGTGTCACTTGGGGGGGGATGACAGGGGTCTGTGGGACAGCCCCAGATGGCAGCTGGTGTCACTGTTATCTGTAACTACATTGGGAATGCATGGGCACAGAAGTTGTAGCAAAACAGTATGTGTTGGCCTGACGGTCCTCATTTTACTAAGATCCTGCTTCACCCAAGCCACAAAGTGGCTGTAGCACAGTGACAGGCAGCTGCCCCTACCCTACCCCTATCTGGGGTTGCACATCCTGTGCAGGTAACAGATGTCTGCTTGTGTAGTGAACAAATTTCAGGGAAAACAGTGATGGGCAGATCACTGCTGCTGGCATAAGATACAATACTGCTTGGGCAGATCACAGGATTTGGTAAGCCTATCCCAGATGGCAGTAGGTCTTGCAGTGATTTGTGACTTTTGTGGAAATCCATGGTCACAGAGCTGGCAGAAAAGTCTTTGCTGTATAGTCTTGACAGCCCTGTCTGTGCCTCATGAAGATGTCGCCCCACCTAACCCACAAATTACCTGTGGCAAACCTGTTCCCAGGCAACCCAGTCCCATCCAATGTTTTCCTTGGGACACGAATTCAACACCAAACATCACACAGTTCAGGTGGCACATGCAAAGTTCATGCATCTGGAAGAAGCTCTTAGTGGCAGGACACAAACACATGGCTCAAGAGCTTCAGTAATTCTTAAACAACGTTCAGGTGTTTGCAGGCCCCAGGTAGGCCTGCAACTATTGGAAACTTATAGAGAGCTACGGAGGCAGCACTGTCATGGAAAATAACACTGCAGTGGCAGGGAAAAATTCGCTCAACAGAACCAGAAGACTTCCGGGGCCCTTGAACCACCCAAGATGCATATCACTCAGAGGATCTTCCAGTTTCAGAGACATGGGAAACTGACAGGCAGAGCCATGTCTTGAGGAGCACTAGTTTTTCTGCTAAACTTGCCTAGATCAGGGACAGGGGATAATTGGACTGCGGCCTATGGAGTTGTCTCTTCCACTTACTTATACATCCAGCATAGGCAACAACCATTTGCAGATTGCTTTGTAGCTTCCACCAGTTAGCCCTGAGCAATCAGAGGCAGAGGCTGACGGCTTACTGGGGAACCCCTTCCAAGTGGCCACAAAATCAAAGCACCCAGAGGCTGGCACTAGACCACAACAGAGCAAATTTTAACTAGTCCTATAAGTGATACATACAAAGGTTGGTCTCAACAAGTACTCAAGCCTGCTAGGACAAATCCAATTCAGTGGTGTCAGTGTCCACATAGCAATTCTAAACCTGTGGACAGGGCCAGTTCCCACAGTTAGTCAGCCTGAGCGTTAGTCCAATCCACTGATGTACTAACACCAATAAAGGTTTATCTACAACAAAAGATCACATGCAAACCACACAAAGATCACATCCAGAGCCCCTGGCATAGGGGATCAGGGAGAGAGCACCACTAGACTACATAGAACACCTTCCATATGAGGCCATCTGGCCAAGGCCTAGAGACTAAACAAGTATTCCTAACACATAAAAATGAACACAGAGAGTCTACTAAAATGAGAAAACAAAGAAACTTACCACAAATGAAACAACAGAAAATAATCAAAATGAAATGGAGGCAAGCAACCTACCAGAGACAGAATTCAAAATAATGGTTATAAAGATGTTCAATGAACTTAGAGGGAGAATGGATGAGCACAATGAGAACATAACAGAGATAGTAAGCATAAAAAAGGACATAGGAACCGTAAAAAAGAACCAGACAGAAATGTTGAATACAATAACTGAAATGAAGAATACAACAGAAGGATTCAGCAGGAGACTGGACAAAGAAGGAGATCGATTCAATGAACTGGAAGACAAGGTGGCAGAATATGCTCAATTGGAACAACAGAAAGAAAAACAATTAAAAAAATGAGTATAGTTTAAGAAGCCTCTGAGACAAGCCTCGTGGAAATCCAAGTTAGCTGCCTCCATGGTGAAAGCTGAGCGAGAGTGGCCAGGCCTAGCACTGAGCCTGTAGAATGCTGTCCTGCAGCTTCCAAGATTAACCCAGGTGAGGTGGAGCCACTATGGCCCTGAATACAGGAATCCCCAGATTGACAAGGAATATTACTGCAAATCCTTGTCTGATTTACCTGAGAAGTTTGATCAGAAGCTCAGGAGGACTCAGCTTATTAAAGCTGCCCCAGCAATGAAAACAAGCTCTGTGTTTGAAGACTTATTGATTAGTAAGTTAACCAACATGATGATGAAAAGAGGAAACAAAGTACTGGCCAGATTCCGCATGGAAGCTGTGAAAAAGAAACAGTGTGAGAAGTACCATGCTGCTTCTGCAGAGGGATGAGAAGCCATTAAATGCAACCTCTACACCATCTTCCACCAAGCACTGAAAAACTGTGAGCCTGTGATTGGACTGGTACCCATTCTCAAGGGTGGCCATTTCTACCAGATCCCTGTGCTGCTAGCTGACTGGCATTGCCACTTCCTGGCCATAAAGTGAATGATCACTGAGTGCAGGGAGAAGAAGCACCAGTGGATGCTGATGATAGAGAAGCTGTTGCATGTGCTGATTCAGGCTTTTCACAAATAGAGCACTGTGATCAAGAAGAAGCATGACATGCACAAGATGGCTAAGGTTAACTACCTTGGCCTACTACTGCTTGTGGTAGATATTGGGTAGAGGCTCCAGAAGGAGCATGGGACTCTCTGCTGCAAGAAACAATGTGAGCCACTGCTGCCCTGAAAAATATCTGTGGGTTGAGGATGTAGTTCCTTTTTAAGGGAAGGCAAGTCTCATGGGAAGAATGTAGCATTATGTTTATTGCTTGTTAGTCCATTTGTTTTGGGCTAAAATTTACTCTCTGTGCCCCCATTTCCTTGCAAAGAGGGAACACATCAACTTGGATTTCCCTCATGAAACTTAGGGCACAACCAGCTTTCACTGCCCTCCACTGGGGATGGATATTTGAGTGATACAAAAGGAAGCAGTTTTAGTATCAGAAAGTTTTTATAAGAAAACGTTCACTCTGGACTCATGTAGCACATGATGTGGTACTTTCATTCATTAAAACCAACAGGAAGGGAAAAAAAAGAGAGAGAGATACTTCTGAGACAACCTAAAGTGTAACAATATCTGCATCATAGGAGTACCCTAAGGAGAAGAGAGAGAGCAAGGGATTGAGAATCTATTTCAAGAAATAATGACTGGAAAGTTCTCTAACCTGGCAAAGGAATTAAACACACAAGTTCAGGAAGCACAAATGGTCCAAAACAAGAGAAATTCAGACCCACACCAAGATACTTCATAATTAAAATGCCCAAGAACAAAAACAAAGATAATCTTAAAAGCAGCAAGAGAAATGCAGCTAGTTACTTACAAGAGTACCCCCATAAGAATGTCTGCTGATTTTTCAATGGAAACTTTGTAGACCAGAAGGGACTGGGAAGAAATATTTGATGTTATGGAAAACAAGAATCTACAACCATGAATACTCTATCCAGCAAGGCTTTTGATTAAAATGGAAGGTGAGATAAAGAACTTCCTAGATAGGAAAAAGCTTAAGAAATTCATCACCAACAAGCCAGCATTGCAAGAAATGTTAAAGGGAATTCTATAAAAAGAATAAGGGGGTGAAACATCTCCACAAATACGAATAATAAAATGACAATAGCTATGTACCTATCAATAATCACTTTAAGAATAAGTGGATTAAAAGCTTCAGAAAAAAAGATATAGGGTAGCTGAATGGATAAGAAAACAAGACTCATGCATATGATGTCTACAAGAGATCCACTTCAGATCAAATGGTATTCACAGATTGAATGTAAAAGAATGAAAAAAAGATATTTCATGCAAGTAGAAATTAAAAAAAAAAAAAAGCCAGGGTAGCAATACTTATATCGGACAAAATAGACTTTAAAATAAAGGCTACAATAAGAGACAAAAAGGGCATTATATAATGATAATAAACATGGTGTTGGTAAGGATGAGTGTTAACCAAAATTCTCAGATAGTGCTTTGGGAAGTGTAGAGTGGTCCAAACACTTTGCAAAAACACTTGGATCTATTCACTAATTTCAAATATCTTTACGTTATGACCCAGCAAAGGTATACTCTTAGTAGATATGTGTGCATATATGCCTGAAGAAACATGTATAAAACTATTCATAGTAGTATTATCTAAATAGCTCTAAATTTGAAACAATTCAAATGTCCACCAACAGTAGATCTGATAAATCACAGCATATTCATACAACAGAATATTATAAGTAGTGATTCTCAAGGTGTGTGGTTCCTGGACCAACAGCACCACCATCATCTTGAAAGTGTTTAGAAATGCACATTCTTGAGTCCCACCCTAGACCTACTAAGGGTATGGGGCCATAAACTTGTTTTTTTAACAAGCCTTCTAGATCATTCCAATACATTAAAGTTTGAGAATCACTGCTCTACAATGAGGAGAATAAACTATAGCAATACGCAGTGACATAACTGAATCTCACAAGTATGATTTTGAGTATAAGAAGCCATATACAGCATACACTGTATGATTTCATTTATATAAAGTCTAAAACAATAGGGCAAAACTAAACAATACTATTTAAGGATGCATGGTGAGGTAGTAAAACAAGAAAGAAAATGCTTACAATAAAAATCAGCATAGTTACTTATGATGGGGAGTAGGTAGAGATTGGAAGGGGCTCTGAGGCATATTCTGGGGCTGGTGGAAAGTTTCCTACATCTGAATGGTGGTTACTCAAGTATTGTTCATGATAATTCATTTAGCTATACATCTTAGTTTGCTTTTCTATTATACTATATTATACATGTTATGTCAAATATATATATATATATATATATATATATATATATATATATACAATATTTCACAATATTTTTTAAAAAAGATTGTTAGAAATTCTAGATCATTTTGAGGAAAAACCACAATGTTTTTTTTCTCTAAAACTTTTATTTTAGAAACTATTTAGGTTTCTAAAAAAGATCTTTAAATCTCTTGCCTGGGAAGGTTGGGCCTGGCTTCCATGTTCTGAGTACTGAAAGGGAAGAGAGAGGGCTTTTCTCATAGTTGACAGTTACCACTTGTCCAACTGCTTATCAGAAATATTGTTGATTTTATCTCCTCTTCCATCATTTATTTTTGTTTTTGTGGATTTATACCTTTACCTGATTCTGATTACTGTTGCTTTAGTGGGGTGTCAGACAGGAAAAAATAAATGTATAAATTCAATTTCCCATCTTTGCTTGGAAGTCCTCTATTATTAGGACTTTATTTGGCATGCTGGAAGACTTTATAGGGAAATGCTCTTTTTCTATGTTTTTAACTTAATGCTATTATATGAATAAAACATCCCCATTGAGAAAAACAAATACAAATAAGAAATTAAAATTTATTTGTCTTATTCTTTTTTGTATGCTTCTTAATTAACAACATACTATGACTATAATTGTTTTTTAATTTAACTTTGTATAAACTTTGTATTTTCTCATGTTATTTAAACAAGAGAGTGAAATCAGCAAAATGACAGAACAGTAGGTTCCCCTTTCTTATATCCCCCTCAACAAAAATTATTTTGCATCCATTAACAGACAAAAGTTTTTTTGTGGGAGCTTTGGTATACATGTAATAGATTGTGACACCCTGATGAAGACCAAGACTTAGGAGGACCATTTTGAGTAGGCTGTCCCAAGCCCAGGTGGCAGACTCCCACACTGTGGTCCTGGCTATACATTAAGCAATGGCTCTGTCTGCCTGTGAACTCAGACATAGCCTCTTTTAGCCATAGTTTTACCACTAAGTGGCCCATCTGCCAAAGGTAACAGGTCCACCAACCTAGGTCCTAGTTGTGAACCCTGAAGTGGTCAGTGACACAACCCTAGAACCTCTTAGTCATGGTCAGGGAGCAGTCCTGCCCATCCAGGAATCTACTGGGATACACATCCATCTTAGGATACATTTCAAGAAATACATCAGAGAGCATGGTTTGTCTATTTTATTTCAGGAAATGAAATAATTTGTTGATTTTTTTTTATTATAGAAGCAATAGGTGTTTTTAGAAATTTTTGGAAAGTAGAGAAAGCAGGAGAAAGAAAGCAAAATCACCCACAATCCCAAAAGCTAGTCCTAGAGATAACCTATGTTAACACTTTGGTATACTCTTCCACAAATATGCACAAATACAAATATAAATTAAGAATGAATCTATTCTTATAATTTATACTTCTTTTTTTAAAAAAATGAGATGTAATTGACAACATTGTATAAGCTTAAGGTAGTATTGATTTTTTTCATTTATATATTTGCAATATGATTACCACTCTACTACTAGCTAACACTTCCATTATGTCACATAATCATTTTTTTTCTTTTTCAGTGGTGAGACATTTAAGATGTAGTCTCTTAGCAACTTTGAAGTGTATAATACAGTACTGTTAAATATAATTACAATGCTGTGCTTTAGATTGGCAGAACTTTTTCATCTTCTAACTGCATAACTTAGACTTCTTGCTTAACAATCTGCTGAAAACATCTGTAAACCACTTTTCAGTAGAACTTTTTGAAATGACAGAAATGTTCTGTTTTACACTGTCTGATAGAGTAGCCAGTAACCACATATGGCTAGTTCTACTGAGGAACTGGATTTTATATTTAATTTTATTTTAATTGATTTAAACTTAGATAGCCCCATATAGAAAGGGGCTATTATGTTGGATAGGACAGATATAGAATATCTACATACTCATTTTAATAGTTTGCAGAGTACATCATTGTATGGATATACTGTTATTTGTTTAACACCTAACTGGTAAACATAAACAATTTTTGCCATTATAAACAACACTTTGGTGAAAACGGCAAAGAAAATTATATGTTGAAGCATATTAGGCTAGTTCACTTTTCCAGTGTACTATCAGTTCCTACAATTTTATCAGTGCTACCCATAATTTATTTCATTACTCTCATAATTCAATTATGGAAATATTTTGTTGTACCTGGATAACTGTTTCATAACTTTTGGTAAATTTTCTTAGTGTGCAGATATATTTTCTGACAACAGTTTACTAGAATAATTGAATATAATATTTCTATTCCATATCATTTATAAAGCACTTTCTCTTTTAATGGTAAAGAATGGATAATTTAGAAAATTATCTAGCTTTAGAATATTATGAAATTTCTCAGAGAACCAACTTTATGTAATATACTTTAATGCATTTGTTTCTTTGTATGGTAATAGTTATATATTTTTCTTAATTTTTGAAGTTAGCATACATGAAAAAGGGTGTATGGAAAAGTGTTTTTACAGTGAATAAAAAAAGTAAAAATCAACATTGACGTATGTACCACTCAGTCTAAGAAATAGACTACTCCTATGCCCCAAAATCCCTGTTCATGACCCTCTGTCATATTTCTCTCCCATTCTCTGAGAGATAAGCATTTGAATTTCATGTTAATCAATACTTAAATAGGTATCCTTAAAAATATATTGCTTAGTTCTGCCTGTTTTAGAACTTTATGTACATGAAATCATAAGTATCTACTTTTTACTATCTTAGATTCATTCACCTGAATTATGTTATGTTACTGTTTTATGTTGAGGGGTAACATACATACAGTAAGTGTATAAAGTACACTAATATTTATTGCACTTCACATTGATTTTTTTAAAAATTATGTATACAAAAAAAATAGAAAAATTAAATGCAACAAAGAGCTAGTTATTTGAGAAGGTTAATAAAATTTGCAAATTCCTGGCTAGACTCACTAAAGATGAAAGAGAAAGGACACAAACAAAATTAGGGATGAAAGAGGAGAAATTATGACTGACATTGCAGAAAAACAAGGAATCATTCAAGAATACTATGAAAAAAATTAATAACATAGAAGAAATGGACTACTACTTAGAAAGATACAACCTTCCTAGAATGGATCAAGAAAAAATGGAAAATCTAAATAGACCAATCAGCAATATGGATATTGAAACATCATCAAAAACCTACCAAACAGTAGAAGTCCAGTACCAGGTGGCTTCACCAGTTTATTCTACCAAACATTCAAAAAGGTTTAATACTGATTATCCACAAACTCTTCCAAAAAATGGAAGAGGAGAAGGGAAAACTTCCCAACTCATTTTATGAGGCCAATATCACCGATACCAAAACCTGGTAAAGATAACACACAAAAAAACAAAACTACAGAACAAAATCCCTCATGAATACAGATACAAAAAGCAAAGGCATCCAAATAGGAAACGAAGATGTCAAACTGCCACTATTGGTGGGAGACAGGATTCTCTATTGAAAAAAACCTAAAGATACCACAAAACACTACTAGAAACAATACAGTAAAGTTTTGCATCAACTTGCAAAAATCCATAGCATTCCTATACTTTTATAATGAAGTGTCAGAAAAAGAAGTGGAAAAAATAATTCCTGTTTCAATTGTGACAAAAAGAATAAAATACCTTGGAACAAATCTAAAGAAACATGTGAAGAAACTATATAATGAAAGCTTTAAGATCTTATTAAAAGAAATTGAAGAAGTTACACACAAATTGAAAGATCTTTCGTGTTCTTGGATTTGAAGAATCAACATAGTTAAAATGACCTCATTACCTTGAAATAATCATACTAAGTAAAATAAACCAGACAGAAAAGGTTGAAAATCACATGATATCACTTATATTGGAATATAAACCTAAAAGAACAACTGAACAGGACAAACAAACAGAGACTCAGAGATTTTGCAATGGATTAGTGGCTACCAGAGTTGAGAGAGGAGGGAAGAAGGAGAAAATAAAAATAATAAAATGTTTAAAAAATATATATGGAAACTTGAAAAAAATTAAAAATAAATATATTTTAAAATTTTAATTAATTAAAAATGTTAAAATAATTATGTATGCACCTATATAGCCATCACTCTGATAAAAATAAAGAAGGTTCTTTAATACCCTATAAGATTTTTGTGTAAGCCTTTATAAGCCCCTTAGTGGAAACTAGTAATCTGATTTCCATAATTAGTTTTGACTATCTTTGAAGTTTATTTGAATGCAGTCATACAGTATGTGATCTTTCAGAGTCTGACTTATTTTACTTCAAGTTATATATTTGAGAGTCATTCATGTTGTTGTGATACCATTAGTGTTTATTATTATTATTATTCAGTAATATTACACTCTATGAATATACCTTAATTTTTATGAAGATGAGTATTTGTGTCACTTTCAGTTTTTTGTCATTATAAAAACGCTGTTATGAGCTATCTCAATGTGTCTTTTCATCGATATATGCATTCATTACATTGGGATATATACCTAGGAGTAATATTGATAGGCAATAGTCATAGAGTAAGCATGATTAGCTTTGGTAAATACTCTCAACAGTTTAACAAAGTGGCTAAATGATTTTAAACATTTCTAGAAGGAGTACATGAGAGTTCCAGTTTTTCCACATCTTTTCTAACTCTTAGTATTGTTAGTATTTTAATTAGAGCCAATCTGGTGGGTGGTATCTCATTGTAGCATTAATTTATATTTCACTGAGGACTAAAGATGATAAGTACCTTTTCATATACTAATTGGTAATTTATATGTTTTATCTCTTCTAGTTTGTTGTTATGTGTTTATTGTTTTCCTTTTCTTATAAATTTGTAGGTTTTATTAAATATACTTGATATGAGTCATTTGTCAGATATATGCACTGCAATATCTTGGAAAAGATAATTGCTTATGTATTTCTCTATTTTGCATAAAACAAATATATACTGTGTTTTGGTCTGAAGACAAGTCATCTCTTGTCAATAATGAAAAGCAGATAAATCTAATAATAGTTATCAGCTTTCTTTCATTTATATTTGTAACAAATTATAAAAGATAACTTTGATATTTTTTGGCATTTTTCAGTGCTTAATATTTGAGAGAAAACCTTTCAAGTCATCTTCTTTCACCACTGTACTTGAAGATATGTTATGAGAACCTTTAGTGTTATTTTTCTTCATAGTTGTAAAAATTTGAATGAAAGCTATATTAAAGAATTTTGAGAATTTCCACAGATTATAGGGCTCAGCCTTTCAAAATGTGAAGATGTAATATTATGAGTGAATGATCTCTGTCACTTCTTTAGAAATCCCTCTGTCTTTGTTATTAGAGGAAAACCATCTTCTCATTTGGGCAGTGATACGGTGAAAATATGAAATGGCTTGTATTTTGCACACTTACTTGACAGTATAATATTTTAGTGATATAACAATTTGAAAATCCCTGAATGTCTGCATCAAAAAATTAATTTGTCATAAGCTTGTTAAAAAATGGCATAGTTTGAAGTGGAAGGTAATGTCTTCAGTTAATCTTCACAATTTGCAAATTTGTGACATTTCCCTGCTTTTGTATTTACACTGAGTTCCCTAAATCTTAATAAAAGCTTTTATTACACCCTTACACTATAGAAAAACATTTACATACTGTTACAATGTAAAATTTCTGTCAATTATTGCTACAAATAAAGATTTGTTATTTAGATAAAGGTAACACATTTTTTTTTGACATTTGTGGCTAGCTATGATACTAAGAGAAATGAAAGCTACTACACTCTTTTAAATGATATTTTAGACATAAAGGAAGTAAATTTCTAAGAAAAATAATTTAATGTAGTGAAAAATCCAAATGTTAATGTTTATATTTCCAAATTTTAAATAAACTCTGTTATATAATATTACAATTTGTACAATATAAAAAGTGAAATAAACTTTATATTCCTTTCTGTCAGTCTCTTTGTACCTTCAGTATTGAGGCTTAATGCTACTGAGAGTCAAAAATCGCAATGCTCAAGAATTATGGAATTTGGAAAATAATAAGAATTTGAAAAAGGCATATTCAAATTAATATGATCATCTTTAATGTGTAGACCATGAACTGGATAAAGTCCTAATTCTTCTTTCTCTATGCTAACATTTTCTTTTCAGGCCTTTTTAAACATGCATGTTTTTCTAGGAGTTCATATAATTCTAACACATTTCTGATCTCAGTTATGTCATTGGAAATTGAAGACAGAGTAGTTACATAGTTTTGGTGCCTCCAGTTACATTTCCCAATTACTAACTTGTTTCACTTCCTAGCTTAAAATCCTTTACTGTTTCTTCAGTATTGAAAGGATAATTAAACTCCCTCTATACATAAAAGACCCTTCAGAGTTGGTCCTAATTTGTTCACCAGCTTCCTTTTCTATAACTTCCTCTTTGTGTCTTTCTCATTCTCCCATGTTCCAGCTATATACATCGTGCTGTTTCCGTATCACTTTGTGCCTATATGCATTTGTACATGCTATTCCTTCTGTTGGGAAAGTACATTCTCTTCATTGACATGAAGATAACTCATTCATTTTCAAGGCCCACCTCAAATATTACCTCATCTGTGAATCTCCTTACCTTACTTGCCTTTTGCCTAGGCACAGTTAAGTTATTCCTTCTTTATTAGTTAGGGTTTATCAGGCTGCAGTAAAAAGTCAATTCTCAAATTTTAACAAATTAGTACTATATAATTTCTTTTCTGTTAAACAGGTGTGAGAGATTTTTCAAGTTCATGAGATAACTATCCTCTATGTTGTCATTCAAGACAAAAGGTGAGAAAGCACTCCAATCCTCAACATGTGGCTTCCATTTTGCCCTGAATGTCGACATCCTAGGCAGCCAGAAATGGGAAAGAGTATAGAGGAGCATACATTAGGTGCTGGATTGTGGTCTAGTTGTATGCCCCAGAAAGGAAGAAATGTTTTCTTAGAGAGCCGTGATTTCTGTCATATTCTCCTAGAATATTTTTTTTCTTTTTATTTATTTCCTTATTTATTTAAATTTTTAAAAGTTAGACATTTATACAATCATGAAGTGATTCTCTCAATTACTCTAGCACACATCTGACACTAGACACAACTAATTATCTTTTTATATGTTTATCTCCTTCAATGATCTGGCCCTAAAATGTGTATTTCTTCATAACTAAGACTTTGTCACTATTCATAATGCATTTCCTCAGTAAATGCTATTAAGTTCTCTTTGAGCCAGTTTCTCCTACTACTTATTATAGTACTCATGCTTATGAAATGAATGTATGTATGATTTAGTGAATGAATATTGGTATTACCACAATTGAGTTCTGGTTATGCAGTAGTGTCATCCTTGATTTCTAAAAAAAAAAAAATCACTCTATTGTTTGAATTGAAATCTTCCTTACCTTCTCTAAAAATTTATTTTTAACATTGTTATAACGATATTATTTTATGTTGTGCTGTTCAAATTTCCAAAATAATCAGTCAAAAAACAGCTTAAAATATTATAGGGTAGGGATTGAAAAACTTTTTTTGTAAAGGGTCATATAATAAATATTTTAGGTTCTGTGATACACATATATCCTCTGTTATAACTATTAAACTCCGACTTGGTAATATATGGGCTTCCTAGCTAGAACCATAGTTTGCCAGCCTCTGATATATGGTGATGTATGCTAAAATATAAAATCACTGGCTATTTATATAGCCAAGAAAGATGTAAAAGATGTGAAATAGTTTTAATGATTACTTTAAAAACCAATATAAAAGAATGTTGCTCGCTGGGGCAAGATGACAAAGACTCAATATCTCTTGCATATTGGTTCTAAACATGACTAAATACTATCACATAGGGGCTTCAGGGTGTGGCAAGCGAAAGGTGAACTGGCTGGAGAGTTCAAAATTTGGAGTACACTACAATGAGCTCCTGGATTTCTTTTTTATCTTTTATGTATCTTAGACTTGTGGTTACTAATTCTGCAATCTAGTAACACCAACACATGTAGCAAAATAACCCCAAAAATAAAAACAAAAGTTTGCTGTCTCTGACCAAAGGATGGAAAAAGGGGATACCCATCAGGGACTTAATGGGAAGATGTATACCTGCTGGCAGCAGTAATCCTGATCCACTAAAAACAGTGGCAAAATTGAATTGATTCAGGCGGTGATAACACATTGCATTCCCCACACCTGCTAGCAGAAGTGGGCACAACCTCCCCATAGGGGTAACAGTAGAACTTGGGCAGGACAACTTTCTCAATACTCAACACCAAGAGGTAGCAAGTGGGTCCCTTTTCCCACACTAGAGGTACCAGTGTGCCTGGTGTCTCCTGGCCATTCACTCAGGAGAATATGACCCAAGGATTGAAACTCTCAACCTTCCTGCCAAAGGCAAAGTTCTGCCCAGGCTCAACAGTTCATAACTGCTCCATCTAGCAGTAGAAGGTGGTCCAAGTAGGCACTTTTCTTCCAGAAGGCAAAAGCAGAGGTATACTGGGAAGTCCACCAGCATGTATCCAGTGGTGGGAGAACCATCCAGGGTCAATGGTCTATATCCTGTAGGTCTGGTGTCCCCACTCCATACCTAAAAACAGACTAGAATAGCATCATAAGAGCTTAGAAAAACTAATTTGTCATTGGGAATAAAGATCACAAAAGTAGCCAGACTATACATGCTAAACCTAAACATGATGACATTTTGCTAAATTGGATTTGGATAGGATTAAGAATCTCTTAGCATCCAAAATATATGCATTACAATAGAAAATCACCCATCATACCAAAAGTCAGGAAAATCACAACTTGAAAGAAAAAAAAATAGTTGATGACAACACTAAGGTGAATCAGAAGATGGAATTTTCTGACAAAGGTTTTTAAAATGCCACCAAAATATTACTTCAATGAGCAGTTACAAGTTACCTCAAAATATTACTTCAATGAGCAGTTACGAGTTACCTCAAAACAAATTTTAAAAAAGGAAATTCTCAGCAAATAAATATTAACTATAAAAGTAATCAAATGGAAGTGATAGAATTAAAAATACAATAACTGAAATAAAAACTCACTGAATGGTCTGAATAGTAAGAGAAGACAGAATTTGAACTAGGAGACAGGTACGTAGAATTTTCTCATTCTTAAAAATGGAGATAAATAGACTCAGATAAAAATAAACAGAGCCACGAGGACTTATGGGAAAATAATGGAAAATTTACAATTTACAGATCCAAGGATACAAATCTCTTAGGGGAAAAAGAAAAAGTGTAAACTTCCAAAATTTGATACAAGGCATACAACTATAGGTTTAAGAGCTGGGCAAATCTAAAATAGGATAAACCCAAAGAAATTTATGCTAAGCTACATCATAATTAAATACATGAAAATAAAGGCAAAAAAATTTACTATGCATTTAAAGAATTAGCAACAATTACATACAATAATTTTTAGAAAATGTTTTTCTTCCAGTCAAGATGGCAGAGTAGGTAAATACTGCTTGCTTTCTCTCACAAAACCACATCAAAATTACAATTAAATTACAGAATAGCCATCATTGGGAGTCACCTGAATTTTAGTTGAACAGAAGTCCTACAACTGCGGACACACAGAAGAGGCCATTTCAAGACTAGTAGGAGGGGAGGAGACATGAAACGAGCTGGTCCCACACCTGTGTGTGGCAGTTAAAAATAGGGAGGGATTTCTCATCTGCTGAGCTACTCCCAGAGGAGTCAAGGGTTCCAGACCCACACCAGGTTTCCCAGTCCAAAGTTTAGTTCTGGAAAGAGAAGTTCCCACAACTTCTGGCTGTGAAAACTAGTAGAGATTGTGGCTGAGTGAAACGAAGGTGCTCTGGAATCCCAGATATCTTTCTTAAGGGACCCACTTGCAAACTTACTCACTGACAGACTTTCTCATTCTGAACTCCCAGCACTGGAGAAGCAGCTCAGGAGGTGCCAGGAGCATATAAGGAAGAACTGAATTGCGTGGCTTTAAGGCGAGGGCTGGAGGGGCAGCTTTCTTCCAGAGAGAAGTGCTGGCAGAATCAATTGTTCCTTTGTTGAGCTCTACCCTTTCCTGGCATGTGGATGCAGGAGTGCACCATGTCTGAGTCTCCATCAACCTAGCGAACATTGGTCACTCTGTCCTCGTGATCTCCTGAGACATCACCACTCCCAACTTGTGGGCCTACGTAAGCCATTTCCAGGGACTTTTCTATAACAATGGCCTGTCTTTATTCATGCTGTGGACTTTCCTAAAATCTCTCAAAGGTTCACAAAACCTAAATAAGCAGCATCTGGACTCAGCATGCCGGTTACGTCTTGCTGAGCAGCCCCAAACCTAGCACTAGTGAAAGCTGGCCTCAGTTTGCAACTTGGCCTTTTGAAGCACTTCTAAGCTCAGCATGAGTAGCTGCCATCTGCAGATTGTTTGATGGCTCATGCCTTGTGGCCCTAGGCAAAACACAGGCTGCAGCTGAACTTGGCCTGGGGCAGGGCTCCTCCCAGGAGGCCCAGGCCTTCATGCCTAGTGGTTGGCTTCATTATGAGCCAAAGCACAGCCAGTGCTCTCATCTGAAGACAACACATCCAAAGGGCAGGCAGGGCCCACACCAGAGCCCCCTGACAAAGCTAATGTTGCACTTTAGGGTCAACCCCTGCATAACAGCTCCTCCACTGGTTATGGCCAGTCATCAAAACAAATCAGCCTGAGGGGTTGACTACTCTTATTGATGAGCAAATAGTAACAAAGGCTCAAATACAACAGGAGAGTACACACAACCCAACAAGGGACATACCTGAAGCATCTGGCTGAGGCGACCAGGGAAGACTGGGCCACTGGGACTCACAGCACCCCTACTACATAAGGACACTCTACTAAGACTGGGAGACATAGCAGACCTATCTAATACACAGAAACAAATAATGAGGAAACTAAAGTGGGAAGACAAACATGTCCTCAAATAAAGAACAAAACAAAGCACCAGAAAAAAATAACTAAACTGAATGGAAATAAACAATGTACAAGATGCTGAGTTCAAAACACCAGTTATAAGAATGCTCAATAATCTGAGAAATGTAGATGAATTCAGTGAGAACTTTAAGAAAGAGATAGAAAACATAAAAGTGGAGGTAGAAAACATAAAAAAGAACCAGTCAGAAATGAAGAACACAATAACAGAAATGAAGAATACCTTAGAAGGATTTAAGAGGTTAGGTGAAGCGGAGGATCAAATCAGTGATTTAGAAGATAAGGTAGCTTAAAACCCCCAATCAGAACAGTAATAAGAAAAAAGAATTCAAAAAATGAGGATACTTTAAGGGGCCCCTGGGACAACATCAAGCATACCAACATTTATATCATATGGATACTAGAAAGACATGAGAGGGAGCAAAGTATCAAAAACTTATTTCAAAAAATAATAACTGAAATTGTCTCCAACCTGGTGAAGGAAATAGACATACAAGACCAGGAAACTCTGAGAATTTCAAACAAGATGAACCCAAAGAGAATCACACCAAGACATATAATCATGAAAAATACCTAGGTTAAGGATAAAGAGATAATTTTTAAAGTAGAAAGAGAAAAATAGTTGTTCCAGGGAGTCCCCATAAGATTGTTGGCTGATTTCTCAACAGAAATTTTATAGGCCAGAAGGGACTGGCACAAAATATTCAAAGTGATGAAAAGCAAGAACCTAAAACCAAGATTAGTCTACCCAGGAAAGCTATCACTTACAATCAAAGGACAGATAAAGAGCTTCTCAGACAAGAAAAAGCTAAAGAAATTTATCATCATCAAGCCACTATTAAAGAAAATGTTAGAGGGACTTCTTTAAGAAGAAGTTAAGAAAAGATTTAAAAAATGAATAAATAATATGGCAATAAATACATATCTACCAACAATTACTTTAAATGTAAATTAATTATATGTTCCAATCAGAGACTCGGAAGATGGCAGATTAGGTAAAAGCAGGATTTGCCTTCTCCCAGGTCTTCATTGAAATTACAACCAAATTATAAGATAATCAACATGGAGAATCACCTGAAGTCCAGCTGATCTTATCACCTACGTCTGACAATATAAAGAAGCCACATAAAAGTCAGTAGAAGGGGCGAAGTTGTGAATCAGGTTGGACCCACACCTGCAGGTAGTGGAGGATCACTGGGAGAGAGAGCAAGACTGCAGAGGCTCCCCTGTAAGACAGGAGGAACTGGCTTCATTCAGGTGCTCCCAAGCCCAGGGTCCCAACCCAGGGAAGAGGAGGTTCCAGTAACTCTGTAAAAACCAGAGGGGATTTTGGCTGTCTGGGTGATGTGATGTCTGGAACCCTAGACACCCCTTTGAAGGAACCATGCACAGGATTTCTGACCCACAGAAACTCACCCGGGATACTGCCTTCAGGTCAGAGTCTGGTGCTGGATTCATATGGAGAAAGTCTGCATTATGTGGCATCAGAACAATGGCTAGGTGGGTAGCCACCATTGTGGCTTAGTCCAGCACCTCTACGGGGCAGTCTAAAGACCACACTAGCTTGACTGCTCAGACTCCTCCCACAAAGCCATTAGGAAGCTGCTGCCCTGAGGAGATCAGGCCACCCACCCAAGCTGCAAACTGCCTGAGGCTTTTGTTTGTGAATGGCTCCACTTTCTGTGCAAATGCAGAGTCAAGCATTTGCAGCTTGTGACCAGTGCCATGAGCACACATTTCAGACACTGTTTCAGGCAGATCACTAATGCTAACATGAACTTGGGTGAATCTTGGGGATTGGTGGGCAAGTCTCAGACAGCAAATGGTCTTGCTGTGATTTGGATCTTCTGTGGGAGTGCACAAAAGGTTACCAAATTTGCAACAAGACTGAGGATGGACTAAGGCATGTTTGCCATTGTCTTCTTGAGACCCCACCCCATCCTACTCCCAAAATGCCCCAGGTGGCCCATTGACAGTGAACCAACACTGCCCTGCCTCTCCCCCTGGATCTCCCAATTCACACAAGCAACAAATTTGGGCTAGCACAGGGCACCTTTTCACAGAAATCAGTGGCAAACAGACTTTTGCTGTCCAAAAGAGTTGCAATATTGCATCTGGGTAGCTGAGGGTTATGTGGGACCATCCCAGATGGCAGCTGGTCTCACTATGATCTGTGACTATAGCAGGAACACCCGGGCACAGAATTTGCAGGAAACTGAGGCTGTATTGGCCAGACAGACTTCGTCTCCCTGAGATCCTGTATCTCCCATGAAAGTTCCTGCAGTCCATTAACAGGCAGCTTCCCATGCTCTGCTGAGCCCTGGGGTTGTGCAGTCTGTGCAGGTAACAGACCTTGACTAGCTCAGTGAGCGCATTTCAGGGAAAACAGTTGTGGGCAGACCACTATTGCTTGTACAAGCGCACTATCTTTTGAAGGGATCACAGGGATCTCTATTGGCCTGACGGCTCTTGTCTCTCTGAGCTCTTGCCCCATCCAATACACAAAGTGCCCACTACACGTTGATAGGCAGCTGCCCCTGCCATGGGTGGCACATTCAAACCCAATGTGTGCAGCAACTGACATTGCTATGATCGGAAACTTGTACAGGACCCACAGAAACAGCATTGGCATGTAAACTGACACTGAAGTGGCAGTGGGAAATTTACTCAATAGACCCAGGAGACTCTGGGGTCTCTGTGTGACAAAACATGCATATCACCCAGAGGCTCATCCAGTTTCAGAGACTTACAGATAACTGACAGGCTTTTTCATATGTGGAGGAGCACTGGTCCCTCTGCTAAACTGCCCTAGGTCAGGGACGGGGGATAACCTGACCATTGCCCACAGAGTTGCCTCTTCCACTTACCTATATATCCAGCATGGGGAACAAACATCTGCTGATCGCTTTGCAGTTCCTACCAGATAGCCATTAGCAATCAAAAGCAGCAACTGACCTTCTCCTACTGGGGATCCTTTCTCAAGGGGCCACAAAATTAATGCATCTGCAAACTGGCACCAGACCACAGCAGAGTAACTCCTGACTAGTCCCAAAGGGTGATTGCAATAAGTATGTGAGCCTGCTAAGGTAAATCCCACTCAGTGGGGACAGCCTTCACACAGCAAGTCTTACCCTGTGGGTGCAGCTGGTTCCCACAATTAGTCAGCCTGAGAGTTAATTCCATCCCCTTATGTACTAACAACAATGAAGGCTTGAAGAGAACAGATCACACACAATCCACACAAAGATCACGTCCAGAGCCCCTGGCATAGGTGATCAGGGGGAGTTTGGCACTGGACCACACAGGGCACCTTCCATATTAGGCCATATGGCCAAGGCTGAAAGATGAAACAAATATCCCTGAATATAGAAACTAACACAGAGAGGTTAAAAAAATGAGAAAAAGAAATATGCCACAAATGAAACAACAGGAGAAAACTCCAGAAATAAGCTAAATGAAATGGAAGCAAGCAAGCTATCAGAGACAGGATTCAAAATAATGTTTATAAGAATGGTCAACGAACTTAGGGGGAGAATAGATAAACATAATGAGAACCTCAACAGAGAGATAGTAAGCATAAAAAGGACATAGAAACCATAAAAAAAGAACCAGACAGAAATAAAAAATACAATAACTGAAATAAAGAATACACTAGAAGGATTCAACAGTAGATTGGACAAAGCAGAAAATCAAATCGGTGAGTTCGAAGACAAGAAAGCAGAATACACCCAATTGGAACAACAAAAAGAAAAAAAAAGAATTAAAAAAAATGAGGAAAGTTTAAGAAATCTCTTGGACAATATTAGTGTAATAATATCTGTATCATAGGAGCACCCGAAGGAGAAGAGAGAGAGCAAGGGATTGAGAATCTATTTCAAGAAATAATGACTGGAAAGTTCTCTAACCTGGCAAAGGAATTAAACATATAAGTTCAGGAAGCACAAATGGTCCAAAACAAGAGGAATTTAGACCCACACCAGCATACATCATAATTAAAATGCCCAAGGACAAAAACAAAGAGAATCTTAAAAGCAGCAAGAGAAATGCAGCTAGTTTCTTACAGGAGTACCCCATAAGAATGTCTGCTGATTTCTCAATGGAAACTTTATAAGCCAAAAGGGACTGGGAAGAAATTTTCGACATTATTGAAAACAAGAATCTACAACCATGAATACTCTACCCAGCAAGGCTTTTGATTAAAATGGAAGGTGAAATAACGAGCTTCTGAGACAGGAAAAAGCTTAAGGAATTCATCACCAACAAGCCACCATTGCAAGAAATGTTAAAGGGACCTCTGTAGAAAGAAGAAGGGGGAAAATCCCACAAATATGAATAATAAAATGACAATGGCTATGTATTGATTATTTAATCAGTAATCACTTTAAGTGTAAATGCATTGAATGCTCCAAACAAAAGATATAGGGTAACTGAATGGAGGAGAAAACAAGACCCATGGATGAGAAAACAAGACACATGCTTATGATGTCTACAAGAGACCCATTTCAGATCAAATGATACTCACAGACTCAAAGTAAAGAGATGGAAAAAGATATTTCATGCAAGTGGAAATGAAGACAACAAAATATCCAGTGTAGCAAAACTTATATCAGACAAAATAAAGTTTTAAACAAAGGCTATAATAAGAGACAAAGAAGAGCATTATAGAATGATAAAGGGATCAATAAATCAAGAGGATATAACACTAGTAAACATATAAACCCACAACATAGGAACACCTACATATATAAAGCAATTATTGACTGACTTAAAGGGAGAGAGCAACAGTAATACACTCATAGTAGAAAACTTTAACACACCATTGACACCAATGGACAGATCTTCCAGACAAAAAATCAAAAAGTAAACAATGAGTCTAAAAGACACAATAAACCAATGGGATTTAATAGATATTTTTAGAACATTCTACCCCAAAGCAGCAAAATATATATTGTGCTCAGGTGTACTTGGAACATTTTCCGGGATAGACCACATGTTAGGCCACAAAACAAGTCTCAATAAATTTAAGAAGACTGAAATCATATCACCCGTGTTTTCCAATCACAATGATATGAAACTAGAAATAACTACAAGAAAAAAAAACTGGAAAATACACAAACACATGAACGCTAAACAACATACTACTAAACAATGATGGGTGATCAATGAGATCAAGGAAGTAATCAAAAGTTACCTAGAGACCAATGAAAATGAAAACACAACTCAAAAACTATAGGATAGAGTAAGCAGTACTAAGAGGGAAATTCATAGAAATACAGAGCACCTCAAGAAATTAATAAAAGCTCAAATAAACAATCTAAACTTACACTAGAAGAACTAGGAAAACGACAGCAAACAAAGCTCCAAATGAATAGAAAGAAAGAAATAATAAAAATCAGAGAGGAAATAAATGAAACAGAGTCTAGAAAAACAATACAAAAGATGAATGAAACCAAAAGCTGGTTCTTTGAAAGGATAAACAAAATTGACAAATCCTTAAGAAGGCTCATGAGGTTAAAAAGAGAAAGGACTCAAATAAATAAAATGAAATTTCAGAAATGAAAGAGGAGAAGTAACTATGGGATCCACAGAAATAAAAAGGATCATAAGAAAATAACTCTGAGCAATTATACACCAACAAACTAGGCAATCTGGAAGAAATGACTACATTCCTAAAAACATACAATCTCCCAGCACTTAGTCAAGAAAAATTCATGAGATGGGTACAATCTAATAATGCTGCATTTTTGGTCACCAAAAAAAGGAAAGCAGAATTATTAGAATCATTTTTATGGATAATAGCTCTAATGGTCAACTGTGCATTAGAGGGGAAAAAATAAATGTGAATATCAATGGCAATAACATAGTCTTTGAAAATAGTGTTAAATTTACTTCTCAATGTTATAACAAGTAATTTTACTGATATTTTGCTGTTCTGTTTATCTAATAAAATAATACTACCAGACGATTAAACTACCGGAAAGATGTGGATTTCCAAATCTGTGAGGGATTTTAGAATCTGTATTGGTATTCTTTGCTTTGGCAGATCCCTCTTGTTTGGGAGCCGTGATTCCTGCCCAGTTCAAAACCTTTCTGTATGGAGAGGGAGTCTTTCCACTTTAAGGGAAATTTTGCCAGGACAAAAAAATTGCAAAGGCTAAAAAACTGGTAGGTTTTATTTTTTTCATCTTAATAGAGATTATATTAATTCTTCAGAATATTTTATCTTTAAAAGTTCATCAGAGGATGTCAGTTCTGTTAGATATTCTGATAGAGGCATCACTGGGTTTTGGGCAGGGGTGGAGAAATCTGCAAAGAGAAGGTGGACATGTTTGTCACAGCATCTGAAACACAGATGCCAAGTTTTTTCTCTCCTCAACATATAATGTTTATTTCCATACTCTACCTTGTAATAGTTATTCTGTCAGGTTGCTAATTATAGCAGTGAATCCCCAAAGAATATTGTGTGTGTGTGATTTTGTTTCTCTTTCGTTTTGTTTTGTTTTTTGGTGGATGTAGATCATCTCAAAAATTTTCCAGTTTTATTTTGACAATGTATTATGATTTGAAGCTGCTGTTCTATCGTTTCACCCTTGAGTTTTCTTTTAAAATTTGAGTAAATGGTACTTGATATGTATATCATTTACCATCATGTCTAGAACTGTTTACAATCTAATGTCTCTGATTTTGTTACTTTTTGCATTTCATTTAGATTCAGGATCCTCCTTTGTGGCTTTCTCAGTAAAGGAAAACCTTCTTTCATGCCTGAGTATGACTTTTGCATGATTATAAAGTGGGCCCACGGATTCTCTAGCTCATTTTCTGCTTTTGATGTCTTTACAAACCTTTTATACTAATTTAAGAATGTCTTGTAGGGTGATCCTTGAAATTATTATTATTTTTCACTTCATCAGACACACATTTAGAGATTTCCTACTCTCTTTGCCTGGGCAGCTTTTTTTTTTTTTAATATGCTTTCCCTTACTCTTACAACCTCCTTAATCCTCTTTGACTTTTTCACATAACCATAGAGATCTTAGATATTTTTTTATTGCTAAATCATTTTTGATCCACTACACACATTTTTGGTTTGCTTTTTATTGAAATATAATTGACATATAACATTTTGTAAGTTTAAGGTGTGCAACATATTGATTTGATGTATATTGCAATATGATTGCCATTGTTATGTTAGCTAACATCTCTATTATGTCACGTAATTATAATTTCTTCTAGTGATGGGAACAATTAAGATCTAGTTTCTTAGCATGTTCAATGTTTATAATACAGTTTTGTTGTCCATAATCACTGTACTGTGTAGTAGATCTTCAGGACCTGATTACCTGTTGCAAGTATGTACTCTTAAATATCGTCTCTCCCATTCTACCACCACGGGTCATGATTATCACCATTCTACTTTGGTTTTTTGTTTGTTTGTTTGTTTGTTTGTTTGTTTTTTGAGTTCTTTCTTTGTAGAGTTTGCATGTAAGTGAAACCTTACAATATTTGTCTTTTTCTATCTGACTTTTATCACTTAGCATAATGTCCTCAAGGTCCACCCATTGGAAATGGCAGGACTTGTTTTTTCTAATGGCTGAATAATATTCCAGTGTATATTTATATACCACATCTTCTTTATCCATTTTTCCTGGTGATGGATACTTAAGTTGTTTATATAGCTTGGCAATTTTGAATAATGCTGCATTAAACATGAGAGTGCATGTATCTCTTCGATAACCTGTTTTTATTTCCTTTAAATGTATATCCAGAATTGGGATATCCGGGTTTGTAAGGTAGTTTCACCTTTAATTCTTTGGAAAACCTCCACACTATTTTTCATAGTGGCTCAAACAGTTCACAATTCCATCAATAGTGCACACATATTCTCTTTTCTCCATATCCTCACCAAAACTTATTGAGTACCTTCTTAATGAAAAATACATTTTACAGGCATAAGGTGATATACCATTGTTTTTTTGATTTTCATTTCCTTGATGATTAGTGATGTTGAGAACATTTTCATGGAACTTTTAGCCATTTGGCTGTTTTCTTTGGAAAAATGTCTTTAGTTTATTTGCCTATTTTAAAATTAAGATTTTGTTAATTAGTTGTAAGAGATTTTTATAAATTTTGGATAACTCCTTATCTGATACATGATTTACAACTATTTACTCCCATTCCATGAGTTACATTTTTATTTTGTTGTTTCTTTTCTTTTGCATTGCAGTTTTTAAGTTTGATGTAGCCCTACTTGTCAATTTTATTTTTGTTTTGTTGTTTGTGCTTTTGGTGTCATACCCCCAAAATCATTGCTAAGACAAATGTTGAGAAGCTTTTTTCCCTATAAACATAGACATTTTATGGTATCAAGTCTTATGTTTAAATCTTTGATCCATTTGCAGTTAATTTTTGTTAGTGTTTTAAGATAGGAGTCCGATTTTATTTTTTTCTGCATGTGGTAATTCAGTTTGCCCAACACCATTTGTCTAAGAAACTATCCTTTTTTTGTTGGATGTTCTTAGCTGACTTATCATATATTAGTTTACTATATATGCAGGTGTTTAATTCTGGCCTGTATTTTAGAATTGTTTTCTATTTCTGTGAAAAACATCATTGAGATTTGTATAGGGATTGTGTGTGGACATTTTAACAACATAAACTCTTCCAATCCATGAACACAGGATTTCTTTCCATTTATTTTTGTCTTTTTTGATTTATTACAAAAAAAAGGCTTATAGTTTTTAATTTTTTTGGCTTTTAACAAAATTTTTAAAAGTATTATCATGGGCTTTGAATTTGTAAAGGCATGTTTTAAAATATAGAAATTTTTACATTTTATTATTACTCTTAAAATTTAATAATTACATGATTGATAATTCTGGCTTTCTTGCATAAGCTCTTTTATAAAACTTAATTACTATTATACAGTAGTTCCTTTGGATATTTTTGTACTCTTAATATCATATTCAGTTTTTAGATATTTTAAAATTAAATTTATTGGAGTGACTTTAGTTAATAAAATTATATAGGTTTCAAGTATGCATATAATGGAATACTACTCAGCCATAAGGAAAGATGAAATACACTCATTTGTGATGACATGAATAGATTTTGAGACTATCATGCTAAGCAAATTCATATTCTTTTATTTAGAGTCATACAAATCTCATTTTAAGAAAAGGTTATTTATTTTTTGGTAAAACTTATCTCAATGAAATGTTTGGTAGATTTATTTGTGGATAATTAAAAACCTTCAAAATATTAACATTGCCTAATTTCTATTGAGGGAGCAAAATTGTTTTATTTTGGTCAAGTCTTCTGTACTGTAGACATAGGCTACTAAATTTGTTAACATATTTTACATTTAAAAATTTATTTTCACTCATGAAGTTTGTAATAACTTTTCCTTGTCCAATACTCTATGCTTATACTATGTGTGTTGGCCCTCATATTCACAGCAACATACTTACCTATCATCCCAGGCTGGGCCTTCCTGTAGTCTTTGTGTAACTTGACATTGTAAATGGTTCATTTGCCTCCTTCTACCAAATTGCTGAAAGGCTAGTTATACACCCTTACATGCTGGCCTAAATTTTAATTCAGCTATTTTCCTTTTAAAGTTCATAGATAATGTATAAAAATATATGTATGTATATTGTGCTCTTACTTAATTTTAACCACATCACATATATATCAATTGAGCATTTAAGAAGTTTGCATTCTAGGTTTTCCCATTTTCTTTATACTATTGGCATAGCCCTGACCCATTTTCACACCTTCGTTTAGTTTTATTTCCTCTAGTGGGATCTACATTGATCTGAATATTATGCTTTTCTCTGAGTTTGCCTTACAACCTTTCCTTTTTGGTACAAGATTCTTGATAACATTTGTTTAAGGAGAGACCAACCTTCCTGTGTAGCTCACAATGATGAAGAGAGTTCTGGGTTCTGGAGATTTTTTCTCTGCCTGGAACTGATGCTTTTTATAAGGCATCAACATAGAGATTTGGCCTTGAGTTTCTTGTCTAGGGTTCTAAACTTGGCCTTTGAGACTATATTTTGTTGTCTTCATATTTAAACATACAATAACCATTAGGTTTTCCTGCCACCATCTCTTGAGGTTGGCCTAGCACATGTTAGCCATATGGCTAACATGGCTTCACGATGTTATATAACCTTTATTATCATAGGCATAGTTGTCTATGCACTCTACAATCTAATCTACTAATGTCATTTCTTACTAACCTATCTTGAAGACATACTCTCTGTATATAGGACATGGTGGTATCATCTAAGGGTCTTTTCCTATTTAAGCTCACCTTGTTCAAGGCTCTTTTACTCCTGAACACCATTAAACTTCCCTCATGGAAATGGGAGTATTTCACACGAATCTAGAAGCCCTTTGATGCTGTTTGTATCTGCTACTTTTCTTGTATTTACTGACATAAAATGAATCTGTTCTATTAGGGTTAAGAGTTCTTTAAACTCAGTTTTTACCTACCATACTTTTCAGTGGTGTTATAGGTCCTAGGCTAATTTTGAAATTTTAAATTGAAGGCAGCAGTCCATACCAAACAGTGTGGTCTTTGAGTCCTAGCTCCAACTATACATTCTTTGAGAAATCATTTAAATTATCTGAGTCTCACTTTCATTATCTGAAAAATAGTCCACTTCACAGAGTTATTGAAAGATTTATATTAATGCATTCAACTTGTTATATGTTTTACTATATAACTTTATACAAATAAATTTTAATATATTGATGATATATATAAACTAAATATATATAATGCTAAATACATATTTTTACAACTTAGATTTCATAGACTCATAAAATATTGAACTTAGAGATCATCTAATCTAAACACATCTAACTATTTTTATAGATGACTAACTAGAATCTCTAAAATATTAAGAAAATTGCTCAAGTCCAGGTGGTAGACCTGAAGCTAGGACTCAAGTATCCTAATCTACTCCTCTTTGCTTTTTTTTTTCCTTCAGTCAGTCACAAGGCACTAGCAATTCCTTTAGAGAATGTTTGTGTAATAGCTAACATTTATTGAATATTATTATATGCTGCATATTCTTCAAAGCATTTTACATGTATTTCCACATTTAATCATAATAATAAACTGAAAATGCAACTGTTATTTTATACTCATTTTTCAGATAAGAAAAATGAGGGTGAGAAAAGATTAAATAATTTACCAAAAGAGGTGTAATCTTCCTAAGTTTAAAGTTTCAAAAATTAATGAAATTATGTAAATAGTTGAATAGAAGCAGTCTACCTTCAGAATTCATGTTATAAACCAGTATACTTTACTGTCTCTCCTCTATCCCCTTCTCTATATTTCCATCATCACCACTATAGACCAAGGCTGCAATTCCTCCTAAAGGATTTCCCTACTTTCTTTTTGTTCTTTTCCCTGAAATCCATTTGTATGACTTTGATCTGATCAATATTCCTAGGCTACCACTTTATTTACATTATAATCTCTTTTAGGAACAAACTGTGATTCCTAATTGCCTATCAAGTTAAGTCCTAAATTCTATCCCTGTTACTCAAGTTTCTCTAGAATATGGACTCTCTTCATTGTCCAATATAATTGTCCACTATTCACCAACATGAATCTTTTGTTCTAGTCAGGTGGATTGGACAAAACCTTATCTCATTCAAATAAAGGAAATTTACTAATTCATGTAACTGAAAATTCCAGGACTAATCTAGTTTCAGGCAAAGATTGATTCAGCAGCTTAATGATGTTACAAAGATCCAAATTTAGTCTGAATCTCTTCACTCTACTTTCAATGGTGTCCATACCAACCCTCAAGGTCTACATAGTAGATCTTTGACAGATCCAGGGTTCCTCTACCACACATATATTATTTAGTTTAAATGGCTAGAAGCTTTGAATCTTTAAAACATACTACCCAGTAGAAGAGAAAACATGTCCCAGCATTCCCAGAAAATGCAGTTTACTTAGATAGGATCCTTTCAGTATCTAATTTAAAATAAATATTGGGCCCGGAGTAAAAAGATGCAATAATTTATTTAGGCTTGGGTTTTATGTTTGTCCCTAAGGCAATCACTAGTGCCAGGAAAATGAAGTATTCTGACTGACTTAAAGCAGTTATGATGTACACCTGTAACTAGAGTCTACTCTGCCTAAGGTACTTGGCTGAGAGGTGTGGATGGAATGGTTTTTTAAACAAGAATTCAGTGCTATTGTGAGGAAAAGGGAGATAGAGATTTTTTTTTTGATGTTCAACTTGATTTTGATCACTCTGGCTCACACCAAGCTCTGAAGCTGTGCAACATGTACCATATTGTGTACTCTATTCTTGGGTTTATATTGTTTTGTTAATTTATATATGTAGAACATATGCCCTCCAACAGAATTATAAGTTCATTTAAGGCACACACTATGTCTTCTAGCTGCAGCAATCACAGCATCTAGAATAATTCTGGGCATATAGACAGTATATAAAAGCACTTGTTCACTTGGATTATTGGCTTGTCTAGTTAGGTACAATTACTTCATTCATTTTGATGATGATTGCTCTGGTTCACTCAATCATTTGGGTCTCCACATCAATAAGGAAGATAATAAAAATGAATGGATTTTCTAGGCCTCAGTTCATTCTTTGTACACTTACAGATGGATATAGCCTTGACGAGAAGTAATACTTATCTGTATGTACCTAAGTCATGCTCGATGGTATGTGTATATTTTTGAAGATGTATCTTTTTGTTTAGCTATAGCTACTATTGAAACTATTTTTATGGAAAACATTCCCTAATTATTGGTTTTATTTAAGCTTACTAGTAAGTGTTTTCCATTTCCCAGTGTTTACTTGCATTAACTATTGTACCCTATTTGGTGTTTATCTACCTTAATCTTTTTCTGTTTTGTTTTATGATATTTTTCATGTCCCATAATCAAACTTCTGGAAAAAACATTAGCCATATTGAATGATTTCATCTTGTACAGATAATCTACTATTAACCTAATTCCTCCTAAGTGGAACACTCAACCTTTTCTCTAGATCCATGAGACTTTTCTTTGTCTAGTAAAAAATTTAAGTGGATTCAATAGAGTTGTCTTATGTTTTTAAGAGTAAAGTTTCAAAACCTAATGAAAAGATGATGTGAACTGTTGAATGAATATCAGTGATAGGGTTGGAATCCAAAGTAGGGTAATAGAGAATATAAGATCTGGAGTCAGAAAATCTCCACCAGAGTCCTGATTGTGTCCCTTAACTACATGATGTTAGTGAGTTCATTTACCATTTTGTGAACTTTGGTTTCCTCCTAAGTAAAATAGAAAAAAAATTACATTTATACAACAAGATTTGGAAAGATAATGTGTATGGGTAAGTTGTGGAAACTTTCAAGTACTCACACAACACTTAATAGATATAATTATAGGAAAGGACACTTTCAAAAATGATCTTTTTAGAAGATACAATTGATTATATCATCCCCTGCAATAACTCCTTATTGAGATTAAGAGTTATTATGCCTTCAAGGCCCTGCATGATCTGGTTGTTGTCTCTCCATCTTCCTTTTTCTCTTCACCTGTTCCCTACACATTCTAGGTATATTATTCCTCACTCACTCCTAGATCCTGAGGCATTTTATGCTTTTTCTTGCTTTGGAAAATTTGCAGAAGCTAGTCATTTTTTCCTGGAGTAGTGTTTCTCTCCATTCTTCATCTAATGATTATTATTCCTGCACATTTTTCTAGTCCTCACAGAAGTTTCACTGTTTCATGAAAGCAGAGATTGTCTGTTTTGTTCACTGCTATATTAGGGTAATTGATAAATATTATTGATTGCCTGAATAAAATAATGATACATTGTTTACTTTCACCTCTACTAAACTTTAGCTTTCAGTGAATTAATAGAAGCATCATTTTCAAGTCAATGTAATATCTAACTTAGAAACTAAGACAGTCATAAATACTTATCTATTAAATAATTTTGAGATTTTGGAGATATTTATTTTCCGTTTAAATGGAGATAAGTTCAAGTAAAGGTAAAGATCTGCAGTAAAACCTTCTTGTCCTAAAATTTTTGGAATGAAGGAAATGAAACCTGAGATTTAAATCTGAAAAGATTCTATAGGTTAATAAATAACCCTTAAACCAGAGTGTAGAACCTACTTTCACAGGCTAGTACAGAGTAATCTTTGTTATTTGGAAGTGGAAATTAACTAAGTTATATTTGATTTTATTTCTCTCAAACTAAATATCTCTGCTTTCTAATTGTGTACTTTTAACCATTGGATATTTCTGATAACTTTTGATTTTTAAAAAATATTTTAATGCAAATATTGCACATATCTGAAAAAGAAAATGTAGACAAATAAAATCACTCATGAAACCATCACCTGACATAAGTACTGTTTACATGTGGTGCTTATTCAATTAGACATATTTTTAGTGAATGTATGCCCTAATGGTAGGCACAAAATTGAGCATGTTATACATAGTTATTTTGATCTGCTTTTTAAAGTCGTGGTAAAATATACATAATATGAAATTTACCATATTAGCCATTTCTAAGTATATAGGACAGTGGCGTTTTGTGCATTCACAATGCTGTGCAATCATCACCATTATCCAATTCTAGTTCTTTTCATCATCCCCAACAGAAACTCTACACTTATTAAACAATAACTTTCCATTCCCTTCTCTCACCAATTCTGTGTAATCTCTATTCTATGTTTTGTCTCTATTAACTTGTCTATTCTATTTACTTTACATAAGTGAAATCATACAATATTTTTCATTTTTCATCTGGCTTATTTCATTTAACATAATATTTTCAAGGTTCATCTATATTATAGAATATAAGTAATCTACTTTTATGCTACTTAAAAATATATTTTGACTCTGTCAGTAACATAAAAATAAGAATGCATAGACTTACATTATTATATGGATTCATGTAATTTAACCAACTGACATTGAGATTATTTCTAATATCTTACTATTTATAAACAATACTTTGCTGTATAGGCTTTTGCTAACTCATTTATTTATTTATTTATTTATTTATTTATAATAACTTTATTTTATTACTTGTTCTCTCCTCCTCTCTCCCCTCCCCTCTGGTAACCACTATATTTTTGTCTATCTCCATGAGTCTCTGTTTGCTTGTCCTGTTCATTGTTGCTTTCAGGTTTATATCACACATATAAGTGATATCATATGGTTTTCAACCTATTCTGTCTGGCTTATTTCAATTAGTATGATTATTTCAAGGTCAAATAAATGGTTGAAATTGTCTGTATTTCATCTCTTATGACTGAGTAATATTCCATTGTACCTATGTACTAAAGGTTTTTTAGCCAATCATCTATTGTAAGACATTTTGATTCCTTCCATTTCCTGGCCATTGTGAATAATGCTGCTATGAACATCAGTGTGCACATATCTTTTTGGATATGGGTTTTCAAGTCTGGGGTAAATTCTCAGTAGAAGGATTGCTGGATCATGTGGTAGATCAATTCTTATTTTTGAGGTACTTCCATACTGTTTTCCATAGTGACTGTACCAATTTGCAGTCCTACCAGCAGTGTATGAGGGTTCCTATTTCTCCACATCCTCTCCAACATTTGCTATTATTTGTCCTGTTGATTATAGCCATTATAACAGGTGTGGGATGGTATCTCATTGTGGTTTTGATTTGCATTTCCCTAATAGCAATGTTGAGCATCTTTTCATTTATTTGTTGGCGATTTGAATGTCCTCTAGGGAGAAGTATCTGTTCAGGCCCTCTGCCCATTTATTGATTGGACCTCTTGGATTTTTGTTGTTATTAAGTTGTATGAGTTCTTTATATATTTTCGATATCAGGCTCTTATCGGAGGTGTCGCTGGCAAATATATTTTCACATTAGGATGGTTGTTTCTATACCTTGTTGATTGTTTCTTTTGCTGAGCAGAAGTTTTTTAATTTGATGTAGTCTCATTCATTTATTATTGCTTTTACTTCCATAGCCTTTGAGGTCAAATTCATAAAATCCTCTTTAAGTCCAAGATTGTTGAGTTTAGTTCTCTTGTTTTCCTCTATGCATTTTATTGTTTCAGGTCTTATATTCAGTCCTTAATCCATTCTGAGTTCATTTTGGTGTGTGATGATAGTCAACAGTTTAGATTCATTCTTTTGTAGGTGGCTTTCCAATTTTTCTACGACCATTTATTGAAGAGGCTTTCCTTTTTCTACTGTATGTTTTTGGCTTTTTTGTCAAAAATTATTTGCTCATATAAATATGGATTCAATTCTGGATTCTCGATTCTGTTCCACTGGTCCGTGGGGTTTTTTTTTTGTTTTTGTTTTTGTTTTTGCTACCAATGCCATGTTCTTTTGATTACTGTTGCTTTGTAGTATAACTTGAATTTAGGCAGAGTAATGCCTTTAGTCTTGTCCTATTTTCTTAGGGTGGCTTTGACAATTCGGGGTTTTCATGCTTCCATGAAAATCTGATGATTTTCTGTTCCATTTCTTTAAAATGCTGATGGAATATTGATGGAGATTGCATTAAATCTGTATAATACTTTAGGTAATATGGTCATTTTAGCTACATTGATTCTTCAAATGCAAGAATGTGCAATATTTTTCCATTTCTTTGTACCTTCTTCTATTTCTTTTAATAAGGTCTTGTAGTTTTCATTATATAGGTCCTTCACATGTTTCATTAAATTTATTCCTAGGCATTTTATTCTTTTTGTTGCAATAGCAAAATGAATTATTTTTTCTACTTCTTTTTCTAACACTTTATTATTAGAGTATAGGAATGTTATGCATTTTTTAATGTTGATATGTATCCCAAGACTTAACTGTATTTTATTCCTGTATATTATTTCTTTACTGTACATTATTTCTAGTCATGTTTTCGTTGAGTCTTTAGATTTTTCAATATAGAGAATCATATCATGCACAAATAGTGACAGTTTGACTTCTTCGTTTTTTATTTGGATGCCTTTTATATCTTTCTCTTGCCAAGTTGTGCTAGCTAGGACCTCCAATGTTAAATTGAATAGCAGTGGTGATGGTGGACTGCCTTATCATGTTCCTGGTCTTAGAGAGCATGTTTATTGTTTCTCAGAATTAAGTATAAAGTTGGCTGAGGGATTGTTATACATGGTCTTTTTATATTAAGGTATTTTCCTTTTCAGATTTTGTTGTTTTTTTTTTATCATAAATGGATGCTGTATCTTGAAAAAAGGCTTGTTCTGCATCTATTGATATGATCATGTGATTCTTATTTTTTAATTTGTTTATGTAGTGTATCACATTAATTGATTTGAATATGTTGAACCGCCCTGTGCTCTGGGATGGAGCCCACTTTACGTGGTGTATAATGTTTTTAATATGTTGCTGTATTCAGTTTGCAAGTATCTTATTTAGAACTTTTGCATCTATGTTCATGAGAGACAGCGGTATGTAGTTTATTTTGTGTGTGTTATCTTTACCAGGTTTTGGTATCAGAGTAATAATAATCTCATAGAATGAGTTGGGAAGTATTGCCTCCTCTTCAATTTTTTGGAAGAGTTTGAGGAAAATAGAGTAATAAATTTTCTTTGAATGTTTGATAGAATTCACTGGTGAAACCATCTGGTCCTGGACGTTTTCTTTTTGGTAGGTTTTTGATAAATGTTTCAATTTCTATACTGTTGTTCAGTCTGTTTAGATTTTCCAGTTCTTCTTCATTCAGTCCAGGAAGAGTGTGTCTTTCTAAATACTGGTCCAATTTTTCTAGGCTATTAAATTTGGTGTCATATATATATATATATATATATATATATATATATATATATATATAATAGTATTCTTGTATATACTTTGTATTTCTACAGTGTCTACCATCATTTCTTTTCTTTCATCGCTGATTTTTTTTTCTTTTATTTCTTTAGTGAGTCAAGCCAGGAGTTTGCCAATTTTATTAACCTTCTCAAAGAACCAGCTCTTTGTTGCATTTATTTTTTTAATCTTTTTGTTTTGTTTTGTTTTCAATTTCATTTATTTCTGTTCTAATTTTATTTCTTTCCTTCTGCTGACTTAGGCTTCATTTGTTCTTCCTTTTCTAATTTTTTAAGAAGATGAAGCATTAGATTGTTTATTTGGGCTCGTTCTTATATTTGGAAATAAGCTTGTAATGATATAAACTTTCTTCTTACAACTGCTTTCCCCATGTTCCAAAAATTTTGATATGTTGTACTATCATTTTCATTTGTTTCTATATAATTCTTGATCTCTCTTTTTATTTCTTCTCTGACCCAGTTATTCTTCTGTAGTATGGTGTTTAATCTCCATGTGTTTGTGGTTCTTTCCACCTTCTTTTTACAGTTGATTTCTAGTGTCAAAGCATTATGATCAGAGAATATGGTTGGTATGATTTCAACCATATTCTTTTATTTGTTGAGGGTGTCTCTGCATCCCAGTATGTGGTTGATTCCTGAGAATGTTCCATGTGCACTAGAGAAGAATGTATAATGTTTGGGATGGAAAGCTCTGTAAATGTCAATTATATTCCTTTGGTCTAATGTGTCATTTAAGGATATTATTTCATTACTGATTCTGTTTGGATGACCTGTTCATATGTGATAGTTTTGTATTTAGGTCCCCTACTAAGATAGTGTTTTGGTCTGTTTCTCCTTTTAGTTTTGTTAGTAATTGTTTTATATATTTTAGGGCTCTCTGATTGTGCACATAAATATTAATAAGCGTTATATCTTCTTGGTACATGATTCCTTTTATCATTATGAAATGTCCCTCAGTATCTTCCTTACTTTTTCTTATTTTGAAGTCTATTTCATCCAATATTAGTACCTGTACCCTCACTCTTCTCTGAATGCCATTTGCTTGAAATATCATTTCCTACCCTTTCACTTTGAGTCTGTATTTGCCTTTGGAACTGAGATGTGTCTCTTGGAGGCAGCATATGATTGTCCTTTTTCTGTTAAGGCAACTCTGCACCTTTTTATTGGTTACCTCCGTCCATTTATATTAGTGTGATTATTGAAATATGAAGTCTTCTTATAGCCATTTTATGTTTTGCTTTTTGGTCGCTCAGTGTTTTCATTGCTTCCTTGTCCTTGTGTCTCTGCTTTCTTTATTTCGTTGGCTTTTGTGAGTTTTCCCTCTGGTCCTTCTTGTTTTATGTTTTATACTTTGGTTCTGAATATTTGGCGTTTCATTACTATTACGACTATGTAAACATATTAAAAACATTCCATTGTGCCTTTTCCTCTGCGCGTGCCTTATCAACATTACCCTTTGCAAATTAGAATCTTTAATCCTCTCCTTTTCATTCATTGTTGTTTCAATTTGTTCCTACATATGCTGAACATTTGTTACTATCTTGCTATAGCAAATCTCTTCTTATTTTAAGCTTATAATGCCCTGTTCCTAGTAAGGGTTGCAATTCTATGTTTTTATTTGCCTGCTAATCACCTTACTCCTATTTATTTTTTTTCATCATTTTGTTTTAGGTGAGCTGACCTTTATAGTATTTCTTGTAGTGCTGGTTTAGTAGTGGGGAATTCCCTCAATTTTTGTATGTTTGGAAAGTTCTTTATTTCTACTTCATTCTAAAGAATAGCTTAGCTAGATACATTATTCTTGGCTGATAGCACTTTTCATTTAATAATTTGAATATTTGATTTCACTTCTTTCTGGCTTGGAAAATTTGTGCTGAGAAGTCCGATGATAATCTAATTGGTTTTACTTCATAGGTTATCGTTTTCTTTGTTCTGGCTGCCCTGAGAGTTCTGTCTTTGTTGTTAATTTTTGATAATTTCAATACAATATGTCTTGGTGAAGGCTTTTTGGGTTGAGATAATTGGATCTTCTCTTGACTTCTTGAATTCCAAGCTCCAACTTGTTCCTTAGATTGGGGAAATTCTCGTCAACTACTCATCTGAAAAAGCTTTTAATCCCTGTTTTTTTTTCCTCCCCTTTTGTGAATTCCCATTATTCTTATGTATCCTTTCCTGGTGGTATCAGCTTGTTCTTGTCTTTCTTTTTCATTATTTTTCATTCTTTGGTTCATCTCTTCTTCCTTCCTATTTATTTCTAGATTTCTGTCTTCAAATATCACTGATCCTTTTTTTCCATTTGTTCTTTATTTCCCAACCTTGTTATTTCATTTTTCAACTCTTACAGTATGTTCTTTATCTCTAGTTGGTCTCTTCAGTTCTTTTTGAGGGTTTCAATCTCCTGCTAAATAACTCATTCTTCTTACCTATTTTTTTTTTATTTCTTGGAATTGTTGATATGAGTCATTTTAGAATTCACTGAGGTTTTTTAAAAGTACCATCCTGAATTCTCTGTCATTTAAGTCATATATTTCTATGTCAGTAAGCTTATTTTCTGGAATTTTTCTGTTTCTTTCTGAGATGCCTTGTTACCTTGGTTGTTCATGGTTTTTAATGGACTATTTCTTCACCTGGAATTAATAATAGTGTGTTCTGTGTTTTTCTTTTTTTCCAGAAAGAAAATTTTTTATATAATGGTCCCCAGCATGAGGCAATGAAGATGGTCTTTTGGTTTCCAATAGGTGGCGTCTAAGCCTCTTGGATCACTGCTTTATATAAAGTCTTAATAATGCCTTTGTTTCCTTGTAGATGTTTATTCATGCTTGCTACCCTCAGTCTCAGTTCCTGTCAGTGTTAGCGACAGTTTTGGTAGCTTTTCCTCAGATTCCCCTAGGGCTTTGTGGTGTTATGTGTGGGAGGGAATGGGCATAGTGGCCCTCTTTGTTGGGGATGAGGGCTGCAGCTTAGCCTTGGTTTTTCAACCATGGCCTGTAAAAATCAACTGTTGTTTCTCTGCTGCCCACTTCCCTGCTTTCTGTCTTGATGACTAGGCTGTGCCTCTGGCCATATGCAGCTTACAGGATTCCCAGGCAGGGCTGTGTAGGAAAGTCGCTGCACCTTCTCCCTTCCTCCTTCTTCCCACAAGAAGCTCTGGCAGCTGCGAGTGGCAGATTCTTTGTTTCTCCTAGACCACTGCTTTACACCCAGGGTTCTGACCTGTGGTAGCTCTTATGCATAGATCCTATGCTCAGACGTGCTGGTATGCAGTCTGGGTGTTTATTTGTTGTGTTTAAGATGTTCAGCTCATTGGTGTTTCAAGGAGAGAGATCCAGAGATGCCTCTTGCTGTGTCAGTTTAATTCAGTTCTTAGATAGTCTTAAATATTTGTCTTTTCACCCTTATCTAATTATTTCCTAGAAGTAGAATTACTGGATTAAGGGATACATACATTTTAAGTGTTTGCTCCTTGCTGGCAAAAAAACCTTCAAAGTGCTTGGATACAGCCACGTTTGGGAAAGAAATACAATTTTGCACATGCACTTTTGCTGATCTGATGGGTGAAAAAAATAGTATTTTTGTTTGCATTAATTTAATTACTAGGGATGTTTAGTAATTTTTATTGTTCTTAACTAGTGCACTATTTACATGATAAATTGCCTGGTTATGTCCTTGTTCATTTCCCCCAGTATTGTTGTCTTTGCATATTGATTTGTAAAAATACTTTTTATATCAATAAGGTATATATTTCATTATACAAGTTATATATAAGAATTAAGAAATATAGATAAACAGAAGGCAAAAAAAAGCTAATAAAATTCTACCACCCAAAGTCAACTACTGTTGACATTTTGATATTTATTTTCCCCAAATTTTTCATAAAATATCAATTATAATATGCATAACTTTTTTCACTGTAAAACTTTAAATATTTTTTATTTACTATAAAGCTTTTCATATCATTATGCATATATGTATATAAATGTTTCAATGCTTCATAATAATTGAATTAAAGTATTTAACCAATTTCTTATTGATAATGTAAATTATTTTCTAAGTTTTGAGTAAATTATCATGTATTCAGGATATTCTTACAGAGAAATCTTTTAATATTTGTCAAATTATGTCATTAGATAAATTCCTAGAAAAAGGATTGCTAAGTCAAATGGTATGAACCTTTCAGGACTTTTTATAAATATTTCCAAGTTGCCCACAGAAAAGTAATGACAATTTATCTGCCCACCATCCAGCATTTAAAATAGTGTCTATTTTCTTTCATTTTTTCAACATATTTTCAATTTTTTAAGCTATGCCAACCTAATGGACAGAAAATGTTATGATATTACTTAATTTCCATTTTATTGATTATTGGAAAAGTTGGATTTGTTTGAACTTTCTTGTACTGTTTATTGGTCATTTATATTTCTTATTTTGTAAATTGACTGGTTTTGTTTTTTGTCCATTATTTTCATCTACTGGTGTGTATATCTTTTTCTTATTAATTCACAAGAAAACATTCTATATTATGAATATTTTGGGGGGGCTCATATATTTCAAATGTTTTTTATTTTGTTATCTGTCGTTTTTATTTCATTAAGATTTTCTAGTTTATGGATAAAAAATGGCGTAGATGATAGAGTTTCTGTTCATCCTTCTGGCGACCAAATTAACGTTGTGACAGAAATAAGAAGCAAAAAAAAGTTAAAATCACCTAGGATCTAGATTAACAAGCCATAAAACTAGGAAGAATTACAAGAAATCACCCTGCAACTTCAGAAGGTAGGAAAGGGCGAGGACGTGGGACTGCCTAGGCTTGAGCAGCTGAACGAGATGGAGGCAGCAGCAGCAGCAGCAGATGCCTCTTAAAGGGGTCAGTCCACAAGTGGATTTTCGTGGTAATGTCCCTGCTCACTCTGAGCACCAGTGCCAATTCAGCTGTGTACAAGGGGGTACCAGGGACTGACAAAGAGACGTTGTTGTAGTGATAGCCTAGACGAGACTCACTCTATAAGGAAGTGATGGTGGTATCCATTGTTCCCTGTTGAGACCTATCTCATACCAGTGCATCAGACACAGCACCGCCATAGGCATGACGTTATCAAACTGGATAAAAGAGGTCATTTTTACTCAGAGAATTCCCTGAAACCCTGCCTAACCCAAACCAGGGCCCCACCCAAGCCACATCCAGGTATATCCTCAGCAAGTCAGGTGCTCCTTGCTGAGCAGTGTCTAGACTCACACTGGAGGCAGCTGTCCTTGGTTTCTGGTATGGCCTTTTGAGGAAGTATAAGTACAGCATCTATGGATAGCTTGCTGAATCTTAAAAAGTGGACCTGGAGGGGCAGAGGCTTCAGCTAATTTGGCCTGTAGCTGAGCCTCTCTCAGGACTGTGCCATTGGACACCTACTTCACATCCACATAATAAGACCAAGAGACTTAGCAGCTTTGCTTAGTACATAAAAACAGACATGGAAAGGCAGCTAAAATGGGAAGACAAAGAAGCAGAAACCATATGAGAGAACAGAACAGATTCAGATATAATGGAGTCAAGTAATCTACCAGATGCAGAGTTCAAAACATTGGTTATAAAGATGCTCAATGAACTTTTGGGTAGTGTAGGTAAATTCAGTGAGAATTTAAATGAAGATAAAAAACATAAAAATGGAAATGGGAATTATAAAAAGGAATCAGTCTAAAATGAAGAACACATTATCTGAGATGAAAAGTATATTAAATGGAATAAACAAAGGAATAAACAAAGTGAATAAAGAAAAGGATCAAATGCCCTAACTAGAGGATGAGAAAGCCAAAGACACTCAATCAGAATGACAAGAGATAAGATGCCAAGACTATAAAAATAATTTAAGAAGAATATGAAACATTGTTAAAAATCCAAATATCCATCTGATTGGCATAACTCAAAAAAATCAAGATGTTGAACAGCTGTTTGAAGAAATAAGATGAAAAACTTCCCTAATTGTGTGAAGTAAATAGGCATAAAACCCCAAGAAGCTCAGAGAATTCCAAAAATCAGGGATCCAAAGAGGCCCACACCAAGACACATCATAATTAAAATATTAAAGTTTAAATACAAAGAAATAATATTAAAAGCAGCAAGAGAAACACAGATAATCATCTTTAAGGGAACACCCATAAGACTGGTAGATGATTTCTCAAAAGAAACTATGCAGGGCAGAAGGGTTTGGCAAAAAATATTTAACAGGATGAAGACACGGGATCTACAACCAAAGATACATTATCCAGAGAAGCTAACATTTAGAGTGGAAGCACAGAAAGAAGAGCATCCCAGACAAAAATAAGCTAAAGAAGTTTATCACCACCAAGCCAGTATTACAGGAAATATTGGAAAAAGTTTTTTAAGAAGAAAAAATACATAAGATTCACTTAAGATTATAAAACATACACAAACTAAAAGGAAGGTGGTAGAAAAAGGTATTGCTTTGATGGACCTAGAAGTTATTTAAGTCAGATAGAGAAAGATAAGCACTATAGTGATTTCGCTAATATGCAGAATCTAAGGAATAAGAAGTACAAACTAATCAAAAACAGGCTCACAAATATAGGGGAGGGAGGTTTGGGGGCTGAGAGAATGGGGTGAAGGGTTAAAGAAATATAAATTAGTAGCTGTTGGATGGTCACAGGGATGGGGAGCATGGCATAGGGAATGCAGTTAGTATTAATGGGTTGGCTAGGTGGAGGGTCAAGAGAGGAAGTGTACAACTGGGGGGATTGTTCTACAGCTATATAGATGTCTAACTAATGTACTGTATACTTGAAACTAATTAAAATAAATTAATTAAAAAATATTTTCTAGTTTATTATTTATAACTTTATAACAGTTGTTTTAAAAGAATCTGTATTCTGTTGTAATTATTGTTTAATTTTTTAATTCTAAATTTTAGTAATTTGGGCTTCTCTATCATTTCTTTTTTGCTATTACTTTTCTCAGCATTTTACTTAGACAAAATTGAAACCTACAGAAATGTATAATGATCACTTGTCTATATCTTTACCACTTTCATTATGTTCGTTCTTTCTCTTTCTCTCATAATGCACAAATATAGCTGTTTTTTGCTTTTTAAGTTTGTTTTTAGTTGATTTTTCTCTACATAAACTTGGAAATTTTTATGCATTCTAGTCAGTTTTTTCTTTATGAAATCTGCTTTTCAGTTCATATGGCAGTCTCTCTTCACCACAAGATTTTGTATATGTTTACCAATATCCAATTATTTCTTTTTATATATTCACATTTTAAATCAATATAGAATTCATCTTCGCTTGTGGCATTGGGTAGGAATTTTTTTCCAAATGTTGAGCTAACTTTTCTTACTATTTAAATAATTCTTACAAATCAACAAGTGAACAGGATGACAATATGGTAGAAAAAAAATTGATGAAAGATAGGACCAGACAATTTGCATAAAAGGAAATAAAAATGATATATTGTAAACATAAAAAATAAAGCTCACTTATTATAAAAGAAATACAAATTAAACAACTGTGAGATAATATTTTCCACCTATGAGATTGGTAAGAATCAGAAAGTTCATAATACTCTGTGCTGGCAACAATCAATGGAACAGGCAGTCTTAGCATTGCTGATGTAAGTTTAAATTGGTACACCCTCAGTGAACTGTCGGACAGAGAAAGAAAATACGTATGATCTCACTTATATGTGGAATCTTTTAAAAAAAATACCAAAAAACTCATAAAAATGGAATAGAATGGTGTTTACCAGAGGCAGGGTATAGAAAAAATGTGTGAACGTGGTCAAAAGGTACAAACTTCCAGTTATAAGCACTGAAGATGTGATGTGCTGCATGGTGACTATAGTTAACAACATCGTGTTGTATATTTGAAAGTTGCCAAGATAGTACATTTTAAAAGTTCTTATTACAAGAGAAAATTATAGCTAGGTGAGATGATGAATGTTATCTACACTTGTGATAAGCATGCATATATATAATCATTATGTTCTACACCTTAAACTTATGCAATGTTATATGTCAATAATTTCTCAATAAAACTAGAAAAAATACATTGGCATTCCCTCCATGGAGAGTATTTTGTATGTTTATCAGAAATAAGAAGGGACAAATCTTTTGACTTAGAAATTCCAACCAAATACTTGTTCTTCAAATATATTCATATTTGGAAGAAATAATTATCACAGGCTTGTTTTACTTGCTAAATATTGAAAACAACCACATAGAGAAATAGTTAAATTATGACACATCTATATAATGGAATGCTATAGAGTTATTAAAAAGAATACAGTAGTACAGCCATTATAAATAACAGTTTGGAGATTCCTCAAAAAACTAAATATAGAACCCAGCAATTACACTAATGGGTATTTTTCCAAAGAGAAAGAAATTACAAATTTGTGAAGATATCTGCACCCCTATGTTCACTGCAGCACTATTCACAAAAATCATATTATAGAAGCAACCTAAAGTGCTCACCAAGAGACAATTAGATAAAGAAAATGTGGTACATATATAAAATAGAGTATTATTCAGCCATTAAAAAATGAAATCTTACCTTTTTCAATGACATGGATGGACCTAGAGGGTATTAAGCTGAGTGAAATAAATCAGACAGAGAAAGATAAATACCATATGATATCACTTATATGTGGACTCTAAAGTACAAAAGGAACAAACTAAATGGAAACAGACCCAAAGGTACAGAGAACAAACTGGTGATTGCCAGAGGGGCAGGGGATTAGGGTGCTGGGAGAAAAAGGAGAAGGGATGAAAAAGTACAAATTAGTAGTTACAAAACAGTAACGAGGCTGTAGAAAACAGCATAGGAAATAAGGTCAATATTTTTGTAATGGCTAGGTGTGGAGCCAGAAGAGTGCTAGAGTAATCAGGAGGATCACTTCATAAATTAGAAAAATTTCTAACCAATTTATTGTATACCTGAAACTAATATAAAATAAAAAAGAAGAAAATTGGGTAGTTTATGTGTCAGTTTCAGGAAATAAATTTTAAAAATGAATAAAAAATAACATTAAAACAATTTAGAAATGAATGTGGTAGCTCAACATGTAGTTGTATGAAAAGACAGCAAGATTTTTTTTTTTAATAAGAAAAGCAAGGTGCAGAGCAGTATGGTATGCTACCACTTATGTGGAGAGAAATTTATAAATATAAAATCTTTCAAAGTACAGAAGTTATCTCTGGTAAAATACACAAAAAACTGGGTAACACTCCAGGGAGGCTGTAGTACATAGAAGAAAGGGAGACTTTGCTAGTTACCATCACATTTATTGAATTTATTTATTGAATAATCTACCTTTCACTACTGGTGGAGATTTATGCAAGATTCCACCTTTATCATATATTAAATACTTTTTTATTTTTTGTAATTATTAACATTTTATTCTGTTTTTAACTAAATTTATTGGGGGTAATATTGGTTAATAACATTATATAAATTTCAGGTGTATTGCTTTTAATACAAAATCTGTATACGCCATTGCTTTTATATTTACTTAGTTCGGGTCTGAGCTTTCTATTCCCTTCTATGGATCTAGAACTCCAATTCCTCAGCAGTATTACACTATTTTAGTTATTCATATTTGGATTTCTTAGCATTTAAAAAATGTCTGTATGGAAATTTCCCCTTTTACTCTTTTTTTTTCCCTCAAAAAATTTTTCACTATTTTACTATGCTTATTTTTTTCAAAATGACTAAATAATTTTTGTTGAGGACCCTTTTCCCCAAATATTACTGGAATTTGATTGAAACAATTTAAAATTTATGCATTATTTTTCTGTTATTTATTAATTCTATAAACATTTATTGAGAACTTACTATGTGCCAGGCACTATTATACATACTTGGAATAAGCGAAGAAGTCAATGAACAAGTCAAACAAGATCATGTTATTAAGAAACTTACATTTTAGTCAGTGTTGATGGTGAGGAGATAGGTAGTAAATGAATAAATAAATACACAGATGGGTTAAGTTCAGATAGTAATGAATGCCATGAAGACATTTAAACAAGGCTATATGATGTGAGTATCTGTTTCAGCAAATGAAGAGGAGTATTTTAGATCAAGTGGCAAGGGGAGTTGACACATGAATTGAGAACTTAATGATGACAAGAAGCCTTATGAAGACCTGGAAGATGTGTCCCAAGCTGCAGTTAGAAGTCAAGAATTCTATTTTGTACCTCTGAAGTTTGATATACCTAAGATTGATCAATATAACCATGTCAAGTAGGTAGTAGGACATATGACTGACAGGGGAGAAATCAGGACTGGAGTCATCACCTTATAGATAGTATTCAAAATCATAGGAGAGGGTGAGTTCACTTAGGAAGAATGTAAATACAGAAGAGAAGATGGTTAAGGACTAAACCCTTTAGAGGTCCTGGGAGGAGAGCCCAGGAAAAGATTATGAAAAGGAGCAGGCAATAAGGTGAAAAAAAGAAACAGGAGAATGTTGTAGCATGAATGCTAAGACAAGAATGTATTTCAAGAGTGGGAGAATGGTCACATCTTTACACTATTAAGTTTCTCCACTGAGAAATATGATGTCTTTCCATTAATATAAGTCTTCTTTTATGTCTTTTCTGTTTCTCAGTGAAGTTTTGTGGTTTTATTCACAGAGATTATTAACACACTCATAATGTATTTAGTTTTGTTCTGAGTAGAAAAATGACTCTTATGATTTAATCAGCATTTATCCAACTGCAACTCAATAATTTTATTTTTATCATTGATTACTTGAATAGATATGTTATACTTTTCTATATTGTGTTTTAAAACTGATTTTAGCTCTTGATATGTCTAGTCAAACTTCATTGTGAATGATTTGGTCTTTTTCTTGGAATTCAGAAAGTTTTTATCCATGTAAATTCTTTTTTTAAAAGATTTTTATTAAAATATATCTAACATACAATATTGTATTGCTTTCAGGTGTACACCATAGTTATTCAACATTTATATAAATAAAGGAGTGATCAACATGATATGTCCAGCAACAATCTGATACTGTAAAATGCTATTACAATATTATTGACTATATTTTCTATGCTATACACAATGTTCCCATTATTTGTTTTATACCTGCCAATTTGAATCTTGTATTCCCATTTATCTTTCCCCCCATTTTTTATTTTTCAATTATAGTTGGCATTTAGCATTATTTTATGTTAGTTTCAGATGTACAGCATAATGGGTATGCATTTACATAATTTTTTAAGTAATCCTGTCAATTAGTCTAGTACCCACCTGACACTATATTTAGTTATTATACTATTGCAACTATATTCCCTATGCAGTACTTTACATTCCTATGACTATTTTGTCATTACCAAAGTGTCCTTCTTAATTCCCCCCTCTTTTTCATCTAGCTTCAAACCTCCACCCCATCTGGCAACCGTCAGCTTGTTCCCTTCATCTATGAGTCTGTTTCTATTTTGTTTGTTTGTTTTTTTATTTACATTCCACATGTAAGTGAAATAAGAAGGTATTTGTTTATCTCTGTATTACTATTTCACTTAGCGTAATAACTTCAGGTCCATCCATGTTGTCTCAAATGATAAGATTTTATCCTTGTTTATGACCGAGTAATATTTCTTGAGTATATGTACCACCTCTTCTTTATCTAATTGTCTATCAATAGGTGCTTCAGTTGCTTCCATATCTTGGCTATTGTAGATAATACTACAAGGAACATAGAGGTGCATATATTTTTTTAAATTAGTATTTTAGTTTTCGTCAAATAAATACGGCAAAGAAAAATTGCTGGGTTATATGGTAGTTCTATTTTTAGTTTTTTGAGGAATCTCCATATTGTTTTCCATAGTGGCTGCACCAATTTGGAATCCCATCACAGTGCATGAGGGTTCCTTTTCCTCCACATCCTTGCCAAAACTTGAAGTTTTTTTTATTGTTGTTGAGTTGATATCTCATTGCAGTTTTAATTTGCATTTCTCTCATGAATAGTGATGTTGAGCATCTTTTCATACATCTATTGGCCATTTGTATGTCATCTTTGCTGAAATGTTTATTGAGGTCTTCTGTCCATTTATTAATTAGATTGTTTGCTTTTCTGTTGTTAAGCTGTATGAATTCTTTATAAATTTTGGATGTTAATCCCTTATCAGATGTATCATTGGTAAATATCTTCTTCCATTCATTAGGTTGTCTTTTGATTTTGTTGATAGTTTTCTTTTCTGTGGAAAATCATTTTAGTCTGATGTAGCTCCATTTGCTTATTTTCTTTTGTTTTTATTGTCTGAGGTAACATCATAAAAATGATACTAAGAGCAATGTCACAGAATTTACTGCCTATGTTTTCTTCTAGGAATTCTATGGTTTCAGGTCTTATATTTAAGTTTAATTCATTTTGAGTTTATTCTCCTATTGTTGTAAGAAGGTGGTCCAGTTTAAATTTTTTTGCAAATATCTTTCCAGTTTTTCAACATCATTGATTGAATAAATAAATTGCCTTTACCCCATTGTATAGCGTGCCTCCTTCATCATACAATAAATGACCATATGATTGTTGATTTATTTCTGGACATTCTATTCTATTACCTTGATCTATGTGTCAGTTTTTATGCAACATGTTATTTTGATTATTCATAGCTTTATAGCATAGTTTGATGTCAGGTATTGTGATACCTCCATCGCTGTTCTTTCTCAAGATTTCCTTGGCTGTTCAAGGTCTTTTTTGGTTTCTTATGAATTTTAGGATTATTTGTTTCAGTTATTCAAAAAATGCCATTGGTAATTTGATAGAGATTGCATTGAACGTATGGATTGTTTGGAGATAGTTTAAACATTTTAACAATCTTAATTCTTCATATTAATGAACAAGGTATATGCTTCTATTTATTTGCATCTTCTTTAATTTCTTTATTTAATGTCTTATAATTTGCTGAGTACAGGTCCTTTGCTTCTTTAGTTAGTTTTATTCCTAGGTATTTTATTGTTTTTCATGCAATTGTAAATGGAATTGTTTTTTTTTCAATTTCTTCTGATAATTTGTTATTTATGTATTAAAATAAAACCAATTTCTGAATATTAATTTTGTATTATGCTACTTTACTGAACTCATTTATCATTTCTAATAGTTTTTGTGAAATTCTTAGGGTTCTGTATAAATGGTATGTAGTCTGTATATAAAGACATTTTAACTTCTTCATTTCCAATTTGGATGCCTTTCATTTATTTGAGTGTGTGTGTGTGTGTGTGTGTGTGCGTGTGTGTGTGTGTGTCTGATTGCTGTGGTTAGGAATTCCAATACTATGTTAAATAGAAGTAGTGAAAGTGGACATTCTTGTCTTGTTTCTGATCTTAAGAAAAATGCTATTAGATTTTTCTCTGTTGAGTATAATGCTAGCTGTGGGTTTGTCACATATGGCATTTATTATGTTGAGGTATGTTCCCTCTATTCTAACTTTGCTTAATTTTAAATAGATGTTTATTTTTCAAACATTTTCTCTGCATCTATTAATATGATCATAAGATTTATCTTTCATTTGGTTTCTGTGGCATATCATGTTAATTAATTTGCAAATATCAAACATTGCATGCCAGAAATACATCTCATGATCATGGTGTATGATTTTTTTAATGTATTGGTGAATTAAGTTTGCTAATATTTTGTTGAGGATTTCTCCATTTATGTTCATCAGAGATATCAGCATACAATTTTCATTTTTTTTTGTAATTTCTTTCATTGGCTTCATAATTAATGTGGGCTCACAAAATGAGGTTGTGAACCTTCCATCCTTTTGAAATTCTGAAATAATTTAAGAAGGGTAGGTGTTAAATTTTTTTTGAAAGTTTGGTAAAATTCACCTGTGAAGCCATCTGGTCTAGGACTTTTGTTTGTTGGTAGTTTTTTGATTACTTATTCGATTTTGTTAGTAAAAATTGGTTTGTTCAGAATTTTTGTTTTCTCCTTAAGTCAATCATGGAAGATTGTATGTTTCTAGCAATGTAATAATTTCTTCAAGATTGTTCAATTTGGTGGCACATAGGTATTTGTAGTATTTTCTTATAAACTTTTGTTTTGTATTTCTGTGATGTCAGTTGTTTTAATCCTCTTTCATTTCTGGCTTTATTTATTCAGGTCCTATCTTTTTTTCTGGTTAAAGGTTGATCAATTTTGTTTATCTTTTCAAATAAGCAGCTCTTGGTTTCATTGATGCTTTGTATCACTGTTCTAGATTCTATTTCAAATATTTCCTTTCTAATTTTTATTATTTTCTTCCTTCTACTCACTTTGGGCTTTGTTAGTTGTTCTCTTTTTAGTTCCATTGCATGTAAGGTTAGATTGTTTATTTGAGCTTTGTCTTGTTTCTTGAGGTAGGCCCATATTACTTTAAATTTACCTCTTAGATTTTGGGTCATTATGCTTTCATTTTCATTTGTCTCAAGGTACATTTAGATTTTTTTTCTTGATCTCATTGTTAACTCATTTATTGTTTTGAAGCATGTTATTTAGTTTCTATGTAATTGTGTGCTTTTCAGGGATTTTTTGTGCTTCTATTTTCATACCATTGTGGTTGAAGAAAATACTTTGTATGATTTTAATCACCTTGAATATATTTAGATTTATTTTCTGGCATAACACATGGCCTCTGTTGGAAAATGTTTCATGTGCACCTGAAAAGAATATATATTCTGCTGCTTTGGGGCAAAATGCTCTCAACATATTATTATCCATCCAATCTACTATGTCATTTAAGGCTGTTGTTTCCTTGTTGGTTTTCTGCCTGGAAAATCTATCTTTTGATGTAAATGGCATTTTAAAGTCCCCTCTATGACAGTATTGCTGTCAGTATCTTTTTATGTTATTTAATATTTGCTTTATGCATTTAGGTGCTCCTATATTGGGTGCATAAATGTTTGCAAGGATTATATCCTCTTGGATTGTTCCCTTAATCATTACATAATGTCCTTCTTTGCCTCTTATTATAGGCTTTGTTTTACCATTTATTTTGTCTGATATAAGTATTGCTACCAGAGCTTTTATATGTGTGTCAATTTGCAAGAACTGTCTTATTTCTTCCCTTTACTTTCACTCCATGTGTGTCTTTCAATCTGAAGTGGGTCTCTTGTAGACAGCATATATATGGGTCTTGTTTTCTTATCCATTAAGCTACCCTGTGTCTTTTGATTAGAGCATTTATCCATTTACAATTAAAGTAAATCTCGATAGATATGTAGTTATTGCCATTTTATTATTAATACTTTTGTCCCTCCACCCACCCTTCCTTCTTCTTTATGAAGTTCCATTAACATTTCTTGTAATATTTGATTTGGTCATGATGAAATTCTCAATTTTTTTAAATTTTGGTCTGGGAAGCTCTTTATCTCTCCTTCAATTTTAAATGATAGCCTTACTGGGTAGAGCAGTCTTGGTTGTAGCTTCCTGCTTTTCATTTCTTTGAATAGCTCCTGCATATTGCTTCTTGCCTACAAAGTTTCTGCTGAGAAATCAGCTGACAATCTTATGGGAGCTGCCTTAAAGTTAACTAACTGCCTTTCTCTTGCTGTTTTTAAGATTCTCATTGTCTTTAATCTTTAGCATTTTAATTATAATGTGTCTTGGTGTGGACCCTTTTTGGGTTCATCTTGTTTAGGACTCTCTGCACTTCCTGGACTTGTATGTCTATTTCCTTCTCCAGATTAGTTTTCAGTCATTATTTCTTCAAATAAGTTCTCAATCTCTTCCTCTCTCTCTTCTTCTGGTACCACTATGATGCAAGTGTCATTACGCTAGATGTTGTCCCATAATTTCCTCAAACTTTTCTTGATTATTTGATTCTTTTTGCTGCTCTGAATTGGCATTTTCTACTAGCTTGTGTTCCATATCACTGATTAACTCCTCTGTTTCTTCTAGTCTGTTGTTGATTCCTTCTAGTGTAGTCTTTACTTTAGATATTGTAATCTTCATTTCTGACTGTTTCTTTTTTATAGTTTCTATGTCATTTTTTACTTGACAACACATTTTCTTACTGCAAGATATCCAAAATATTATTTCAACATGTAATCAATATAAAAATTAATGAGATACTTTACTTTTTATACTGTCTTATAAATACAGTATGTTATTTTTAACAATATTTTAATTTTTCAAACACAGTTAACATACAATATTATATTAGTTTCAGGTGTCACCATGGTGATTAGGCATTTATCTAACTTATAAGGTGATCAACCCAATAAATCTAGTACACATCTAACACCACACATCATTATTACAATATTACTGACTATATTTCCTATGTTTTAATTTACATCCTTACATCTATTTTGTGATTACCAATGTGTACTTCTTAATCTCTTTCCCTTTTTCACTCCCCCAACACCCCTCTGTCTCACAAAAATTAAAATATTATTTGTATCTATGAGCCTGTTTCTTTTTTGTTTGTTCATGTTTTTTCTTCTTTTGATTCTACATGTAAATAATATCATATGACATTCGTCTTTCTCTGTATGATTTACTTCACTCAGCACAATTCCCTCTAAGTTCAACCATGCTGCTGCAAATGGCAAGACTTCATCCTTTTTTATGGCTGAGTTATATTCCATTGTGTATATGTATCACCTCTTCTTTATCTATTCATCCATTGATGTACACCCAGGTTACCGCTGTATCTTGGCTATTGTAAATAATACTGCAATGAACATATGGATTCACATGTACCTTTAAAGTAATGTTTTGCATTTCTTAAGTTAAACATCTAAAAGTGAGATTACTGGGTTCTTCTTTGTCTCTTGTTATAGCATTTGTTTTAAAATCTATTTTATCTGATATTCATATTCCTATTCAAACCTTTCTTGTTTGTTTCCATTTTTATAAAAAGTCTATTTCCATCTCTTTACTTTTAATCTGTGTCTGTTTTTCAATCTGAAGTGAGTCTCTTATAGGCAGCTTATGTAACAGTCTTATTTTCTTAGTCATTTATGCACCTTATCTTTTGACTGGAGAACTTAACTCATTTATTTTAAAGTAATTATTGCTAGATATGTAGTCATTGACAATTAATTATTCACATTTTTAATATTTTTATCTTTTTCTTTTAAAAAAGTCATTTTAACATTTCTCACAATACTGGTTTAGTGATGATGAACTCCTTTAGCTTTTTCTTGTCCAGGAAGTGCTTTATCTGTCCTTCAATTCTAAGTGATAGCTTTCTTGAGTAGAGTAATTTTGGTTGTAGGTCTTTATTTTTCATCACTTTGAGTATTTCGTGCCAAACCTCTCTGGCCTACAATGTTTCTGTTGATAAATCAGCTGACAGTCTTATGGGAGCTCCCTTGTAGGTAACTATCTGCTTTTCTCTTGCTGCTTTTAAGATTGTCTCTTTCTCTTTAACACTGGCATTTTATTTATTATGTATCTTGGCATGGGACTTTTTGGATTCATCTTGTTTGGAACTCTATGCACTTCCTGGGCTTATATGTCTACATTCTTTGCCAGGTTAGGGAAATTTTCAGTCATTATGTTTTCAATTCCTCTCTCTTCTCCTTCCAGTACCCCTATTAGGTGAATGATGGTAAGCTTGATGTTGTCCCAGAGGCCCCTTAAAGCACACTCATTTTTTGGATCCTTTTTTTTTCTTTTTGCTGCTCTGATTGGGTGTTTTCTGTTACCTTATCTTTCACATCACTGATTCAGTACTCTGCTTTATTGAATCTACTGTTGATTCTCTCTAATATAGTCTTCATTTCAGTTAGTATATTCTTCATTTTTGATTGGTTCTTTTTTATAATTTCTATCTCCTATTTTATGTTTTCTATTTCTTTGTTGAAGTTCTTCCTGAATTCATCTACTCTTCCCCTCAGTTTATTGAGCATCTTTATAAATAGTGTTTTGAACTTAGCATTTTGTAGGTTGCTTTTATCTCCATTTTGTTTGATTCTTTTTCTGAAGCTTTGTTCTGTTCTTCCATTTGCAAAATTTTTCTTTGTCTTCCCATTTTGACTGCCACCCTGTATTTGTTTCTATGTATTAGATGGGGATACTATGTCTTCCAGTCTATGTAGTAGGTGTGCTGTGGATCCTAGTGTCACAGTCTTCCCCGGTCACCTGAGCTGGGTGCTCCAGGTGTGTTCCTTGAATGGGTTTGTGTGCTCTCCTGTTGTAATTGAGACTTGGTTGCAGTTTGGATGCCAATGGAAGGAATTTATCCTCAGTATGATTGGTTGTGAGGACTGACCAGTGAAGGGTTGTCTTTGCAGAGCAGGATTTGCTTTAGTAAGACTCCGGTACCTGTCTAGCCTGTTCTATTGGTGTGTTGTGCTCTGATGCAGCCCTAAGTGATGTTTTATATTGGTCTGAAGTCAGCCATCAGGAGTGCTGACCCACAGGCCTCCTGGGATGGACCCAACTGCAGGCCAAGTTTACCTGAAGCCTGCATTCTTCCCAGGACTACCCAGCATGAGCCACTAACCAATTTTCAGATGGCCACTACCCACACTTGACTTAGTAGTGCCTAGGGAGGTCAAGCCATGAATTGAGTCCTAAAAGATGTGGCTTCCCTTGGGGCTCAAGTACCCTACAATGGAAATAATTTCCTTTGGCTCTGTGTGGTTGGAAGTACAAGAAAACTAAAATTCCTCTAACTAAACATTGATTTTAACTGGCTCATTAATATTTTACTGAAAATCACAAATAAGGCCACATTGTTAAATTCATGATTTTAAATAAAAGTGATACTGGGTTCATTCTCTTTTTTGGAGATGAAAGGGAATGTTTTCCTGCAGGTTTTGTTTTATATTTTATATTAGATGCCAAACAAAAATGAAACATCAAATGTTCTATGAATTTTTTTATAACAACACTACTTAACATGCAAATTTTTTTCTAATAAATGATCAAATGAATAACATATCTATAAAGAACAAAAGCTGAAAAGCAGAACAATATATGGTAATTTTAAATTCATTTTTCAGAATTAATATTAAAGTGAGAAGCAGAATGCATTTAAATTTCTCAAAGTCTGTTTTTTACTGTTTACAAAATTTGCTCTCCAGTAGTAGATAGACTTTCTGATTACTGAAACCTTAAAATTTTATCAATGACATGTTTGATGGAAAAGTCATTGTTATGGCCACTTTAGAAAACTGTTTAGGCATTTCTTAGTAGATATTTTCTCAAGGAAAAAGGAAACATGTCCATACAAATACTTGTGTGTATCTGTTTATAGCAGTTCATTATGGCCAAAACTGAAAATTCAAATATCTGTCAACTAGTGAATAGAGAGACAAACTCTGATTCATCTATCCATATTTTGGAATACAATTCAACAATAATAGGAAGGAATTATTAGTGATACATGCAATAACATGGGTGAATTTCATATTTACTTACTTCATTTTATTTATTTATTCATTTAATTAATATTTTTATGGTGGCATTGGTTAACAAAATTGAGTAACTTTAAGATGCACAATTTAACAGTATGGTTATGTGTGTTCACCTCCCACAGTTAGATATGTTTCTGTCACTACATATTTCACCCTTTTTACCCCATCTACTTCCCCGCCCCACATCCTTTGGTAACCACTAGTCTATTGTCCACATCTATGATCCTCTGTTAGTTTGTCTTGTTCAGTTGATGCTTTTAGGTTTGTATCTCACATATAAGTGGTTTTCAACTTATTCTGTCTGGCTTATTTATCTTAGCATGATTATCTCACTAGCCATCCATGTTGTCACAAACGGCAGTGTTTCATCTCTTCTGATGACTGAGTAATATTCCATTGTATATATGTATCACAACTTCTTTAGCCAATTATCTATCGAAGGGCACTTTGGTTGCTTCCATGTCCTGGCCTCTGTGAATAATGCTGCCATAACATCAAGGTGCAAATATCTTTTTAAATATGGGTTTTCAAATCTTTGGAGTAAATATGCAGTAGAAGGATTGCTGGATCATATGGTAGAACAATTCTTAGTTTTTTGAATAACCTCCATACTGTTTCCCATAGTGGCTGTTCCATAAGAGTAACCTTTAATTAAAAAAGAAAGGAGGGGACTATATTCCTCAAAATTGTAAATGTCATCAAAGATAAAATTAGCACAATAGCTAAATGTAATACCCGAACCTAGACTGGAACCTCTAGTGGAAGAAAAATAAATGCTATGAAAAACTTTTCTAGGTCAATTAACACAAATGTAATATATGGAGATTTAAAAGAAATAATGTTTCAATGTTATATTTACTGAAGTTGGCAAGTGTACTGTTATGTAAGAGAGTATACTTATTCTTAAAAAGCACACACACTGAATTATTTTAGAAGTAAAGTGTTGTGATGCAACTTATTCTGAAATGGTTCAGGGGGGGAAAATCAGAAATAGAAAAAAATAAATTGTGCAAAACTGACAGAGTAAATGGAATAAATTTTTAACACTAAGTGAATCTCTACTTCGTTAAAGAAAAAGATTGAGGTAAAATTAAGTATTGCCATGGAAAGATGTCCTACATATATTTTAAAGGGAGAAAAGCAAGTTGTAATATATAACTAGTATCTTATATTATAAGAAAATAAACACATGTCTATGCAAGTTCATGTATGCATAGAAAAATATATGGAATTATATATACAAAACAACAAAGTTTCTTTTTGAAAGCTAGGACTAGTGTAGACTTTTATTTTTACTTAAAACACTTCTGCACTGCTCATATTTTTACAAAAAAAAACATAAATTACTTTCAGGAATTATTAAAAATATTTTTCTACTTTAAAGAATTCATATGGGGAGTTCCAGCCAAGATGGTAGAGTAGATAAACAGAGTGCTTGCTTCCTACCATGACCACATTAAAATTACCGCTAAAATATTGAATAATCAACCTGCAGAATCATCCAGAGACTAGATGACAAAAGTCCTATAACTAAAGATAAAACGAAGCCACCTTGAGACTGGTAGGAGGGACTGAGACATGAAACAGGCTGGCCCCTCATGCATGTGTAGCTGTCAAGAATTGCTAAGAATATCTCAGCTGCAGAGGTCCTCCTTGAACAATGAGAGGCCACAGACCCAGCATGGTCTCCCCAGCTTGGAGCACCAGTGCCAGGATGACAGCCCAAACAATATCTGGCTATGAAAAATAGCCAACATTCCATCCATCTGGGTGAGACAGAGGGCAGTGGGAAATGCAGGCTTATTCTTAAATGGCCCAGGCAGACTCTCTCACCCTGGGTTCCAGCAGAGGGACAGTGGTTAGGGGGGTGCCATAGAAATACAAGGATAGACTGAGTTGTGTAGCTTCAGGGTGAGGGTTGGAGGGAAAGCCTCAGTTGTCCCTGTGTTGAGCCCTCCTGCACCACAGCCAAATCTGAATTTTCCTTGGCTTGATGAGTCCCACTTACTCCACCCTGGTGTCTCCAGGGACTCTACCCCACTTAACTTGTGCAATACCAAAGACAATTCCCCAGCTGGCAGGCAGTCCTTGTTGGCCCATGCTGCAGTTTTTCTTGGACAACTCTCAGGGGTCCACAAGCCTTAGGCAGGCAATGGCTGGCCTCATTGGGCTCTGAGACATTATCAGAGTGGCCCCAGGCTCAACATTGGTGCCAAATCTGAATTCACATTAACCAATTGAACACCACTTGCTCCAAGCAAGTCACTCACTGAGACCTTGCCCCACCCAGCTCCTGGGAAGCAAGAGACTGTTTTGGCAGGCTGTGGGCAGCCATTGTTGTATCACATTACAGTTTTTCTTGGAAATTTTTCAGGGGTCTGCAGGCCTCATGCAGGCAGCAGTTGACCTAGGTGTCCTCTGAGCCTTTTATGGAGTAGTCCCAGTCTCATAACAGGTGTTAACCCCGAATCTGCATTAACCCTTTGAACACCACTCACTGCACGCTGGCATTTCCTGAGACCCTGCCCCACCCAACTATTTATTATTTTTTAATTTTTAATTAAGTTTATTGGGGTAACATTGGTTAATACAATTTTATAATTTTCAGGTGTATATTATCATTTGACTACTGTATAATTCTATTGTGTGCTTACCACCTAAAGTCCAGTTTCCTTCAGCTACTATATATTTGATCCCTTTTACCCAATTCACCCTCCCCTACATCCCTATATTTAACCCCCCATATCCCGTCTACCTAACCCTCCTCCCTCACCCCACCAGTAACTACCAGTCTATAATCCTCTGGTAACCGCGAGTCTATAGTCTATGTCTATGAGTCTCTATTTGTTTGTCCTGCCCATTTGTTGCTTTTAAGTTTATATCACACATATAAGTAATATCATGTGATTTTCAACTTTTTCTGTCTGGCTTATTTAGTTTAGCATGATTATCTCAAGGTCCATCCATGTTGTCACAAATGACAGTATTTCATTTCTTCTTATGGTTGAATAATATTCTATTGTATACATGTACCACAGCTTCATTAGCCAATCATCTATCGTAGGACACTTTGGCTGCTTCTATGTCCTGGCCACTGTGAATAATGCTGCTATAAACATCGGTGTGTAAATATCTTTTCATATATGGGTTTTCAAGTCTTTGGAGTATACACTCAGTAGAAGGATTGCTGGATCATATGGCAGATCAGTTCTTAGTTGTTTGAGGAATCTCCATACTATTTTCCATATTGACTGTACCAATTTGCAGTCCCACCAGCAGTGTATGAGGGTTCCTTTTTTCTGCCTGTTCTCCAACATTTGTTATTACTTGTCTTGTTGATTATAGCTTTCTAACAGGTGTAAGGTGATATCTCATTGTGGTTTTGATTTGCATTTCCTTACTACCTAGTGACATTGAGCATCTTTTCATATATCATATTTGTATGTCTTCTAGGGAGAAGTGTCTATTTAGGGCCTCTGCTCATTTTTTGATAGGATCATTTTTTTTTCTTTTTTGTTATTGAGTTGTATGAGTTCTTTGTATATTTTGGATATTAGGCCTTTATAGGAGGTGTTGCTTGCAAATATATTTTCCTATTCAGATGGTTCTCTTTTTACCTTGTTTACCTTGTTGACAATTTCTTTCACTGAGCAGAAACTTTTTAGTTTGATGTAGTCCCATTCATTTGTTTAAGCCTTTACTTCCCTTGTTTTTGAGGTCAAATTCATTAAATCCTCTTTAAGTCCAAGATCCTTGCATTTAGTTTCTCTGTTTTCTTCTATACATTTTATTGTTTCAAGTCTAATATTTAGGTTTTTAATCTATTTGGGGTTAATTTTGGTATGCGGTGGTAGGCAACAGTCTAGTTTCATTCTTTTGCAGGCGGCTTTCCTGTTTTACCATCACCATTCATTGAAGAGGGTTTCCTTTCCCCACTGTATGTTTTTGGCTTCTTTATTTGCCCGTATGAATATGGGTTTAATTCTGGATTCTAGATTTTGTTCCACTGGTCCGCAGGTCCGCGTTTCTGGTTTTTTTTGTTTTTTTTTTTGCCAATACCATGCCGTTTTGATTATTGTTTTTTTGTAACATAATTTGAAGTCAGGCAGAGTGATGCCTTCAGCATCATTATATTTTTTTTTTCAAGATGGCTTTCCAATTCGGGGTCTTTTGTGCTTCCATGCAAATCTGATGAATTTCTGTTCTATTTCTTTTTTTAAAAATGCCTATGAGATTTTGATTCAGATTGTATTAAATCTGTATAATGCTTTAGGTACCATTGTCATTTTAACTATGTTGATTCTTTCAATCCAAGAACATGGAATATGTTTCCATTTCTTTGTATTATCTTCGATTTCTTTTCATAGGGTCTTGTGGTTTTCATTACCAAGGTCCTTTACATGTTTTGTAAGGTTTATCCTTAAGTATTTTATTCTTTTTGTTGCAATTGCAAAAGGAATTATTTTTTCCACTTCTTTTTCTGATGCTTCATTATTAGAGTATAAAATTGCTAAGGATTTTTGAACATTGATTTTGTATTCAGAGACTTTATTATATTTGCTTGTTTCTTATAGTCTGCTTTTGGTATGTTTAGGGTTTTTTATATAGAGAATGATGTTGTCCCAAACAGTGACAGTTGGACTTCTTCGTTTCCTGTTTAAATGCCCTTTATATCTTTCCCTTGTGTAATTGCACTCGCTAATATCCCCAATGTTATATTGAATAACAGTGGCAATAGTGGACAGGCTTGCCTTGTTCCTGAACTTGGAAGGTTTTTAGATTTTTCACCATTAAGTATCATGTTGGCTGATGGGTCATCGTATATGGCCTTTATTATGTTAAGGTTCTTTCCTTCTATATTGATGTTGTTAAGTGTTTTGATCATAAATGGATGCTGTATCTTGTCGAAGGCTTTTTCTTTAACTATTGATATGATCGTATAATTAGTTTTTTAATTTGTTTATGTAGTGTATCAGAATAATTGATTTGCGTATATTGAACCATCCTTGTGCCTCTGGGATGAAGCCCACTTGATCATTTTGTATAATCTTTTTAATATGTTGCTGTATTCGGTTTGCTAGTATCTTATTTAGGATTTTTGCATCTGTATTCATGAGAAATATTGATCTGTAATTTTCTTTTTTTGTATTACTTTTACCATGTTTTGGTTTCAGAGTAATATTGGCCTCATAAAAGGATTTGGGAAGTATTCTTTCTTCAATTCTTTGAAAGATTTTAAGGAGAATTGATATTAAATCTTCTTTGAATGTTTGATAGAACTCACTGTTGACACCATCTGGTCCTGGAGTTTTACTTTTGGGTAAGTTTTTGATGATTGTTTCCATTTCCATTTTCATTTCCATTTCCATTTCCATTTCCATCTATTTAGATTTTCCAGTTCTCCTTCAAGCAGTCTAGGAGGTTGTATTTTTCTTAGTACTGGTCTATTTCTTCTAGGTTATTAAATTTGGTGTTATATACTTGTTCATGTTATTCTTGTATGATCCTTTGTATTTCTTCAGTGTCTGTTGTAATTTCACTTTTTCATCCCTTATTTTTTTATTTGTTTCCTTTCTCTTTTTTTCTTGAGTGAATCTAGCCAGGGGTTTGTCAATTTTATTAACCTTCTCAAAGAATCAGCTCTTTGTTGCGTTTATTTTTTAATGTTTTTGTTTTGTTTTGTCTTATTTTCAATTTCATTTATTTATATTCTATTTCTGATTATTTCTTTCCTTCTGCTGACTATAGGCTTCATTTGTTCTACCTTTTCTAGTTTTTTAAAAGATGAAGCATTAGGTTGTTTATTTGGTCTCATACTTGCTTTTAGAGATAGGCCTGTAATGATATGAACTTTCTTTTTATAACTGCTTTTGCCATGTCCCAAAAGTTTTGATATGTTGTATTATCATTATGAACTCATTTCAATGTATCTTTTGATCTGTCTTTTTTTCTTTTCTGACAGTTATTCTTCAGTAGCATATTGTTTAATCTTCATGATTTGTGATTCTTCCTGATTTCTTTCTGCAGTCAATCTTTAGTTTCAAAGCATTATACTCAGAGGATATATTTGGTATGATTTCAACCCTCTTATATCTGTTGAGGCTATATCTATGTCTCAGTGTGTGGTCAATTCCTGAGAATGTTGCATGTGCATAGAGAAGAATGTAGAAGTAGCTATTTTGGAAGGAAGGCTCTGTAAATTTCAATTATGTTTATTTAAAGATGTTATTTCTTTAGTGATTTTTGGTTTTGATTATCTGTCTACATCTGACAGTGGAGTATTTGGGTCCCCTACTATGACAATGTTTTGGTGTGTTTTTCCCTTTATTTTGTTTGTAATTTTTTCCTATATTTCAGGGCTCCCTGATTGGGAGTATAGATAGTAATAAGTGTTATGTCTTCCTGGTGCATGATTCCTTTTATCATTATGAAGTGACCCTCAGTATTTTTTTTTACCTTTTTTATTTTGAAGTCTATTTCATCTGATATTAGTACCACTAGCCCCGCTTCTCTACAAATGCCTTTTGCTTGAAATATCATTTTCCATCCTTCCACTTTTAGTATCTATTTGTCTTTGAAGCTAAGGTGTGTCTCCTGGAGGCAGCATATGGTTAGGTTTTGTCTTCTGATCCAATTTGCAACTCTGTGCTTTTTATTGGTGAGCTTAATCCAATTACATTAAATAGGAGATTATTGAAATGTGATGTTTTCTTATAACCATTTTATATTTTGCTGGTAGCTTGATGCTTCCATTGATTCCACATTTTTTCGTGTGTCTGTTTTTTTTTTTTTTAATTTTGGTTGGTTTTTGTGTGTTTTCCTTCTGATCCTTCTTGTTTTATTTTATACACTTCAGTTCTGAATCTTTAGCTTCTGTTTAACATTTCAAAAATGTAGAGGATAGTTACATATATATAGTAGTCTTTTTTCTTTTGTGTGTACCTTTTTTCCAATTCTGTTTGCAAATTTTGATTTTGGAATTTTCTCCATTTCAGTTGTTGTCTCAATTTGTCACTATGAATGCTGAATGTTCATTACTGTCTTCTTTTAGCAAATCTCTTCTTATTGTTTAAGCTTATAATGCTTGTTCTTAGTAAGAGAATGCCCATTATCCTTATGTTTCCTCTCCTGCTGGCATCAGCTAGTTCTTGTATTTCTCTTTCGTTATTTTTCCTTCTTTAATTTCTCTTTTTCTTCTGATTTATTTCTAGATTTCTGTCTTCAGTATCACTGACCTTTTTTTTCCATTTGGTCAACTCTATTTCCCAAGGCTATTTCATTTTTCATCTCTTGTACTGTGTTCTTCATCTCCAGAAGTTCTATTTGGCTTTTGAGGGTTTCAGTCTCTTTGCTAAATAACTCGTTCTGCTCATCTAGTTGTTTTTCAATCCCTACATTTGTTGATATGAATTGTTTTGGATCTCATTGAGTTTTTTCAGATGTAGCATCCTGAATTCTCTGTCATTTAAGTCACCTATTTTTATGTCTATAAGCTATTTTCTGAATATCTTTCTCTGTCTTTCTGAACTGCCTTGTCACCTTGGTTGTTCATGGTGTTTAGTGGACTATTTCTCTGCCTGGGCATTAATAGAAGTGTATTCTGCTTTTTTTCCCCCAGAAAGATTTATTATATAAATGTCTCTATTTAGCCTTTTACAAAGAAGGCATCTTTTTTTCTTTTGGTTTCCAGTAGGTGGCATGTAAGCTTCTTGAAACTTTGCTTTATATAAAGTCTTAATGATGCCTTTTTTAAAAATATAGATGTTTAATGATGCTCTCTACCATAAGTGTATGTTTCCATTGGTGTTAGTGATAGTTTCAGTAGCATTTCCTCAGATTTCCCTGGTGCTCCACCTTCTTCAGTCTTGAGGTATAATGAGAGGAGGGGCCCTTTGTGATAAGGGATGGGGTCTTTGGCTTAGCCTCTGGTTTTGCAGCTGTGGCTGGTAAAAATTAACTGTTGTTTCTCTTCCATCCCTGTTTCTCTGCTTTCTGTCTTGATGCCTGGGTACTGCCGTCTGCCACATGAAGCTCACAGCTCTCTCAGGCAGAGCTGTTCAGGGAACTCACTGCTCCTTCTCCTCTTCCCCTTCTCCTGCAGGGATCTTGGCATGGGAGAAGCAGCTTCTTTGTTTCTCCCAGTATACTGCTTGACTCCTGGGATTTTGACCTGTGTTTGCTCTTATGTGCAGATCCTATGCTAAGACATGCTGGTGTGCAAGTTAGGTGTTTTTTTTTGCTGAGTTTTTGATGTTCAGCTTATTGTTTTTTGAAGAGGAATAATTGGGGATATCTCTCACTCCACCATGTTTCTGACATCACTCATATAGGGAGTTCTTAAAACCAAAGGAAAGTGAAATATATTTATGGGATCTAACAAATCATAGTACCAAGAAAACCACTCACTTAACTTCATCTATATACAGCAACATTTTCTTTCATGAAAATGTCCTTTAATATTAAATTTTGATTAGACTATTCTAAAAAATCTAGAAGGTAATCAATATTTTAAAATGTTAAAATCAGCCATTAACTATCACAATTAAAATGAATATATTTTGCTATATTTTTTTATTTTTTTAGAGAGATTGAGAAAGAGTATAACTTCATTTCAACTAATAGCTATGTTAATCACTCCTCTCATCAGTGGTTTATGGTTTCTGTAGTATTCAAAAGAAAGTTCCTAGTCATCTTTTTGATTTGTTTCATTTGGAAGTTTGACCTAATCTAAGGGGAAAGAAGTCTAGTCATTGTAGAGAGGATCAAAATTAGGGCCTGGCAGGTAATATGTGTGTACTGTAAACTAGTCTCCATGTGATATCAATATCAGTTTTGTCTCTAGCCAAATTATGTTTACACTGCATGCAGTTTTAAACCTGCAGAAGAATAATGCAAATGGCAATTGTGTATAGTGATTAAGGAAATATGTTTTATTTAAAATTAAAAAAATAACCATGTTAAAAGTAATGGCTTTCAGCAAGAACTCATCCTAAAAATGCTGATGGAGATTGGCTTATAGTTTAGTCAATATTATTAAATCTTTGTTGTGCTGTTTGCAATTTTTTTATAACTTTCTTTTCCATAATTCTAAATCCAATACCAAGTTGTCCACCAATAAATAATGATTGATAGATAAGGTTATTAAGTTTTCTCCTTTGGTGTGGATGCTCTCGAGAATAAGGAAAAATATGAATTTTCTATCAACCTCTAGGATAGATGACTGTTGCTATAAAATCAAGGAACAACTTTCCCTACCCACGTGCTTGTCAGCATAAGATCAGTTTCAGAGGAATTCAATCATTAATTATACAAGTTTATTAAATATTTGGAGTCTATTATTACTGGAAGTCACTATCTATGCATACTGATGTCTTATTTCCATTCTGTGTCTTGTATAGCTTATCAAGATGGGCAAAAGGAGTCATTGTGGATGTGCTAAAATTACCCTGGGTAAAGTGGTTTATATATTATAAACAATATTTAAATTTGGATTTTTTTTCCTTTCACTGTAGTATATGACTCTGAATTACTGAGCTAATTGGATTCAGATAAGCAATTATTAGCATGCTGTGCATCTCACTAAGAGTGTTTCTCACATGGTAAATAAAAATGGCTAATATACATGGTAACTTTCCTAACATTTATTTTCACCTTAAAAATGCACTTCAGAGTGAAAAGGGGTGAAATACTTTTTCTCTATTCCTGGTATTTCCTATCATGTGGAGGAATGGCCATCACTATAATGCACTTGGCCTCCCTTTACCTTTTAATAATCCTCCACATGAGAGACAAAGTGACATGGTTAAGAGTTTGGAAGCAACAACTGAATTTAAATAGCCTCTTCTCTTCTTGGAAATGAGCTACATCCTCTTTTGTTTGTCTTTCTTATAAGGAAAGAATTCTCCACACATCCCACAGGGAGAGATTGGAGCCCATACACTATTGACTGTGTCTGGGTGGATATCTCTGTTAATTCTGGAGTTCAGTAGCAGAAAACCCTCTTGAACCAATATTATAAGCTATATCTTCCAGCTATCCTTCATCAGTTATAAAGGCTCATTTTTTTCTTATTTTACAGTAGATTCAGAATTCAGGCAGAGAAAGATGCCAACACCAGTCTACATAGTCTACCTACTGAGCCATTCTTTTCAGTGCTAATTTTTCTACCATTAACCAGTTCATTCATCTGTTCCATTCTCTTTCTACCTACTTGCCTGCCTAACCATGTACCATCTGAAAGAACTGAAGTTATCACTATGTTTACTGGTAAGTGGTGTAACCTTGGCTTTTACCTAAGAAGAACTCAACATTCTAGTAACTAAATAAAAAATCAATAATGAAATTGAGACACAGTTTTCCATAGGGCACTGCAAACTCAAAATTGTCTCTTTGACAAAAGGATAAGTAGCGAGGGAGAATAGATGATTCCCTTTGTGAGAACTAAGAAATTTTGAGAGTTTTATAGAAATAATTTCAAAAAAAATCTCCAGGTATCTTCAGTGTAAAGTAATTGAGCTACTTCTCCTCACTTCCAACATATTTCCTTTCAACATCCTCATTGAATGGTACCTCCAATATACATTGGAATCTTATTTTACTGTAAGCAAGCTTAAGAATATGACAAGAGGTTAAGTGGAATCACATGGTGTAATTTTCTTCCTGACTTCTTCATCTGAATGACTCTGGATTTATGCTGCCCTAAATAATGCTATGATAGAAGGGGGTACATGCACGCAAATTGTGCAAATTAGTGGATATAGCCTGGCTGATGGGTCATCGCCATGCCATCGTGAATTTTAAGCATGGTGGAAAGCAAATATTCTGTGACAGCTTTGAATACAGAAAGCATTCATTTTGTTCCCAGCATGTACATGTCTGTACTAAATATAGTGGGGAATATGATGATGCTGCCTACCTAGTAACAGTGTAGTCAGTCACAAATTTCTGTGTGATTAATCTATTCCAGAGTTCAAAGTATGCACCAGAGAGACCACAAAATATCAGACATTTACAAAATATGTAGAGGGCCCCCAGAACCTAACACTTTAGTTCTGGGTCATATGGCATGAGGTATACTTTCTGAGGGTTAATTTTTGAACATGAAATCTTAGAGTCAAACATACCTTGGAGATTATCTAGACTAACTTCCAACTCAATTTAGGAATATCCACTACAATATCTCTTACAGCAGTCATGCAATCTTAACTTCAATATTCCTAATGATGTTAAGCTAACTACCTCAACATGGTGGCATATTATGTGTTTATAAAACTTTTGTATAAAATTTCATGTTGCATGTATATGTATATGTGTAATTTACATTTATTTCAAAAAACATTTTTTTTTCCTACAAAGTACTGAGCAGAAGCTCATATTACTAGGGCAACAGGTAATATGTATATTATGGTTGTTGAACCAGTTGGTCACCAATGATACCCATAAAAGATAAGGACCCACATATAATATTAAAAAAAACATTTTTTGTTCTACAAAGTACTGAGCAGAAGCTCATATTACTAAGGCAACAGACAAGATGGAATATTATGGTTACTGAATCATTTGGTTACCAATGGTAACCATAAAAGATAAAAACCCACATATAATCTCAATGCAAAATAAAAGGTGAAAATTTTCAGGGCTTCTCTGATAATTAGCAGCAAGTGTACTTCTTGCTCGAGTTATGCACTGGCTGTGTGGCTACCAAAAGCGATTTGGCTGCCATCCTTGCAAAGTAAGTGAAAGTAATACAAAATATCTCTCTGGACCCCATATTATCAAGGAAGATGAAAAGCATCCATAACCAAGGCAATATTATTAAAAGAAAATGAAGAAGATTTAGATTCTAATAAGGTAAAAAGAGCTTAAAGCTAAATCAAGATTGCTGGTCTTTCTATTTTATCAACTATGGCTTTGTATCTACTGCCTCTAAAACAATGCCCTGCTCATAGTTTAATTTTAGTTGAAAGCGCTGCAGTTGAAGTAAAGAAGGATAAATAAAAAATAAACACTGACTACTGAGGTATATAACATGTCCAATAGATGAAAGGCCTTTTACCCAGAGGATGAGGCTTGATATTTTAAAGCAGCAGCAGTTTCCCAGGATCCATGGAAAAAAATATCATGGCAAATGTTATGAAAGGCATAGTAATGAGGGCAGTAGAAAAATGTTCACAGAAATGGAAAAGGAGTGGAATTAGTACACTACTGTAAATAAATACAGACATAAATGTAAAAAAACAGATAATAATAGATATGTGACTCTGATACAATGGAGTGAACCAGACCATCCTGAAAAGCATAAATTACATGAAGGATCCCTGAGCACTATTAGGAGAAAGGGAATGTGCTACAGACTTCAGGAGAGTTAACTATTGCTCTCTAAAATTCCTCTTTGAAGCTACTGAAGAAGTAACTCAAATATGGCCAATGTGAAAGTATGCCATCTTTTAGCACCATTTATCCAGGATGTGCCATACGGACTGTGAAGACTTACCAAAGCTGTTGATTACTACCCATTCTTGTGGGTACTTATGATATTATGAGAAAATCAAGGAGATATCTTTAAAGATTGTGAAATTTGGGGCAGTAAATCAAAGGATCTAGGGACCTAGGAAAACAGGGTGTTTTGTTGTTGTTGTTGTTTCTATTTTTTTTTCTTTTCAAAGTTTTGGCCTTTGAAAGAAGAGTAAACAGGATCTGAAAGGCCACTGCCTAATTATGCAGATTGTGTCTCATAACAGAGAAAAATGCTAAGATAAAGTTCTAAGTGAGCTATAATGGAGAATAATAGATATGACAGAAAAGGATAAAAAATTAAACTTAGAAGTTACCAATGGAGAGAGGGCTAGTCACAATACTTGTGTCCACAGATATTTGTACATTAATGCCCAGAGACAATATGTGGATTAAAGTGAAATGTGTGTTAGAACTCTGGACATTGAATGTGAGCTCATCGGTATCACTGAGACCTGATTGAATAGAACTTCTGGAAACTGGAGTGAATGGGTAACAGGAAGACTTGCTGTGAGAGGATTTGGAGTATAATTATATCAATACTGTGTATACCTGTTTGAAAATTCATTGTGGTATTGTGAGGGAGAGCATGCTGGAATTCCTTGGTCAGTTCCACTAGTCATTCTTAAAACAGATATAGACCTATGTTTGAGGAGGGTCATAGGATGAAGGGACTCAAATTAATGTCTTGTGAACGTCAGATGAGGTATCTAGGAATGTGGGAATAACAAAAAGACAACAGGCTTTGAACTTGGAAGTTGAATCCCAGTTCCACCTCTTTCTGACTGTATGACTTGGGCATTGAGCCTCCTTCATTAAAATCAAATGTTTAATTTAACTCCTGCCAAATGTTAGGCACTGTGCTAAACATTGGTTCTGTAACAGTGACACAAACAAGCATGGTTCTTACCCTTATAGAGTTTTGATTTTTTCACCAGTAAAATGGTGTTAATAATAGCACCCACTTTATAAGATATTGTGAGGATTAAATGAGATGGTGCATGATGCATGTGGAGAGTTTGGCTTAATTCACACTGCTGGGGCTTAGTAAATGTGCTATAAACAATAACTCTATGTACACATAGGGATGCATAAATGTTGTACTTATCTTCAAATATTCAAAGGAGTGTCGTATAGAACAGTGGTCCCAACCAATTTGATATTAGGGACCTGTGCTCTTATGAGAATCTAATGCCTAATGATCTGAGGTGGAGCTGGGGCAGTGATGTTAGTGCTAGGGAGTAGTTGCAAATAAAGATAAAGCTTTGCTCCCTCAGCCCACTGCTCACCTCCTGCTGTGTGGTCCAGTTACTAACAGGCCATGGACCAGTACTGGTCCACAAGTCAAGGGTTGGGAACCCCTTCTATAGTAGATAGGATTGGCTTTTCTGTATGTTAGAGCTAGGAGCTACGGGTAGAAGCATTGGGAAAGATCAAATTACTACTCGATAATGGAAAATTTTTTCTTCTAGAACCGACCAAAGATAGAGTGAGTTGCATCAGAAGCTTAAAAGTTCCCCACTGAAATAAATAATACATCAGAGGTTAAATAGAACCCTGACTAATATGTTCCCCATGTTAATTCTTGGTTGTGTGGCCCCATTATTTTGATAAAGTTCCTTTGCTTGTGCAGGTTACATAGTGAATTTAGGTGCAGATGAGACAATGACATATCTTCTATTTTTCCAGGTCCAGATGTGACCTAATGGCATTTGATTTTTAGACTGAGATACATGGCCAAGAATAAGATGAGGTCAGAGAGGCACTCAGGGTGCAAAATTTATGAAGGCACTTACTCTCAGGGTCATGCAAGTATATAGTTGGTAATTGCATGACCCTGAGAGTGAGTCCCTTCTTAAATTTTCCACCTTAAGTTTTTCTCTTGCCTCACCTTAGCATGGCCTTTTTGAGATGTTAGGACAGTAAGGACTGGATTTTGTTGGGAGTTTTTTCAAACAATAGTGACTTCAACTTTTGGGGGTTCAAATATCTTGCTTACCAGTTATGGCACTCACAAAACTTGTTTTTTTTTTTTTTAGGGAATTGATGAGCTAGAGGCATCTCTTATTTTCCGGTGACTCCACCTTGTTTGTCTTCTGCTCAGGTGCCAGTGCCGACAGGACATTGAGTGCACAGCATTCTGCACTTGGCAAAAACTCTCAATTTGAGGAAGTCCCCAGGGGAACACTCCCTGAAATAAATAAAATTTAAAAAAAAGACATGTTTATGGGTTTTCTCTCACCTCATAGATATGGCACATTTGTCTCTGTCACCAGAGATGCTTCTAATCTAGGGTTTCACAGTTTTCATGTCCTAGTCCATCTCTAAGAATCCTTTCTTCCCCACCCCTTTGGCTTAACTTGCAGCTGAAGATGCAGTACTGAATTATTTGTCTCCCTTGTATAATTGCCTGGGATCTGGGACAGGGGCATCTAGGCTCTGAGAGTGCCCTGCGCAGAACACTTTTGCCAGGACTCAAAGAAACTAGAGAGCTAGGTGATGAATCTCCCGGGGAAGAAGTGCTCCAAGAGTAGAGGTATTGGGGTGAGGCAGCTGGAAACTTCTACTGAATGTAGCTCGGCTTATCTCTACATCTCTTGTGTACCAGGCAGGAAATGATGACATCCAAACAGTCTGAAGTACTTGGCATATGAAAGATTTCTCCATCTCGAGACCCAAGCCTCTGGGTTATTGGGTTGCCTTATTTAGAATACTATTTACTTCCTTACTTTTCTTTGTCTGTCAGGAGAATTGCAGGGATCCCAAAAAAGATTATAGTTGGCATCCACAAAGGGAGGCTCACATCTCATACCCCTATCCCTTCTTTCCTTACGACTAACTGTTGGTAATCGGCCATCATATAAAGACCACCAGAACTTTTGGGGGTAAATAGTGAAGAGGATCCCTAAATAGGCTATAGGACAATAAAATTAGTACTGCTGATCAAAGATGGGACAAAAAGATGTCTCTTACTCTCCACTTTCTTGGGAAGGAGGTTATGATGTCAAGAGTGAGAAAGGATTTTACTCAGACACGATGAGTATTGAGAGCTCTGGATTATATCCTGGCTCACAGCTTTATTTTTAAGAAGGGCACTTTTGAGTAAGATATAGAGTGAATAAGTAAATAAAATGCTCTCTACCCAAGCTCCTGACAGCTTGTTCCAAGGTCTCCAGTAAAGGAGATTGTAAACTTGAAGAATCAGATAACCCTTTGGAAGCTTCAGAAAAATTTGAAAATGTTAGGTAGTGAGTAGCTGTCCCATCTCAAGAGCAGAGAGAGTGGCTCTAGCCTGCTGTCTTGCTCAGCGACTTTTACAGTGACCCCAAAGTTATTCCACATTTGTGAGCAGCTCCACAGCTGAGTCCTGACACACCCACAAGCTACTTATACAGCAGCTACTTCTGCTGTGAGGCCAGAGTTAGGGTATAGTGTCATCCACCAGCTTCAGAGGATGGAGTTGTTGGAAATAATTTGGAGGTGAGGTTGCAGGGGCAGCTGGGGTTGTGGGGAAAAAATGAAGAGAAAACAAATCAAACAGTGATGTAGTGCCCAAGCCATCACAGTAATGTTGTAAAAAGAAAGTTGAGTGTGTGTGTGTGTGTGTGTGTGTGTGTGTGTGTGTGTGTGTGTGTGTAAAATCTTAGGCAACTATGCTGGGATGATTTTAAGTCTGCTCAAAGTAGCATTGATTGAAGACCCTCTCAAAAAGAAGTGGAGTAATGTTTGTGTGTTGTGTTTACATGTACAGTTGGTCTCGGACATAATAGTGAGGGAGGCACAACTAATATTTGGTCTACCAATATTTTAACCAAACCAAATAAATTTGAGTAAAATACTAGAGGCACATGGTATTTAGCACATTCACAGACTCTGAGTGAACTTCACTGCTTCCTTCCCAGGTCTCCTTTCTTATAGCCCCTGCCCATCACCTCTTATTCTCTGTTTCTTCCCCCACCTGCTTCCTGCCTCCTTTATGGTTCCTTGCTTCCCTTCATTTCAGTTCCCTAGTTCTTTTTCCTTTCTGCTTTTTTCTTCCTGCTGCTCTCCCATCTTGTGCATTCCACTTCCCTGTACCTTTCTCTCCTGCTCTTCTCCATTCCCTCTTAACCCCCTGCCTGTTTTTCTTCTTTCTGATCCATCTGCTCAGACCTCCCAAATTTCTTCCCTCTGGGGCCTCAGTATTGATGTTCTGTTCTCTTCCTAACTTCCTTCTAGTACAATGCAGAAACTGATGAAAACTTTAAGTACACTTAAACTGCCATAATTCACCCTAATTGGAAAATGAACGTTGGGGATAAGAGAAAGGAAGGAGTTAAAGTTAGTTTGAATTAATGAAAAATCTAAGTAATAGAACATTTTGAAAGAACATCCAATAATACTGCTAACTGGAACAAAATCTAAGATACTTATAAGTGTTTTAACACAGAGATAAGAATCATGTATAATTAGCATTATTATGCAGCTGTTAAGGCCCTCACTCTTAAATGAGCTGGTATCTCTCTTATTTTTTATGCAATATCTGTTAGCAGACCTCTTTTCATAGATATAGGTAAAATCTTATTACAAAGATTCTTTATAACCCTGGTTTCCATGACACTGCAGCTGGTTCATTATAACAGTGCTTTGTTGATCTGTTTACCAAAATTACTGATAACACTAATGTATAACAAATGTTTTTTTGTTTTGTTTTGTTTTCAGGTCCCTATCTACTTAATAGTTATTCTCTATAAAGATTGTGTGCTCTTTTTCATTGTGGATAGTAAACAGGAGATGGGAGTGTAAATAAGTTATTTTGGAACTGAACCATGTAGATGTATGTGTTTGTATATTTTTATATTTGTGCATAGACCAAAGGCTGTCTATTTGTGATCACTTACAAAAGGTAGTAGAAGGATATAAGGGAATTTGTGTATAGTACAATAGATAAGGCAGTTTGGTTGTGTTTGCATATGTATAAAGACATGGTAGGTACCTGGATGTGTGCTTAGATCAAAAAGTGTATAGGTATGAGGGTGTGTGTGTCTTAGATCTAAGTCTTTTTATGGATATGAACATATGTGAGGCAATTTGTATAAACAATTGAGTGAAGGGTAGAGAGTGTGAAAATTATAGTTTAACTCTATGAGTATGTAGCTGTGTGTAACTTGTATGTGTGTATGAGAAAAAGAAAGAATATGTGCTCTGTACAATAGTAATTTTCAAAACAGGATTGTGTCTTCTCACATCTTACTTTTCTGCTAATACAAATCCTTTAAGTTCTCTCCCACCATTTTTTTCTTTTCAGTTTTTCCTCTCTCTTACCTTCATCCTCCTCCTCCTCTTTTTTATTTTCCCTCTTTGATTTCAAAGAACAATCTCAAGCCTCAACCAGTTATTCCTATCTTAATTCTGTCTTTTCTCCTCCTTCCATAACCTAGGCAGTTTTTCTTTCCAGGAACATTCACACATGATTAATTCAAAACAACATTTGGAAATGTGCCCTGTACCCTACCTACTCGGTGCTGAGGGAGAGCAGTTGGGGGAAGCCTGAAGGAAAAAAATCTTATAAAGATGACAGTAAGGAAGAGAGTAGTCTCTTTGGTGAATCCAGCAATTTTAGGATACAAGATTTCTCAGGTTATGTTCACACTGTCTCCCTGATGCCCCTGTAAAGCCCTGGCAACACAGTGACCTTGGCTGCCTTAGTCCCAGTGATCTTCCTCAACACTTCTTCAGCCCTTTCAGGGTTTCATACTTTAGGCTTTGTTACTACTCACAGCTTTTCTACTTTAGTAATTTCCCCAAACTCTGAGTTTTGGTCTCTCTTACTATAAACTATTAATTCACTTATTAATTCATTCACTCAAAAAATTCACTCAACAAAGTTATGGATATCTATGTGTTAAATATTGCTTGTTTCAGGTATGTGAGAAATATCTGTGAACAAAACTTTCTGCCCATGAGTTCATATTCTAATGTAAGGAGATATATAAACAGGAATGAACATAAAAAAGCAAGTACATTATATAGAAGGTGATAAAGTAAAACAAAATAATAGATATGGGGAATGTATGTGTTCTAGTGTGTAGGTGGGTGTCACAAATTGTAAATTTAAGCAGAGTAGTCTGAATTGGCATCACAAAGAAAGTGACATTTGAGCCAAAACAAGAGGAAGCTGAGAGAATGAATAATGCCGATTTCTGGGGAAAGAGCTTTGCAACGCAGAGAATAGCTAGTACAAAGACCCTGTGGTGGAAGCATGCTTTACATGTTTTAAGGCACAGGAGATGCACAGTGGCTGGAACAGAGTAAGCTATTAGCAGGAAATATAATCAGAAAAGACATGGAAGAGCCATCTGTACAGTTCTTGTCCTAAACTCCCTGTTCTCTACCCCTATTGTGATTATCATCTATGTGAAATATTTAATATATAGGCCTATGAGGATTTAAAGAGAACATGTATAAAGAGCTTGGAACATTATAGGCTCTTATGGAATGTTTTCCTCAGCTCCTTCCCACTCTACTTAAGCAACCCCCATGATTGCCCTCTCACTAAGAAGTTCAGTGAGAACTCCCATAACTTCTATCAAAATCTTTAACTTCTTTCTCTTGCTATATTCTATCTTTAAGAAAAAGTCCCTATCTTCATGCCAAGGCTAACTCCTCTCTACATGTGCTTTGTATTCCCTCTTTCTTTCCATTCTCCCTCTTTATTTCCATTCTTGTATTTTAAATCCTCACTTTTTTCAGGAGGGTATTTTCAAACCCTCCCTTTCAGCTACTATGCGCAGGCCTCTCTTACCATAAAATACCTTCCCTATCTACTCAAGTAACAGCTTCATCTATCCTCCCTGTCAAATTTCTTGAGTTGTGTTGCTTTTTCTGTCTCAACCCACATGCAATTTGATTTCCACTTTCATTTCTACATAGAAACTAAATTCAGGATGGTTACTAATATTCTGTTTCTCATCAAATCCAGAAGTTTATTTTTAGTCCTTTTCATTCTTTACTCCTTTGAATGGGCTTTAATGAAAAGAAAATAGACTTTGTATCAAAATTCTTATGGATTTGGATTAAAACCCTGCCCTACTACTATGTAACATTTTTGAGCCACAGGGTTTACATCTTAAAGAATGGATATGATAATATGTACCTTGACAGCACTTAGTGAGGATTAGAGAAAATGGATCTAAAGTACTTAGTATACAGTGAGCACTAATTAAGTGGTTTCTCTCCATCTCCTGTGATTGATTTTTAAATCACTTTTGTTCAGTCTTTTCTTCCTACCTCCTTAAAAAGATTTGCATGCCCCAAGATTTTACCCTTGGGTCTCTTCTCTCATAATACTGTGCCTTCCCAGTGTCTTGTCTACTGTCACCTTTCCAACTAATATGGACACTTAGACACTTAGTTCTAGGTCCCTAGAAACCTCTCCTAAATGCCTGACATGCACTTTCCACTGAATGATTCCTCCAGTATACATTTTCTTTGATTTTTATTTGGGGATAACTGAAAGCAGAGTTAGGGAGAAGCATGGACAGAGACAGCTGGAGTAAGATACTGAATTTTAAACTAAAATGTTTAAAGTAGGCAGAATAAAGGGGTTCTGAGAAGTTGAGCAATATGATTTGAACTTAAAATCTGTGAGTGGTGCACTAGAGCAAAGATAAACTGGAGCAAGTAAGCCTTATGATAGTCCAGATATTACTTGATGTGCTTTTAGAAAAAAGATCAAGATAAAACCCAAGATATTTTTCAGAGAAAGGATTTGGAAGACTTGGAAACATATTAGATGTAGTATAAATATTTGAGAGGAATCACAAACATTCCACAGTTTCAAGGATGACACTGGGAAACTAGTGATGTCATTGGTAGTAATGGTGAGGTTAGAAGAAGTCCTTGTTTTGAAAAGAGTCAGGTGATTGAGAAAGAAGAATTATTAAAATTTTGACATATTAAATGTCAGGGGACAGTATAAAACTCAAGGGAAAAAATATATTGTTGGGCAACTGGAACTAGAACACATAAAAGAAAATAAGAAACTAGAGGTTGTCAGTGCTGGTGCTGGACATCTTAGATTCACTTGTGTACAAGGAATAGTCAAATCAAGAGAATAGATGAGTACAGAGAAGCATGGGTTGGCAGGGTGAGAATTGAATTGTAAAAGATAGCCAGAAAGAATAAGTTGGAGGAAGAAGAAAAGTTGTAGAAGCCAGAGACAGAGAATTCAAAAACATAAAAAGAGAAGCATTATGAAAGAAGCCTACTGACTTTGAACTAATCTGTTGGTCCCTTGACTGACATTTTTGTTATGTACTCACTCTCTTTCACTCCTCAACCTGGTCCCAAACTTTTCTATTCATTGTTTAGCTGGGCCTCCTGGTTCTCAGAGTCAAATTACTATTCATACTGTCTAAATCACTCTTGATTCATGCTTCCCTGCATCCATCAGCTATTAACCTTTCTTTCTTAGGTAATTAGTACAGTCAAGCATACTAATTTACAAAAAATATAAAGTGCTTTTGTGCTAATTTGGTTAAATGATGTTGACGAAGTGCTAAGATAAAGTAGTAGAAGGTCTTCATTCTCAATAGGGTGGTCTGTAGGAAAAAATACAACTGATTCCATCTGCAAGTATTTATTTAGAAACAGTAAATGAAATATCAACCAACACATTCTTATCAAGCCCCTTTTGTACATCCAGATACCCCAAATCAATGAAAATATTGTGAGCAAATTAATATATAATATAAATAATGAGAATAACATCTTTTAGAATTACGTGTTTTCTTTCTTTTCTATTTTTAAAAATGTGCTTTCCTCACCACATATCTTATCTCTCTTAATTCCTCCCACTTTTCTTCTTTTCTACTCAGTCATATCTATTCTCATTCTCATTGTTCCTCATTATCCATGGGGCATATGTTTTAAGATCCTCAGTGGATGCCTGAAATTGCAAATAATACCAAAACCTACATATAATATAGTTTAATATATACATATATATGTGTGTATACACACACACGCATATAGCTATGATAAAGTTTAATTTTAAGTTAGACACAGTAAGAGATTAACAACTAATAATTAAATTTAATAATTATAAAAATATACTATAATAAAATTTATGTGAATGTAATCCCCTCGCCTCTCTCTTTTTCTCTCTCTCTTTATCTCTTTTTCTCTTTCTTCTTATATTCTTCAGTCCAAACCTATTTCTGAATCTGTGTAACCACCTTTCACTTGCAGTAAATGGCTTGGTGTCACTGATTTTATGGGATCTCTTGCTGAAGTCTTTGTACAGGTTCAATGCTTTATCCCATTGTACTGTCTTACTTCCTTTGTTGTATTTTAAGTGAATGTATAGGTGTGGATTTATTTCTGGGCTCTCTATTCTGTTCAATTGATCAATATAACTGTTTTGATGCCAGTACCATGCTGCTTTGATTACTGTAGACTTGTAGTATAATTTGATATCAGGTAGTGTGATACCTCCAACTTTGTTCTTCTTTCTCAAGATTGCCTTGGCTATTCAGGGTCTTTTATGGTTCCATATAAATTTTAGGATTATTTGTTCTAGCTCTCTGAAAAATGGCATCAGTATTTTGATAGGGATTATATTGAATCTATAGATTACTTTGGGTAGTATGGCCATTTTACAGATGTCGATTCTTCCTAAGCATGAGCATGATATATGCTTCCATTTATTTGTATCTTCTTCAATTTCTTTTTTCAATGACATATAATTTTCTGAAAATAGGTCTTTTACCTCCTTAGTTAATTTGATTCTCAGGTATTTTATTGTTTTTGATGTAACTATAAATGGGATTGTTTTCTTAATTTCTCTTTTCAAAAGTTCATCATTAGTGTACAAGAATGCGACTGACTTCTGAATATTAATTTTGTATTCTGCTACTTTACTGAATTTATTGATCAGTTCTAACAGGTTTTGGGTGGAATATTTAGGGTTCTTTCTATATAGTATCATGTCATTGGCAAATAGCAAGAGTTTTACTTCTTCCTTTCCAATTTGTATACCTTTTATTTCTCTTTTCTGTCTTATTTATGTGGCTAAGACTTCCAACACAATGTTGAAGAGGAATGGTGAAAGTGGGACTCCTTGTTTGTTCCTGATTTCAAGAAAAACACTTTTAGCCTTTCCCCAATGAGAATGATGTTAGCTGTAGGTTTGTCATGTCATATTTTACCTCTATTATGTTGAGGTATGTTCCCTCTATTCCTGCTTACTGAGAGTTTTTATCATAAGTAGATCTATTGATATGATCATATGGTTTTTATCTTTTGATTTGTTAATGTGGTGTATCACATTAATTGATTTGTAGATATTGCACCAACCTTGCATCCAAGAAATAAATCCAACTTGATCATGGTATATGATATTTTTAATGTATTGCTGAATTTGGTTTGCTAATATTTTGTTGAGGATTTTTGCATTAATGTTCATAAGAGATATTGACCTATAGTTTCTTTTTTGTAATGTCTTTGGTTTTGGAATGAATGTAATGGTGGCCTCATAAAAGGAGTTAGAGACCTTTCCCTCTTCTTGATATTTTTGGAATTATTTGAGAAGCATAGGTGTTAATTCTTCTTTGAATGTTTGGTAAAATTCATCCATGAAGACATCTGGTTCAGGACTTTTGTTTTGGCGGAGGATTTTGATTACTGATTCTATTTTTTTGGTGGTAATCGGTCAGTTCAGATTTTCTGTTTCTTCTTCACTCAGTCTTGGGAGAGTGTATGTTTCTAGGAATGTGTCCATTTCTTCCAGATCGTCTAATTAGTTGGCACATAATTGCTCATAGTATTTTCTTATGATCCTTTATATTTCTGTGGAGTCCATAGTTATTTCTCTTCTTTAATTTCTTATTTTATTATCTGAGTCCTCTTTCTTTTTCCTTGATGAGTCTGGCTAAGGGTCTGTCAATTTTGTTTATTCTTTCAAAGAACCACTTCTTGATTCCATTAATCATTTGTATTGTTTCTCTAGACTCTGTTTCATTTATTTCTACTCTGATCTTTATTATTTCTTTCTTTCTATTCACTTTGGGCTTTGTTTTCTGTCCTTTTCTAGTTCTTCTAGTATAAGGTTAGATTGATTATTTGAGCTTTTTCTTGCTTTTTGAGGTAGGCTTTTATTATTATGAAATTCCCTCTTAGGACTGCTTTCACAGTGTCTCATAGATTTTGAGTCATTGTGTTTTCATTTTCATTGGTCTCTAGGTATCTTTTGATTACTTCCTTGATCTCATTAATCACCCATCATTGTTTAGTAGCATGTTATTTAGCATCCATGTGTTTGTGTATTTTCCAGTTTTTTTTTTCTTGTAGTTATTTCTAGTTTCATACCATTGTGATCGGAAAACACAGGTGATATGATTTCAATCTTCTTAAATTTATTGAGACTTGTTTTGTGGCCTAATATGTGGTCTATCCTGGAAAATGTTCCAAGTGCACCTGAGCACAATATTTATTTTGCTGCTTTGGTGTAGAACACTCTAAAAATATCTATTAAATCCCATTGGTTTATTGTGTCTTTTAAGCTCATTTTTTCCTTTTTGATTTTTTTGTCTGGAAGATCTGTCCATTGGTGTCAATGGGGTGTACTTGAGTGTATTACTGTTGTTGTCTCCCTTTATGTCAGTCAATAATTGCCTTATGTTTGTAGGTGTTCTTATGTTGGGGTCGCATATGTTTATTAGTATTATGTCCTCTTGATTTATTGATGCCTTTATCATTATGTAATGCCCTTCTTTGTCTCTTATTATAGCCTTCATTTAAAAGTTTATTTTGTCTGATATAAGTTTTGCTACCTTGGTTTTTCTTTTTTTTAATTTCCATTTGCATGAAATATCTTTTTCCACCCCTTACTTTGAGTCTGTGAGTATCATTTGATCTGAAGTGGGTCTCTTGTAGACATCATATGCATGGGTCTTGTTTTCTCATCCATTCAGTTACCCTATATCTTTCGTTTGGAGCATTCAATGCATTTACACTTAAAGTGATTATTGATAGGTACATAGCTATTGTCATTTTATTATTTGTATTTGTGGGTTCCCCCATTCTTCTTATTACAGAAGTCCCTTTAACATTTCTTGTAATACTGGCTTATTGGTGATGAATTCCTCAAGCTTTTCCCTGTCTTGGAAGCTCTTTATCTCACTTTCCATTTTAATCAAAAATCTTGCTGAGTAGAGTATTCATGATTGTAGATTCTTGTTTTTCATAACGTTAAATATTTCTTGCCAGTCTCTTATGGCCTGCAAAGTTTCCATTGAAAAATCAGCAGACAGTTTTATAGGTGTACTATTTTAATTAACTAGCTTCCTTTTTCTTGTGCTTTTATGATTCTATCTTTGTCTTTGACCTTTGTCATTTTAATAATGATATGTCTTGGTGTATGTCTGTTTGGGTTACTCTTGTTTGGAACTCTCTGTGCTTCCTGTACTTGTATGTCTAATTCCTTTACCAGGTTAGGGAAATTTTTGTCATTATTTCTTCAAATAGATCCTCAACCTGTTGCTCCCTTTTTTCTCGTTCGGCCACACTTACGATGCAGATATTGTTATGCTTCATGTTGCTTCAGAGGTCTCTTAAACTTGCCTCATTTTCTTTTATCCTTTTTTCTTTTTCTGTTCTGATTGGGATTATTTTGCTACCTTATCTTCCAGTTCGCTGATTTGATCTTCTGCTTTGTCCAATTTACTGTTGAGTCTTTCTAATTTATTCTTCATTTCAGTTGTTTTCTTAGTTTTTATCTGGTTCTTTTTTATGGTTTTTATCCCCTTTTCATACATATCATCTCTCTGTCACTGTTTTCATTGTGTTCAACCACTCTCCCCCAAGTTTGCTGAGCATCCTTATAAACATTATTTTGTACTCTGTCTCTGGTAAGTTGCTTACCTCTATTTCATTTAGCTTATTTTCTGGAATTTTCTCCTGTTGTTTCATTTGTGGCATGTTTCTTTGTTTTCTTATTTTATTGGCCTCTCTGTATTCATTTCTATGTCAGGGATATTTCTTTTTCCTCTCAGCCTTGGTCAGATGGCCTCATGTGGAAGGTGTCCTGTGTGTCCCTGTGGCGCACTCTCGCTTGTCCCCTATGCTGGGAGCTCTAGACGTGATTTTTGTGTGTGTCACGTGTGATCTCCTGTTGTAGCTAAGTCTTTATTGGTTTTAGTACATCAGTGGATCAGATTAATGCTCAGACTTACTAACTGTGGGAACTGGCTACACCCACAGGGTATGAGTTGCTTCGTGGAAGCTGACCCCACTGAGTGCAGGCTTGTGTATTCATTGAGACCACCCTTTATGTATGCCATTTACAAGACTAGTCAAGATTTGTTCTGTTGTGGTCTAGTGCCAGCCTCTGTGTATTGGTTCTGTGGCCCCTTGGGAGGCCAAGGTCAGCTGCTGCCTTTGATTGCTCAGGGCTACTCGGTGGAAACTACAAAGCAATCCATGGATGTTTGTTGCCTATGCTAGATCTATAGGTAAGTGGAAGAGACAATACTTTAGGCCATAGTTCAGTTATCCCCTGTTCCTGACCTAGGGCAGTTGAGCAGAAGGACCACTGCTCCTTCAGGTTTGACACCGCCTGTCAATTTCCTGTAAATCTCTGAAACTGGAAGATTCACTGGGTGATATGCATGTTGGATGGTGCAGGGACCTCGGGAGTCTCCTGGATCTATTGAGCAAATTTCCCCCTGCCACTGCCATGTCAGTTTACATGCTAGCGCTCTCTCTGTTACTTCCTGTACAGGTTTCCTATTATAGAAATGCCAGCTACTGCTCACCTCAAGCCTGGAAACACCTGAGCTCTGTTTAAAGATTACTGAAGCTGGCAGATGTGACTTTGTGTCTCACCACTGAATGCTTCTCTCTAATGAATGGGCATTGTATGGGCTGCAACAATCTTGTTGTATTTTTTGCTGTCGAATTTGTGACTCAGGGAAAACACAGGATGGGACTAGGTTGCCTGGGAGCAGGTTTGCCACAGGTAATTTGTGCGTTAGATGGGGTGTCATCTAAGTGAGGCACAGGGCCATATGGCCTTCACAGTACCAGATTGGCTGCCAGCTCTAGGACTGCATACTCCCACCAAAGTCAGATGTCACTGTGCACCTAACGTCATCTGTGATGAGCTTAACAAACCTCTGCAATTTGCCCAAGTTTCAAGCATTGTTTAGACATTTATATAGTTTATAAAACAATCCCTCTGATTACTTTATCTTCTCTCTACCTATCCAAGAGCACAGTGTATGCTTCCATTTATTTGTACCTTCTTCAATTTCTTCAATGTCTTATAATTTTATGAGTATAATTCTTTTGCTTCTTTGGTTAATTTTATTTCTAGGTATTTTTGAGGGGAAGATTGCAATTGTAAATGAAATTGTTTTATTAGTTTCTCCCTCTGATAATTTGTTATTGGTATATTAAAATGCAACTGATTTCTGAATATTAATTTTGTATCCTGCTACTTTACTGAATTCATTGATTCATTCTAACAGTTTTGTGGTGTAATCCTTAGGGATCTCTATATATAGTATCATGTCATCAGCAAATAATGACAGTTTAACTTCTTCCTTCCAATTTAGATATCTGTTATTTCTTTTTATTGTCTCATTGCTGGCTAGATCTTCTGATACTATGTTGAATAGAACTGATGAAAGTAGACATCTATGTCTTGTGTATGATAATAAGGAAAACAATTTTAGCTTTTCCCTGTGGAGTATAATGCTAGTTCAGGATTTGTCATATATGGCTTTTATTATGTTAAGGTATGTTTCCTCTATTCCTACTTTGCTGAGGGTTTTTATCATAAATGGATGCTAATTTTGTCAAATATCATGAACTTGAAATTTTCCTAATAATGAACCCAGCAATGATAGTCACCAATGTGACGTTTTTGAGATTGTATTAAAAAACATAAAATTATTTAGAAGTTCTACCTAAATCAGTCAAATGGCAATTTCCAAATGACCAGTGTAGAACATTACAAAATAATGTATGGGTAAAAGTACAAGATAGACCAATAAATTTTAATTTAACAGCCAAAAAGTTTAATTATATGGTTTCAAATTCCATATTACAGCTCTCCTTTCAGAAACTATCACTTGCTGAGTTTTGGTATAACATGAAAGAAAAATATTTTCAATTATCTAAAAAGGTTATTCAAATACTCCTCCGTCTAACTGGATATATTTGTGAGGCTGTATTTTCTTCATATTTTTCTACCAAAACAACACATCATGATAAATTGAATGCAGAAGCAGATATGAGAATCTGCCACTCATGTCTAAGCTAGACAGTAAAAAGATTTGTAAAAATATAAAAGAGTGCCACTCTTCTCACTATTGTTTTTGTTTTGGAAAAATAGTTGTTTTATAAAAATGTTTTTCATATTAATAAATAATAGACTTATTATTTAAATTAATTTATAAATATATGTTTTTATTATTTTCAGTTGTAATTTGTAATAAGATAAATATTGATACAGATAATGAAAATAAACAAAATCCTTTGAGGCCCTTAATAAATAAATAAATGCATTATTTAAGGCTGTTGTTTTTTTGTTGGTTTTCTGTTTAGAAGATTTATATTTTGATGTCAATTGTCCGTTAAAGTCCCCTTCTATGACTGTATTGCTGTCAATTTCTCTATGTCAGTTAATATGTGTTTCATGAATAGGTGCTCTTACGTTGGGTACCTAAATATATACAAAGATTATGTTCTCTTATTAGATTAACCCCTTTATCATTATATAATGTCCTCCTTTGTCTCTTATTATTGCCTTTTTTATAGTCTATTTTATCTGATATAAATATTGTTACCTGAGTTTTTTTGTTGTTGTTGTTTCCATTTGCATGAAATATCTTTTTCCATCCTTTTACTTTCAGTTTGTGTGTGTCTTTCTATCTGAAGTGGGTCTCTTGTAGACAGAGTGTGTATGGGTCTTGTTTTCTTATTCATTCAGCTACCCTGTATCTTGATTGAAGCATTTAATCTATTTACATTTAAAGTTATTATTAATAGGTATGTAGTTATTGCCATTTTATTATTAATATTTATGTTCATTTTTTTTGTTTTTTCTCCTTGTTTTCTTCTTTTAAAGAATTCCTTTAACAATTCTTGTAACACTTGTTTGGTGGTAATAAATTTCTTTAGCTTTTTCTTGTCTGGGAAGCTCCTTATCTGTCCTTCAATTTTAAATAATAGCTTCTCTGGGTAGATTAGTCTTGGTTATAGTTCCTTGCTTTTCATCATTTTGAATATCTCCTGCCAATTTTTTCTGGCCTGCACAGTTTCTCTTGATGAATCAGCTTACAATCTTATGGGGGCTCTGTTGTAGGTGACTAACTGCCTTTCTCTTGCCACTTTAAGATTCTCTTTTTTTCTTTAACTTGTTATTTTAATTATGATGTGTCTTGGTGTGGGCCTCTTTGGGTTCATCTTGTTTGGGACACTCTGCACTTCCTGAACTTGTATTTCTATTTTCTTCACCAGGTTAGAGAACTTTTCAGTTATTATTTTTCAAATCATTTTTTAATCTCTTATTCTCCCACCATGATGCAAAAGTTCTAATATTTAATATTTTCCCAGAGGTCCCTTAAACTATCCACATTTAATTTTTTTCTTTATGCTGTTCCAATTCTGTGATTTCTGTGTTTGCTGTTTAAATCACTGATTCAATCCTCTGTTTCATTTAATTTGCTCTTGATTCCTTCTAATGTATTCTTCATTTCTAAGTGATTCTTTTATGGGAGAGGGTTCTGTTTGTTGTTTGTTTGTTTGTTTGTTTGTTTGTTTGTTTAATGCTTGATATCTCTTTGCTGAAGTCTCATTAGGTTCCTTAAGCATCCTTATCAGCACTGTTTTGAACTTCATATCTGGTAGATTGCTTGTCTCTATTTCATTTAGTCCTTTTTTCTGGAGTTTTTTCATGTTCTTTCATTTGGGACATATTTTTTGTTTGTTTGCTAATTTTGATTGTCTGTCTCTCTATTTTTTTTTATGTATTAGGTAAATCTGCTATGTTTCCCATTCTTGGCCAGGTGTCTTTATATAGTAGGTATCCTGTGGGGCCCTATGGCACATTGTCCCTGCTCACCTGAGCTGGATGCTCTAAGAGTGTCCCTTTTGTGAGCTGTGTGTGCCCTCTTGCTGTAGTTGAGTCTTGACTGATGGTGGCACATCAGTTGGTGTGATTGACCCACAAGCTGACTGGTTGCGGGGATTGGCCATAACCACGGAATACAAGCTACAGTGCAGAGGTTTACTCCACAAAGCAGGATTTTCTCCAGCAGGCTTGGTTGCCAGCTGACACCAGCCTTTGGATGGGTCACTTATAGCGCTAATCAATTGGTGTTTTGTTTTGCTTTGAAGCCAGTCACTAGGTGTGGTTTTTCTAGGGACTTTTTGAAGAGATTCCTGTGCAGGCCAAGTTCAGTGCCACCTGCAATTTATCTGGAGATATCTAGTAAGAGCTACAAAGTGATTTATGGCTGATCGCTGTCTGTGCTGGATTTAGAGGTCCTTGGGAGAAGCCATGCTTCAAACTGAGGCTGTCCTTCACCCATATTCAGTTTGGGGTAGCTCTGCAAAAGGCCCAGAACACCCTGAGGACTGCCAGGCCCTGCCAGCTATTCATAAGGTTCAGCTGCTGAAAGAGCCTTGGGTGGTACAGGTAATATGAAAATTCAGTGGGGCAGAGCATCAGACGTAACCAGCATGGAGTGAGAGGTGTTTACTACATTATTGCACTTTTAGATTTTATGCCAGTTCTTTGCCTGGGTCCACTCTGCAAAAGGTTCAGAGCATACCAAGGCCAACCACTACCACCTGAACTGGCGGGCCTCTGAGATTTGTTCAATGAAAACTGCAGCATTGGCCAACAACTGCTGCCTGCCAGCCACACACACACACACACACACACACACACACACACAAACACACACACACACACAAAATACGCTCTGGTTTTGTACTATTTGGGTGGAGTGAGTGGGGCTCACCAGGCCAATGCCAATGCAGATTCAGATATGGCCATGTGGGAAGAGGTCTCAACACAGGGACAATAGTGGCTTTACCTCCAGTCCTCAACCTGAAGCCACACAACTCAGTTTCTCCCTGTATGTATGTCTCTGGCAGCTCCTAGCCACAGTCCCGCTCCTGGAGATCCAGGTGTGTGCTTGGGAGTGAGAGAGTCAGTCTCCAGGCCCTTTAACAGTATACCTGTTTCCTGCTACCTTTCATCTCATTCGGATGAACAGAATTCTGGCTGTTTTTCACAGCTAAATGTGTGGGCTGCTATTTCAGGTAGTTATACTTCAAGCTGTGGAATTTGGTGTGGGGCTGAGTCTAGATATTCCTCCTGATTCTCAACCATGACACATCCGTGTGTCTGCTCCCTTCCCATCTGTCTCAAGGTGGCTTCCTTCTTATATTCCCAGTTATAACACCTTCTGTTCATCTAGTCTCCAGGTAGTTCTCTAGCTTGATTGTTCTATATTTTGGTTGTAATTTTGACATGGTCGTGGGAGGAGGGAAGCACAACATTTGCTTACTCTACCATCTTGACTGGAACTCTAAGTTGATTTAATTATAATGATAACTACTGTTGGCATTTAGGTGTATATCTTCTGGTCGTTTTTTATGCACATGAATAGATATGGACATTTGTTTTAAAGGCATATTATATACATACTATTTTAAATTTGATTTTACATCTTATTCATCAAGAATATCTATTCCAATAAATATAAGTTGATACAATTTTTAATTTATATATAATATTTTATTGTATGTATGTTCAATGGACCCCCTATTTTAACATGTTTATAATATTTTAGTATTATATACAAAACTTGGATGAACATATTTGTACATATATCCTTGAAAATTTTTATATTATTTTCTAATGATAAATATTTGTAATTGATTTCTATGTCAAAGGGCATTATTTTTTTTCCTTTTTAGGGCTTTTGGTACATATTATCAGTTTTCCATCCATGAAGTGTTATAGCAATTTTTACTCCTGCTAGAAATATATGAGAGTATCTATTTTTCCACTCAGTTATCATCGAGTATATTAATTTTTTCTTGGCAAATCTAATGTGAGAAGTGGTTATCTCATAGCTATTTATTTTATTACTATTTTATAGCTATTTTAAATTAAATTTCTTTGAATAATATTGAAGATACGTATTTTAAATATTTTATTGGGGATTTGTATTTCTTTTTTTAAAAATTGTTCACATCCTTGTCCATTTCTTATTTGTTTCAAACAATTATTTTTACATTGAAGACCCCTTGTCACACATGCTTCAAATATTTTTCTTTGTTGGTGTTGTCTCTTAACTTTTCTTTTGCCATTTAGATTATTTTAATTTTATATTATATTTACAGTTTATATTATAGATGCTAAATTCTGTTTTGAAATCAAGAGTCATCTATCATCTTGTTTTTTATCATGTTTTGTGATGTAATTATATGACATTCATAAAATGTTATAGTGCCTAGTATTATAGATATAGAGCACTAAGAAACAGTGCCTGATGTACAGTAAGTGCTCAATAAATTTTAGCCACTACCATTGCTGTTATCATTATTAAGTAATAAGTTAGTCTAATGATCTGAGAAATGAAATAGTTAAATCAAATAACCAAATAAGGTTCCATTGTGTGGCTTCCATCCAGAAAAATATACGAAGTTGATTTCATCCAAATACTGACCACTGACTTTCCTTTTGCTCACTTTTCATGAAAACTTAATGCCTTGATCCTTGGAACAAAATAAAAATCACCCAGCAAGTCTAATTGTCCTTCTTCTATGCTTACATGTGTACTCAAGTTCCCTCTGGATGTGACAATTTAAATGGAATATTTTGGTAAAAGAAAGATTTTTTAATAGTTGAGCCTTAGTGGGAAGAGAAACATTCAAACATTATACTTTTTCACCTCCTGTAGCTGCAGGCATCATACAGAATGAGGGTAAGCAGGGGTAGTAATGATGCCATAAACAGGAATTTGCAGCAGTTCCCATCAGAAGGAAACTGAGACCACAGTAATGCCAGATGAAAGAGTTTTTGTTTATTATTTATTTATTTGTTTGTTTGTTTGTTTGTTTATGTTTGTATCAGGAATGGTAACATATGATTGGAGTAAGTGAGAGATAGTTATAACTGGTCCTCTCTTCAGCAGGACAAATGGTGGGCAGAGATGTGTCCTTATTGTAGTTGTATTTATACTTCAGCCAAATTATATACAAATGTTCAAAGCTTCTAGAGTAAGTTAATTTGAAGAGTGGTACAAAGAATATAAATATATTAGCAGTCCACTTATTTATTTTATGAATAAATTTAGAGTAAAAATAATGCTGAAAATGGATGTCTGGATATAATATAGCATGACAGAATTTAATCATAATCAAAATCTGTGCCTTACCTGGATGGATGAAAAAAATTAAAGGAAACTAATGAAAAACTAATGAAAATTGCATAAAAAAATGAGACATGTATCTTATTGCACACAATGTTTATGTTTTTAGTGGGTTGTACAAGTGTAAGGTTTTAATTACAACAGAGAAAAAATCATATGGGCATCTCTTCAAAAAATATCATCTATTTGTCAGCTAGATGGTTTATCACAAAAACCAACCTGGCTAATAATGCTTCCATACTTTCAACTCAGTACCTGAAATGCTATCATCACGTTTCTCTTCTTTTGCCTCTCCTGGTAGATTCTGGGAAACTCTCAGAGGTTTCTGCATCTTCTGATTACAGCAGCAATTGTCCCTGTGGTTTGGCTGAGATGCATAATAGTGCCTCACCACAAAAAGCTTGAAGAAGTCTGGATTTAGATTGTAAATAAAAATGTCCTGCAAATGATCTTTATTTCATATTTTATTTTTTTAACTTCTTTTCCTTCAAGTAAGATGAGGCTGTTGAGAAAGTATGAAGAGAACACATGATTCAGGAACCTCTTGGACTCTATTATCTTTGACCTCTAATTGCTTGTGACTCTTAATGTAAATTATCCTCTCCTTTTGAAATTTTGTTCTCCTAGTTTCCAAGACACTATACTGCACTGCTGTGTGCTACCTCTCTCACTGCCACTTTCTCTTTTTCGATCTTCTTTGCTGCTCTCCTTCATAATCTTGTTTATACATGTGTGTGCTTCAGCTCAGTTTTTCATTCTCTGCTTTTCTCTGAATATACATTGTCTCACATTGTTTCAAATGCCATCAGAATGTGTATGATTTGCAAAACTTTCTCCAGGCCCTAATATTTCTCCAAACTTTTTTCATATTCAAATCCCCATTGGACATTTTTTCTTGCTTGTTTCACCTAAACTCGATCCATCTTGAAATAAGTTCACTACCTTTGCTTCTCTGCCTGCAAAGTGACTTTTCTTCAGAACAATTATTTCCATTAAGAGGCTACTTCTCTAGTTATATATTTGTGAAACCTCAAGATCATTCTTGACTTCTTTCTCTGTTAGCCTTCTATACCCAACCAGTCACCAATTTCTGTCTGTTCTTCCTTCTCAATTACTCTCATATTATCTATGCTTTTTACTTCTAACTGCCACCATAATATTTTATCTTTACTATTTCACACCTAGTTTACTGTATTGGTCTCTCTGTCTCTTGTATTTCTTTTTCTTCTAAGCCACTTAAACAAAAGCCCAGGCTGGTCTTCTTAATATACTATTCTCATTGTTCCATTAAGTGCCTACATCTATTGTCTCTTTATTGAAGCCTTAATTCATTATTTTTGGATTTAATTGTCCTAAAATATGGCCCCAATAGTCTCTTTGTATTTAAGATTCTCTTTGTATTTAACCTTTAGCATTTTAATTATAATGTGTCTTGGTGTGGGCCTCTTTGGTTCCTGTTTCTTGGGACTCTGAACTTTCTGGATTGTATTTCTATTTCCTACACCGGGTTAGTGAAGTTTTCCATCGTTATTCCTCAAATAACTTTTCCACTTCATGTTCTCCCTCTCCTCCTTCAGGTACCCCTATTACACAAATGTGTTTATAAGTAATTTTGCCCAAAGACTTCTTAAATTATTCTATTCTTGGCTTCTTTTTTTTTCTTGCTGTTTTGATTGGGTGACCTTGGCTTCCCCATCTACTATATTGGTGGTTCAATCCTCTTCTTCATCCATTCTGCTAATTATCTCTAATATCCTCTTCATCTCAGATAATGTATTATTCATTTCTGACTGATTCTTTTTTATAAATTCCATTTCAATTTTCATGTTATTTTATCTCTTTGTTACAGTTCTCAGTGAGTTCATCTGCATTTCCCCTAAATTCATCTTTATAACCAGTGTTTTGAACTCTGCATCTCTTAAATTACTTGGCTTCATTTTATCTGGATGTTTGTTGTGTTCTCTCATATGGTTTCTGCTTCTTTGTCTTCCCATTTTGGCTGCCTGTTTCTTTTCTTCTTCTTCTTCTTCTTCTTCTTCTTCTTCTTCTTCTTCTTCTTCTTCTTCTTCTTCTTCTTCTTCTCCTCCTCCTCCTCCTCCTCCTCCTCCTCCTCCTCCTCCTCCTCCTCCTCCTCCTTCTCCTCCTCCTCCTCCTTCTTCTTCTTCTTCTTTTTTGCGAGGCAACCTTTGGTTGACCTCACAGATTGCAAGAAACTTGTCAGCTTACAATTCCTTATTTTTTTTATGCCTACAGTACCTGGTCTTCCTAGGTGGTCTCCCATCCAAGTACTAACCAGGCCCAACCCTGCCTAGCTTCCAAGATCAGATGGGATTGGGCTTGTTCAGGGTAGCATGGCCATCGACTTGTTTCTGTTTCTATGTACTAAGTAAAGTTCTTAAGTCTCCTGGTCTTATTAATGTGGCTTTGTTTAGTAGGTGTCCAGAGGTGCAGTCCTGAGAGAGGTTCAGCAGCAGGCAATTGTAGCCTTAGTCTATGTTCCAGGGCCACCTGTTAAGATTCAGCAAGGAATCCATGGATAGATACTGTATGTAAAAGTTCTCTCAAGAGACCATACCAGAAACCATGGTCAACTGCCACTGGTGTGGGTCTTGGAGCTTGCTTAGCAAGTTACACAGGACTCACCAAAGACAGAACTGGATGTGGCTTAAGTAGGGCTGCAAGTTGTGGGAGGTGGAATTTCAGGCAATCCTCTGGTCAAATGACCTCTGTCATCCAGTTTGAAGATGTCTCAGCTATAGAGGTGCTGCATCCACACACTGGGAGAGGGAAGGGCTTAATAGAGGAACAATGGACACTATCAGCACTACTGCTTAGGATAAAGCCTTGCCTCTGGCCCTTACTCCAACAACTCAGCATACCCCTGTGATCCCTGGTGTCCTCCCTTTGAGCAGCTGCCTGAGCACTGGTGCTCAGAAGGAGCAGGTCTGTCATTATGAATGTTCCCTCATGGACACGACCCCTTTAAGAGGTATCTGTAGCAGCTGGCTGTTGCTGCTGCAGCCTCTGCCCCAATTAGCCACTCAGACCAGGTAGCTTCACGTCCTTGACCTGTACTACTTCCTCCTATTGCAGGGTGATTTCTTATTTCTCTCCCCAGTTGTAGGGCTTGTTCGTCTAAACCTCAGGCAACTCTACTTGCTGTTTGCTCTGTTTCCATCACAACTTTGTTGTGATAAGAGCAGATGAACAAAATCTGTATCTTCTACACCATTTTTCAAGAGTATAATAGTTATTAATAAGAATAATTCAAGATCAAAGATAAAGGTGCTCTCACCAGAGAATATTTTTGTTTGCTTCTGACAGGGAACAAGATACAGTAGCAATTTGAGACCATGCCAATCTAAAGTTCATGGTACTTGAGAGGTCCTGGACTGCTTATGTACTGAGTTGCAATTCTGTAGAAAGGTAAGGCCCGTTTCCCTCTGAGCTTTTTGACAAACAGTTTTCAGAATTTCCACTTTAAAAAGGTATTGGGCTTTGAATTCTGATCCTCTCACTGAATGCTACTACCAAAACCACTACTTAGTTTCATAGCTATTTATCCCAGACTGTCGAAAGACCTCAGGTTAAAAGCAACTTTTAGTACTAAGCTTACATTTCTGGAATATTGTTTTCTCCTAGATTTTGAAAAGTAATTCCTATCCAGTTAGTATTTTGATACTTTTAAGATGATTTTCTGTAACCCCTTGTAATATATGTCATATGCTATGGTTCTAAATATGTATATTAGTTGGTTTATTAAATGATAGATTTCGTGTTCTTGTTTCACTGGCCCTAAGGCCCTGTAGAATTTAAAAATAATTTTTTCTCTGTTGTTCTAATTGTATAATTTCAATTCTAATGTTAATTTTAGTACATTTTTTCTGTTTGGTCCCTCCATTCTATTCATGAGCCTATTCACTGTTTTAAATTTTGTTTATTGTGTTGTTGTTTTTTTTTTTTTTTTAGTTTTAAATCTTCCACTTGGTTCTTTTTTTTAATTGTGATAAAATATACATAATAGAAAATTTATCATTAGTAAAATTAAATAGATTTGCAATGTTGTGTAACCATCACCATTATTTAGTTCTAGAAGATTATCATTACCCAAAGGAGAAAGGCGATACTCATTATGTAGTAACTTCCCATTCCACATTCCACCAAGTCACAGAAAACCACTAATATACTTTCTGTCTCTATTGATATGCCTATTCTGGATATATCATAATTAGAATAATACAATATTTGACCTTTTTTATCTGGCTTCTTTCACCCAGCATAATGTTTTTGAAGTTCATCCAGGTTGTAGCAAACATAAGTACTTCATATTTTTAAATAGCTGAATAATATTCTGATGTACAAATATGTCACATTTGTTTATCTATTCATCACTTAATGAACACGTGTGTTCTTTCTGCCTTTTGGCTATTGTGAATAATACTGCTGTGAACATTTGCATATAAGTTTTTTTTTTTATTTTGAACACCTCTTTTCAATTTTGGGGGTATATATTCAGGAGTGGAATTGTTGGGTCATATAGTAATACCATGTTTAATTTTTTGAGAAATTGCCAAACAATTATCCACAACAGATTTACCTTCTTACCTGCAAATGTATGAGGGTTCTAATATCTCCACTTGTTACAAACACTTATGTCCTTTGTTTGTTTGTTTGTTTGTTTTAATCATGATTATTATTATAGCCATTTTAGTGGAGAAGAAGTCGTATCTCATTATTGTTTTGATTTGTATTTCTCTAATGATTAATGATACTGAACAACTGTTTATGCTCTTATTGGCCATTTGTATATCTTCTTTGGAGAAATATATATTCAATTCCTTTGCCAGTTTTATTCAGGGTTGTTTTTGGTTTTGTTATTGAATTGTAATATTTATTTATATACTCTGGATACTAGACCCCTATCAGATATGTAATTTACAAATATTTTCTCCCAGTATATAGGCTGTCTTTTTACTTTCTTGATAGTGTCTTTTGATACACAAGTGTTTTTAATTTTTATAAAGTCTAATTTATCTTGTTGTTGTTGTTTGTGCTCTTTTTGGTGTTCTATTTAAGGAATAATTGCCAAATCTAGGATCATGAAGAATTGCCTCTATGATTTCTTCTAAGAGTTTTATATTTTTAACTCTCATGTTTGTCTTTGATTAATCTTGAGTTAATTTTTGTATATAATGTGAAGTTTATGTAACTTCATCCTTTTGCATGTGGCCATGCAATTGTCCTTGCATCTTTATTGAAGATAATATTCTTTCCTTGTTGAATAGTTTGGGTACCATTGTTGAAAATCAATTGACCATGAATTTTAGGGTTTATTCCTGGACTCTATTTTATTCTATTGATCTGTATGTCTATCCTTGTGTCAATAACACATTGTTTTGATTAGTGTAGCTCTGTAATAAGTTTTTTAATTGGAAATATGAGTCCTCCAACTTTGTTCTTTCCCAAGGTTGTTTAGCTATTTGGGTGTCTTGAAATTCCATGTGAACTTCAAAATAAGTTTTTCCATTTCTGTGAAAATAAAAGGCTATTGTATATTAATAGGTATTGCATTTAATCTGTGAATGCTTTGAGGAGTACTTTTATTTCAGGAATGCAAAATCTTCAGTTTATTAACACAGGATGCCTTGTAATTTATTTAGGGCTTCTTTAACTTATTTCACCAATGTTTTATAATTTTCAGTTGTATAAATCTTGTACTTCTTTGGATAAATTTATTCTTATATATTTTATTCTTTTTGATGCTATTTTAAATTGAAAATTTTCTTAATATCATTTTCAGATTTTTCATTGATAGTGTGCAAATGTACAAATAATGTTTATGTGTTGATTTTGTATTCTACAACTTTGCTGAATTTCACTTGGTTCTTTATTATATCTTCTATTTATCTGCTGAGATCTTTTTCCCCTGAGGCTATTTGCCATTTATTTCAAATGTGTTCATGATTGTTTGTTGAACATTTTTTAAATGACAACTTTATTATCCTTGTCAGATAATTCTGATATCTTTGTCATGCTGATGTTGACATCTATTTTTTATCTTTTTTTCCATTCAATTAGATATCACCCTGATTCTTGTTAAAAGTGATTTTTGATTAAAACTTGGATTTGGGGTATTATGAGACTGGTTCTTATTTAAACCTACTTCAGCTGCTCTTCCCTAAGACCACTCCATCAGAGGAAGTGGGAGTGCCACTACATTACTATCATATATACACCCAGTTTCTCTACTTGGACTCTGTTGATACCCAAGTAGGAGCTTTTCAATACTCCTGAGGGTGGGAGTTCTGGTTCCCCACTAGGTCTAAAGTGATACATCTGGAATGGAAGGATTAGGTGTTTCTGATTAGTGGTCCCCACGTGGCACCCAGTGACCCCACCACATGATGGCTTCTTTATACCACTGGGTGGTGGTAAAAAGGTTGGTTCTTTTCTAGGCCTTTTATGATACTATTCTCGTGAGGCTGGGGAATGGTGCCTGGTTACGGCTGGATGGGGTTAAAAATCTGGGTTCCCCACATGCTCTCTCCACTGACACTGGTGGTGGGTGGGTGTCTGTAGGTGGAGGAAGGCAGGGTGGGGAGGAAGAAAACTTCATTACTGCCCAAAAAGGACAAAGTCTCATCTCTGTACTTGGATTTTTGTGACAACTCCCCAGCAGGGTGTTTAAGACACCTCATTACAGCCTGGCTAGCATGGAAGACTTGGCTTCCTACTTACTTTTGCTGCTGTGATGGGATCATAGCTTTTTCCTGGGGTTTTCGGCTGAAATAGAGTGTTCATTGTCTAAAATTTTATGTCTTGCTAGGTTGCTTCTTTTTTTGTCCTTTGGCTAGGAAAAAAAAAAAGATTTTCTTGGGGGCTTTTATTTCTCTTCAGGCCCATGCGCGCGTGCGCGTGCGTGCGTGCGTGCGTGCATGTGTGTGTGTGTGTGTGTGTGTGTGTGTGTGTGTGTGTGTGTGTGTATTCATTGCATATATAAAGTTGGGCTTAGTGAAAGAAGGAAGATGGAAGAGGGAAGAGAGAAGATAGAGAGAGTGAGAATTTTTTCTCTTTCTCTTGTTCGTCACCTTAGTTCTACTGGATTAAGACCTCCCTGTTTATGACCTTTTTTAACCTCTTAAAAGCTCCATCTCCAAATACAATCACATTGGAGATTAGGGCATCAACACATGAATTTTGGAGGACATAATTCAGTCCACAGCACTTTTTCCTATTTCTGATCAGATTTTGTTTTGTTTTGTTTTGGTGTGTGTGTGTGTGTGTGTGTGTGTGTGTGTGTGTGTGTGAGCAATTTGCTAGGATACAAGATTAGGGAGCTTGTTCCTGACTATCTGATTCATCTTAAAGTGATTTGGTATAATGCTTTTCACATAGTAGGTTCTCAATTGGTTTGTTCAATTAATAAATACATGAATGAAACACTTCACTTACACAGGTGGAATGAGATATTTTAGCTCTAACAGACAAATAACATCTGTTTTCTTTATAGGTTCACCACTCACTAATATGTCCCAACTCCTTAGCAAGCATTCCAAAGTCCTTCATAATCTAGCTCCTGCCCACATTCCTTGTTTCATCTCCCACTGTTTCTGTACCTATTACCTAGAACCCAGTCACACCAAATTTCTTGTTCTTCCATGAACAAATTAAACTCTTTCATACCTCCAAAATTTTCCCAATGCACAAGTCCTTTTGCCTAAAGTGTCCTCTCTTATATCTTCATTAGGCAAATCTTTCAAAACCCAATTCAAATTTTGTAATCTTTATGAAGATTTTTTTGATTCTTCAAGACAAGAAAATAATGGTTCAATTCTTTGTGATTTCACAATATTTTCTTCATGTATTTATAATAACCCTTCTCCCATAGCCTTATAGTTATTTATTTACATTTGTTTACCCCACTAGAATGTGAAATACTCAAGGGCAGGAACCTTTGTCTCTTTGTACACCTTGCACTTACTAAATAGTACATAGTGAGTATTCAGTAAATTTTTTTTTGGAAATGTATGAGCTTTAATGCTGTACAATCTGATATTACTTTGGCTACTTTTTTATTTTAGAAGGGAAGTTTAGTTTTATTTAAGACATCAATCATGTAAAAAATAAGAGCAAAATGAGGCATGTAGTCTTGCATTAATTATATATATAATATATATATATATATATATATATATATATACATACATACATATTCATAGTTTATGAGAAATTTTGTGACAAATGGAGGTGATGTGTTCCTGAAATTCTTGTAAATTTGATATCTCAAAAGTTAAATAGCCCAGAGGAATACAGTGTGTATGTATACACAAACACTCATAGTTGTAATTCTCTTTTTTCAGTTCAACAGGATTTTGATTTTTGGCTTGCAGTCTTGTAAATTAACAGCATTAGTACACATTGCATCTAGAAAAAAAGTTAATTCAACTTTTCAGAGCACATATTAAATTTGTGCATTAGCTACTTTATGCAGGCATAAATAAAGATCTGTACTTGCATTTCAGATGTGGTCACTTGATAAGTTCAGTTACTGAAGATGTTTTTCATTAAATTTTAAATTTCTAATATCAGTCCGGTTAATGGAGATTGAGAGATATGGAACATTAAGGGAGCAGAAAATAAAGGGAAATTGGCATGCTTTCATGAACAGGAAAAAAGAGATTCAAACAAAAGTTGAAAGAAATAATTATCACTGGATCTCTATCTACATTAATCTGTGTGGGCTAAGGGAAAAACTGGAATAATATTTTGGTCAATATAAGATGAAATTTGAGAATTATATATCTACTCTACATTATCTACATAAGTACTTCTTGGTATGGTCCCTGCACCAAACAGCATCAGCATTGCCTGACCATATGATAGAAACTCAAATTCTCAGGTCCCACCAAAGACCTGATGAATCAGAAACTCTTAGAATGGAGCTCAGTATTCTGTTTTAACAAACCCTTCAGGTGATTCTGATATGAATTCACATTTTATAACCACTTCTCTAGATTTCTGGACTTTATGAATTCCCTGGATAATTACATGTCTTTCTTCCACAGTGTCTCCTTTATGGAAGGGGGGAGGGCTGAAGATATATTTTTTTCAGGGGATGATGATGGTGATTATAAAAATAGTCTCAGATCTCTTTGTCCCTTTGCTTTGCAATGTTTAAATTCTTAGCCTAGAAGCCCCAAGTTGATTTTCTATCCTTCAATCTTTACGTGGCTCTAATTCTTAGAATACAGGATAAGCTCTATTGTGCCCTCTCTAGAAACCTTGAAAATACACATTTAAGTAATAGAAATTACACACACTGCTTTCTGGGTGTGCACAATGTGTGGGAGTGAATTCTGCTTGAAAATCTCATTATCGCATTTCTGGGACACTGCCCTAATGATATTTAAAACAAATATAGAGATAAATACATAATTTTTCATTGTATGCTATGAAAAACAAGTCAAATCAAAATATTCATTAAAAAGGGGATGATTATAAGATTAAATAAAGCTCATATTGTTGAATTTTATGTATCTGTTACAAGAATGTAGTATCTTAATAGTTAACTATGATTCAGATGCTTCCATATACATTATTATTTCTAATCCTAACAACTTTGTTAAGAATGTAATACTTTATAAAGTTTATGTAGAAAAAAAGACAAACAAGTATTTGGTTGCTCAGTTTGCATAGAAAGATAATCAAAATATATTGCTGAGGTGATAAAAATAATACCAAGGTGCAGAACAGTATTCTTTATATGGTTTCACCACTTGGGAGAAAAATACCATTTGAGATTTCAGCATCAACATATTTTATATTTACAATGTAACAAGATAAACAAAATCTATATTAATTCGCAACAAATGATGATCACAATATGGTTTTAATTGGAAAAGAAGTGCACCAAAAGAAGTGATGTGTCTGTCTCAGTGGAGTTATGGTTGCATGTGTGTATGCATTTATTAAAGCTCAATAAATGGTACCCCGAAAATTTGTGTAATTCACAGTGCATGGACTTTATCTAATTAAAATCATACAAGAAAAAAAAGTAAATGCCTTACTTACACTTTATATAAAAATCAACTCAAAATTGATTAAAAACTTGAATATCACACCAGAAACCATAAACTCCTAGCAGAAAACATGGGGCTAAGTTTCATAACATTGGTTTTGAAATGATTTTTTAGATTTGATATCAAAAACAAAGACAACAAAAGCAAAAATAAAAAGTGGAACCACATAAAACTAAAAACTTCCTGCTCTGCAAAGGAAACCAGCAACAAAATTAAAAAATACAACTTAAAGAATGGGAGAAAAAAATGCAAATCATATATCTAACAAAGATTTAATATCAACAAATATTCAAGAAACTCATACAACTCAATATCATAAAAACAAATAACCTAATTTAAAAATGAGCAAAAAGACATGGAAACAATCTGTGTCCATTGATGGATGAATGGATAAAGAAGTTGTAATTATCTATCATCTATCTATCTGTCTATCTATCTATCTATCTATCTATCTATCTATCATATATCTATCATATATCTATCATCTATCTAAGTATCTATCATCTATCATCAATCTACACACACACACTGCACTATTATTCAGCCATGAAAGCAATGAGGAACTCCTACAATTTGTGACAACATAAATAGACCTTGAAGACATTATGCTACAGAGAAACACAAATACCATATGATCTCACTTTTATGTGGAATTTAAAAACAAAACAAAACAAAACAAAATAAACCTTCACTAAATTCATAGATACAGAAATCAGATTTGTGGTTACCAGAGGTAAGGGTGGGGAAGGATGGATTCGAGAAAGGTAGTTAAAGGCACAAACTTCCATAATGAAATAGATAAGTACTAGACATGTAGTGTATAATGTGATGACAATAGTTAACACTGCTGTATGATATATAGGAAAGCTGTTCAGAGAGTAGACCCTAAGAATTCTCATCACAAGGAAAAAACATTTTTTTTTTCATCTTATTGTCTCTATATACAGTGATAGATGTTAACCTGTTGTGACAATCATTTCAATATATATATATATATATATATATATATATATATATATATATACCATCATGCTGTATGCTGTATGCTTAAAACTTATGCTGTGATATAACGTCAATTATTCCTTGATAAAATTGGGGAAAACTTTTTAAAAGGGAACAAAGTTTCTGAATGATATTTTCACAAAGAAGATATGCAAATAGCCAACAGGTACATGAAAAGATTCTTGACATCACTAATCATCAGGGAAATGCAAATCAAAATTATAATGAGATATCATCACCTCACAACTGTTAGAATGGCTATTATCAAAACTACAAGAGATAATAAGTGACAGCAAGAATGTGGAGATAAGGGAACCCTTGTGTACTATTGGTGGGAATGTAAACTGGTACAGCCACTATGGAAAACAGTATGGAGGTTTCTCAAAAATTCAAAATAGAGCTACAATATGACCCAGCAATTCCATTTGTGGGTATTGATCCAAAGGAAACAAAATTATCTCAAAGAAATATCTACAATCTGATGTTCATAGCAGCATTATTCACAATAGCCAAATAATGGAAATAACCTAAGTATTCATCGACAGATAAATGGATAAATAAAATGTTATATATTTATTCGTTTATCTGTCGATGGATGGATACACACACACACACACACACACACACACATACATCTGAAGGAGGGAGGAAGAGAAAGAGAGAGAGAGAGAGAGAGAGAGAGAGAGAGAGAGAGAGAGAGAATATTATTCAACCTTTAAAAAAAGGAAACCTGTCATTTATGAAAAAATGGGTAAGCCTGAGGGGCATCACGCTAAATAAAATTATTCTGACAAAGATAAATATATGGTTTCAATCATATGTGGAATCTTAAACACAAAGTCAAATTTATAGAAAGGGAGTAGACAAGTGATTGAGAAGGGCTGGAAAGTGGGGGGAGGGGAAAGTAGTAAGAAGGTACAAACTTTATATGATGAATACAGTTTGTGGATTTAATGTATATTATGGTGACTATAGTTGATGACACTGTATTGTATAACTGAAATTTTCTATGACTAGAACTTAATTATTATCACTACAAAAAGGTTAATATGTGAAGTGTTGGATGTATTAATTATATAAATGGGAGTAATCCTTTGACAACGTTTACATATATCAAATCGTCACATTGTATACTTCAAAAATCTTACAATTTTATTTGTTAATTATACCTTTAAAAAGCTGAAAAATAGTTTTAAAGGAGTCATAAACAAACATTGGGCTGTAATTAAGGATATTCACACAAAAATATTTAGGGTTAAATTATACTAATGTCTGCAATTTAGTTAGAAAGGCATGAAAATGGATTGATGGGCTAACAGATGGATAAATATGAGATAAAGTAAATAGAATGTTAACAATTGAAGAATCAAGGTTATATACACTCCTTTTAACCTTTGCTAAATGTTTAAAATTTTTCATAATAAAATGTTGAAAATTATGTATGCATAGTATATTCTCATTGTAACTTATTTTTCTGATTCTCTATGTTTTGAGTTTGGCATATAGTCTATAAATTAACAGAATTTATTTAAAGTCTCAATACAAAAATATCTATTATTGACATGGAAAGATATCTAATCTTTTCAGTGAACAAAACAGTTTACAAAAATTATATATATATATATATATATATATATATATATATGTATGTGTGTGTGTGTGTGTGTGTATATATATATATATATATATAATCTCATTTGTATGAAAAACAAGATGGTTATATAGACAAATTAAATGTCTAGAAGAATACACATGAAACTATTAACATGATCCCTGGAGGTTGAAGTAATGAGAGCTTTTATTTTCTCTGTACTATTTTAATTTTTTACAATATTCATGTATATCAGAAAAAATAGATATTTCCATTTTTAAATGTAGTTTGCTGATTTTAATGATGACAGATGGTATAATTTAAGGGAGAAATAGGAACTTTCTAACCTTTGCCTGAATACTTCTGGGATTCAGAAGCTACCTACTTCAAGAAACAGTCTGTTCCATTGTTGGAAAGGCCCCAATCATAAGAATGTTTTTGCTTATGTAAGCTGAAATCTTTCTGCCTCAATTTTCTTCTTGTCGGAACAACACTGAACAAGATTGCATTCTGCTATATAGTAATCTCATAGTATAAAGGGAACTGAACCAACTAACTATGGCACAAAGTGTGAGTGATGGACACAGACAGGAAGGAGCAATTGTTATGGCTATAACAGGAGTTTTTAAAAAAGAAGGCACAGTAACTTCTAAGGGATTTGCCCCTGGTGCTACCTTTAGTGAGAGATGACAAAAACACAGAAATTCATCTGAGAGCTTTCTGGGGTCTCAGATTGTTCACAGCAGGTCTAGGAACATTATCTTGTAAGAAACATTATATTTCTAGTGGTTCTGCTTAGCAGGAATACAACTTGATAGTGAAAACTAGGATTGAAATAAATAGCTGTACCACTAAAAATTCTCAGCAACCAGAAAACAATGAAATTCTTATCAAACTATGAAGATGGTAATTGTCTTTAAGCATGTGGTTTTATTATGCCTGAGGTACAGGTTTGAGGAAAAACTCATCAAGTGAGCCAACTTTCTAAATATTCTCAAAACAGACTCAATTTAGAATGACTTTGATACACTGGGGGAAAAAAATGGTCCTATAAAAACAGGATAAAACTTAAAAAGGAAAAATACAAGTTGTTACTTTTAGGATAGACTGATGAGTAAGTGCCTATGTAAAACATGGGTAAGTCAGAATTAATAGAATTGATAGCACAAAGCTGTTTGGGAGCAAGTATTCAAACAAATACTGGGCTAAAATTAAGATAAAATAGTTTTGGACATAGACCTTTATATATAACGTTGTCATAACTATCTAATTCTTCTTTTTCTCTGATCTCTTACCCATAAAAATTATTTTCCTCAGAAAAAGTAATTAGACATCTTATAATAAGGCATAAAGTATAATGTAAATAGAAAATAGATAGCAATGAAGACAGATAAATAAGTAGGGGGATATAAAAAAAACTAAGAGTCTATGGCCATGCACCCTGAATGTGCCCAATCACATCTGATCTTGGAAGCTAAGCAGGGTCAGGCCTGGTTAGTACTTGGGTGGGACACCACCTAAAAATAGCAGGTTCCGTAGGTGTTAAAGCAAACAAACAAACAAACAAAACTAAGAAAAGGGTAAAAACAGACTACACAGTTTAGAAATGTATAATTTTGTAGGTCACCATAGAAAAAAGGTGTGGATATGTGGAAATGTGATTAAAAATATTGAAATGTCAGTGTTATGAGGAAAGATTAAGAAATAGGGCTGTTTAGCTCAACAGAGAGCTAAACACCAGATTTAATAACCTAGAAAAATGGGCAGTACTTTGAACAGGAAAACCTTCCTAGACTTTATCAAGAAGAACTGGAAAATTTAAATAGACAGAAATAGAAATTGAAACACTCATCAAAAACCTACCAAAAAGTAAAAGTCCAGGACCAGATGACTTTTTCAGTGAATTCTACCAAACATCAAAGAAGACTTAATACCTATTCTCCTCAAACTCTTCTGAAAAATCAAAGAGGAGACAATACTTCCCAACTCATTTTATGAAGCCAATATTATTCTAATACCAAACCTAGTAAAGATAACACGCAAAAAAGAAAACTACAGAACAATATCTCTCATGAACATAGATGCAAAAATCCTAAGTAGATACTAGGAAACCGAATATAGCCACATATTAAAAAGATTATACACTACAATCAAGTGGGCTTTATCCCAGAGGCACAGGGATGGTTCAACATAGGCAAACCAATTAATTTGATACACCACATAAGCAAATTTAAAAATGAGAATCATATGATCATATCAATAGATGCAGAAAAAGCCTTTATTCAAGATACAGCATTCATTTATGATCAAAAAACTTAAAATAGGTATAGAACACCTTAATATCAAAAAGGTCATATATGGCAATCCCTTAGTCAACTTTATACTTAATGGTGATAAACTAAACACCTTCTATCTATAATCAAGAACAAGACAAAGCTGTCTACTATCACCACTGTTATTCTTTGGAAATCCTAGAAAGTGCAATCAGGCAAGAGAAAGATATAAAAGGCATCCAAATAGGAAACAAGTCCAACTGTCACTATTTGTGAATGACTTTTTTTTATATATAGAAAACCCTAAAGACTACACAAGAAAACTACTAGAAACAATAAACAAATAAAGTTTCTGGATACAAAATTAATGTTCAAAAGTTTATAGCATTCCTATACTCTAATAATGAATTGTCAGAAAAAGAAGTGGAAAAATGATTCTTTTTGCAATTTCAATAAAAAGAATAAAATACCTAAGAATAAATTTAATGAAACATGTGTAGTACCTATATGATGTAAACTATAAGACCCTATTAAAAGAAATTGTAGAAGATACAACAAATGGAAAGATATTGTGTGTTCTTGGATTGGAAGAATCAACATAGTTAAAATGACCTTATTACCTAATGCATTATATAGATTTAATGCAGTCTCTATCAAAGTCCCTTCATCATATTTTAACAAAGTAGAACAAAAAATCGTTAGATTTGTATGAAAGCACAAAGACCCAGAATGGTCAAAGCCATCCTGAGAAACAAAGAACAAAGCTGGAAGCATCACTTGGCCTGACTTCAAACTCTACTACAAAGCGACATTAATCAAAATGGCATGGTATTGGCAGGGAAACACACACATACAAACCAGTGGAACAGATCGAGGGTACACAAATAAACCCACGTTTATATGAGCGAAAAAAAAAAAATACTTGGTAAAAGGGCCAAAATATACAGCAGAGAAAGGAAATAAATGGTACAGGGAAAACTGGAAAACCACTTTCAAAAGAATGAAACTAGACTGTTCTCTATCAACACACACCAGAATTAACTCAAAATGGATTAAGAACCTGATTATAAACCTGGAGCAATAAATTGCATAGAATAAAACAAAGGCAGTAAACTCATGGACCTTGGATTTAAAGAGGATTTTATAAAGTTGACCTCAAAGACAAGAGAAGTAAAAACAAAAATAAATGAATGAGACTTTATCAAAGCAAAAACCTTCTGCACAGCAAAAGAATCCATCAACGAGTTAAAGAGACAACCATCCAACCTGGAAAATATATTTGCAAGCAGTGCCTCCAATAATGGCCTAATATCTAAATTATACAAAAAACTCATACAACTCAATAACAACAACAACAACAACAACAACCCAAACAATCCAATCAAATAAAAGGCAGATGACTTCAAAAGACACTAAAGGACTTACAAATGACCAACAAATATATGAAAAGATGCTCAACATCACTAGCTACAGAGAAATGCAAATCAAAACCACAATGAGATACCATCTCACACCTGTTCAAATAGCTGTTATTAACAGGACAAGTAATAACAGGTGTCAGAGAGGATGCAGGGAAAAAACAAACCCTCATACACTGCTGGTGTGACTGTAAATTGGTACAACTACTATGGATAAAAGTATAGAGTTTCATAAAAAAAATTAAGTATTGATCTACCTTATGACCCAGCAATCCCTCTACTGGATATTTATTGCAGACTTTTAAACCCATATCCAAAAAAGATATTTGTACACCAATGTTCTTAGCAGCATTATTCACAGTGACCAGGGCATGGAAGTAATCGAAACATGCGGCAATAGATGACTGGATAAAGAAGCTGTGGTCCTTATATACAATGGACTGTTATTCAGCCATAAGAAGAGATGTAATACTTCCATTTGCGACAACATGGATGGACCTTGAGATAATCTTGCTAAGTGAATTAAGTCAGACAGAAAAAGTTGGAAACCACATGATATCACTTATATGTGTGATATGAACCTAAAAGTAACAAACAAACAGGAGAAACAAGCTGACATTCATGTATATGGACAATAGATTAGTTGTTACCAGAGCATGGGAGATAAGGAAGAGGGTGGAGAGGGAGATGGGGTAAAAGATGTCAAATATGTGATGACAAAAAGAAATCTAACTATGGGAAGTGAATAAACAATGCAATGCATATATATGCCTTACTGTTGAATTATATGGCTGAAACTTACTGGATTTCATTAACCACTGTCAGCATAATAAAAATAAAAATGAAAAAAGAACATGGGTTGATGTATATGCTCATAGAATGATAGTTGGAATGCAGATTTATTAGGCAAAATATTAAAATGAGAAATGGAGAGCCCAGGCATAAATGATAAAGGCTTCATTCATTCCCTCTTGCGACCAAATCAAAGCTGTGATGGAAACACAGAGAAAACAGCAACCAGAGTCAACTGGGGTGTAGATGAACAGAAGTACTACAACTAAAGAGAGAAATAATTAATCACCTCGCAATGGTAGAAGGAAAGAGGGAGCTGAAGATGTGAGGCTTCCTGGTCTCGAGTTGTTGAGTGGGACAGAGCCTGTGGAAGCTGTAGCCAGCAAACACCTCTTAAAAGAGCCAAGTCTGCAAAAGAACTTTCACTATATCGGACTCAATGGCTCTGAGTACCAGTGCTGGGTGAAGTGCTGGGGTTGGAGCACACCAGGGACTTACAGAGGGACACTGAGTTGTTGGAGCAAGGGCTAGAAGTGAGGCTTTTACGAGGACAGAACCGCTTTCAGTATTCTTTGTTGCTCTGTTGCCCCCTTCCCAATGTGCTGACACAGTGCCACCATAGCTGAGACATCATCCAATTGGATAACAGTGGTGCCTTGCCTAGAGGATTCCCTGTAACCCCACCTCCCCATCTCATGGCCCTATACAAACTACATCTAGGTGTGTCCTCGACAATTCTGGTGCTCCTTGCTAAGCAGCTGTAAGACCCATACTGGTGGTGTTGGCCTTGGTTTCTGGGGTGGGCCTTTGAGGCAACTACAAGCACAGCATCTGTGGATTGCTTGCGGAATCTTAAAAGGTGGCCCCAGAGGGGCACAGGCTGTGGCTAAACTTGGACTACAGCTGAACCCCTCTCAGGACTGTGCCATTGGACACCTATTTCACAAAGCCTCACTAAAACTGGGAGTCTTAAGAGCTTTGCTTAGTGCATAAAAACAGGCACAGAAAGGCAGCCAAAATGGGATGACAAAGAAGCAGAAACCATATGAGACAACAGAACTGAGATCCAGGGGTAATGGAGTCAAGCAATCTAACAGATGAAGTGTTCAAAACACTGGTTATAAAGATGCTCAATGAACTTAAGGAAGGTGTAGATGAACTCAGTGAGAATTTTAACAAAAAGATAAAAAACACAAAAACGAAAGTGGAATTTGTAAAAGACAATTAGTCATAAACAAAGAATACATTATGTAAGATGAAGAGGATATTAGAGGGAATCAACTGAGTGAATAAAGAAGAGGATTGAACCACCAATATAAAAAAAATGGGGAAGCCAAGGATACTCCATCAGAATATCAAGAAAAGAAGAGCCACAAATATAATAATAATTTAAGAACTGTATAGAACACAATTAAATGTAAAAATATCTGTATCGTAGGGGTACCTGAAGGAGAAAGGGGAGAAAAAGAAGTTGAAGAGCTATTTGAAGAAATTATGATGGAAATATTCCCTAACCCAGTAAAGGAAATAGATATTCAACCCCTGAAAGCTCTGAGAGTCCCCAAAAAGATGGACCCAAAGAGATCCACAGCAAGACACGTCATAATTAAAATGCCGAAGTTTAAATTCAAAGTATGTTAAAAGGAGAAAGATGAAGCACTTACCTACAAGGGAACAGCCATAAGACTTGCAGCTGATTTCTCAAAAGAAATTATGCAGGACAGAAGGGTTTGGCGAAAAACATTCAATGTGATGAAAACCCAGAACTACAACCAAGAATACTTTACCCCGCAAAACTATCATTTAGAGCTGAAGAACAGATAAAGAACTTTCCAGGCAAAAATAAGCTAAAGGAATTCATCAGTATCAAGCAGGTATAACAGAAAATGTTGGAGGCACTTGTTTAAGAGAAAAATATATACATATATAAATCATGAGTAAAAAATGTCAATAATTGCACATCTATAACAAGCATCAAAAATGGAAAACAAATAAGTGTTCCAACTGAAAGAGTGGCAGAATGGTTAAGAAACCAAGACTCATTCGTACGCTGCCTATAAGAAACTCACTTCAGATTAAGAGACAAACACAGACTAAAATGAAGGGGATGAAAGAAAATATTGCCTTGATTGACCTAGAGGGTATTGCACTGTCTGAAGTAAGTCAGATAAAGACAAATATCACATGATTTCATGTACATGTGACATCTGAAGAACACAATAAATAACAACAAGAACAAAAATGGAAATAAACCTATAGATACAGAGAATATATTGATGGCTACTAGATGGGAGGGGCATGGGAAGGATGGTGAAAAGGGCAAGGGGATTAAGAAGTACAAATGGATAGTTACAGAATAGTCATGGAGATATAAAGTGTAGCATAAGTTAAATACTCAACAATGTTTTAATAAATATGTAAGAGGGAAGAAGGGTATTAGATTTAGTGGGGTGGTCACTTGAGCTCTAATCACTAAATTGCACAACTAAAAGTAATATATTATTGTATGCCAACTATAATTGGAAAAAAACTTATAGAATTGTACAATAGAAATATGAGCAAATAATTGTTTATTATATTTCAATAAAGCTGGGAAAAGAAGGAAAATAATTAAGTTGACTGGTGTGTAGACAAAGCATACTGTGGAGTAGGAGACAGTAAGAAATTCTTAAAGCATTTTTGAAGACCAAAATGAACATTAGGGATTTGCTTCAGAAACTGACTCACCAGAGGCTAAGAGCCAAGAGAACTTATCCAATTTATCTGCCATATGCCCAAGCACTTTGGAAACCTGCTTCTTAAGCCCAAATACCTCAAAAAAATACCTACCATCGTTGCAACCCATCATTGTGAGCAACATGATACAATAATTGTGTCCTTAGACATTCAAGGTAATTAGAGTACTAAAAATAATGGTTCCATAGATATGAATGTTCCTGAAACTGACAGATATGACAAATAATGGACATGGAGATACAATGTGTAGCTTAAGGAAAATATTTAACAATGTAATAAATATGTAGGCGGGAAGAGGGGTACTAGATTTAGTGGGGGAATCTCTAGGCAAATTATGTGGATCTCTGATTACTATGCTATACAACTGAAACTGGTATATTATCATATGCCTATGATATATTATTGTATGGTATATTATCATATGCCAACTATAATTGAAAACAATTTATTGAATCGTACAATGTAAATATGGGCCACTAATTGTTTATTACATTTCAATAAAGCCAAAAAAATGGGAAATGTGAATGCTGTCATTCATCAATTTTACTGATCATTAGAGTAATTAGCATTATTCACTGTTATTAACTTCTCCAAGGCACACAGTAGGACTACACTCAGTGGCTTTCTTGTGATTTGTTAGGACTATGTGTGTAGTTGTGGTCAATGGGTCGTTATGACAAGTGTGAACTGAAGAGTCCTCTTTTTTTCGGCTGTGGAGACTGTCAGTGTTAAAAATAGTGACTGCTTCAGCAGCCTGGATTCCTGAGTCCAAAGAGCAGAGCCTTTTAAACCTCAATGGATATGCAGCTTGTGTAAAAAATAATATCTTTTATCAGTCATTGATCAATGCAGAGAGAACTCAAATTTTATTAAGTTAAAAAAAATGATGCTAGAGGGTAGGGGGTGGAGGAGGAGGGAAGTGGTAGATGAGGTAAAGAGGGTCAAATATATGGTAGCTGAAGGAAACTGGACTTTGGGTGGTAATCACACAATAGAATATAAAGATGTCAACTGGAAAAGTATATAATTGTAATAACCAATGTTACCCCAATAAACTTAATTTTAAAAAGATGCAAAATGGCATACCTACTATACCATTTTATTTTAACAAAAGTAATAAACCACCCAGTAATATTATATATCTTCTACAGCTATGCCTATGTATTGCCAACACACAAAAAGTTGTAGAGAGGATGACGTACTATAACATATCTACTAAAAATGGTGGTTACTAAAAGGGCAAGATTGATCAGACCAGATTTGGGAATGGTGGTAAAAGAAGATTTGGCCTATTCTAATATGTTTAAATTTTAAAGAAATACTATATTAATTTTAAATAAAAATATTTAAAATGTTAAAATAATATAAACGAGGGAAGATTTTTATTGTCCATAAAAGAACCTTTTTACCATTAGTTTTAAAACATCAATTGAATATAAACTCAGTGGAGAATAAATTGGCCTTATATATCTATATAAAAGTGCACATATCCTGTGATTCTAGGGGCACATGTATACATACTGTGTAAACTAAGATGTTTTTTCTTGTAGCATTCTGTAACAGTGAAAGAGATTTGGTTAAATTAGTTGTGCATTCATACAATGAAATTCCTGGTAGTAGTTTAAAAGAAAGAGACAGTTCTGTACTACTGATAAAGAAAGATGTCTAAGATAGCTTATTAAGAAAAATAACTGATGTAAAGAATATTGTGTGTAGTATATTACTGTTTAAAGGAATATATAAAAATATGTGTGTGTGTATATATACATATATATATTTATATATGTGTGTGCATGTGTGTGTATGTGTGTGTATACACACACACACACACACATACATACATACATACATACATACATATGGTTTATCTATGGTTTTCTCTCCAAACCAACAAAAACAGAAGCAGACTGATAAACTCATTGGACAAATTTTTAATCTTGTACAAGATAAGGAGGTGACAAAGGGCTTCAGCATGCCTATGAGTTGGAAAATACAGCCTACCCCACGTAGGAAACATCACAAAGGATTTTTATCTTGGAACATTGGCAAGTATAATAATTTTTAAATGATGCCTATGCAGGATTAAACAAACCATGTTTGAGTAAGCAATGATTACAAGGGAAATAAGGTAAAATGTTAGCAATAGAGATAACTGGGTAGTATTATGAGAGAATCTGTATACCATTGGGTGATACTGGAAGAGCCACTGAGGCTGAGTAGGAATAAGATTCCAAGAGGATATGTTCTGTACTATAGGAAAAAATATAGGAGAATCTGGACCAATGTTTCTAACAGTGTGGTCCTGTGAAAGTGTAATTGGTGTGTAGGCAGTGTATCTTCCTGTGGTAGAACATTGGATTACTTCATATTCCTCTATAACTTATAACATTCAAGTCTACTCTGGCATCCGACCCAGTTCTAATCTGGCCTTGGATGCTCCCACCATTACAATGAGGAAGTGAAGATGCAGTTAAACTGCATAATGTAAAGCTAGATGTGGCCTCTGTAAGTTTGCATACTAAGATAGGCATTCGTAGGTATCCAAAGTTACTACTAGTTGAACATAAGCATTTTGTTAATAATATAAAAAATGTGTCAAATAAAATTAAAATAAAAATGAAAACAACTGCAATCATGCTTTCATGTATCCATTTTGTAATTTTTGCTTGTACTATTACCATTATTATGCTGCTATTCTTTGCACACAGTTTCAGCTTTCAAGGGGCTATTTTTTTCTTCATCAAGTACTTTGCATACAATACGAAAATATTACAGTACTACTATAATGAGACCAGTAGGTATCTTGATTTATACCATATCATGGTAAAACATACAAGGCACATGTTATATCTTTAAATTGGATCACAGACATTAGTTTCCCCTCAATACTATTTTATTGGCAAAAATATAAACTTTTGCAAAAACAATTAAATTTAAACAATTAATAATAAAGTAGGTAGTTCTCACAGAATAGTGTTACACAAAGTATGGTACTTGGGCTATCTGTACCAGAAATAACTGGAAGTTTGTTAAGAACTACAAATCTCTGGGCACTACCTCAGCTCTATCAAATCAGTTTCTGTAGAGGTGAGGCACAGGAAACTATCATTTTTTTAAGCTTTCTCAGTTGTTTTCAGAGCACACACAAGTTGACAAACCACTAAACTGTATGATAACAGTAGCAGTAGAATTAGGGAGAATAAGGTAGCAAGAAAAAAGTTTTTTTCTCAAAAAAATGACAATTTAAAAACTGATTAAATGTGTGCAGCAAGGGGTTAGATGAGCTGAACATTACTCTAAGTTACCTCACTTGGGATATAAGAAAAATGATCAGATTTCCCATTTATGATAGGAAAATTTAGCCTGGAGGAAGCCACAAAGGATAAATGTATGCTCATGCTGATGGTGACAGCGATAGATATGTTAGATATCTTTTCGGTAAAGTAAATTCATTAAAAGTACAACTAAATGTGAATGAATTGTTATATCTTTGCAAGTCTTCCTATGAATAATTCATACATCAGAAACACACACACACACACACACACACACACAATCTTTTGTCAGTCCATACATTTATTTGTCTCCTGATTTTCAGTGCAGAAAATATGGTTGCTTAGGTATACAGGACTGAACCAAGGGCTTAAGCTCAATACAGGCAACTAGATTTGTGTGTCATCCACTGAGATGATATTGAATCCAGGAGACAGATGGCATTCACCATAGTAAACTAAACCAACCACATTTAGAATTGTGCAACTTGATGGTCTCATAATTTCAACAGAAGCCAATGCTATGGGCAATCAGCATATTGCTGCTCTCTTGATAGCACTTTTAGTTTGGCTGATTTATTAATTGAGTCAAGGGAGAGATCCTCCATCTCTCTTGCTGACATCTCTTAGAATAACTATGTTTTCTCTTTTTCCCATAGTGAAAAGATCTATAAGTATCTTTGATTTAGTGGATCTCTAACAGTTTCTCCAAGAACAGAGAGGCCTCATTTGTATAGTATAAAAAATCCCAAATGAGAGTCTTAAGGCCAGTGGGAAATACTTTAATGTGGAAATATGGAAACAGATACTATAGAAGAAGCCAAAGATATAATATGCAAACCAGATGAAGACTAATATGCCTGAGGCCCAAAGTGGGGAGTTTGTTTAGGATTATGTAGTGTTTCATGGTATCAATGGTGCCAGAGAAGTAGATGGGATAAAGAAAAACTATCCTTTGATGTAGCACTGAGGTTTTCAGTGACTTAACAAGCCAAGTTGAGGGTAGAAAAATTCAAAGATTTTTAATATACAGTATTAACAACTCTTGAAATTTGGCAATGAAAAAATAGAAAGATTAAATTTTATTGATGCCTATTATTTACCTGCCACTTCATATTTGTTATCTCACTTCACCTTCACAATGAAGGTGTGGAAACTAAATCTCAGAGATATTAAGTAATTAGTGCAAGGTTAAAATAGCTTATGAGTGAGAGAACTTGAATTTGAACTCAGTTCTGTTTTATTCCAAATGTTATACATTCCACCACAAGAGGCTGGCCACATGACTTTTAACAGAATTTTGTGACTCACCAGCCTTCAATTCTTTAGGTCCTTACTTTGGGCACAGAAGGAATATCAAGGTTGAGGTAACAGTTGCAGGGAGTTGGTTGCCTATCAGTTGGAGGAGAGGACAGGAGCGTTATATGTATCAAGTATTGTCACTTAGGCCTTACAGTAGTCATGGGATGCAGGTACTAATATCATTTTTCAGCTGAGGAAATTTGAGGTACATAGCATGAAAGTAAATTATTCAAGGTCATCCACATAGTCCATAGCTGTATCAGACCATGTTTGTTTGGCTTTAAAGTTCCTGTATTTGCAATATGCCATTTTGCCTGAAGGAAATGAAGAAGTCAGGTGTTTTTGCTCCACAGATTAAAGAAGAGGAGACAGAAGAGAAGGCTGAGAATGAAAGATCACTTGTTTCATTTTAAATTAGCATTCCTCCTGTGGCCCTAGATTCACACTCTTTCTCTCTGCCTGCCTGACTCTTGATTTTTACTATATTATTCAATAAAATCCCTCCTTTATCCCTCTTCTGCATGTTATTGTTCCCATTTCAAATTGCTCATGGCTGTGGTTCTCACTATAAACGTAATAACCTTATAGCATTCTTTTTTATGTTTTTAGATTTTATATTCATTTTTTGTTTATTGGGGTAACATTGGTTGATACAGTTATATAATTTTCAGGTGTACATTATCATTTGACATCTATATATTCTATTGTGTGATTACCACCCAAAGTCCAGTTTCCTTCAGCTAATATATATTTGATACCCTCTCCCTGCCTGCCTATATTTGACCCCTTTACTCCATCTACCTCTCCCCTCCTTCTCCAACTCCTGCGCTCTAGTCTATTGTTCATGTCCCTGAGTCTCTGTTTGTCCTGTTTCTTTCCTGCTTTTATGTTTATATCCAACATATAAGTGATATAATGTGATTTTCTACTTTTTCTGTCTGGCTTATTTCACTAAACATGATTATCTCTAGGTCAATCCATGTTGTCACAACTAGCAGTATTTCATCTCTTCTTATGGCTGAGTAATATTCCAATGTATATATGCACCACAGCTTCTTTAGTCAATCATCTATTGTAGGACACTTTGGTTGCTTCCATGTCCTGGACACTGTGAATAATGCTGCTATGAACATCGGTGTGCAGATATCTTTTTGGATATGGATTTTTAAGACTTTGGGGGTAAATACCCAGTAGAGGGATGGATGGATCATATGGTAGATCAATTCTTAGTATTTTGAGAAACCTCCATACTGTTTTCCATAGTAACTGTACCAATTTGCAGTTCCATCAGCAGTGTATGAGGGTTCCTTTTTCTCTGCATCCTCTCCAACATTTGTTATTATTTCTCCTGTTGATTATAGCTATTTTAACAGGTGTGAGATGGTATCTGGTTGTGGTTTTGATTTGCATTTCTCTAATAGCTAGCAATATAGAGCATCTTTTCATATGTTTGTAGGTATTCGTATATCTTCTAGGGCGAAGTGTCTGATCAGGTCTTCTGATCATTTTTTGACTAGATCGTTTGTTGTTTTGTTGTTATTGAGTTGTATGAGTTCTTTCTATATTTTGGATATTAGGCCCTTATCAGAGGCATTGCTTGCAGATGTATTTTCCTATTGTGATGTTTGTCTCTTTACCTTGCTAACGATTTCTTTTGCTGAGCAGACACTTTTTAGTTTGATGTAGTCCCATTCATTTGTTTTAGCTGTTACTTCCCTTGCCTGGGAGCTCAAATTCATAAAATCCTCTTTAAGTCCAAGGTTCTTGAGTTTCATTCCTATGTTTTCTTCTATGCATTTTATGGTTTCAGGTCTTATATTCAGGTCCTTTATCTATTTTCAGTTAATTTTGGTGTGTGATGATAGCATTCTTAACTACATACCTAAAGCCATCTCTTATTCTTTATCATCTCTCTTATCCCAATCTATTACATAAGACAGCCTCAAATCCCTTCCAAACCTTAGAATATTTTCTCTTACTTCTTTTGTTTATCTTATTGGAGTGTAACTCAGTCTGTTTCTGAAAGTACAGATTTTTCTATTTGACTCACAATGGATGTCTTTTTCAACTAAATGGAGGACCTTTCATCTCAGTGGAATTCAAGAGGTGTGCCAGCAGCACACTCAGAGCTTCACTATAGATCAAGTTCCATGAAATATCAAAGCTGAAAGGGGACCTTACTCATCAGTAATCTAATCCACTTATATCATTCTTCAGAGAAAAGATGTGAGGCCCAGAAATTTCTTTCTTAAACCACATATATCTGAAAGTTCATTCATATACTAATCATAACTATGGTAGCCTAGACCCACATCTCTCCTTGCCTACCATTTATTGCTTTCTCTTTGGGGGTAACTAGCACTTAGATGACCCTTTTACTCTCTACTTCTTTGCCATTTTATCAGCAACATTTATGTTGAGCAATCTATTAATCAGTATTTGTTTGGGACATGTCAGATGCCAGAGACAACAGAGTCATAGCTTTTCTAAACTTGGTTAATGTTTGCCACTCACTAACAATAATAGAACTTCATTCAACCCAACTCTATTTTAAACCACAACCTTATTACAAGTCTCTGATTTCACTAGGACGTTCACTTCCCTCAAATCACTCACTTATGACTCCACTCATTTCCCTCAGATCACTGATTCTCTTCATGCCTTACTGGGCTCCCTCCCCAACCTGACTGTCATCCCTCACTCCTGTATCTTTTATAATTTTCAAGTTCTTGTAACCCCATTTCTTGTCTAACTCACTAATTCTTATCCCAAGGATCTTCTGTAACAACCTCTAGTTCACTACTCTGCCCTTTCTTATTCAACTATCCTTCTATTCATGACATCTCTTCACCTTGCCTGCCACGATAACATGTCATCTCTGCTTATGTGTCTGTTTTGCCTGTTGATCAACCCTCTTAGGTTTTGTCCCTGAGTAATTTGTTTGATACCTATCTAACCCTGGTCCATTTTTCCCATTTGGGCAGTTATGCCAACTATCCACCCCATAAAAATCTTGTTAAGCGTACAGATCACACCCTCTGCCAACTTCGCTATTTCCCCAGTCTCTCTCTCTCTTTTTTTTACCTCTCCCACTACATTCAAGAGAAAAAGAAAAAAAATAAAGTGATTAACACTTTCTTCTTTGATATTGGCAATTTGATGAAAGAAATGATATCTGAAACCAAAGTACCAATTGCTATTTTTATATTTGATTTATGTTTCATGTAGTGTATAGAGAAGTAAAGAAAATACTTTAGTTGTAAAATGTTTAATTGTAGAGTTTATGTAAATTTGGTAGGTCAACCTAGAGTAAGATGTATTTGGTTTGTAGATAGCTAGATGATGCGTATGTACAATAGTAGTTCCTGTCCTCTATAGAGAGGAAAGATTAGTAAATTTACAATTTGGAGTTGAGGTTATACTTGTAATGTGAAAATAACCATTTGTTAGCTGAAAGTAGTTGTTATATCCTGATAACAAGGAAAAATATATACAATTGTAAATAAAACCTTTGCCCCTACTGTGAAGTACAAGAAACACAGACTTCAAGCATTAACATAAAATTTAAACATGCTGCTGTGCAATCATAAAAATTAATGACTTTAATGCAGACAGATTCCCTTTCTGAAATCAAAAAATGGATGATCTTAGTCATAAAAAGGGAGGCTGTTCCTTATTTATTAATGTATTAATTGTCCTTCAGTGTTGGTTTGCTACATTGAAATCTTCATCTCCTGTCATTTTTACTATGGGAGGAAGGATTAACTTTTCTAGCTGCACACGCCCATACACACACACACACACACACACACACACACACAAATGCTTCTGTCAAAATGAACTAATCCTTCATAATTTCCTAAATATATATTTTAATGTAGGTAGAGTTTCAGAAAACTTTAGATCTCCCCTAACTTCCATCAGTCCTCCACAGCCATCCCAAATAATTACCCAAACTATATAACAGTGAGGTGTCTCGTATGAAAAAGTGACTTTGTCATTGTAAGAGAGGTTCCCTAGATCTTACTATCATTCAAATGATCACCCCAAATTTCCTTTATATACAATTTCTGGACTCATCTTTTTTTTTTAACAATGCTTGTCTCTATGTTTGCACAATTATTCCCCACCGCCATCACAGCTTGACCAACTTCTACTCTTCCTTCAAGAATCACCTCAAATATAGCTTTCTTTGAGAAGTCTTTTCTGATCCTGGACCCCCAAAAGTAGATTTATCTTTTGTGATTATACAATGTTTTGCTAAAACTATAGCATTTCTCAATTTATATTCCAATGATTTACTTACATGAATGTCCCTCACAGTAGATTATCACTTTTATATCTTCAGCTTCTAGAAGAGTGCTTGACACAGGTACTTAGTTTGTCATTTAATAGATGAAAACATTATATTATAAATCAATAATTGTAAAATCTGTTAATAAGTATGTCCTCGTATATGTATTTCATTTTTATTAAGTGCCCACTGCACTGAATATTATATAGAATTCATTATAAAATAATCAGACATGAGATATTAATAAGATCTAGATGTTTAAAACCTCATAAATACTGATTATATTAATTCAGAAATTGAGACAATCAAGATGGACCAGACTCAAAATTGCCTTGGTTAGAAATTCCTCTCTTCATTTTTCCAAAATAATTGTAATAATATTCAAGGACTTTAGAACGATTTTAAAGTGTTTTATGTAAAATAATTGATATCCTAGTTAACAATCATTCTCATCTATTTTCATTAAAGCAGCTTTTTTAAGGACTTATTTAAGATATAGTTTTCTGTTGGCTTATGTTGAATTACAAAGTACTTGCGGAAACGATACTGGGGAAGAATCTGAATGTTGGAAAGGAGCGTACAATTGAACTTGCACCACAGTTCACTCAGAAAGGGTATAGACTCAGAACAAGTTATATTTAGACCAAAAGATCTACTGAAATCCCTTTCTTCACTTTAATTTTCAGTATCTTAAAGGTTTCTAATAAATATGTTAACATTCTCACATTTTTTCTCATCTAAATCTATTCTTAGGATAGTATCTTAAAGAATGTAGAAGAATGTTTCTTATTCCATGGCTCCATATACCCAAATTTAATTTTAATAGGGATCAAAACCTTAAAGCAGAAAATAAAGTTTTGGTTGTATTTTTAACCAGATGATGGGGAAACACCTGGGTGAAGTGGAATAGGCTTTTCTTAGATCCATATAATCATTGTAACTGCTAATTTCTAGTCCAACTGTGCCTTGTGCCAGATGAAGAACACAGACATTGGGATATTGGGTTCAAGTCCTTGTAATATACATTTTTTCCCACACTGACAAAAAGTTCTGTCAGTGTTTAAAGAATTATTAATGAAGTTTATAAATGTGTCCTGCTAAACCCCTATAGGCTTCCAGGGCATTTCCAGAAACAAAGTAAACCATTCTTCTTTTCTAACATTTGACAAACACTGAATGAACATCTGAGCACATTTTTTCCCCAGATGTAAGTCTTCTGGGTAATTTGCCTCAGCTAACCTTAAAATTTCAGTGTGGATCTTCTGTTATTAAATGAGTTACTGTACTTTTAATGCATAAGGCACCTTTCTGCCCGTGTTTCAGTTTAACATTATTATAAATTTGTTTAATTAATGAATAGTTTAATGATTATGTAATCTCTCTGGAAACATACAACAGAGTAGAGGGCCAAAAACTGATTTTGATTATGATTGACATCAAGATTGATCTTTTTCCAAGAGGAAACCAGATGTCAATTTATAGTCAAATTGTACATAGAAATGTGCTTTTTGGAGGGGGTGGAGAAAGTGCTGAGGAGAAATCTAAAATAGAATCTGGTATTAATAGAACACCATTGGAATCAGAACACCAATGGAATCAGCTTTGAAATCTTAACTTTGTCCTCTGGTGTCCTTATCTGTAGATGGACAGAATTTTCTTCACTTGCCTATCTGAAGAGGCTGGCTGAGAATAATTAGATATTTGGAATGTTTTTAAGGCACTGTTGGTATTTAACAACTAACTATCATTGTAAAGGCAAGGCACAGAATAAGAGAGTTATTTGCAATGTATATATTCAACAGAGGACACTTCCAGAATATGTAAAGGACAGCCTCCAATCAATTTTAAAAGACAGTATGGATAACATTTGAATAGGCACTTTTTCAAAGAGAATATCTAAATATCCAATAAATATACAAAATGTGTTCAATCTCATTACTCGTCAGGAACATGCAAATTAAAACCACAGTTATGACCATAAACCCCAAATGGCTAAAAGGAGAAAGACAGCAAGTCTTAAGAGCAATTGGAACCCATGCACTCTGATGGAAACATAAGGTGAAACAATTTTTCTGGAAAACGTTTATAGTACTTCCTAAAGCTGAACATATGTATGTGCTATGACTCAGCAAGTACCCTCGTAGGTGCAAACCCAACATAAATGTTGTTGTATGATCAACATGAGACATGTATGAGAATGCTCATAGCAACACTATTCATAACAGGTAAACATTGGATTTGAATGTTTATCACCATTATGGAGAAATGCATTATTCTGTGCCAAAAATGTACACAAATGAGTACAGGCATTATGATTTCATTATGTGAAGTACAAACATAGGCAAAATTAATGCATGTTGTTATGAGCCAGGATAGTAGTTACCCTTTACAAAGCAATAAAACAGAGTGGGAGCTTCTGGAATGTTAATTTTATTGTTGTTTTTTTTTTTTTTTTTTTGATCTGCATTCCGGTTACATGTGGCATTCAATTTGTAAAAACTCATTAAATTGAAAAGTTAGGTTTTCTTCACTTTTCTACATGTGTGTTATACCAAAATAAAACTTTAGAAAGGATCACTGACACGTTTATTAAGGCTCCAAGACTCCTGCTTGGTTCTGGTATACTTTGTTCATATGCTAGCAAGCAAGTAACGATAACTTTGTCTCTAGGTTCTCTTCTGAAAATGGGTAAATACTCTCTTATAGGAATCTATGAAGTTCAATTAATTAATGAATTATTTTAAAGGTAACTAAGGAATAAAACGTATCCAAAGAAAAGTATTATTATTTATTGAAACATTTTAATAGGTAATTTCTTATCCTATGGTCGACTCCTTTCCTACTGGAATTAATCATATAGCCCAGAGTTATTTCCAACTATTCTCATTATTTTCCCTTTATTTGTATTTGTATTACTATTGCTTTCAGTAGCTCTGTAAAATGTGCAAAACAAATTTGTTTTGAAATTGGCAATATCAGCATTTTTTCCTGGAAAACTTTCATCATTTTCATAAGAGATTTTACAGCATTATAAAGTATCACTATTATTTGAAATTTAGCAAATATGCCTTGCTATACACCCACAAGTGACCACAGCTACTCTTTGGGGGAAAAAAAGAAGGGTGGGTAGAGGGGGAACACTAAAATTAAACAAAATAAATGTGCAATGCTTTTGGCCTATTCTCAGATAATAATGATTTTGTTTATAAAATGCTGCTCCTGTTGATGTCCTTGGGGTGGGGAGAATGTACAATAAATTTGATTCTATGAATTTGACTATTTTGAATCATGCAGTATTTATCTTTCTGTGACTAGCTTATTTTGCTAAACATAATGTCCTCCAGTTTCATTCATGTTGTCACATATTGCAAAATTCTATTGTAAAGGGTGAATATTATTCCATTTTATGTGTATACCATATTTTCTTTATCTACTTATCTGTCAATGAACATTTAGGTTATTTTCACATTTTGGTTATTGTGAATATTGCTGCAATGAATTTAGATGTGTTACTATTTAGTCAATATCTTGATTTCCATTCTTTTAGATAAATACCTAAAAGTGGGATTGCTGAATCATATGGTAGTTCTAGTTTTAATTTTTCAAAGAAACTCAGTATTGTTTTTCATATCAGCTATATCATTTTGCATTCCCACCAACAGTGTACAAGGGTTTCAATTTCTCAATGCCTTCAATAATTGTCTTTTGTTTTTTTGATAATAGCCATCTTGACAAGTGTGAAGTAATATCTCATTGTGGTTTTGACTTGCATTTCCCTGATGATTAGTGATGTTAAACAATGTGTCACATACTTGTTTGATATTTTTGTGTCTTTTTAGAGAAACATTTAAGTCCTTAGCTCATTTTAATCAGGTTATTTGTGTGGTTTTTTTTAACTATTGAGTTGAAGGAGTTCCACATGTATTTTTAAGGTTGACCTCTTATTAGATGCACAATTTGCAAACATTTTCTCTGTTTCCATAGGTTGCCTTTTCACTCTCTTGATTGTTTTTTTAGATGTGAAGAAGCTTTTTAATTTGATTTAGCCACTACTATGATATAAATATTCTCGCAAAATTTATATATTGAAATCCTAAACCTGAAGATGATGGTATTAGAAGATGGGACCTCTGAGAGGTGATTAGTTTATCAGGGCAGCACCCTAGAAAAATCCTTTTCCCCTCCACCAAATGAAGACAAAACTTAAAGACAGCTATCTCTGAATTAGTAGGCTCTCACCAGACACAAACTGTTCATGCCATGATTTTGGACTTCCCAGTCTCCAGAACTATGAGGAATTCATTTTTGCTGTTTATAAGCTACTCAGTATCTGGTATTTTGTTTTTGAAGCCTGAGCAGAGCAGGACAGTTCCATTTGTTTATTTTTGTTGACTACTGCACTTTTGATGCTATATCCATGAAATCATTGCTAGGACCAATGTCATAAAACTTTTCTTCTTTGTTTTCTTCCATAAACTTTACAGTTTCAGGTCTTAAGTTTAAGTCTTTAGTCCATTTTGAGTATATTTTTATCTGATGTAAGAAAAGGGCCCAGTTTTATTCTTTTGCATCTGGATATTCAGTTTTCCTGGCACTGTTTTTTCAAAAATTTATCTTTTCTTGGCACCCTTGTCGATGATCAGCTGACTGTATACGAATGGATTTATTTTTGGGATCTCTATTATGTTCTATTTGTCTATGTGTCTGTCTTCATGCCACCACCATATTATTTTTATTACTACAGCTTCATAATATCATTTGAAATGTAATACTTTCAGCATTGTTCTTCTTTCTCAAGATTGATTTGTCTATCTGTGGTCTTTTGTGATCACATATGAATTTTATGATTATTTTCTCTATTTCTGTGAAAATATGTTATTGGAATTTGATAGGGAATTCATTAAATCTATATATGGCTTTGAGAAGTATGGACATTTTAACAATATTAAAATGTGGGAGGGTGCAAACATCTGATAATGATGCTTGCATGTATGAAAATAAGGACCTTCACAAATGCTCCAACTAGCATCTGTGAAAAAAATATTTTAATTTCATCTCTTTTTCTTACTGAAGTGATTTTGAAGGGTTTTTTTGTAGATAGCCAGATCAGAATAATGTTTACTACCTCCTCACTCTGATATAACTACCCACATCCTTTGTAAACACACACACAGACACACACACAATGTTTGAGGGTACAATGTAGGATTTGAAATGGAGAGGATATGGTCCAGGGCCAGTTTCATGGGCATGTGACCTGTAGAGTCTCACAGGGCTCCACACTCAGAAGGGGCCCAGTCTTTATGTAATGTTCTGCTGTTGCTGTCATGATATTCTTAATAATTTTACCTTTGAGTTTGTGTTTTGTATGTGTAGTTCAATGGGGCAATAGTGGATGTTTGTGAGTGGAAGCGATATATGAAATGTACTATTCCTTATCACTCTATTTGCATGTAGCATTCATGATGCCCCAGAGCACAGAATTCTGGTGGATCCATTCTGTGTGGGAGTTCAGTGTGTCTCATAGTAAGTAAGAGAGATGCTGTCAGCCAGAGAGGCCACAATTTTTATTCTAACAAGAACTTGCTTGTAACATAGAAATAAGACTAGCATTCTAAGAAACATGAACTATCAAGGAACCCTTGTCATATTCTTTCTTACTTGTGTTACTTCCCTAAATTCTCCAACCACTTAAGCTGGAAACAATGCATCAAAGAAAAGAGAAAGATAGAGCAAACCATTGTGCCTTCTCCTTTTAGTCCTTTCATATTCAGCATAAAACTGAAGGTGGAACATGTTAGTAGAATACAAGTGTAACAGTAAGTGAAATTAAAAAATTGAGTAGTTTTGTGCAGTGTTTTCACTGTTCAGGTAATAACAAGATACATAAGCATATATAAGATATGAAATATGAATTGTATCACTTAAGTGATTTCATATACAAGTTTAATGTTCTTATATTTGCATTTGAAATTGACATTTCACGATATAAATTACGATGCTAAAATTAATGCCAATAATTCATTTTACTTCTTAAAACAGCATTAAATAGCAAATGAAAATCAATACTACAAGTAGAGGGAAAGAGAAAGAGGGAGAGATGAAGACTATGAACACAAGGAAAACTTTATATTTTAATAACTTCAATGACTTTTTAAAAAACAAGCCTCATGTTTTCATTTTGCTCTGGTCACTGCAAATTATGCAGTTGGCCCTATTCAGGTCTGATACTGTTTCTGCTGTTCTTTTTTTGGGGGTGGGGGGTATTTGTACTCACCAAACAGAATGGGGATAATGAACATTTCACTGCTCAAAAACAGCAGAACAGAAATAAATGTTTCCTCTCCTTCCTATTAATCTATAACCCTACAATTTCATTGTTGTGCAGTTTCTCTATTAGATTCATAAAGCCTACCCATTAGAGCAATATAACTTTTCAGGATTAGAAATAAGTTGAGTAAAATTTTCTACCAGCCTATAAATAATTACTCGGTCAACATATATTTATTTATTGCCTACTATGTGATGGCCATAGTTCTAGGTGCATGAGTTATGGCAGAGAACAACACAGGCAATATTCCTGTCTTTGCAAAACTTAAAAAAACTCTATTGAAATAGCATTCAATTTATTATTAATTGGTGAAGAATAAGGGACCTTGGGTTCTCTTATTAGCAAATACATATTTTATGGTCATGAGTTCACATAGCTCTGTCTACATAATTATGATTTGAAAAGATTGTTGAGATATTTAGATAATGGAATTCTTCAATTTAGATATGAAAACTTTCACTCTCCTTCAATGAATGTTTTTCCATTTAAATTATCAAAGTAACTGTTTTAATTATTTATCTTTGTCTATGTAACAATAACTATTTTTCACTTTAAAGTTACCTAATCAGTCTTATGGGTGAATAACTCTTATTCATTTGGCTAAAAAACTCGTTGTTACATTTGCAGCCCAAATCTAATCTACAGCTCTTCATATTATTACATTTGTATCCATGGATTTCGCATCTGCAGATCCAATCAACCATAGATCAAAAACTTATATAAAAACTTCTATTGTTGCTGACATTTACTATGTAGGTAGGCCTTCAATGATTTTCTCTATACTGACCACGTACAGACTCTTTTCTTATCATTATTTCCCAAACAATACAGTATAACAACCATTTGCATAGCTCTGACATTGTGTTATGTATTACAAGTAACCTAGAGATTATTTAAAGTACACAGGAGGATGTGCATAAGTCATATGTAAATACTAGACCATTTTATACAAGGGACTTGAGCATCCGCAGATTTTGGTATCTGCATGGGTCCTAGAACCAGTCCCACATGGATACCAACAGATAACTGTACTGAGATCCATTTCCTACTTTCCTCTCTCCATTACTATATCTCTCCAATACCAAGAGGGCTAATGAAGATTAAAATGCCATCCGAAATTATGAACTGAAAAATTTCTTTGAGTACAAAGTGTAAATATTTGGCAAATAAAGAAAAATTGACCCATGAGGAACAATCTTATTTGTGGAAACACTTTTATTTTAATGAAACAAAACAAAACTAACCCCAAACAAACAAAATACAGATAGCTAACCTTGTAGAGTTACCTAAGATGAGAACCAGACCTCATGAATACTTACTTCTTCGTTCACATTCTACCTTTGAAGTTTCTTGTATAATGTCCCTTTCTATGTACTCTCAAGCCTGGGTCCAGAATTTTATATTCTTTTATCTGTACCATTGCAAATATCCTACTCACACTACTTTGTTTACTAAACTTTACACTTGCTTTAAAAACTGCTGAAATAATAATCATTCCCTTGCATAAAACCTTTGCATACTCCCCATTGTCTACCTAGATAAAGTTTAACCTCTTAATAAAGCATTCAATGCTTTTTAAAGTCTGACCCCAACCTATTTGCAATGGTCATCATTGCTATTTCTGGCTGCCTATAGATTATCTTCTGAATATGTTTTCTATATTTAGAAAAATATTAATGTAATAGGGCTCACTCTTTAACAATAAATGCAAAAACTCAAATTTCTGGCATCCCTTGCAGCTAGGAAGCAGGCATTGAATCTAGGATCAGCCAAACAGGAATACTCATGTGAGACGTTAGATTTGCAAGTGAGTAATGTGAGGAAACTAACTCTATAAGAGTTCTCACTTTGCTGGTACAAGTGGTGGCAGAGGCATTCAAATTTCAGGAACAGCAGCAGCACAGACATGGCATTGGTACTGGTGGCAATAACATTTGCAATAAAGTTGAGTTCCTAAAACTTAGTATTTGGCAGTAGTGAAGACAGCCTTTTCCTAATCATGCTAGTACTATGATGTGATTTGGGGCATTATTCCTGGAAGTTTATCCTTAAGCCCATTTCTTTAGCCTTCTCAATGATATTGTGGAGCCAGCGAATATCTCTTAGTAAATGCCTTTATTGTTTTAAAAAGCTGGAATGAGTTTTGTTTGCAAATAAGAACACTGATATGCTCTTTGTTTAGCCTGATTTATTCTTTTAATCTTATTCTTATTAATTATTATTATTTTACCAACTCCTCTCATGTGTGCTGCCATACCAGATTACTTACTAATGGCTTAATGCTGTTTTTTCATGCTTCTCTCTTCTTAACATATACTCCATTTTCCCCACTCTACCAAGCTTAATTTTTATTTCACTTCAAAATCTATCATTCAAACACTTTGAGCATATGTTCCAGGATCTTCTCTCAACTTAATTTACTTCAGCATGGAGTTCATAATCTTCTTTAGCATTCCAAAGTCAGTTGTCTTCCAATGAAGTTTATATTCTGAGACTGTCTTTGAAGGCATAGTGCCTGGCACATGGAGTTATCCAAAATGTTCATTTGTTTACAGAAGCTTGACTTCATTGTTTTATCAAGGGTCTTTTCTTTAACTTTGTGTTTCTATTATAAAAAGTCATACATAAATATATCCTTACTGTAAAAAATTCAAACACAAGAAAAGCAAAGAAATTATTTATTTATAAACAACTCCAAATTCCAAAGCAACAAAAGTAAGGAAATGCAAATCAAAACTACAGTGTGATACCACTTCACACCCAGTAGGATGGCTATAACAAAAACAACAAAAGTAAAAAGTATTGGTGAAGATGTGGAGATATTAGAACCTTCATATATTGCTGGTAGCAATGTCAAATGATACAGCTATTATGCACACAGTTTGGTGTTCCTCTCAAAGTTAAGCATAAAATTACCATAGGACCCAACAATTCTACTTCTGTGTATAAAAACAAAGTCATTGACAAAAATATTTAAAACAAAAATTTCTACAAAAGCTCATAGCAACATTATGCATTATACCTAAAAGATAAAAAGAATTCAAATGTTCATCAATGGATGAATGTATAAACAAAATATGCTATACCAATACACTAAAATATTATTCAGTAATAGAAAAAATGAAGTACTGACACATGCTACAACATGGAAGAACTTTGAAAACATACCAAGTGAAAGGAGCCAGACACAAAAGGCCATGGTTGCATGAGTTCTTAATAAGAATAAACCTTTAATGAGAATAAGACATTAATAAGAATAAGTATCTAGAATATATAAATCAGTAGATACAGAATTCAGATTTCTGGTTGCCAGGAATGGGGAGAAGAGGTAGAGGTGAGTAACTGCTTAATGGACAGAGTACCCTTTTGTGGTGATAAAGACGTTCTGGAACTAAATAATAGTGATGGTTTCACAGCACTGTAAATGTACCAAATTCCCCTGAATGACACACTTTTAAATAGTTAAAAAGCTAAATTTTGTGTTATATGAATGTTCTGCAATAAAAAATAATATACATTGAATACTATAATTAATGTTATATTTTTGAAAGAAGTCTTCTACTGCGCTGTTGCTTATCTTTTAATATTGTTTTATACTTCACCATATGGAAGTTTGAAATCTTGATCTACTTGCAATAACCCTGAGGTAATAAAAATACTAAATTTCCCTCTGATAGTTTGGTTGTTTTTACTTTACAATTTTAATTCACAAGTAATTTGTTTTTGTTTATATTGATAAAATTAATCCCATTGAAAAAATGAAAATAATATCATATGGTAATGTTCAACTTGTTTTTTTGCCATTCAAGAATGTATTAGAGATCTTTCATACTAGTACATAGAATTTCGACTTTATCTTTTCATCTGTTGCTAGATAATCATAATGACTATGCCATAGCATATTTAGTCTTTCTGTTGTTAAGGAATATTTAAGATGTCTATTTTTTTTCACAATTATAGACAGCATTACAATGAACATCCTTATACATGCCTGCTTGTATCTGTGTGTGAGTATCTTTCTATTGAGAAATAAAATTGCGGGTCAACAGGCATTCACATTTAAAATTTTATTTATCAAGTTACACTCCAAAATAGTGGTTCAATATAAACTCTCACCTACAGTGTATAAAAGTACTCATTCCCCATGTCTTGCCAACACTTCACAATATAAATTTAAAAGATATGCTCATCTGATAGAAAAAAGTATAAAATTGGCAGCCTTTTCAATCCAACCTTATAGAGGTATAATTTGAAGACAAACTCCCAATTTTAAGTGTACAGTTACAGTTTTGACATGTAACCACCATCACAATCAAGATATAGAATGTATTCATAATTTCAAAAGTTACATTGTGCCCTTTACAATCACCTCCTATGACATGTAGCTCCTAGTGAACACTTATATATCTTCTGTCACTATATTTTTGCTTTTTCTAAAATTGCATATACACGAAATCATGTAGTAAGTATTCTTATATGTTGATTTATGTTGTTGCATGTATCAGTGGCTCAATCATGTATATTGGTGAATAGTATTCCAGTCTATGAATGTATTACAATTTCTTTACCCAATTCTTTATTGTTGAATATTTGGATTGTTTCCAGTTTGGAGGTATTATGAGTAAAACTGTTATGAACCTACATACATACATGCATATATATCTTGGAGTAAATACCTAGGAGAGAAATGATTAGGTCATAGGATAGATATATGTTTAACTTTAAAAGAAATCTGTGAACTCTTTTCCTAAGTGGTCGCAAAATTTTACACTCCCACAAGCAACCTTTGGTATATTTAGTTGCTCCACATGTTCGACGGCATTTGGAGAATTTCAGTCATTTTAGTTTTTGCTCTTCTAGCAAGTATAAAATAATTACTCATTTTGGTTTTATGTTTAATTGTCCTGATGACTAATGATGTTGAGCATCTTTTAATATGGTCACTAGCCATGTGTATATCTTCTTTTGTGAAACATCTGTTTAAGTCTTTTATTTCCTCAATAACTTGTTTCTCTTTTATTATTCATTTGTAGTAGTTATATATTCTGGATACAAATGTTTGTTAGATGTGTGGACTGGGAATATTTTCTCCCAGCCTGTGGCTAGCTTTTTGGTTTTTGTCCCCCAGGTTTATTGAAGATAATAGACCATTAGTTGCTCATGTTTTCATTGTACAAGTCAATTAGTTTTTTCAACTATAATAGGTATATAATAATATATTAGTATCAACTGTATAGCATAGTGATTAGAGATCTATATAATTTATGAAGTGGTAGCCCCCCTAAATCTAGTACCCCTATTCCCCATTACATATTTATTTCAACATTGGTAACTATTTCCCTTATGCTACACTTTATATCTCCATGACTATTATATATATGTGTGTGTGTGTGTATAAAACATATATATTTATATATATAAATATGTATATATTTATATAATAATAATTTTATAATTATAATATATTATAATTATATAATATATTATAATTATATAATATATTATAATAATATAATATAGTATAATAATATAATATATAAATTTATATATATAATATTTATATATATAACATATCCATTTATACCTCTTAATCCTTTTGACCTTTTTCACCATCCCTTCCAAAGACCCCCCTCTTTTAGTAGTCCTCAAATATTCTCTATATGGGTTTATTTTTGTTGTTGCTGTGGTGGTGGTGGTTTATTTTGTTCTTGAGATTTCAAATAAAAGTGAAATCATGTGGTATTTGTATTTCTCGATCTGATTTACTTCATTCAGCACAATACCCTTTAAGCCCACCAAGGTAATATCATTTACCATCCCCTTCCTTTCAGTCTCTATGTGTCTTTTAATCTGAAATGAGTCTCTTGTAGCCAGTATATGGATGGGTCTTGATTTCTTATCCATTCAGCTTCCATTTATTTTGGTTGGAGCACTTTATTCTTTTTATTTGAGGTAATTGTTGATAAATATGTAGTTATTATGATTCTTTATTTGTGTTTTTGATACATAGGTTTTCTTCTGAAAGAAGTTCCTCAGTGACATCATAAACATGGCAGAGTGAGAGACATTCACAGATATCTCCATTTGAAATAACAATGAGCTGAACATCTAAAACTCAACAAAAACACTCAAACTGCACACCAGCACATCTAAGCATGGGATCCGTGCATAAGATCTACCACAGGTCAGAACCCTGGGTGCTGGGTGGTGGAATGGGAGAAACAAAAAAGCTGCCTCTCACAGCTGAAGCTACCTACAGGAGGAGGAGGAGAGGAGCAGTGAGATCCCTGAACAGCCCTGCTTGAGAGAGCTGTGAGCGCCATGTGACCTCCAACAGTGCCCAGGCATCAGGGCAGAAAGCAGAGAAGTGAGGATGGCAGAGAAACAACAGTTGATTATAACCAGACACAGTTGCAAAACACAAGTCTGAGCAACAGCCCCCATCACCCAAACCAGAGGAGACCTCCCCACATATTCTCCTAGATCAAATACCATGGAGCCTCAGGGGAAACTGAGCAAACATTACTGAAAATATCTGCTAACACTGACAGGGACTGAGACTGAGGGTAGCGAGAGTGATTGAATGTCTATGAGAAAAAAAGGCATTATTAAGACTTTATATAAGAAAACAGAGATCCAAAAAGCTTAAATATCACCTACTGGAAACCAAAAGAAACAGGCTAAAGAGAGACCATCATACAAATTTTTTTTTCTGAAAAAAAAAAAGCAGAATACATTTTCATTACTGCCTAGGTGGAGAAAAAGTCCATTTAAATACCGTGAACAATGAAGATGACAAGGCAGCTCAGACAGAAAGAGAAAAATATCTAGAAAATAATCTTATAGATATAGAAATAGGCAATTTAAGTAACAGAGAATTCAGGATGGTACTTATGAAAACCTCAGTGAGATCTAAAACAATTCATATGAACAACTTCAGGAATAGAAAAAACAACAAGTAGATAAGCAGAATGAGTTCTTTAGCAAGGAGAATGAAACCCTCAAAAAGAACCAAATAGAACTTCTGGAGTTGAAGAAAGGATTAGTGATATGGAAGACAGAAATGTAAAAATAAATCAGAAGGAAGAAGAGAGAAACCGAAGAATAAAAAAAAAGTATGAAAGAGAAATACAAGAACTAGTTGATACCACCAGGAGAGGAAATAAGAGTAATCGGCATTCTCAAAGGTGAGAAAAAGGAGGAAGGATTATAAAGCATTTTCAGACAAACATTTGACAAGAATTTTCCAAATCTAAGGAATAAGCTGGAGCTTGGAATTCAAGAAGTCAAGAGAACACCCAATTATCTCAACCAAAAAAGATACGTTGTATAAAAATTACCAAAAATCAATTACAAAGAATACTCAGGTTAGCTAGGAAAAAGGAGATGGTAACCTATAAAGGAAAACCTATTAGATTATTGTTAGACTTCTCAGTACAAACCTTAGAAGCTAGAAAGGAGTGGAATCAAATATTCAAACTATTAAGTGAAAGAAATTACCAGCCAAGAATAATGTATCCAGCAAAGATCTCCTTTACATATGAAGAAGAAATAAAGACCTTTCCAGGCATACAAAAATTGAGAGAATTCTCCCAATACAGGGCCTGCACTACAGGTAATACTGAAAAGGGTTAGCTCACCTAAAACAAAATGACAAAAAAATATATACATAACCAGGATTAAGGCCACTAACAGGCAGATAGAAGCAGGGAAGTACAGCCTTTACTAAAAGCAGAACATTATTAGCTTAAACAATAAGAAGAGATTTGCAATTGCAAGATAGTAATGAACGTTTAGTATACATAGAGACAAATTGAAATAACAATGATAGAAAAGAAGAGGATTCAAAGATCCAATATTGCAAAGAGGAATGGAGATAAGGCATGTACAGAAGAAAATGGACTTTATACACACACACACACACACACACACACACACACACACACACATACATATATATATGGACTAATATATATACATATGGACTAATATATATATATGAACTAATATATATATATGAACTAATATATATATATATATATATATATATATATATACACACACACACACACACACACACACACACACACACACACACACATATATATATATGGGCTAATATATATAAATAAAATGGACATATATATATATATACACACACACATATATAAAATGTGTGTATATAAAATATAAAAAAAAATAACTATCCTCTACATATTTGTAATGGTGATCACACACCAAAGATTCAGAACTGAAGTATATAACATAAAACAAGAAGGACTGGAGGAAAAACCACACAACCCAACCAAAAACAAAACAAAACAAAACAGACACACAAATACAAGGAAACAATGGAATGGAAACACCAAGAAACTAGAAAGCAAAAGATAAAATGGCAATAGGAAAACTTCTTATTTCAATAATCACCCTAAATGTAAATAAACTGAACTCACCAATAAAAAGGCACAGAGTTGCAGATTAGATCAAAAATAAAACCCAACTAGATGCTGCCTCCAGGAGACACATTTCAGCTTAAAACAAATATAGACTCAAAACGAAAGAGTGAGAAATGATATTTCAAGCAAATGGCATTTAGAGAAAAGAGGGAGTGACAGTACTAATATCAGACAAAACAGACTTCAAAATAAAAAAGGTAAAGAAAGATACTGAAGGGCCCTTCATAATAATAAAGGGAATCATGCACCAAGAAGATATAACACTTATTAATATCAGTGCTTCCAGTCAGGGAGCCCTGAAATATATGAAGCAATTACAGACAGAACTAAAGGGAGAAACAGAAGAAAACACTATCGTACTAGGGGACCTAAATTACCCCACTGTCGGATATGAACAGATCATCCAAACAGAAAATCAATGAGGAAATAATATCCTTAAACGACACATTAGACCAACTGGACATAATTGATATTTACAGAGCCTTCCATCCCAAAACAGTTACTTACACATTCTTCTCTAGTGCACATGGAACATTCTCAAGGATCAACCACATACTGGGACACAGAGATAGCCTCAACAAATATAAGAGAGTTGAAATCATACCAACCATGTTCTCTGTTCATAATGCTTTGAAGCTAGAGATCAACTGTAAAGAAGAAATTAGGAAGAACCACAAATACATGGAGATTAAAAAACATGTTATTGAAGAATGATTGGGTCAGAGAAGAAATAAAAAGAGAGATCAAGATAAACATAGAAAAAATGTTAATGATATTACAACATATCAAAACATTTGAGACATGACAAAGCAGTCATAAGAGGAAAAGTTCATAATGTTATAGGCCTATCTCCACAAACACGAATAAGCCCAAATAAATAACCTAATGCTTCATCTTAAAAAAGCAGAAAAGGAAGTACAAATGAAGCCTAAAATCAGCAGAAGGAAAGAAATAATCAAAATTAGAGCCCAATTAAATGAAATTGAAAACAATAAATAAATGAATGAATGAAAGAATGAATGAAACAAAGAGCTGGTTCCTTGAGGTTAATAAAGTTGAGAAACCCTTGGCTATTCTCACTAAAGAAAAAATAGAAAGGACAGAAACAAAATCAGGGATGAAAGAGGAGAAATTACAACAGACACTGCAGAAGTTCCTCAAACATTTCTTGTAATAGTGACTTGGTGTTGATAAATTCCTTTAGCTTTTTTTTTTTTTTTTGTCTGAGGAGCTCTTTATCTGTCCTTCTACTCTAAATAGTAGCTTTGCTGGATAAAGTATTCTTGATTTTAGATCCTGAGTTTTCACCAAGTTGAATATTTTGTAGTAAGCTCTTCTGTCCTGCAAAGTTTCTTTTGGGAATTTAGCTGACAGTCTTATGGGTGCTCCCTTGTAGGTAACAAACTGCTTTTCTCTTGACACTTTTAAAATTTTCTTTTTGTATTTTACCTTTGGTATTTTAATTATAATGTGCTCTGGTGTGGTCTTCTTTGGATTCCTTTTTCCTGAGGTTGCATGTATTTCCTTCACTGGGTTAGGTAAGTCTTCCATCACTATTTCTTTAAATAACTTTTCCATTTCCTGTTCTCCATTTCCTCCTTCAGGCACCCCTATTACACAGAATTTTTTACACTTAATTTTTTTTCCCAAAGACTTCTTAAGTTATTGTTATATTTTTGGCTTTTTTTTATTATTATTGCCATACTGATTGAGTGACCTTGGATTCCCCATCCTCTCTATTGGTGGTTTGATCCTCTTCTTCATCCACTCTGCTAATTCCCTATAATAATCACTTCATATTAAATAATGTATTTGGCATTTCTGACAGGTTCCTTTTTTCATTTCCACTTTTTATGTTTTTTGTCTCTTTGTTCAAGTTCTCACTGAGTTCATCTACTCTTACCCTAAGTTCATTGAGCATCTTTATAACCAATGTTTTGAACTCTGCATCTGGTAGATTGCTTGATTCTATTTTCCCTGGATCTCTGTTCTGTTCTCTCATATGGTTTCTACTTCATTGTCTTCTCATTTTGGCTGCTTTTCTAAATCTTTTTCTGTATACTAAGTAAAGCTCCTAAGTCTTCCAGTCTTATCAGTGTGGCTTTGTGTAGTAAGTGTCCAGAGGCACAGTCCTGAGAGGGGTTCAGCTGCAGGCCAAGTTCAGCCCCAGCCTCTTCTCCTCTGCAGCTACTAGTTAAGATTCAGCAAGCAATCTATGGATGCATTTCTTATAGTTACTTCAAGAAGTTATGCCAAACACCATGGTTATCTGCCACCAGTTTGTGTCTTGGAGTTTTCTCAGGAAGTTAAGCAGGACTCACCAAAGACACAACTGAATGTAGCTTGGGTAAGGCCTTGAAGTGAGGAAGGCAGAATTTTAGGAAATCCTCTGGGCAGAGTGACCTCTGTTATCCAGTTTAATAAAGTCTCATCTATGGTGGTACCTGTTTTCACTCACTGGGAGTGAGAAGGGCTCAACAAAGGAAAGATGGATTCTGTCAACTCTTCTGTCCTGGAGAAACCCTCACCTCTGGCCTTCACTCTGACAGCTTAGTGTCTCCCTGTAAGTCCTTAGTGCCCACACCCTGAGCTGACGACCGGGTGTTTGTGCTCAGAGCTAGGGAGTTCGTCACCATGAAAGTCTGGTCATGCACATCACTCCTTTAAAAGGGGTCTGTAGCTGTCAGCTGCCACTGCCATATCCTCTGCCCCACTCAGGCACTTCTGACTGGGCAGCCTCACATCCTCGGCCCCCCTTACTTTCTCCCATTGCAGGGTGATTTCTTATTTCTCTTCTTAGTTGCATGGTTTCTGTTCATCTAGACTCCAGGCAACTTTTTGCTGTTTGTTCTGTGTTTCTGTCACAACTTTGATGTGGTCATAAGAGCAGATGAACAAAGCCACTATCATCTACATTATTTTACTCGGTCTCCACTTTTTCAGTTTTTAATGGTGTGCATGGATGAACAGAATGTTTTAATATTGATAATGCCCATTTTATCTTTTTTTTCATAATCATTGTTTTTCATATTTTCTTCAGGAAATCTTTGCCTACCACAATTTTTAAAAATATTCTCCAATGTTTTCTTTTGCAAGCTTTATAGTTTTTGCTTTTATACTTAGATCTATAATCCACCCCAAATAATCTGAGATACAGTAAGAGGAGTCAAGGATCATTTTTTTGTACAGTTATCTAATTTTTCCAGGAACACTTTCTGAAAATATTTCTTTGCCCCATTAAATTGTCTTGGTGCCTTTGTTAAAAAAAAAGTGATTGGCCATATATGTGAGGGTCTAGTTTTTGACTTATATTATGTTCCATTCATTTATTTGCTTATACTTACCCCAATACCATGCTTTCCTGATTTTTGTAGCTTTCAGTCTTGAAATCAGGAAACTTGAATTCTCTAAGTTCTGTTTTTATTCAAGGTTATTTGGATATTTTAGGTTGTTTGCATTTCTATATAAATTTTAACACCAACTTTTCAATTTTTACAAAAATGCCTACCTAATTTCAGGACTTACTATAAAGTTACAGTGGTCAAAACAGTGTGGTACTACCATAATGACAGACATATTAGATAAATGGAACAGAAGGCAGAGTCCAGTGATAGATCTACAGATAGATTTAAAACAAAGTTGGCATGGTAATTCAATGGGGGAAAAGATAGTCTTTTGAACAAATGCGGTAGAACAACTGGATAACCATAGGGGCGGGGGCGGGGAAACAATCCTCAACTTCCTATATCACATAGTACACAAACTTATTTTGAAATAGATTATGAACCTAAATTTAAAAATCCAAAACTATAAAGCTTAAAGAATAGAACATAAGAGAAAATTTTGCAACCTTAGGTTAGGCAAAAATTTCAGAGGTCACAAGAAGCATTAATAATAATTTTTTTAATGGTAAATTGAGTTTCATCAAAACTAAAATTTCAGCTATTCAAAAGACAACTTGAAGTTAAAGGAAAACTTTAGACAGGGAAGAATTATTCATAAAAGACTTGTAACCAAAATACACAAGAACTTACAACCCAACATTCACAGATTCTTACAACCACAGCCACAAACAGGATATAGAATAGTTCCATTACCCCTAAAAATCCTTTATGCTTCACCTTTGTAGTTAGTCTCTTCCCTAACTTGTGGCAACCACTGGTCTATTCTCTTTCACTATTCTTTTTACTTTTCCAGAATGACATATAAATAGAATACTAAGACTGGCTTTTCTCACTTAACAGAATGCATTTTATGATTCATCTGTGTTATTTTGTATGCCATTAGTTTGTTCCTTTTATTGGTGGATGCTATTTTATTATATGTATTTACTGCAGTTTGTTTATCTTTTCATTCGTTGAGAACTTTGGGGCTGTTTCTAGATTTGGCACTTATTCCTTCAGTATTTCTTCGATATCTCTCAGCAACGTTTTGTAGTTTTTATTGTAAAACATTGCACATCTTTTATTAGACTTATGCTTAGCTCTTTTTTGTTTGCTGATGCTCTTGGCATTTTAAAATATTTTATTTTTCAATTGTTCTTGGTAATATATAGAAAGAAGAGAGTTTTGTATACTGACCTTGATTTCAACAACATTGCTTAATTTATTTAATTTTAATGGTAAGTTTTAAAATTTTTCTCTGTACAGAATCATATCATGAGAAAATAATGACACTTTTCTCCCTTTCCAATCATTAAACATTCTAATTTTCCCGTATTGTATTGTTACACTGGTTAAGATCTTTAACAAAATTACACAAACACACACACACACACACACACACACATAATCTGAGTTCAACTAATACCTCTAGTCTCAACCCCATGACACTGGGTTTGTCCTGCTTTTTCTGTTCTTACATATTTACACATTTATACCTCCCTGTCTCACATTGAGAAGGTTTGCACCCAATGCTATGGATATATTAGTATATTTACTTAGGACAATGTGTGTATGTGTGTGTATATAAATACACACACACACACACACACAGAGGTTTCAGAATTCCTGGAAAGAATATATATACCAAGTAAAGTTCAAAGTTTCAAAGTTTCATCATAGTTTCATTTAGACTGAGGGTATGTTGTCAAAGTATTATGTTCAAAAGTTTCGTAAATTTGCTCCTTTTATCCCTTTGTGTAGTTATGGTATCAATTTAATAAACAGTTAAGTTCAGTTGTTTCTGCTTGTATTCTATTTTAGTATATTTGCTATCTTTGTCGATTTATTTCTGAAATATGTAAAACAACACAGTTTCAAAAGGTCAAAACTCTACAAAACATTATCTTCAGAGAAGTCTCACTGTATTCTCCATTCTACCCTATTCCCAATCACCCCTGTAGGTAACTACATTTTATTAAGTTTTGTTTTTATTGTTCCTCTTTTCCCTTTGCCAAAACCAGAATATGTATATGTGTGTATAATCTTATTTTCTCTTCTTTCTTACACAAAAGACAGATATATATACTTGCTTGTCTTTCATTTTAAAAAGATTAACAATTTATCCTGGAAATCACTCTATTTCAGTTTACAGAGATGCTTTGCATTAGTTTTTACAGCTTTATAATACTCTATAGTGAGGAAGTAGCATATTCTATTGAATAAATTTCCCTTATATGGGCATTTGGTTGTTTCCAATATTTTATATTTATAAATAATGCCTAATAAACAACTGTTTTTTAAAATTTTTTGCAGAAATATCTTCAGAGTAAAATTCTAGAAGTGGAATTGCTGGATAAAAAGCAAATGTTTTCTTAAATAATGCCAAATTTTTCATCTCACCATAGAAGTTGTACCATTTTGCATTGAATCCAGAAAGTATGAGAGTGACTTTTATGCACAGCCTCTTCAACAGTGTTTCATTAAGCCTTTGAATTTTTGTTCACCTGAAAGTCTAGAAATTATATATTGGATTAGTTTTAATTTGCATTTTTCTTATTATGAGTGAAGTTGAACATCTTTTCATATCTTCAAAGGCCATTTCATATCACTTTAAAAATTATGTATTATGTGCCCTTTGCTATTTTTTTATTGCGTTTGGGAGGGTGACAGTGGTGGGGGTGGCAGCTATGCCTGTGAGAGAGGGTGTGTTGGTGTGGGGAACAGTGGGTGGCTGCTTCATCTCCTGCTGCCATCCTCCCTCCACAATGACAGGATCCAGAAGCTGTACTGTGAGGAGACACTAGAGGACAGCCAGAAGACAAGGTTTTACTGGCTGTATTTGAGGAAGAAGCTACAGCTATTTCCAACTATATGAATCAATTGTATCAAGCAATGCATTGGATTTAAGATGCACAAAATGAATTAAATATAACAACATAGTGAACTTCAAAACTTTTTTTTTTGGAAGAAACATTAAATGGAATTCTTCAATCCACCACACCCCCTTCTTTACTGAAACATAATAGACAATTAGTTGCTTGTATTTACATTGTATAATTCAGTTTTTTAACAATTATAGCTGGCTTACAATAATATATAACCAGTTAAAATTGTATAGCATAGAGACCAGCTATTCACAGAAGTTTCAAAGTGATCACTCCCACTAAATCTAGTACCCCTTTTCCACCTTCCCCCTTACATATTTATTACATTATTAAACATATTCCCCATGCCACACTCTACATCTCCATATCTATTTTGCAACTATTCATTTGTATCTCTTAACTTCATTGCCTTTTATTTTTGCCCTTCCTTCAACCCCCCCATCTAGTATCTCTCTAAATAGTCTCTGTATCTTTGAGTGTGTTTCTGCTTGTTATTGCTTTTTGTTGTTTATTTTGTTCTTTAGATTTCGCATGTACGTGAAATCATGGGATATTTGTCTTTATCTGACCTAATTCATTCAGCACAATACCCTCTAGGTCTATAAAGGCAATATCTTTTTTTCATCCTCTTCCTTTTAGTCTGTGTGTGTCTTTTAATCTGAAATGAGTCTCTTGTAGGCAGCATATGTAGGAGTCTTATTTTTTTATCCATCCAGCCACTCTACCTGTTGGTTAGAGCACTTAATTCTTTTCCATTTGAGGTATTTGTTGATAGGAAGGTAGTTATTACCATTCTTTATTCCTATTTTTAATACATGTTTTTTCCCTCCAACATTTTCTATAATACTGGCTTAGGGTTGATAAATTCCCTTAGCTTATTTTTGTCTGGGAAGCTCTTTATCTATCCTTCACTCTGAATGATAGTTTTGCTGAATAAAGTACTCTCAGTTGTAAATCCTGGGTTTTCATCACGTTGGATATTTTGTGCCAAAACCTTCTGTTCTGCATAGTCTTTTTTGAGAAATCAGCTGCCAGTCATATGGGTGCTCCTTTATAGGTAACTAACTGCTTTTCTCTTACTGCTTTTTAAGATTCTCTATTTGTATTTACCTTTGGCATTTTAATTATAATGTGTCTTGGTGTGGGCCTCTTTGTGTTCATTTTCAAGGGACTTTCTGAGCTTCCTGGAGGTATATGTCTATTTCCTTCACCAAGTTAGGGCAGTTTTTCAACATTATCTCTTCAAATAGCTCTTCAATATCTTGTTTTCCTTCAGGTACCCTCATGACATGGATGTTTTTAGATTGAATTTTGTCCCATAGGCTCCTTATATTATTACTATATTCTTGACTTCTTTTGATTGCCATTATGATTGAGTATTCTTGGCTTCCCCACCCTCTATACCAGTAGTTCAATTATTTTGTTTATCCATTTTTTATTCTATTTACTATATTCTTAATCTCAAATAATGTGTTCTTCATTTCTGACTGGTTTCCTTTTACAATTTCCATTTCCATTTTTATGTTTTTTATCTCTTTGTTAAGGTTCTCACTGAGTTCATCTACACTTCCCTAAGTTCATTGAGCATCTTTATAACCAGTGTTTTGAACTCTACATCTTGATTTTTCCTGGAGTTCTCTTCTGTTCTTTCATGTAGGACATGATTTTTTGTCTTACCACTTTTTTTCTGCTTTTCTATGTCTATTTCTATGTACTGAGCAAAGTTCCTAAGTCCCCAGTCTTATTAGTGTGGATCTGTATAGTAAGTGTCCAGTGTCACAGTTCTGAGAAGGTTCGGCTGCAGGCCAGATTTAACCCAAGCCTCTTAATATTCAACAAACAATCCACAGATGTTGCACTTATAGTTGCTTCAAGAAACCACACCAGAAACTGAGGCCAGCTGCCACCGGTGTGGGTCTTGGAGCTACTCAGCAAGGAGCCCTGGACTTTCCAATGGCACACCTGGATCTGACTTGGGTAGGTCCTCGAGTTAGGGTAGGTGTAGTTTTAGGAAATCCTTTGGTGGAGCAACCTCTGTTATCCAGTACAATGATAGCTGAGCTATGGAGGAGCTGAGTCTAAACACTGGGATAGTGGAGAGTTCAACAGAGGAACAATGAATACCACCAAGACTTCTGTCTAAAAGAGATCTGGACTTCCAGCTCTCACTCTGATAACTCAGTGTCTCCCTGAAAGTCCCACATGTCCTCCATGTAGTCAACCTGGTGCTGATAATCAGAGTGAACAAATCTGTTACCACAAATGTCTGCTCATGGACACAGTCCCTTTAAGAAATATCTGCAGCTACCACAGCCTCTGTCCCTCTCAGCCACTAGGGATTGGGCAGCCTCATGTCTTCACCACCTCCTACCATCTACCATTGCAGGTTGATTAATTATTTCTATCCCTAGTTGTAGTGCTTCTGTTCATGTCTATGCTATGTGACTTTGCTTGCTGTTGGCTCCATGGTATCATCCCAACTTTGATTTAGTAGCAAGAGATAGGAATAAAGCCTCTATTATTTATGACATTTTTTTTATAATCTCCAAATTTTATTTGTATTAGTTGTTTTTCTCTTTTGGTCCATGGTTTATATTATTTGTATCTTATTTATTTATTTTTCTTGATCATACTTGTTATATTAGTTCATTTCAGTTAGGATTTTTACATTTATGCCCTCAAGCATATAGAAGACTGGTTAATGGCATATGATGATTCTGAAAGCAGCAATTCAAGGATATGAAGAGACACAATAGAGTAGATAAGCAAAAACAGTTAGGAATGTCCCACCAGTGACTGAGAGGATGACTTGGTATTAGAAGGACTGAAAAAATAAAAATAAAAGAGTAAGTCAAGAGTTTGAGAACAAGGTAAATTCTCAAAAGCTGTAGAAGGTCACTGGGTCATATACCTTAGTGGTAGAGAAGACACAGAGTCACACATAGGACAGATTCTGTTTCTGAGGGAGCAGAGGGGGACAGTAAAGAACATGAGGTACATAGAAGGCATTGCCAAGAGAAGCAGGGATTAAATGGTGGAAAGGTAGAAAGTCTAAAAGTTTGTTAGTTAAGGGATAAATTAGAGGGCAGGGGGTAAGAGAACTTAGAAAGTGCATATGGAAATAGGTAAGCAATGAAGATTTTGTCAGTAAAAATATATATATATATATATATATATATATAATTATTTATTTATTTATGTCAGTATATATATGTATACATACATATACATAAACATATACATACATATACATATACATACACACACACACACACACACACACACACACACACACACACATATATATATATATATATATATATATATATATATAATTTGTCATAGCCAAAGTGAAATCAAGGACTTGGAGGTGTGGGAGAATAGTAATAAAAGTTACCATAAATTAACACTATCCTTAGTGTTTTAGATATATGACTCATTTTCTCCTCATAGTAACTCTGTAGTGTAGGCACTATTGCCAAATATATGTTATAAATTAGTAAGATGAGTCTTAGTGAAATTAAATAATTCACCCAAGTTTATCCAGCTGATAAAGTTACAGAGGCGGAGAACACTACACAGCCATGAAAAAATAAAATATTGTTATTTGTGACAACATGAATGGACCTTAAGGGTATTAGGATAAATGAAATAAGTCAGACAGAAAAGGACAAAAAAAACATATGATTTCACTCATATGTGGAATATAAAACAAAAAATGAACAAACAAAACAAACATAAATTATTAGATACATACAGTGATATTGTGGTTACCACATATATGGGGTAGGAGGAGGATTAAATGGGTAAAGAGGGTCAATTTATAGTGATACATGGAAATTGGACTTTTGGTGGTAAGCACATTATAATGCATACAGATATTAAATTATTATGTCATATACCTGAAAGTTACATGGTGTTATTAGCCAATTTAACCTCAATTAAAAAAACTTATAAAGCTGGGGTTTGAGCCTGTTAGATTCTAGCTGTGGGTCTGATTTACCATATACTCCATGTGCTATTCACAGGGATGCATATGTTTCTTCTTTGTCTTTTTCTATGAACTCTCTTATGCGCTCAATTTTTCTCCTTTAATTCGATAGAAATGTCTTATTCATTTTGTTAAATCCAAATATGAAGGGAACAATAAACTCTTCACACAGTAACTTATTTTGGTATATGTTTCTAGTATAATAGCTCTGAGATCTATGGAGGAGATTTCCAATTTCGCATATTATTTGCTCTATCCAGATCCCCCAAAATATCCAATAAATGGGCAGTAAGAATGAGTGCCATTGGGTGTCAAGTGTCAGTGATGAAAAAGGCCTATGTGGGTCTACTGTTTTTATGACCAGTTCTTGATTTCTGATTCTTTACTTTAGATTTTTAGAAGATGTTGTGCGGTGGTTTTATTTTGAAGTCTTGAATAATGTAGAAATAGGATAAAACTTCATTTACAATTAATCTTATTCAAATATCTTTTTAGCAGATTAGAATTCTTACACAGGAATTTCTCATTGCGTTATCATTCAGCAAAATAAAGAATTTCATTTCAAGTAGTTGCTAGTGCATACGCAGAAAGGAGGTGTGCAGCTATAAAATCAGGCTTTTTGCGTTTAACTGTGAGGGATTGCCAATATTATATTTAGAACATGGTATCTATGACAACTCATCCAGCACATTTTTAACTTTTCAACCTATCAAAAGATGATTTCTTTAGTTTTTCATCAATTCTCTTTCTCTGCTTTTTTATTTCACAGTTATAATTATTCCTGGTTATATAAGGTTATTTCTCAATATCCAATAAAAATATTGAATGATAATATTAGATTGTCATTAGCATTTTTAACAGAGGTAAATACATAAATCTTCATAATCCTGTCTCCACTAATTAATAATTTTTGAGTGTTGTAATGAGGCAAGGCTGAGCTAAAGTTCACCTATGTACTAGCTCAAAGAAAAAGAAGCTTGTAATCAAATATTTAAACTATTAAATGAAAGGAACTATCAGCCAAGAATAATGTATCCAGCAAAGCTCTCCTTTAGATATGAATGAAAAATAAAGACCTTTCCAGGCATACAATAATTGAGGGAATTCTCCATTATTAGGCTTGCATTACAGGAAATACTGAAAGGGGTCACCTCACCCAAAACAAAATGACACACAAAAAAATACATAATTAGGAGTAAGGCAACTAGCAAGTAGATAGAAGCAGAGGAATGCAACCCTTGTTAAGAACAGGGCATTGTATCCTTAAACAATAAGAAGACAATTGCTATAGCAAGATACTAATGAATGTTCAGTATACATAGGGACAAATTGAGATAACAATGACTGAAAATGGGAGGATTCAGATATTCAAATTCACAAAGAGGAAGGGAGATAAGGTACAAGCAGAAGAAAATGGAAAAATATACTTTAAATATTTATAATGGTAACCACATACCTTAGATTCAAAACTGAAGTATATAACATAAAACAAAAAGGACCAGAGGGAAAACCCACAAAACCAAATCAATTATAATGCATCTGAAGCTAGAGATCAAATGTAAAAAGAAAGTAGGAAGAACCACAAATACATGGAGATTAAATGACATAATACTGAAGTATAACTTGGCCAGAGGAGAAATAAAGAGATCAAGAGAGATACATAGAAATAAATGATAATGATAGTACAATATATCAAAACTTTTGAGACATGGCAAATGGGGTCATAAGAGCAAAGTTCATATCACTACAAAGCTATCTCCAAAAACAACAATGAGTCCAAATAAATAACCTAATGCTTCAACTAAAAAAGAAGTAGAAAAGGAAGAACAAATGAAGCCTAAAGTCAGCAGAAGAAAGGAAATAATCAAAATTAGAGCAGAATTAAATGAAATTGGAAAGAAGCAAAAAATAGAAAAAAACAAATGCAACATAAAGACCATTCTTTGAGAATGTTAATAACACTGACAAATTTCTGGCTAGACTCACTGGAGAAAAAAGAGAAAGGACACAAAATCAGGGATGAAAGAGGAGAAATGACAAAAGACACTACAGAATACAAAGGAATTTATAAGAATACTATGAAAAAGTATATAACACCAAATTTAGTAACCTAGAAGAAATTGACAAGTACTTAGAAAGATAAAACCTACCTCAACTGAATCAAAAAAACTGAAAAATATAAAAAGACCAATCAGCACTATGGAAATTGAAACAATCATCAAAAAATCTACCAAAAAGTAAAAGTCCTAGACCAGATCGCTTCACCAGGGAACTCTACCAAACATTCACAGATTTAATACCAGTTCTCCTCAAACTCTTCCAAAAAATTGAGGAGAAGGCAATACTTCCCAACTCATTTTTTTGAGGACAATATTACTGTGGTACCACTACCTGGTAAAGGTAACACAAAAAAAGAAAACTACAGACCAATATCTCTCATGAACACAGATAAAAAATTCCTAAATAAGATACAAGAGAACTGAATATAGCAACATATTAAAAAGATTATACACCACAATCAAGTGGGCTTCATCCCAGAGGCACAGGGATGGTCCAACATACACAAATCAATTAACATGATACACCACATAAACAAATTAAAAAATTAGAATCATACAATCATATCAATAGATGTAGGAAAAACCTTCAAAAAGATATAGCATCCATTTGTGACCAAAATACTTAACAAAATCAGTATAGAAGGAAAGTACATTAACATAATAAAGGCCATATATGACAAACCATCAGCCAACATGATACTTAATGGTGAAAAACCTTCCTTCTAAGATCAGAAACAAGGCAAATCTATCCGCTATCGCCACTGTAATTCAATACAACATTGGAGGTCTTCGCGAGTGCAGTCAGAAAAGAGAAAGATATAAAAGGCATCCAAATAGGAAATGAAGATGTCAAACTGTCACTATTTGTAGACAACATGATTCTCTATATAGAAATCCTTAAAGACTCTATAAGAACACTACTAGAAACAATAAGGAAATACAATAAAGTCTGGGATACAAAATCAATATTAAAAATCTATGGTGTTCCTATACTCTAAAAATGAAGTGTCAGAAAAAAAGTAGAAAAATAATCCCTTCTGCTATTCCAACAAAAAGAATAAAATACCTAGGAATAAATCTAATAATACATGTGAATACATATATACGGTGAAAAATTATAAGACACTATTAAAATAAATCAGAAAAGATATAAAAAATGAAAAATGTTGCATGTTCTTGGACTGAAAGAATCAACATAGTTAAAATGACCTTATTACCTAAAGCATTATACAGATTTAATTCCATCCCTATCAAAATCCCATAAGCATTTTTTTTAAAGAAATAGAACAAAAATTATCAGATTTGTAACGGAAGCACAAAAGACCTGGAATAGCCAAAGCCATCCTGAGAAAAAAGAATGAGGCTGGAGGTATCGCTCTGCCTGAATTCAAAATATATTACAAAGCAACAGTAATCAAAACGGCATGATATTGGCAGAAAGGCAGACATGTGAACCAGAGGAACAGAATTGAGAGTCCCGAAGTAAACCCATATTTATATGGGCAAATAATTTTCAACAAAAAAGCCAAAAACTTACAGTGGAGAAAGGAAAGCCTCTTTAATAAATGATACTGGGAAAACTGGAAAGCCACCTGCAAAAGAATGAATCTAGACTGTTTTCTATCACCAGACATCAAAATTAACTCAGAATGGTTTAAGGACCTAAATATAAGACCTGAAATAATAAAATGAATAGAAGAAAAGATAGGAACTAAACACAAGGACCTTGGACTTAAAGAGGATCATATAAATTTGTTCTCAAAGGCAAGGGAAATAAAAGCAAAAATAAATGAATGGGACTACATCAAACTAAAAAGTTTCTGCTCAGCAAAAGAAACCATCAACAAGGTAAAGAGACAACCATCTGAATAGGAAATTATATTTGCAAACAATGGCTCCAATCATGGTCTAATAACCAAAGTATACAAAGAACTCATATGACTCAATAACAAAAAAAACAAATGATCCAATAAAAATGGGCAGAGGACCTGAACAGACACTTCTCCATAGAGGACATGAAAATGGCCAATAAATATATGAAAAGATGCTCATCGTGGCTAGCTATTAGGGAAATTCAAATTAAGACCACAATGAGATACCATCTCACACCTCTTAAAATAGCTATAATCAACAAGATAAGTAATAACAAATCATGGAGAGGATGTGGAGAAAAAGGAACCCTTATACATGGCTGGTGGGACTGCAAATTGGTACAGCCACTATGGAAAATAGTACAGAGGTTCCTCAGACCTGAGAATTGATCTACCATATGATCCAGCAGTCCCTCTACTGGGCATTTACCCCCAAGACTTGAAAACTCATATACAAAAAGATATTTGTACACCAATGTTCATAGCATTATTCTCAGTGGGCAGGACATGGAAACAATCAGTGTCCTACAATAGATGATTGGATAAAGAAGCTGTGGTTTATATATAAAATGGAATATTATTCAGGCATAAGAACAGATAAAATACTGCCATTTGCAACATGGATGGACCTTGAGATAATCGTGCTAAGTGAAATCAGCCAGACAGAAAAAGTTGAAAACTACATGGTATCACTTATATGTGGGATACAAACCTAAATACAACAAATGAACAAGACAGAGACACATGGACAGCAGACTAGTGGTTACCAGAGGGTAGGGTGGAGGTAGATGGGGTAAAAATATGTGTTGACAGAAAGAAATCTAACTATGTGAAGTGAACACACAATGCAAATATATATGTGTATATCTTACTGATACAATGTACAGCATACATTGTACAACTTACCAGATTTTGTGAACCAACATCACCATAAAAAGAAATTAATTAAAAGATGGTCAAATATGTGGTGACAGAAAGAATTCTAACTGTGGGAGGTATACACACAGCATAAATGTATATATGCCTTACTGTTATAGTGCACAGCTGAAACTTATTGGATTTCATTAACCATTGTTAATGAAATAAGTAAATAAAATTCTAAAAATTAATTAATTGATAAGGAAAAGAAAAAGCTTGTTAAGCAGATAGAATTGGAAATACAATTTAAAAATTGTATTCATGGTCAGGTTAATATACAACTATTAGGTGCATTGCAGCAGAGTCTTGATTTTGTGAACTACTCAGGGATGGGAAGTTGTAATTGATTTACTTGCCTGGTTAACTGAAAGTTAAGCAGAAAGTATTTATATTTCAACCCATGTTACAACTTCCTACGAAAGGTCCTAGTTTGCTTTCCTGTTTTAGCAATACAGTTTTTTCCATGCCAGAGGATCCCATAGTCACAGAGGTTCATGACTCTGTAAGTCATTGATCTTCATTTGGAATCACATAGATAGCTGCAGAGACCAAGGACATAGAAGAGAGAGTTCGTTGTGTGCTGACTCCAAAGTATACTCTGAAAGTTTCTTTTATTTTGAAAATAAATCCCTGATATCAGTATTTTTTTCACCTGAGGTAAAAAGTTGTTTACATGAGGCAGCACAGTACAATACTTAATAGTACAGGCTCTAAATTTATTTGGGTTCAAATTTGGACTCTAAATTTTAACTAACTGTATGATTTTGAATGAGGTATTTAATCTCCCTAAAGTTCAATTTTCTTGTCAGTAAAATGGGGATAATCATCAAACCTACATTAAAAGTAATTGTGAAGAATGAATGTGACAATCCATGTAAACTGCTTACAACAATGCTTTCCTGGTACATAAGGAGTACTCAATAAATAATAGCTTTTGTTATTTCTCTGAAAGGTGGAGCGCCAAGGTAAAATCTGCTCATTGAAAAAGTCTCATGCCTTTATTCAAGGTAATTGCAATTGTACTAAACACTTCACTCTGAACTCTATGAAAAGCAGGTCCTTTACCAGGCAAAACTGAGTGACATAGATGGAGTAACTATTTGCACTTGAAAGTAATAAAAATAATGTCCTTAGAAATATTGTGCATTTCAGTGACTCACAACAGTGAAATTATATTGGACATTGATTTAGCAGTCTCTATGTGTGCCTTCATTGTGTGCTAACACTGAATATAATTCAGAAAGAAAAAAAGAGATAGTTTTATTGTAATTCTCTTTGTCTGTCTAATTTCCGGTTTTCAATGATTAGAAAATGCTCTTTTATAGGAGATTTTTTTTTGCCACTTAGATAACTAGTTGTTTTTACACTGGTCTCTTTTGCCTTTCTATCACCTTAGGCACATGTTCATTTCCTTAGAAATATATTTCCTAAAGGTTTGAATTATTTAAATAAAATTAATCAATATATATATATATATATATATATATATATATATATACACATACATATGTACATATACATATATACATACATACATATATATACATACATATACATGTATATTTATGCATATATATACATATATATACACACACACACAAATATGATCATTCTATACTTGCACAATTGTGCTGGGAAGTTGATTTAAGAGAATGTAGGAAAAGTAATTAGAATTTATTTTAGTGTGGGGAATGCAAAAGCTTAACAGAAAATTCTAGCTTGAAACATGAGTATTTGAGATTTTTGTCTCATTCTGTTCTAATCCAACCTTAGGTGGAATTTCTATGCAATCAGACTAACTCATTTACTCTCTCTTTCACACTTAACTGCTAATCCAGTCTCTCGCCTCCACCACCACCTTTCCCACCACCTATGGCTTTCCCTAATCTTTTTCCCATAATTCTTCTCTGTGCCTAATTTTTTGAGGGCTTGAAAAATGTGTGTTTCTCTGGATGCATCCCTTTGATTTTGGTCAAGAGCACATGCATGTGTCTTTGTAGCTGTTGAGGTCTCTGTCATTGTGTATGTATGAGTGGTTGATTGTGTGCATTTCCTACTGAAGAGTAGGGGTTTCAGTATAATAGGCTGCCTATCTCTGTAAATGGTCCTTAAACACAAGTATGAGAACATCCTCAATCTCTGTTGCCTTCCTTTTCAGTGCTACCTTAAATTTTCTGGCTTTCCACACAAAAAGGCCCTGACTCTGAGAAAGGGATGCAGAAGCTTGGGTTCTCCCATTCCAGTGTTTCTTACTTTTTGTCACATGCTGGGCATGTGTTTTTAGAGCAGTGGCTCCTGGTAACTCACTCTAACTTCCCCTTTCCCTACCTATTTCTTTCCTCCCTTTTCTAAGCCTTGACAAAATCTCCCAGCAACATCTGAAGGGGAAAAGAGTGGTGTGGGCAGGTGAGGGATGCAACCAATCATTGGTTTAGAAAAAATATACAAGTTAATGAAACATTGGCTCAGATATTGTTTCTAGATCTGCAGATGAATGTGAGTCTTCAATGTACCAAGTGGACAGATTAGCAGTATCAAGCAATAGCATATTGATAGGAGACTGTTTGATTAAGAAGCAAAAATACTACCCAATTTAAAAAATGCTTTAAACAGTTCAGAGTACAAAGTTTGTTTGAATATACTGAAATTTCTCCAAAGAGTGTGTTAAAGTTGAACAGAACACAGATTCCTCCAATAGGCAGTCTTACCTTTCAGTAGTAACCTGACATGAATTCTGATCACCCTGTGGAACCACACAGAAGTCTATTTCCTCCAAAAGAGACCTTTCCCTTAATTATTTGACTTAGAAGATGGAGAACTAGATTCTAATCCCATTTCTGCCATGTGCCTAATGACCTGAGTCATGTTGCTTAGTATCTCTGTCTCAGCTTCTTCATATAGAAAGTAAAACTCTCTGCTTGCTCCTTCTTCATATATTCACATAATAAGTAGGGAATGCATGGAAAATTATGGGATTTACTTTGGAGAGAATATTTTAAACTTTTATGAGGATACCACTTAGCAAATCTGAAACAGTTAACTCCTCAAATAATTTTTCCCCTATGGCTTGACATAATGAAGGGTCTTCAAACCCATTAAGAAAAAAAATAACCTTGCTTAATAGAGTCATCACCCATATATCTTTTAAACTGAATTGTCTGCTTAAATCTTTTCTTAATAGAATCAGTATTACTCTTACAAAATAAACTTATTTTGGTGTATAATTGACATACAATCTACTGCATATTTTTAAAGTGTACAATTTGATAAGTTTTGACATATGTATATACTCATGAAATGATAACCACAATCAAGAAAATAAACATGTCCACCACTCTCAAATTTTTTATTGCCCCTTCACTTATGCCCTTCTCCATCTTTTTCCATCCCCATGCAACCACTGATCTGTTTTATGCCGTGACAGATTAGTTTGTACTTTCTAGACTTTTCTATAAATTAAATTATACAGTATGTACTCTTTTTTGACTGGCCTCTTTCACTTGGCATATTTTATTTTAAAAGATTCATTCAAGTTGTTATGCATATCAATAGCTCATTCCTTTTTATTATTGAGTAGTATTCAATTGTATAATTATACTATGGTTTGTTTATCTATTCATCTGTTGGTGGACATTTGGGTTGTTTCCAGTTTTCACCTATTACAAATAATGCTCTATTAACATTCACGTACAAATTTTTGTGTGAACATAGGTTTTTATTTCTCTTGTGTAGATACCTAGGACTGAACTGTTTGGGTCATATGGTAAGTGTAAGTTTATAAGAAGCTGCCAAACTCTTTTCTAAAGTGGATGAACCATTTTACATTCCCACTATCACTGTATAAGAATTCCAGTTGCTGCACATGTTTACCAACACTTGGTAAAGTTAATGTTTTTAATCTTAGCCAGTCTGGATTGTGTATAGTGGTATTTCATTGTGGTTTTGATTTCTATCTCCGTAATGACTAATAATGTTAGGCATTTTTATGGTCTTATTTGCCATCCATGTATCTTCTTTGGTAAAGTGTCCATTCAAATCTTTTGTCCACTTTATTTATTTGTTTGCTTGTTTTCTTATTATTGAGTTTTGACAGTTCTTTGTTTTAGATATAAGTTCTTTATCAGGTATATGTTTTACAAATATATTCTCGAGGTCTAAGGCTTGTGTTTTTATTCTCCAAGAGCATTTTTGAAGAACACAAGTTCTTATTTTGGATGAACTCTAGTATTTTCTCTTTTCTTTTATGGATTAGGCTTTTGGTATTATATCTAAAACACCTTTGTTACACCTGCCCTAGAATCCTTGATTTGAAAGGATTTCCTAGACATCATCAGGTGTGTTACTTGTCCTGCCAGATTCTCTTAACCTGAAGCTCATGGACACAGTAGTGTGCTATTAAATATGTAACAATTGGCTCTGTGGGATAAAAAACTGGTTTGTAGCATTTTTCTGGTTTCTATGATTGATTTCAAGTTACCAATCTAATATCACTGAGTGTACAATTAGGAAGAGATGGAATGATAGCATGCTATTATATAATATTTTCACCATACAGATACAATAGGTATAAATAAATAACATCAAAAGCATAAAATAGAAATGCAATGAAATTAGGAAGTGATGAGTTTTAAATGCTTATTAACATCTTTTTAAATATAATTTATTGAATTGTAAATTTGTATAATTTACTTATTAACAACAGCTGTGTTTAGCAACCAGCTTACAAACTGCTGGAAAATTCAACAATCATCTCTTGAAAGCCACTTTATGTCAGCTCAAACACATCACCACATAGACCCCTCGTAGAGCAAATAAGAGGTCCATGGTTAGAATTCACAAATTATTTTTACTTTTATAAGAGAAATTACATCTTCATTTTTATTAAACTTTAAATTAAATTTAGTATTTCCTTTGATCATGACTGTATTTTGAAATTATAGGTAGACCCATTGCTAGATCTTGTATTTCAAACCTTAATAAAAAGCACTTATATTGTAAAATGGGTGTTTTAACAATTTTATAACTAAATTCTAATAGATTTTCTTTGTAATACTATGTATTTTATTTCATGCATTTTAAAAGGGATTCATAGGCTTTTCCATATACTAAAGGGATCTATGGAACACACACACACACACAGACACACACACAAATGTTAGGAACACTTGCAGAGATTCCAGGTGAATGAGTAGTAGTCCTGTTAATAAATAGCTCCCAAGATGGACAAGGTACAGGCTCCTTGTTTAGATAACTATCAGAAATGTCTGCTTCCTGCTCTTTACTCAATGCCTTGTGGTATAACGAGTTTTGGAGTCACGTATTCTAAGCCCCGGTTCTATTATTTATAGGTTACATAACTTTGAGAAAATTTGGCTTTCTGTGTCTCATTTTTTCAAATGTAAAAAGGGGATGATAAAACTTGCCTCAAAGGGTTTTATGATGAGGATAAAATAAGTGCTGGGCATGTGTTAGGTATTCAATAAATATTTGCTTCCTTTCATTTTAGTATTTAATGGAAGAGGGCAATCACTGATCCATTCCAGAGTGTCTATAGCCTAAATTCATCATATTATAATCATTAAGAATTTTTAAAGTAGGGTTTCTCTAAGTCTGAAAAAATACTCTTTTCTGTTTTCAGTACCAATTACTGGAGTCTAGAGGAGTCAGCTCTACTATTTTCACCTCAGCTCAAGCCTGGGGAACAGGAGGATTTCTGGGGTGAGAATGCTGGATTCTGGTTCTCCAGCTTTGTTATGCTGATTTAATCTGCTTCCAGCTCTAGGTTTTTACTGACTCTAGTCAGAATTCTCAGAATCAAGCATTACATCACTAAAATACACAGTCACTTATTTAAACCATCACTAAGGTCAGGACACAGCTTCCAAGACATTGATGCAGTAGCTCTCCATCTTTTTCAGTCAGTGGACCTCTTCCAGTGGTAAAAGTTCTGTGGATTACCTGTGCCACCTATTCTCTTTTGCCACAGGCAAGAAAACAAAACCCAAACTCTAAAACTAATGGGAAGCCTGGCACTACTTTAATGAGACACCAGTGAGATGATGTCTGGTTTAAATGTCATAAGTGAATTAATTATTTATTCATGCAAGAAAGCAAAGTATAGGCATGCCATACTGTAAATGTTAACACATACAAGAGATCAGTCTATAGACCTGCTCAGGATAACCTTTAGAGAGCACTCATAGTCTCATTTGGAGACTTCATTTTGGGCAAGTGTTGCTTTCCAAGAGTACTTCATGCTCATTTGATCACACAGTACATTCACTTATAATTTTTTTTCTCTTCTTTTTTGGTAACAAGACAACATGGAATAGTGAAAAGAGCACTGGATTGTCAACAAAACAGATCTGAATTTAACCCTTTTCTGTGCTAATAACTAGCTGTTGTTAACTTCAGCAAGTTTTCTCAACCTCTCTGACCTTTGATTGTGTCCTCTGTACAATGGTTATATCTATCCCATAGGACAGTTGTGAAGATTGCCTATAGCATTTTATGTAGCTAGGACATAACATAGATAACCCTCTAATTAATTTCTTTCCTTCCTCTTCCTAGGCCACAAAAGTAGAATAAACCAAGAAGAAGCCATTACTATACCAGTGTCACATTTATAAATTTTAGAAAAAGAATGTGTCCAATAATGGGATCTCTGGGCTCATTTATCACATCAAACCCCTTGATTTCAAGCTTGTACCTCATAGTGTTTCACTGAAACCTCTGTCTTGATAAACTTTTCCAATTCTTCCACTTCTTTTTCTGACCTAACTACTTTGCTAACCTCTAGTTTTGGATCATTCTGACTACCTGCTTCTCAATTTCTGCAACCAATAATATTGAGTCTGCTAAAGAAACTGCACAGTTATGCTAACTTGTGTTGCAGCAAAAGTAACTCTTTTCATTGCCCTTGTCCAAACCCTACAGTGACAATTTTAAAACTTCATACTCCACTATCTCCCCACTATCTTTCAAAACGTATTTTAATTCTAACTTCACTAAGAATATTGAGGTTGTTAACAGATGAGCTCTCTCAATTTTCTTCACTTAAAAATAATTTTTGTCTGTGCCCACTCTCATTTCCTTCCCTCTGGTCTCAGAAGTTTCCCTTTTCCACCTGGCTCTAGTGCCTATCTTATTACATTTTTTCAAGAACTTCATTGAATTAGATATTCAATGCATCTTTAATATATCTTATCCCTCTTCTCATGATGAAAATTCAGTAATCTACTCAGGACTGCATCCACCCCTTCCATTTTTTTCTTCTTTTATAATCTTCTTGAAAAATGATCTATACCATTGTCTTCAATTCCTTCCTCATTTCCCATTCTCTCATCAGACCATTATAAATCACTATTTATCCATAAATCTTCATTGAAACTACTCCATTGCAAAAGATGCTAATGATCATCTAATAGCCAAAGCTAATGAATTTTTTGTATTCCCATATTACTTGATCACTCTGGGTGAATTTGGCATTGTTGTTGAAGATTCCCTTCTTGAAACTCTGTGCTACTTTGACTTCTGTCGCACTTTTTAATCTCACCTCTTTGAGTGTTCCTTCTCAGGCTACTTTGCTGGCTTCTCTTCCTCAATCTGTTTTTTCAATGGTTGTTTTCCCTAAAGCATCATTCATGTTCTCTTATTTCCTAATCTATACAATATACTTGAGCAATTTATTTTCATGTTTTTAATTACTACCCATAAAATAAGTAAATCTCTATTACCAGCCAGATCCTCTTGTAGTGTTTCAATTCCCTCCTGGTCTTCTTCAGTTATATGTTCCACAGGTACCTCAAAGGTAACTCATAGTTTAAGAAATGAACTCATCTTACCCCTATACCTATTTCTACTCTGATATTTCTCATCTTAGAGAGTGACAACACTCATCAACCAGTTACTCAAGCCATAAACTTAGATTTCATTTTAGATGTTTCTTTCTTCCTCACTTTCCATTGACAATGTCCCTACCAGTCATAGGCTTGTTTGCTCTTAGATCCATTCCTCACCTTTCATTGCTCTTTTTGGTAGAGCAGTTTATTCCTGCAGGCTGTTTTCCATATTTCCATGTGAGAAGGTCTTGATGGATTCAACCAAGAGGAAACAGCAATAGGAAATTGGAGGATGGGAAGAAAGAAGAATTCCATGTCTCCTGGCATCAGCTGCATTTCCTCCATGTCTTAATCAAACACTAGATAGGCTTTTTATGAATCCAGCTTCCATGGGGTGATTTCTGCTCTTGGTGTCTGGTAATATCTCTTGCTGAAGTTTTTCAGCAGGGGCTGGGGGTAGTAAGGGCTATCTGCTGTTGCTAATCTCTGTGTAGCTTCAACATCTCCTGTATGTCATCTTAATTCTTCTATGATCAATGTAACTAATTGTTGTGTTTAACTCCCTTTCTTTTAAATATTTAGAGTGATTTCTATTTTCCAATTCCCCAAGCATTATAGATGCTGTCTACTTAACATCATTCATGTCTGTCTGTACATCTAGTCTTACTGCTACTGATTTAATGTAGTCTTTGGTAGTCTTTAATCTAACTATCCCCATTTTTGTTCCTCCTCCATGCTATAGGCAGATTTATCTTTCTAAATGATAAATCTAATAATTTTACCCAACTGCATAAAACCCTTCAATAATCTCATATAGAACTATTTTCCAATTATTAGTTCTTTGTACATCATCCTCATAATTTTCTGCCATATTTGTGGATTATTTATACTATTATGTAGGTAATGTTTTCTTTTAATTTATTCATTTAAAACATTTTAGCATTGCCCTGCACAAACCTAGGGTTTGGAGGTCTATTTTTTTCCTAATATGTGTTAAAATAAATGCCAAACTATTAAAAATAACAACATTCACCCATATACCACCTAAAATAGACTTCTTGTGTATAGCACACTTTGTGACACATTGGTCTATAGAATCAAGTCAAAAGTTTCTGTTGAAATTTATAAGGTCTTTTATAATCTAGGTCGTGAGCCTTACTTCCCCATCTTCATTTTGGGTATCCATTTACACTTTCTGTTCCTGCCACTTCCTCTACCTCGAATTCAAACTCTTCCCTCTACTCATTCATTATTCTCTCTATGCGACATACAGACCTTTTTTTGCAATTACCTATTTACATGTATTTTTGTCCCTACTAAACTGGTTTAAGAAAATCATTGCTGATTGGTATCCATGATATATATGCCTATGTTATTCTGTAATACTATGTGATAGGTATCTATTCTTTGTAAACATATAACATGTTCTTAAACAAGAATAAAATCAATATTTTTAATGGAAAAAAGCGGTTTATTTGTTATTAAGACCAGACTGAGCCACCACTGTAAAATCGTATTTTTTTTTTCAGTTTCACCTAACATATGGATTCTCTTTAATAACATTTGTTAGGCTACCAAACAGAAATTGGACTGGAGCATAGAAATTATAGTTTGTACCCATATTAATTTCAATATTAATTTTGATTTTCAATGTATACTAAAAATATCCCCTAAATGAAGAAAAAGCTATGTTTTTTATTTTTTCTATGCAACAGTATAGCCTGAATTGATTCCCAACTTTTTGATTTTCTGATAAAAACAAGGCTTGAAATTTAAGAAAAAGAGGGGGGTATAGTTGCAAGTTTTTATAATCAGCATCACAGACTCATAGAGGTAGACAGTACCTTAGAGATCATCCAGTACAACCTCCTCCTTTTATGCATAAGGAGTAAATAAGGTCAAGAGAAAGGGAAATTTCAAAATAAGGATCTTTCTTGTGTGTATGTGAGCAGAAATTGAGTAAATTCTCCTATTTTGAGCTGTCTTATTTATTAGCACACAGTTCACATATACCATTGCTTTGACTGTTTGTGCCAGGAAGGGGTGACTAACATGCAAGCCTGGTATCATTCACAATCTCCACAGAAGATTCAAAGTGACTTGTGCCCACATTTATATTCACATAGATGAAATTCAGAGAGTCTATTGATTCTCAGTTAGCCACTCACACAAGGTAGCCTGCTAGAACCAGAGCCTCTTTAGAACATAACTCAATGGCAAGCACATTGATTATGCATTTCTTTTTGTTTTACTAAGTATGTCCTTTTGTTACTTTTTTTTCAAACTATTCCTACAATAGTCTGGAGAAATTCATGTTTTACAGATGGGAAATGGGAGTCTGTGAGTAGAAAGATTACTGAAGAAGACAAAAGCAGTCCTAGGACTGAAATAGCCTACATTGATGTTTCTAGACTTTGGAACTGTGTGTCTAGAGACTGTCTTTCACACATCTGATGCAGCTTCAATTTTTTTAAATGACTTTTTTTTATTATTCTTGATTTGTGGTTCAATATTAATGGGAAAAAAACCCAGAAACATCAGGAAGAAACTAAGGCTATATAATGAGCCAACATATAATGAGCCAACATACACTACTTTAAATTCAGATCCAGTGACTGATTATCATATTAGTAGATAATACTATTTTCCATTTCCCTGCTCATTAGATAGGGATAAGAAAGGAAGTGAAACACAAATCTCTATATTTATTTAATTGTCAAGAGCTCTGATAAAACCCATGATTAGGAAAGAGGTTGAAATTAATGGACAAAAGTGAACTGTAGGACTTACTTGTAGAATTACACTTAATCCATACTTTGTCTGTTTCCATAATCCTGGTTAATGAAGAATTGACTGCACTGCACAATGTTGTCTGACAGAGGTGTCTGCTATAAGAGGGTATTGTGTTACTTCTCTATATTTACCAGCTAAGAAAACATTTATCTGAGGAAAACATTCAGTATAATCAGGAAAAAAGTACTAATACAGTAGTAGAGGAACCAATCTTATTTTCAAATTATCTTCAGCGATTGAGTTTTAGAAAATAATATAAAATAAAATAAAATAAAATAAAATAAAATAAAATAAAATAAAATGGTAGTGTGTACTTAGAATGATATCCATAAGGGCAATTTTTCTGCCAGATATAATATTAAAGTAGGCTTTAAGAACTTTACATACAGAAAACTGATGTACTTAGGCTGTCTACAAGTTATCATTTTGGAGAAGTGGCTAAAAAATGCCCAGTATCCTTTCAGAAGTGTACTCAGTAGGTACCAGAATGGGATTCCTCAAGGTATTTCTCTGACCTGCTTCTACAAACAGAAACTGGAAACTACCATTGATTTCCATTAGCAGGCTCCTTCACCTCATAGACCCATTTCCAGAGCCTCATTGACAACTCGCTTTTGACTGGGCTTTCCTAATATCATCTCATTTGGAGTTTGTTTGTCAAGGCATGGCTAGATTTTCAAGTTTATTTTCTTAAGCCACTGCATTATTTCTCACATCTCATACCTAAAAAATAAGTTAGTGAGAAGATAAATATTTCAAAAGACAGCCAAAGACATTTGTGACTCTAACTCAAAGGGAAAGGTTAAGTGAACTGATGTTTTTAATCATCTTTAAAAAATTTTGAATGAAGGCAGGTGGTAATTATGTACTAGAAAATGTGCTAATAAAAGAGACAACAGAGCAATGGCATCTATAAATGAAATCATGAGTTACACTAGAAGAGAAATTACATCTGAAAATTAAGAAAGTATTTTAATGATTCACCTAAAATAGCAAGTGATTTTTTTAGTAAAGAAATAATGATAGTGATCAACAACCACTTAAAATATCTGAGTGAAATCAGCAATGCTTTGGGGTGCCATTCGGTGCCAGTGACAGTCCTAAGACTTGGGTAGAAGTAAATGAGAAAGAGAAAAAAGAAAACAGGGAGGATAGTTGAAATAAAGGAAGATGATAAAGAAAGAAGGAAAAGAAAAATACATTGGAGTGTATAGGCACCACAATTCTGATATCAACCTATAATAGCAGGACCATGAATTTTGCCTGTTAGGGATTTAAATATAGGAGATAAAGTAAACATATTGGTTATAAAACAGTTCAGATTTTAGATATTCTAGGAGTAAAACCCTTATCCATTAAATAGTTATATGCATTGTCACTGCTTTCATTCATTTTAGTGACTATGCTTGTATAAAAGAGTGATTAGAGTGAAGTTAGTTTCAGAATATTTTGGTAGGTATAAAAACACTTTTTTTCTTAACTGTTTATTATTTAGCTTAGTGGCACTCAATACTCAATACTAACATTTTTATAGTTATAAGGGTGGCATTATGTTTTTTTTAATCTGAGCATTAGTATCTTGTATAAACCTATTATTTAGGCTTATACAAAAAAAAAAAAACCTTTACATTAAATGGCTGATAGAAGTTATCTTAAAAAGTTGAAAATTAGCCTTCTCTTGTAACATTCATATGTTAAGATACATTCGTTTTCCCAAGACATAAGAAAAGTGTGGCATCATTCTAAATATTGACGGTTAATCAGTCAAACACTAATCTAGGTATTGCTATGAAAAGATTTTGCAGATATAATTGAAGTTACATATCAGTTGTTTTTAAAATATTTGGGTGAATCTGACCTAATAACATCAGCCCCTTTAATACAAAAATTTTTCTTTGGCTGGTGGAAGAAGAAAAGTCAGAGATATTTGAAGTATAAGAGGAATTCAATGTGAAGGAGGTTCTCTTTTAATGAGATGCATGAGGCATTAGTAAGGAACTGAAAGCAGCTTTTAGAAGCTGAGAGCAGTGCATGGCAGATATTTAGAAAAAAATAGAGGGGTGCTTAGTCCTACAACCTCAGTTCAGTCCTTTTACTCAAAGTGTTCTAAAAGCAAGAAGTTGATCATTTCAAGTTCTTGCTGTAGTCACAAATGTATGCCCTGTGAGACTCTTGAGTGCATGATGAACAAGACACTTACCCCCTCACCCACACCTGCAGCTTGCTCTAGGAATCAAGCAAGTCTTTGATATTCTTGCTAGCAGGAAAGTCACAGTAAAATGTTTTTGCCCAAGTGAATCAAACATCAAAAGATGATACTACTGCAGATAATCATAAAAGCTCTCTCATTAAGTAGTCTTTTGAATTAAGTGCCTGTCATGAATTAAATTGTCATCTACTTTGGAATTTTTCACTGTTTCATAAAGACTCTGCATCTGATCATTTTAGGTGTGATAATGTATTCCAATAATATCTGAGGACATTGTTTAAAGACTATTAATTAAATCAAATGCAAGAAACAAGAAAGTGAAAATTCATTGCTTCAATGTCAGTTTCTTAAGCATCTGACATCAGCCCTACCCTCTCCCACCCCTCATATGCAGCAAGAGGAGATGCAGAGGAGTCTTCTTCCTTAAATTTTTTTAAATTTATAATCCTCCACAAGGGCAACTCAATCTTTACTGTTATTTTTTTATTTCACAAAAGTTGAGTTTCTGAGTCACTTTATTGTCTACTAAAAAAAATTATGAGATATGGTTTATCAGAATATGGACACTTTTTAAATCAAGAGAATAGTTTCTATATATGTGCTAGAATGTTGAGGTGAACATCAGCCACCCATTGCTACTTCTGTTTAGCCCACAAAAGTCACAGTGACATTGTCACTTGCTTGCGACTCAAGAGCTACATTATCTCTACATTATCTGTACAATTTATCAAACCAATGCTATTGTAATAAAAATCAAGAAGAATTATAGTAGCTCTATGACTATTCCTTTACTATATGTGCTATTCCCAACTCTCTCCAGGAATTACTTTTCAAATCAGGAGATAAACTTTATATCATGTCATGAGGCAGACAACATTGGAGTTCCCAAGGCCATACCCATTGAGTGCTGATATCTTGAGCTGTTTGCACCTGAAAATTCTAGGTTCTATTAAGTCACTTATATTGGAAATTTTGATGCTGAAAGCTCTTCCAGATTCAGCTCTTTAGGCACAATTAACTGCAAACAACCTGAGAATTAGCCTGAGTCTTGAACTAGACCTTGAGGGAGGTGTCCACAGGGAACTACCAAAGGAATTTAAGACCTTCAAAGCTGTCAAGATGAATTATCTGTTTATAAAAAAGGCCTTGTATGGGAGAATTGTACTGTGTAGCAAGAAAGCAGCTTTCTTGTTATCTTGGCCCTACTAAATGTAGCATATTCAGGATCTATTTGCATGAAAGCCTCAGACAGAAGCTATTTCTAATGTCATGGAATTGATTCTAATATTTAAAAGACTGTGAAAGAGTATAGTTTATTACAAGCTACTTGACACAACCAATTAAAGGTACCTATATTTCCACTTGGGGGGAGATAGAGAAACAAAGAGATCACAAAGACTTAGAATTGAATCCATATTGATTTTGGAGAATCATTCTAATAATATTTTTCTTTGAGCTAGGCTCCCTGTCAAAAATGTCTCAAAAGAGTCCCAGTACCACTTCCAATCTCTTCTGTGCCAGTGTTTTTCAGTACATGGATTAATAGGCACTACCGTTGCTGATAAAGTGACCTACATATTGAGATTTTAAATTTGTTCCACTATTTAGAAGACTAAAAATAAATCTAGAAAATTTAGAAAACACTGAAATTGAAAAAAAATGGAAGAAAATGCCTATATTTCCCCCTTCACCCACCCTTAGAAAATAGTTACCATTGATATTTTTGTGTATTTGTATCCTATTTACCAATGCATTAAAAAGCATTAAAGTAGTTTTAAAAAATAAATAACTTTATACATGGCAAAAAATCATCCAAGCTACTCAGAAGTGTTTAAAATAAAGAGTAAAACTAATATACACATCTCTATCCTCAACTGCCCTTGGGTCTCCAGATAGAGATATCACTTAGGTTCATATACTTCAGTTGGTTTCATAATTAATATTTGATAATATGTTTATGCTTCAATTTTTGGTGTTTTAAACAGCATCTACTAACATGTCAATTCATATTTTAGTGATTAATAGCACAGATTTTGATGCCAGACTGCCTGGGTTTGAAACCTGCCTGTTACTCCTTGGCTTTGTAACCTTGAACAAATTCCTTAATCTCTCTAAACCTCTGCTTGACACTCAGTAAAAATTAGGATAATAATTGTACCTGCAATTATAATAACAGTGATGTTATTAATATTATATAAGTTGATGCATGTAAGATGTTGAGAATAGTATTTAGCACATATTAAGAGTTCAGTAGTCTTATCTGACCACAGTGATATGAAACTAGAAATCAATTGTGAGAAAAAACCTACAAACACATGGAGGCTGAATAATATGTTACTAAACAATGAATGGGTTAACAATAAGACCAAGGAAAAAATCAAAAGATACCTTGAGACAAATGAAAACAGAAACATAACAACCCAAAATCTATAGGACTTTACACCTAAAGAAACTAGCAAAAGAACAGCTAACAAAGCCTAAAGTGAGTAGAAAGAAGGAAATAATAAAGATCAAGTGAAATAGATGAAATAGAGTCAAAAAAATACAAAAGATCAAAGAACCAAGAGCTTGTCCTTTGAAAAGATAAAACTGAAAAACTTTTAAACAGACATCAATAATAGAAAATTCAAATAAATAATCATAAATGAAAGAGAGCTATAGACTCCACAGAAATACAAAGAATTATAAAAAAAATACTGCAAGCAATTATATGCCAACAAATTGGACAATCTAGAAGAAATGGTTAGAGTCCTAGAAACACACAATCTTCCAGGATCAAATCAAGAAGAAACAGAAAATTTAAAAAGACTTATTACTATTAATGAAATCGAATCAGTAATCAAAAAACTATCAACCAACAAAATTTCTAGACCAGATGCTTCACAGTTGAATTTTACCAAATATTTGAAGAATTAACACCAATCTTTCTCAAACTATTTCAAAAATTAAAGATGATGAAAGGATCCCAAGCTCATTTTATGAGACCACAATTACACTGATTCCAAAGACAGACAAAGGCATTACAAAAAAATAAGAAAATTATAAGCCAATATCCCTAGTAACCATAGATGCAAAAATCTTCAACAAAATATTAGCAAACAGAATTCAACAATACATTAAAAATATCATGTACCATATTCAAGTGAGTTTTATTCCTAACATGCAAGGTTGGTCTGATATCTGCAGATCAATTAGTGTGATGCACCACATTAACAAACTGAAAGATAAAAATCATATGATCATATTTATAATGCAGATAAAAAGTTTTTGACAAACTCCAGCTTCCATTTATAATAAAAACTTCCAGCAAAATGGGAATAGAAAGAACATATCTCTGCAAATGTTATTCTTAGAGCAGTCTCTTATTCCAGATGCTTGTCTGCTATGCAAACCAATCTATTATTTCAATACCTAACAAAAAATAGCTCTGATGTCCTTGGAGACTCTTTAAGCAAAACCTCTGTTACCCTTTCTCAAATCACCCCATTACTCAATGGGGTAAAGCTAAAAGCATTTTCTTTAAGATCAGGAACAATATAAGGATTCCACTTTCAACACTTTCATTCAATGTAGTATTGGAAATCTTAGCCACAGCAATCAGACAAGAAAAAGAAATAAAAGGTATTTAAGTTGGAAAGGAAGAAGTAATACTGCCATTATTGCAGACGACATACTATATAGAGAGAACCCTAATGATTCCTCCTCACACACAAAAACTGTTAGAATTGATCAATGAATTCAGTAAAGTAGCAGGATACAAAATTAATATTCAGAAATCATTTGCATTTTATATATCAATAATAATCTATCACAAAGAGAAATTAATAAAACAATCTCATTTATAATTGCACCAAAAAACAAATAAAATAACTGGAAACAAATTTAACAAGGGGGGTAAAAGATCTGTTCTCAGAAAATTATGTCGTTGAAAATAGAAAGTGAAGGAGATACAAACAAGTGGAAGTACATACCATGATCTTGGGTAGGAAGAATCAACATCATTAAAATGGTCACAACTACACAAAGTAATCTATAGAATCAATGCAACCCTTATGAAAATACCAATGGCACTTTTCACAGAACTGAAACAAATAATCCTAAAATTTATATGGAACCATAAAAGATCCTGAATAGCCATGGCAATCATAAGAAAGAACAAAATTGGAGGTATTAAGCTACTTGATATCAAACTATACTGAAAGGTTATAGTAATCAAAACAACATGGTACTTGCAAACAAAAAAAAAAGACATAGATCAATATAACAGAAGAGATAGCCCAGAAATTAACCCAAACCTACATGGTCATTTAATCTGACAAAGATGGCAAGAATATACAATGGGGTAAAGACAGTATTCAATAAGTTGTGTTGGGAAAACTGGACAGATACACGCAAAAAATAAAAAATAAAACTAGGCCACTTTCTTACACCATATACAAGAATAAACTCAAAATGAATTAAAGATTTAATGTAAAACCCCAAGACATAAATGTCCTAGAAGAAAATATAGGCAGTAAACTGTCTAACACTGCACTCAGTAACATTTTTCCTCAATAAAATGAAAAGATAACCTACTGAATGGGAGAAGATATTTGTCAATGATACATCTAATAAGGGGTTAATATCCAAAATTTATTTAAAAAAAGAAAAAATTCATACAACTCAACACCAAAAAAAAAAAAAGTAGTCCAATTACAAAATGGGCAAAAATCCTGAATAGGGATTCCTTTAAAGAGGGCATACAGATGGCCAATAGACATATGAAAATATGTAAAACATCATTAATCATCAGAGAATTGCTAATGAAAGCACAATTAGACAACACCTCACACTTGTCAGAATGGCTATCATTGATAAATCTATTGAAAAGTGTTGGTGCCAATGTGGATAAAAGGAAATCCTTGTGCACTGTTGGTGGGATTGCAAATTAGTGTAGCCATGAGGAAAAACAGTGTGGAGTTTTCTCAAAAAATTAAACATAGAACTACCTTATGATCCAGCAAATTCTACTTCTGAATATTTATCTGAATAAACCAAAACACTGATTCAAAAAGATATATGCACCCTTATGTTCACTGCGGTGCTATTTACAACAGCCATGATATGGAAGCAACCTAAGTGCCTGTTAACAGATGATTGGATAAAGAAGAGCTGGTACATACACACAATGAAATAGTACTTAGCCATAAAAAATAATGAAGTTTTACCATTTGTGACAGCATGCACAGGGCTAGAGGGTATCATGTAAGTGAAATAAGTAAGACAGAGAAAGGCAAATACCATATGATCTCACTCACATGTGCAATCTAAAGATCAAAATAAATGGACAAACAAAACAGAAACAGACTCATAGATACAGAGAACAAACTGATGGATGCCAAATGGGAGGGGGTTGAGGGAGCTCAGTGAAAAAGGTGAAGGGATTAAGAAGTAAATAAGTAGTCATGAAATAGTCATGCGGATGTAAAGTACAATTTAGGAAATATGGTCAATAATATTGTAATAACTATGTATGGTGCCAGGTGGGTACTAGACTAATAAGGGTACCACTTCATAAATTATATAAACGTCTAACCACTATGCTGTATACCTGAAATTAATACAAAATATTATTGAATATCAACTGTAATAAGAAAAAAAGTCAAAAATAAAAGCAGTGAGATATGTAATCTCACATTAAAAAAGAGTTCAGAAAATGTTATTTTTTATTATCTCGAGAAAATTTTATCTCACTTTTATGGCTTCTTATTTTTATTCAACTGCCTCATATTTGTTATATTATTTTTAGAGTTTTATAATAAATTTCCATAATAAATTAAATCTATATTTCTATTGATCCTGAAAGTTGAGAAACAAGATATAATTAAATATCCTTTTACTTATTTCCACCTTTTCCTCCCATCTTCCAATTTGTGTTTTTAAAATTTATATTCTGTTTGAAACTATAAATCTTTTGTGATTCTTTTAGATCTTTACCTCTCAAAGTGTTGTCTTTCTTTCCAATAGCCTTGAAATCGAGGAGCTTGGAAATTTGGTAGGCCCTGCTTCAGATTTAAAGGATCAAAGTCTACATTTAACAATGTACCCAGGTGGTTAATATGCTCATTAGAGTTTAATAAGACTGCTTTAGAGCAGTTGTTTTCAATTAGACTGCTTCCTATGTCATTCTAACAAGCAAGCAGGATTAAAAATCCTTGGTTCCTAGATATCTGTTGTGGGGATCTAAAATTACCTCAAACTCTCTTCAGGCACCAACATCCAGGAGCCTCTCCACTCCAGGCAGGTAGTTTACACTCTTTATAATGCATATGAAGTTTTCAATTAATCCTGGGGCAAATCTATACGAACAGCCACTGTTTGCTCTTAATGGGAAGGACTGTGGATAGGAAGGGGATCTCTATTTGCCTAGCAATTCTGAATGTAGTTCTTTAATTACACTGAAAGTTGCCCCGTGCCACAGATGCTCTTGAGGTTCCTGAGTCAGAGCTTAGTACTTCTTAGAGCTCCCTTAGGAGAAAGTACTCTTCCTACCTAATTTTGGGTTGTAATTTCCCTCTATTTCTTTCATTAATCAAATCTCATCTACTTTCTATCTTTAAGGATTTAATCAAACTTTCTGGGCTACTGCTTCATGCCTTTTTTGTTTTCTAGCCCTGTTATCATTTAATTATTTTTAAAATATGTTTCTTAACATTTTAATGAAACTTTGGAAAGGAAGAGAAGTAAATTTATGTGCTCAGCCCTCCATCTTTTGCCAGAACACCTTCCCCAGATGAGTGTAAGATAATTGTGGCCAGAAGCATTCTCCAAACTGTCACTATCACACCTCAACACACTCAAGCAAATAGTCATGATAAAGGAATCATGCAGACAGCTAAAAATGCAATGAATTGGGCTGCTCTGAGATACTAGCCAACTGCTAGGTCTTTAAATGGTTCTTTGTCATTTCATATTCAGGGTAATGGGTCAAGCTTGTTGATTTACTAATGGTATAATATCTTAAATCTTGCTTGATTGTCCACTCAGACTTAGATGAGGACTTAAATGTTCAAACTTTATAATACCACTCTGTTTTAACCTAGAACAACATACTAAAAAATGGTATGCATTTAACAAATAATTGTTAAATGATTTGAATGAATGAATATGTGCCTACATATCATTCATTTATAACTTAAGACTGCCTTTGCTAATAGGTTAGAAACTAAACCAAGGTAGGTTTCTGCTCTCTAATTTAGGCAACAGACCCTTGGTCATATGAGTCTAGAGACAGATAGGCAGGTTTGACATTGCCATAGTGATAAATAGTAAATATTTTCCTAGGGAGATTTGTCAACAGCCAAATCACTGGACTCATCTCTTCCAAAGCCATCTGTTGATTGATGATTTTTTAGCTACACCCCTGGAAGACACATCAGGATAACAAAATGAAGAAAGCAATAATTCTTCTCTAGCTCCTGAAATGACATAAATGGAGTCACCTGGAATTTCTACACTTGCTAGAATAATACAGCAGCTGATATCCACACAGGTGCTCCCTTGTCAGTTTAAAGACTATATTTTAGATAAGGGAGGATGTGAGCTATGTATGCCACGAGGCACTGTGTCAGGCATTGCTTTTGTTTCCTGGACTATGTTGTAATTGCAAACATGTAGGGATGGGTTATGTGGCAGTGGAATTAAAATACAGTCCTGTTACAGACTGGACAAAATTTTAGCCAGGGTTTGCTTGTTGTAACACAACCTGACACAATATCAATAATTGCCTGGAAGGAAATCTTTCCTCTATCCCTTTGAGCCTACATAGCAAACAGCAGTATTGCAAGGAAATTTTGCTGTCTGTTAGATAATGTTGCCTTTGCTCAAAACAGAAGCTGACCACCTGAGTCCTACATTTATCCCTCATTGCTATTTAACCATCCATGCTAAGAATGTTTTCTTAAAGTATTTCTCCTTCGGTTTTCCCCTGGTTTTGCCCTTTTTTTCACCAGGATATTTTCTTCACACTCTCCCCACCTCCTCACTACCACCCCCCCCCCCACAAAAACTAGGAAACAAGATTCTATTGACAAAGTTAATGTTTTAAGGGGCTAAAATTGAAAAACACAATATGTGGAAAAGTTGGGCTCCTCATGTGGAAGAGACACTGTTAGAACAAGAAATACTTGGTCTCCTGTAAGAGGTATTTTTTGCTGGAGCTACAGCATATGGTACTTGGTGGTTTGACTGTTCATATCCTAGAATTTCTTATAGGAAATTGCTACACTTCAAGTGGAACCTTTGCTAGGGACAAGGCCTTAGAGAAGAGACATTCAAAAGGATCTGTGAAAACAGAGGGAGAAAAAGAAATATAGAAAGAAGAGGGAGAAGTACAAAGAAACTAGTGTGATTGAGTTGATGGAAGGTTGTTTGTGCATAGCAATGGTCTTTAAATCTGTATTCTTTAATATCCAATGATCCTAGCTCTGAAGAAGGTATCAAAGACAATTTCATAAGGGAAAAGCAGATTGGGTGACGTACTAGGTAACCCAATAGAAATCCTCATTGAAAAGCCATTTGAATAGAATTCTGGTTCAACAGAAGAGCTACAGATTCATTATAAGATTTTTTTTTTATGGTAGAGTAAAGACCTTGGAATATCTATATATACAGTATTTAACTGTCACAGTATAATGGAAAATGCCTCAAATTTGTAGTCAGATAATTTGGTTTAAATATTAGATTTCTCATTCACTAAATCTATGAGCATTAGCAAGATAGCAAACTTTCCTAAGCCTTGGTTTTCAAATATCAAAACCAGGCTAGTAGCATTTGTCTCATAGAAATGTTTTCAACATGTATCAAATGAGATCATATATGAAAAGTACCTGCTTAAAAATCATTTATTATCAGTCATTATTTCAGGGCATATATTTTTAGTTTATTAAAATAAAAAATTACATTCCTCCATGGAACTGGCAGTATAGATCAAGACTAGCAGGGAAATTATCTATATGTTTTTCATTGTGTTAATTTGCAACTTAAATCCTATAATATTTATTCATTCATGATGCTTTAGTAACTGCAAGAGTTGGTTTGTTTTGTTTTGTTTTGTTTTGATATTGCAGATACACATTTTTCCTCTCCAGAGAGAAAAATAAAGGTCAAGAGTGGACTTTCACAAAATAACATGTGGAAATCCTTTATCATTAGTATTGTTAAAAACTCATATTCAATAACAACCAACTTGCAAAATATCTATTTATGGCAGTCATGCAGTCTTAATGAGCTCTATTTGGTTTACATTCTGACTAAAAATCTCCAAGAAGAAAAATCTGGCTAGTTACTAATGAAACTTGACCATAATTGGTTAAACTGAGAAGAAAATGGCATCCAGTTTGACACTCTTTTTTATACTTAGGTATTGAGATCAGACCACAGATGTAGCGGGTTAGTTAGGTGGCTTTGAGAAGGGTAATGAATTTTAATATTGAATAACAGTACCTAGAATTAACAGAACACCTGATAGTCGAGTACTTCTCAAACATCATCTCATTAATTTTCAAGTCCATCCTGTGAAGCAGATGTTGTTTTTGGTATACTAATGGAAAAAAACAAGTCTTCAAAAGGTCAAAAGATGGGGTAAAACAAGTTAAAGATACAGCTAAGGATTAGAATCTAGGCCTACTGATTTTCACTCTGTTCTTTTTATTGCTTTTTGAAATGTCAGAGGTGATTACATAGGCCAAAAAGATGTTCTTTCAACCACATCAAGTTATGAAAAGAGTTTTCATTGGGATGTCTCAAATTTGGGCTTTCTTTTGTTTGTTTGTTTGTTTGTTTGTTTGTTTAAAGTTGGGCACTTACCATAACATAAAATTCAGAACTAAATTCAGGGGAGTTTGTGACAATTTATACCTGGGATGGCCAGAAAGTCCTTATTATTTATAATTCTTTTAAAGGTGTATTTCCCAATTTTTTTGCATGTATTGTATCTCTTTTAAGTAATATATATGTCAATGATCATATGTAAAAAAAGAAAATATTAAATAGATGGTGGAATGCTTAGCCTTCTATCTCTAGATCTTTGATTTGGCCACAGTTCAATAGTTATTATCTAAATAATTATTTTTCCTATTTACCATATCATAGAATTTTGTTGTTAATTTTCCATGTAAAGCAAGTTAGTGGCCAAATCTTGATACAATTTAATCAAGTTATGCCCACACCAGCAAGCCATAATCACTAGCTGGTATTTGTTAAAGTTCTCAATAATTACTAGGTTAAGGTTTTATGAAACTTAACATTAAAAGGGGTCTTAGAGTTTTAGATGCTATTTTCACCCCCTCATAATTGTCCACTTGTAAACAGACAGGAAACCTATTGAGATTGTATCAAAAGGCTAGAAAAATAATGGAGTAATTTATTTGTTTCCTAATTCCAAATGTTATAAAATAATATCTCAATCTTTTGATATGTTACTTATTAGCTTATATTATGAGTGGACGGTATGGTGTTCATCAGGGATATTTTTAAGATCTTCTATTCTTGTTAATAAAGAGTAAAATAAGGTAGTTTCATGTTTCAGCAGTCTTGATTTTTTCCCAAAGTTTAGTTAGCAATAATACTTACTCAATCGCTTAAATCATAAGGGAAAGCAGAGAAGTTAATGTGGAGAAGACACAATGTTTTCAGCCATCAAGGCACAATTGCTAGAATTTATTGAGGAAATTATAAAAATTTATTCTTATCAATTAAGTAAATGGTAGGAATGAGATATAGAGTCTGTCTTTTATGAGTAGCAGAATTTTCTCTTCTCTCCCCAAAGTTCTCTGCATTTTTCAAAGTGCTTATTTTGTTTTGGGAATAATGTGGTTTTTCCTTTGTGTTATATTTACCATTGCAGTCCTTAAATTCACCAAGGAGTCTTTCAGTTTTTGTTATATCCAGGCTCATTCACAAATATAGACATGCTTTCAGTACTCTGGGACCATTTAAAAGTCAGGAAGTGAATCTCTGTTCTCACTACTATGCAAGTCAACACATAGCATTTAACATCATAAACTTACCAGGGTATCAAGGATTTTAAATTAAAAAGCACACGTACAAAATCAGCCTTGTTATTTTCAGTTCAACAGCCAGTTATTGAGCGATTACAATGGGTCAAACACTGCTAGGTATTTAGATACTAAGATGAAAAGACATAGTTGCTGTTCTAAAGATGCTCACAAGATGATGGGAGAGACAGACATGAAAACATATAACTTCTAAACCAATATGGTAAGTGCAGAGGTATGCAAATGTTATTCTTAGAGCAGTCTCTTATTCCAGATGCTTGTCTGCTATGCAAACCAATCTATTATTTCAATACCTAACAAAAAATAGCTCTGATGTCCTTGGAGACTCTTTAAGCAAAACCTCTGTTACTCTTTCTCAAATCACCCCATTAATGCCTCTGCTATTAGATATTGCTATGTTTTGTCTGACAACTACAGTTTCCCTTTCTTTTCATACTAGCTCAAAAAGGCCAATTTTAAAGCTCAATACCTAATTTAGATATAACTATCTATTTAAGGAAGGAAGATGATGTCCTTTTTGTTTTTCACCCCTGTGAAATAAGAGCTATCATCAATGCATTTCGTGGAAGAGAACACCCAGACTCAAAGCTCATAAATGGTAGAGTGAGGCATTTAAATATGAAAGACTTCTTAATCACAGCACAGATATTTCCCAAACTTTGGGTACTGCTTTCACGACTTTGCCAAATATGTGTCAACGTCCATGCTATTATTTGCTTAATTAAAAAATTAGCTCCCTTCCTTTTTAGAACCCTTAATCTTATCCTATATAACAGAATCTGAGTAATCACATTTTACAGAGCTACATATATATATATATATATATATATATATATATATATATATATATATATATATATAAAATATACATACACATACATACATACATATATGTGTGTCTGTGTGTATAACCATAAAATAAAATAAATATATAACTGTTATTATAAAAAATAGTTCATGTACTACCTAAATTCATCTCACATATCACAAATTATATGTATGATATTCTATGGAAATGCTGCCCTACTCTATACTATTTGCATAGTTAATTTACCACAATCACATGCAAATTTGGTAGTGATATATCTAAAGAAAACTTAGGTAATTGAGTGCTGTCTTTTTTAATCTTCTCCAGAGGAATAAATTAATTTACAGGGCAATGAAGCCTATCTGATGAAGTGGCTATGGCTCCGATTTAGGAAAAAGTGAAAGGTGACTAGTGAAACAATAACCAGGGGGAAATGTTTTATTAAAAAGAAAATTTAAACTAGATATAAATAGATTTCATGAGTAAACAGTTAAGAGAAGGAAGTCTGGACCAAAATACTGAGAAAAGAGGCAGTTGAGGAACTTGGTATTATGTACTAGTGATTGTAAGGTATAGATAGGTCAGGTCATTGTGATTCTTGGATTCATTGTAAAGTAACGCAAGCTTCTTTCATTCCAGTGTTATCATGACTCACTTTGAGGAGATATGTATGAAATCACGGTCATCTGTGTTTCTGACACTGTTGCCATTCCACTTCACAGACTCCCAGGACCTCAGGAGCTGGTTGCATAGGCAAAGAGTAAGCAGTTATCTGGCTGCCTGGCCATTTCATTGGCCAAGAGAACAGTTGATGTGTGAGAGCAGGCCTGAATTGTTATCATCTATGGGATGAGGCAATGATCATAGATATTAATAAAAAGTGTTTGCTTGAGCCCTGGTAGACTGTACTCAGCTTAAACATGAACTGTTGCTGTTGTTTTCAATTTGTACTATTAACAGAAAACATTTAAAAGGAAACCATAAGATTAAGGATGAAACCAGAAGACTTGAGGTGAAACCCAATAAGGTAGTATCCCAATTTGCACTAATTTGTTTTAACTAGAAATCAAAGAGACCAGATGGCCTCCCCCGAGGAGAGCACTACATTTTAGGTAAATATGTGCTTGTTTTTTTTAATGAATATTCGTACTTCGTTCTTGCCAACAACATCATTTTTCATTTTATCTCTTCAATAGCAACTCAGATTTCATTTGCATGTTTAAAAAATATGACAGGGTATTAAAATATTAGTCTGTAGATATTTTTTCATTAGGGTATTAGTTTTGTTAACCTGCATTTTGGTGTACTTTTATAAATTGGAGAAAATGTCATTTTGGGGGAGTATATTCAGGACAATTTAAAAACAAACTACAGAAATTGACAATAAGGTAATAATTTCTTTTTGAGATCTGGAGCCATTTCCAACAAAAGAAATGAAAAAAGAATCAATGAATTAAATGTCGTGTGTGGAGCTAGTCAACAGGATAGAATTTTGAGAGCCTGGAAAAGCTTGTAAATTGAGGGAGAAAGGTAGAATAACTTGTAGGAAGAGAGTTACATCCAAACTGTCAGAATGAGTTGTAGCTTTCAATATGTAGTTCTGTTCTTATGCTCAAAGAATGAGATCAATATTCACATCTTCTATGGTCTTTATTTTCTCCCATTTGGTTTGTGTTAAAAGCCAACTTTGGCATTATGCTATCATGCATTCTATATGTTCCTTCATTTGTTTGAATATTATATTCTGTTCAAAACAGCCTGGATGAGATTTACTCTACCTACATGCCCAGATCATAAATACCAGACTCAAGAAAACATGCATTATATTGATATTCAATCAAAATATTCATTAAACATAAAATATTTGCAAGACACCAAATAGGACTACAGACAGGACTACAAAGAAACTACAGTCCCTGGCTCTTAGCACTTACACTCTAGCTTGGCAGAAAAGAAATCAAACCTGAAAAGACAACTAGTAAACATTTTAAAATGTAGTCAATGCTTTAAAAAAGCCAAACAAACATATTAGGACTTAACAAAATGATTTTGCACACCTCCAGAGTGGTACCATTGGAGTCTCTAAACTCATTCTGAAGTGGCTACCATTGTTCAAAATGATCTTTGGAAATCCTTTTTGATATTGCCTTCAGAGTCTATGACTCATTCTTTGGAATTTCCTCAGGAGCCAAAAACATTTCTATTGAGAAGGTGAAATTGGTTTTAGGGAACAGTTAAGAGTGATTTGGAGCCATGGGTAGTGAATAAGAAAGCCAAATAAGCTGAGTAATGCCACTTTTACATTAAATTTAAATGTGCCCACAAATCAATAAGCTGGTTTTTGGAATATGGGGATTAGAAAATGATTTTGAAAGCAATTTATTTATATAACTTACCAAGCTTTTTTTGTTTTGTTTTTCCAATTTTGGTGTCAATGGAATAGGTGGACAATCTCCCAACTATGAACAGACAGTTCCCAATCTGGATTCTATGACTTTTAGAGAAGCCAGAGAGAGATAATTCTCCCATATAAACAAAAGCTTATTTAAACCTGTAGTATAACTAAAGAAAGTACTTACCCTTCTTAAATCACACCTAGTCAGATTTTAGAGCCTTATTTCTATGGGAAAATGCAATTGCGGTTCAAATTCTCCCACAATTCTTGCAGCAGAATATATTATTCCCTTGTTTCCATGATAACAGGGCTAGGAAGATCAGGTATTATAGTAATAGATACTCCAGGTACCATTAATTTATTCACTTTTGACGTGTTTTGAAATGGTTCTCTCCCTTTTCAACTCTTCTTTGTTCTTCCCCTATCAATTATCCTCTCTTGCGTTTTCAATGTAGATTTAGTCATTTTTTTTCCCATTGAAGCAAAGAAGCTTTTATCCAACTTGGTATCCCCTAATAGACTTCATTTCCGCTTTTTCTCTCTTTGTTGTCCAACATTTTCAAGAGACTAGCTCATTACTGTCTCTGGTTCCTCACTTTCCATATGAAAGCCTACTACAATCTGACCTCTGTACCCAGAATCCAGATTGGTAAATTGATGATTAGGAAACTTCCAGAAAAATCCTTTCATCTGATGGGGACAGAAGCCTGATTGCAGAGTATTAAGTATTGTGTGGATAGTGAAGAACTGAAGGCACAGATACTCATAACTTCTTATAAATTTAGCAATGAAAATGGGGGCATAAGATAGGAGTCAGGATAGGGTGGTATGTGGGTAGAGTGAGGTGAGAAAGGCTCAAGTAATGGTTTTTGTTTATATAAAAAATACCAAGGTATGATTGCAGTCATATGGAAAGAAGTCAATGGAGAGAGAGGTTAGAGATGTTAAAGAGTTAGGGTCTAAATGATAGGTCAGGGCTTAGAAAAAAGGGCACCTCTTTCCGTGGACTGAAGGGAAAGATAAGAGGATTGGCATGGCTCAAAAGGCATTGAAAAGTGTATTAGTCAGGATTCTTCAGAGAAACAGAACCAATAGGAGATAGATATAGATGATAGATGATATAGATAGATAGAGATGAGATAGAGATAGAGAGAGATAGAGATAGAGATAAAGATAGAGATAGAGATAGAGATAGAGAGATAGAGATGATAGAGATAGAGATAAAGATAGAGATAGAGATAGAGAGATAGAGATGATAGAGATAGAGATGGAGATAGAGATAGAGATAGATTATAGGTATAGATAGATATAGATGATATAGATATAGATATAGATGATAGAGATATAGATGATAGAGATATAGATGATAGAGATAGAGATAGAGATAGATGATATAGATAGAGATGAGAGAGAGAGAGAGAGAGAGAGAGAGAGAGAGAGAGAGAGAGAGAGAGAGATGATAGATAAATAGGTTTATTATAAGGATTTGGCTCATGTAATTATGGAGGCTGACAAGTCCCAAGATCCACCTGGTAAATTAGTAAGCTGGAGACCCAAGAGAGCCAATGGTGTAGTTTCAGTTCTAGTCTGAAGATCTGAGAACCGGGGAAGCTGATGACATAGTTGCAGTCTAGAGTCCAACAAGTTCAAGACCCAGGCAGAGCTGGTGTTTCAATTTGAGTCCAAAAGCAGGAAAAAGCCAAAGCTCCAACTTAAAAGCAGTCAGGCAGGAGCAGTTCTCTTTTACTCGAGAGAGGATCATTGTTTTTGTTCTATTCAGGCCTTCGACTTAATAGATGAAAGTCACATTATGGAGGGCAATCTGTTTTACTCAATTTACGGATATCATCTAAAGAAAAAAACCCTTATGGACACATTCAAAATAATATTTGACCAAATATTTGGGCACTCATGGCCCAATCAAGTTGATTTATAAAATTAATCATCATGGGAAGTAAATCTAAAAGAAGTTAAAATAGAGTACTTCAATTTTCTCTGAAAAGTGAAATTCAGGGCCACATTTGGTAAGCAGGTTACAAATTAAATTAAAATTGAAAAGCTATAAATAATTTTAATACTATACTATTTAAAATCATATTTTTTCTCTTGATAATTCTAAAAAAATCTTCATTTTGCATCATGTCTTCTATTAGCTTACCTTAGTGCCCAAGCCTAAACGTGGGTACCTCTCAGAGATGTTGAAGTTTGCCATGCTTATTATTATTGCTTTTCCCACCTGGATGGTCTTGTATATATTATAGGTAGCTGCTGGGATTTTTCTTTTTCTGTTCTTTTAATCATTTTATCTATTTATATTTATTTATTTATGATTTAAAAAAAATCTTTTTATTATGGTGACATTGGTTAATGAAATCCAGTAAGTCTCAGGTGTAAAATTCAACACTAAGGCATATATATACATAGCTCTGTGTGTTGACAGCCCAAGTTAGAATTTTTTCTTTCAACACATATTTGACTTGTTTTACCCCATTTACCTCCACCTTCACCTCCCCACCTTATCATAACCACTATTTGTTGTCCATGTCCATGAATCTCTGTTTGTTTGTCCTGTTAATTTGTTGCTTTTATCTTTGTATCGCATATATAAGTGATAGCATGTGATTTTCAACTCTTTCTGTCTGGCTTATTTCGCTTAGCGTGATTATCTTGAGGTCCTTCCATGTTGTCACAAATGGCAGTATTTCATCTCTTCTTATGGGTGAGTAATATTCCGTTGTATATACGTACCACATCTTACTTATCCAATCATCTACTGTAGGACACTTCAGTTGCTTCCATGTCCTGGCCACTGTGAATAATGCTGCTATGACCATGAGGTTATATATATATCTTTGTGGATGTGGGTTTTCAAGTATTTGGGATAAATACCCAATAGAGGGATTGCTGGGTCATGTGGTAGATCAATTCTTAGTTTTTTGAGGAACCTCCATACTGTTTCCCACAGGGACTGTATCAATTTGCAGTCCCACCAGCACTGTATGAGGGTTTCTCGTTCTCTGCATCCTCTCCAAAATTTCTTATTACTTGTACTGTTGATTATAGCTATTCTAACAGGTGTGAGATGGTATCTTATTGAGGGTTTGATATGCATTTTCCTAATAGGTAGCCATGTTGAGCACCTTTTCATATTTTTGATGGCCGTTAGAATGTCTTCTTGGGATAAGTGTCTGTTCAGATCTGCTGTCTATTTTTTGATTGGATAATTTATATTTTTGTTATTGTATGACTTCTTTGTATATTTTAGATATTAGGCTCTTATCAGAGTTGTTGCTTGCAAGTATATTATTCCATTCTGATGGTGGTCTCTTTAACTGGTTGACAGCTTCTTTTGTTGCACAGAATCTTTTTAGTTTGATGGAGTCCTATTCATTTATTTTTGCTTTTACTCCCCTTTATTTAGAGGTCAAATTCATAAAATTCTGTTTAAGTCCAAGGTCCCTGAGTTTAGTTTCTATTTTCTTCCACGCACTTTATTTCTTCAGGTCTTATATTCAGATCCTTAATCCATTTTACATTAATTTTGGTGTCTGTAGATAGACAACAGATTAGTTTTATTCTTTTGCAGATGGATTTCCAGTTTTACCAGCAAAATTTATGAAAGAGGCTTTCTGTTCTCCACTGTATGTTTTTTTTTTGTCAAAATTATTTGCCCATGAAAACATTGATTTACTTCTAAACTCTATTCTGTTCCACTAATCCATATGTCTTTTTCTGCCAAAATCATGCTATATTAGTCATTTTCACTTTGTACTAAAATTTAAAGTCGAGCAGAGTGATGCCTCCAGCTTCATTCTTTTTTTCAAGATGGCTTTGGCGATTCAGGGTCTTTTTTGCTTCCAACAAATCTGAATGATTTTCTATTTTATTTCTTTAAAAGAATGCCAATGGGATATTGATGAAGATTGAATTAAATCTGTACAATGCTTTAGGTAATAAGGTCATTTTAACTATATTGGTTTTCTAGTCCATGAACATGGAATATCTTTCAATTTTAGTGTATCTGCTTCAATTTCTCTTAATAGGATCTTATAGTTTTCATCAAATAGATTCTTCACATATTTTGTTAGATTTTTATATGTATTTTTTTTCCAATTGCAAAAAAAATTATTTTTTCTACTTCTTTTTTGACACTTCATTATTAGAGTATAAGAAAGCTATGAACTTTTGAACATTGATTTTGTATCCAGAGACTTTAAAGTATTTGCTTATTGTTCCTAGTATTGTTCTTGTGGTATCTTTAAGGTTTTCTATATAGAGAATCATGTTGTCTGCAAATAGTGACAGCTTGAATTCTTTGTTTTCTATTTCTATGCCTTTCATATCTTTCTCTTTCCTGATTGCATTCACCAAGACCTCCAATGTTATATTGAATGATAGTGGCAATAGTGGACAGCCTTGCTTTGTTCCTGATGTTAGAAGGAAGGTTTTTAGTTTTTTACCATTAAGTACAATGTTGGCTGAGTGTTTGTCATATATGGCCTTTATTATGTTAAGGTACTTTCCTTCTATACTGATTTTGTTAAGTATTTTGGTCAGAAATGGATGCTGTATCTTTTTGAAGGTTTTTCCTACATCTATTGATATGATTGTATGATTCTTATTTTTTAATTTGTTTATGTGGTGTATCATGTTAATTGATTTGTGTATGTTAAACCATCCCTGTGCCTCTGGGATGAAGCCCACTTGATTGTGGTGCATAATCTTTTTAATATTCTGCTATATTCAGTTCTCTGGTATATTATTTAGAAATTTTTTATCTGTGTTCATGAGAGATATTGGCCAGTAGTTTTCGTTTTGTGTGTTACTTTTTACCAGGTAGTGGTATCAGAGTAATATTGTCCTCAAAAAATGAGTTGGGGTGTATTGCCTCTTCTTCAATTTTTTGGAAGAGTTTGAGGAGAATTGGTATTACATCTTCTGTGAATGTTTGGTAGAGTTCACCAGTGAAGCCATCTGGTCTAGGACTTTCACTTTTTGGTAGATTTTTGATTATTGCTTCAATATCTATACTGCCGATCAGTCTATTTAGATTTTGCAGTTCTTGGTTTAGTCAAGGCAGGTTTTATTTTTCTAAGTACTGATTCATTTCTTCTAGGTTATTAAATTTGGTGTTATATACTTTCTCATAGTATTCTTATAAATTCCTTTGTATTTCTGTAGTGTCTGTTGCCATTTCCCCTCTTTCACCCCTGATTTTGTTTATTTGTGTCCTTTCTCTTTTTTCTTTAGTGAGTCTAGCCAGAAGTTTGTCAATTTTATTAACCTTCACAAAGAACCAGCTCTTTGTTGCATTTATTCTTTCTATTCTTTTGTTGTTGGTTGTTGTTGTTTTCAATTTCATCTAATTATGCTCTAATTTTGATTATTTCTTCTTTCTGCTGACTTTGAGGTTCATTCAGTCTTCCTTTTCTACTTTTTAAGATGAAGTGTTAGATTTTTATTTGAGCTTGTGTTTTTTTTTTGAGTTATGCATGTAATGATATGAACTTTCCTCTTATGACCACTTTAGCCATGTCCCAAAAGTTGTGATATGTTGTACTATCATTATCTTTCCTTTCTATCTATCTATTGATCTTTTTGTATCATCTTTGACCCACCCATTTTTCAGTAGCATGGTTTTTAATCTCTATGTATTTGTTCTTCCTTCTTTCTTCTTACAGTTGATCTCCAGCCTCAAAGCATAATGATCAGATAATATGGTTGGTATGATTTCAATTCTCTTGTATATATCGAGGGTATCTCTGTGTCAATATGTGGTCAATCCTTGAAAATGTTCCATGTGCCCTGGAGAAGAATGTATAAGCATCTCTTTGGGATGAAAGTCTCTGTAAATGTCAATTAGTTCTAGTTGGTCTAATTTGTCATTTAAGGATGCTTTTCCTTATTGATTTTCTGTTTGGATGATCTGTTCATATCTGCCAGTTGGGTATTTAGGTCTCCTACTATGAGAGTGTTTTGGTCTCTTTCTTCCATTATGTTAGTAATTACTTTATATATTTTGGTGCTTCCTGATTGGGAGCATAGATGTTCATTTTTTATGTCTTCTTGATACATGATTCCCGTTATCATTATGAAGTGTTATAGCTTGAATATTTGATTCTACTCATTTTCTGCTTGTAATATTTGTGCTAAAAAGTCTGACAATAATCTAATGTGTTTTCTTTTATAGGTTACCATCTTCTTTTTCTGGATGCCCTGAGAATTCTTTCTTTGTTATTAATTTTTGATAAATATAATGTGTCTTGGAGAATGAACATTTGGGTCGAGATAGTTGTGTGTTCTATTGGCTTCTTGAATTTCAAACTCCACCTCATTTTTTAGATTTGGGAAATTCTCGTCAACTATTTGTCTGAAAATGCTTTCTAATCCCTGCTCCTTTTCCTCCCCTTATAGATGCCCATTATTGTTGTTTCCTTTCCTGATAGTATTAACCAATTCTTGTATTTCTCTATTATTTTCATTCTTCAGTTTCTCTCTTCTTCATTATGATTTGTTTCTAGATTTTTGTTTTCTATATCACTGATCGTTTCTTTCATTTGATTGACCTATTTCTCAAGCTTTTTATTTCATTTTTCATCTCTTTCACTGTGTTTTTCATCTCCAGAAGTTCTATTTAATTCCTGTGGAGGGTTTCAATCTCCTTGCTAAAAATTTATTCTGCTAATCTAGTTGTTTTTTCAATTCCTGGAATTGTTGATATGAATTATTTTGGATCTCTGATTTTTTTCAGAAGTATCATCCTAAATTCTCTGTCATTTATGTCACATATTTCTATGTCTATAAGCTTATTTTCTGGAGAATTTTCTCTTTCTTTCTGAGCTGCCTTGACATCTTGGTTGCTCATGGTGCTTAATGAACTATTTCCATTTCTGGGCATTAATGGAAGTGTATTCTGCCTTTTTTCCAGAAAGATTTATTATATAAAGGTCTCTCTTTAACCTGTTGCTAAGAAGATGGTTTTCTTTCAGTTTCCAATAGATGGCATCCAAGCCTCTTGGATCCCTGATTTATATAAAGTCTTAATAATGCTTTTATTTTCCTTATAAATATTCAATCATGCTCACTGCCCTCAGTCACAGTCTCTGTCAGCGTTAGCAACAATTTCAGTAGTGTTTGCTCAGATTTCCCTGTGGCTCAGTGGTGGTCAGATTTTGGAGGTTATGTACTGTGGTTGCTCTTATTCGCAGATCCTATGTTCAGACAGGCTTGAGTGCAGGTTGGGTGTTTTTTTGTTGAGTTTTAGATGTTCACCTTATTGTTATTTCAAGGGGAGAGATCTGGGGACATCCCTTACTTCTCAATATTTTTTGCCTAAAAAATTTCTTAATAATCTTCATATCCAAGCTTCCATTCATCAGGACTTCTGAGCCTATCTCAGAGATGTGGATTATTATGAACAGTGTCACTGATTTTTAATATAAATTAAGAATCAGAACATGTGACCCTTGTACTGAGAATCTCTTGAATTACCTGGAAAGATGCAATGACTTTACATTTTCCTACCTAATTCACCCTCTTATTAAACCAACTTTACTTTTAATTTTCATTACTGACAAACATTCTTCATAGTGTCTGTTGGAAAGTTGTGAAAACTACTTTTTGAATAGCTACTAATTGGAGTCCTTCTATACTTAAGACCAGGTTTGATCATTGATCATGGTTCCAAGTGTCAATCAATTGTATATATTACTGATGTCATTCATATTTCATTGGCTAACTGCAGATAACATTCTTTGGATAGCATTATTGACAGATGAGTGTGTATTTTAAAATTGCATTGCAGAAACTATGATTTATCTAGTATGGAATTGTTAGTAATAATGTGGAAACATACAGCAAATATAATCTGCTCTTTAATTTAAGCTCTCACTTTGTCAACAAGTCAGCATTGGCCAAAATAGCAAGACAAGACAATTCCATAATATTCTATATGGTTTTCAGGCTGAGTCTAGCAAGGGTTACAATGTCAAAGTGACATTGCCACAGCCTGAACAAGGCAACCCAGAAGATTTTGCTCCAACTTTCCTCACTAATCCCAGTCCAAAGAGGGAACACAAATCTATGTTTCCAAATATTTCTAACAAGTTCAGGAACAAAAGTTTCAGAACCCATAGAGAACACCTGTGAATTCTTTGTTAACATGACAACAACAGTCTTTGTTGTTTATGAAAATATTCTTTTTACTTTAACTTAAATATTATAATTTGATTTCACTTATATGCAGAATCTAAGAAACAAAATGAATAAAGTAATCAAAAACAGGTTCACAAATATATTGGACAATTTGGTGACGAATTGAAGGGAAGGTTTTGGGAGGCTTGGAGAATGGGATGAAGTTTTAAAGAAGTACACATTAGTAGATGATAGTTGGTCATTTGTATGGGGAGCATGGCATAGGGAATGTAGTTAGCATTAATATGATGGCTAGGTGGAGGGCCAGGGGAGGGCGGGAGCAATTGTGGGGATCATTTTATGAACTATAAAGATGTCTAACCAATGTACTGTATACTTGAAACTAATAAGAATATAAAAATTTAAAAATATATATTATAATTTGTAAAAGCTTCCAAAGCCCTTCATGGCTTTTTCTTAACTAGATTCAGGGTAATTTGACCCTTGACTGAACACCAATGTGGAACTTTTCATGGTTACATGACCACTCACTGGAAGTATCTCCATACCAATATGATATAGGCCAGAATGGTGTGGGCCATCTGATCAACTTATTTTTAATTCACTTATTAAACCAACTTTACTTTTAATTTCCATTCCTGGCAAACATTCTTCATAGTGTCTGTTGGAAAGTTGTCCAATATGGTTCCAGAAAGTAACCAATACAGGAGTGAAGCTAGGAACACTAAAATATTTGGCCTGGGCTGTGTACTTCTTCATCAAAGCCTATAGAGTAATCTGTATCCCATTATTATCATTTACTTTTAGGTGTAAAGATGCCTAAGTGCTCTATGCACCATGTCTTCTGTATTTTCCAAAAAGGTATTCTTTGCACACATCAAAGGCAGTTTTGATGAATTATATGCACCCAATGCATAAAATTCCATTCCCACATCTATTTGAAGGCAGCCTGCTTTTCTTTCATGAACCCAAGATATATCAATATGGATAATTCAGGCTGAAAACAACTACATAACAATCCAAAGTAATTCTTCTAAAAGCTGAAGCTTTTTGCCTACAAAACCTAGGTAATGGTAGATGTATAGAAAGGGTGCTATGGATTTTCCAACTTTATTGACTTTATTAGTATCATTTAAAATACAATGTGCATAATTCTTAAAGATGATTCAACATTCTTCTCTTTTATCTGTAAGAGGTCAGCTGTCAGATTTCAGCTTCCTGGAAAGGAAGTTGAACTCTAGAGGTTAGAAGTAATGTTTAGATGAAGAAAGTGACAGAGATAATTGTTTCTGGAAAAAAATAGTGCAAATGGGGTGCTCGTGATATAATAATATAAATGTAAGTCAACATTTTGTTTTGTAAAATGGTATGAAGAACAAATGTATGTTACCTTGAGCCAAATGCTTCCAAAATTTATGTGTTTTAAGGGCCAAAAACTGAACCAAGTGCAATGCACAAAATAAGAAAATAATAGTAAATTTATAAATTTATTTTTTCACATATTGTTTTTATAACCTTCAGGCAGTTGTCTAAATAAAACTTTCTACTCTGGTCAACACTGTGAATATCCAAAAGTGTGAGTCTCGTGCCTTGGTGTAAAACATAAAATTTGTGAAATACAAATATACTTGAATTTCTAACATCTTGCTGGATATCTCCACAATATTTTGCCAGACTCTAAAACTTGATATGTCCAAAAAGAAACTGGCAATCTTCCATTCTTCTCCCTTCATCTTCCCACCCATGGTTTTACCTTGTCCAGAGGATATGCAACTAGTTTATTAGAGCAAAATTTTGCTTTATTGAAGCTTTAGCTAAGACTCCTATTTATGTCCTAGCCTGCAGATACTGAGAGAGAACTGTGGGAGTATTATGCACACAGCAGCCACCTCAGGATTTATTTCATTTGATTTCAGTGATTTGTGAAGGTAGGTTTTGTGTGTGTGTGTGTGTGTGTGTGTGTGTGTGTGTGTGATATGTTTTGGGGGTGAGTGGAAATATTTTAAGAATGCCACAAGATTTTCAGTCAAGATGGTGGAACAGGTAAACTCTGTGCTTGCCTTCTCTCATAACCACATCAAAAATTACAACTAAACTACAAAAAAAAATCATTGAGAATTGCTTGAAGCCTAGCTGAATAGAAGTTCTATAAATAAGGACATACAGAATAAGTCACCTCAAGATTGGTAGGAGGTTGGAGACACTAAGTAGGTTGGTCCCACATTTGCGCACGGTGGTTAAAAATCAGAAGGGATGTCTCAGCTGCAGAAGTTCCCTCCCCCGCAAAGGAACAAGGGGTCCCAGCTCCACATCAGGCTTCCCAGCCTGGAAAAGAATTCCCACAACTTCTGGCTGTGAAAACCAGTGGATATTGTGGCTGAGTGAGATGGAGGGTTGCTGGAACATTAGCTGTTCTTCTTAAAAGGCTTATGTGCAGGCTTACTCTCTGGTGGACTCACACACTCTGGGCTCCAATGTTAAGGCAGGAATTTGAAAGGCCCTAGGGACAGATAGGGAGGAACAGAATTGTCTGGCTTCAGGGAAAGGGCTGGAAGGGCAGCTATCTCATAGAAAGAAGTGCTGGCAGAATCCACTGTTTTGTTGAGCCTATGCCTCTCCCAGTGTACAGATGGAAGTGGCCGCCATATATGAGTCTCTGTCAACCTGGTTAACACTGGTCACTCTGCCCTGGTGATTTCCTGAGATTTTTGTCTCACCCAACTTGCAGGCCCACTCAAGCCAATTTCAGTGACTTTCCCATACAAACAGCCTGTCTTGGTTCATGCTGTGAACTTTCTTAAAAATCTCTCAAAGATTCATAATACCCAAACAAGGAGCATCTGGCCTCAGCATGCCTAATACCTCGTGATGAGTAGCCCCAAGGCTGGCACTAGCAGTAGCTGGCCTTGTTTCATGGCTTGTTCTCTCAAGAAAATTCCAAATTCAGTACCAGTGGCAGCCACCTGGAGATTTCTTGGTGGCTCGTGCCAGGTGGCCCTATGAGGGGCACAAGCTTCAGCTGAACTTTGCCTGTGGCAGGGCCCCTCTTGGGAGCCTAGCATGCCAATAGACAGCTTTGAAATGAACCACAGCATCATCTGGGGACACAAAGAATGGCACACCCAAAGTGCTTACAGAGAAGGAACCAGAGCCCTGATAAAGCTAATTCTGTTCTGTAGGGTCAGCCCCTACTAAAGAGCTCCTACACTCTAGTCACTTACCAGTCCTCACAAACAATCAATGGAGGGACAATACCTCCCACTGATGTCCAAACAGCAACAAAAGGTCAACCACAACGGAAGGTATATACAACTCATATAAGGGACATACCTGGAGCACCCAGCTCAGGTGACCAAGGAGACTGAACCATTGGGCCACATAGGAAACCTACTATATAAGACCATTCTACTAAGACGCAGAGAAATAACAATCCTAGCTAACACAGAAACAAGCACAGGGAGGCAGCCATAGTGGAGAGACAAAGAAACATTCCCACATGGGAGAACAGAGCAAAGCTCCAGAAAAAGAGCTAAACAAAATAGAAGCAAGCAACCTACAAGATGCAGAGTTCAAAATGCTGGTTATAAAGATGCTCAATGAACTGAGAGGAAGAATAGATGAATTCAAGGAGAACTTTAACAAAGAAGCAGAAAACAAAAATGAAGATGGAAAGCATAAAAGAGAACCAATCAGGAATAAAGAATAAAATATCTGAGGTGTAGATTACATTAGAAGGAATAGACAGATTGGATGAAGCAGAGGATAGAATTGATGATTTAAACATTGGAGTAGGAGAGGACACCCAATCAGAACAGCAAAAAAAAAAAAAAAACCCGAAAAAAGTAAAAAAAGTTTAAGGGGCCTCTGGGACAACATCAAGGGTACCAACATTTGCATCATAGGAGAGAGTACAAGAAGCAGAAGAGTGAGAGCAAGAAATCGAAAACCTATTTGAAGAAATCATGACAGAAAACTTCCCTAACCTGGTGAAAAAAATAGGCATACAACTCCAGGAAGCTCAGAAAGTGCCAAACAAGATGAACCCAAAAAGGACACCAGATACATCATCATTAAAATGCCAAAAGTTGAAGGCAAAGAGAAAATCTTAAAAACAGCGAGAAAGTAGTCACCTACAAGAAAGTTCCTGTAAAACTCTTAGTTAATTTCTCAACAGAAACTCTGCAGGCCAGAAGGGATTGGCAGGAAATATTCAAAGTGACAGAAAGCAAGGATGTACAACCAAGATTATTATACCCAGTGAAGTTACCATTTAGACTCAAAAGACAGATAAAGGGCTTTCCAGACAAGGAAACCCTAAAAATGTTCATCGCTACTAAGCCAGTATTACAGGAAATGTTAGAGAGACTTCTTTAACAAGAAGAAAAAAGAAGATAAAAATATGAATAATAAAATGGCAACAACTACATATCTATCAACAATTATTTTAAATGTAAATGGATTATTTCCTCCAATCAGAAGATAGGGTAGCTGAATGGATAAGAAACTAAGACTCTAACATATGGTGCCTACAAGAGACTCACTTCCAATTGAAAGACACACAGCCTGAAAGGGATGAAAAAGAATGTTTCATGAAAATGGAAACAAATAAACAAAGAAATCTGGGGTAGCAATGCTTATACAAGACAAAATAGATTTTAAAACAAAGGCTATAACAAAAGACAAAGAAGGACCCAGTAATTCTACTTCTGCATATTTATTTGAAGTAATCTAGAAGGGTACTTCGAATGGACATGAGCATCCATATGTTTATTGAAACATTATTTTCAATAGCCAAGATATAGAGGCAAACTGCATGTCTATCAATGGATGAATGGATAAAGAAGTGGTACATATATACAATGGACTATTTTACTCAGCCGTAAAAAGAATGAAACCTTGCCACCTGCAACAATATGGATGGACTTCAAGGGTATTGTGCTGAGTGAAGTAAGTCAGACAGAGAAAGGCAAATGCCATATGATTTCACTTGCATGTGGGATCTAAAGAACAAAATAAACAAACAAACAAAACAGAAAAAAACTCATAGATACAGAGAACATATTAATAGTTGCCAAATGGGATGTGGGTTTGGGGATGGGTGAAGAGGTGAAGGAATTAAGAAGTACAAATTGGTAGTTGCATTGCAATCATGGGGGTATAAAGTATAACATAAGTAATATAGTCAATAATATTGTAATAATTATGTGTGGTATCAGATGGATACTGAATTTTTCAAGGTGATCACTTAGTAAATTATATAGGTTTCTAGTTACTATGTTGTACACCTGAAACTAATATAATATTCTATGCTAGCTATAATTGAAAAATTTTTAAATATATATTAATAAAAATTAATGCCATGAGAAAAATAAAAGAAATTGAGTAGAAATTTCTACTTCATGCCCAGACAAATGAGAATTAAAGAGCCTATCTACAATTTATAGTTGTTTAATTTTCTTTTCTGAACATAGTGCAGACAGCATAGCATCAGATATCTTTATTATAGAAAGGGGCAAGCACATATACAGATAGGAAGGAAAATTGCCTTTTTGTACAGCTATCATTGTAGAGGACTTGTATAACCAATTGCAAAACAAAGCAACATTAAATAGGTCATCTACCTGAGCACAGAAATGGTTCTGTTATGCCAAATGTTTCCAAATAGCCACAATTTGCTTGAAGAAGTCTTTACTAAAAGAAATAAAGAATAGCTTTACATTTTTAGAGCTAAACAGAATTTCTCATTTTTTTCTCCCATCACTTACATATGCATATTATCTTTTCTATTTAAAGACAGTTGTCCAGCAGTATTGCTACAGAGACTAACTGAAAAGTGAAAGTGTGTGTTTAAAAGACAGATATGTAATCAACTGACCTTAGCAGGCAGTATATATATGCAGATTTCTATTTAGTTTGCAATTTTATTAAAGGAGCCAGGGTAAGGTCTTTCTAGTTAAAGTTGCCTGTTCCACATATATGGACTAAAAAAATGTTTGGGTACAAATGTTGACAGTTGGTTTATAAATTAATCACTGATTTTCTCCAGCAGTGAAAAAAAAAGTAAAAGAAGTACTTTCAGTAATCAGAAATATTTTTAGCCAGAATTTGAAAAGGGGGAGGCAAGAAGCTGGTCAGGTTGATGAACAGAGATTTAACAGAAGAGTAGGATACTAGTCTTCCACATAACAGTGACATCCCAAAGTAACATAGGAAAAGGACAGTGTGAATTTGTCTTCAGCCTATGACAGAATCATCTTCCTCTTGGATCCTAATGTTAGGACTTTCCATTGAAAAAAATCAGAGGATTGTGAGTGCTTTCAGTTTACAGTACTGGACTTCACATGTCACATTCTGTGCCAACCCTTGTGGGAGGACAAGAAAATAAAGATGAAAGCAAAGTGATGTGACAGTGAGCTCTTCAGATAAGGATAATAAGGTTCCATTCTTGATAGCAAACAGTTTTGGAGTCAGTGAAGCGTTCTGAAGAGGGGCTATGTAAGGTGGCCATAGTATAAGAATGAAGGAGAATTTTAACAGAATTTTTTTGAACCATTTAGAGACAGATATAAAAAGGAAAAACACAATAGAGAAGTGATAAAAATATAAATCATGATTTTAGCTGTCAAGATGAAGTAATTAATGAACACTATGGAAACTGAAGAAAGACATTTAGATTTTGAAATAGCCTAAACCTTAATTGTGCCTCAGTCATGCTTTATTGACCATAGAATAGGATGATGTGCCTTAAGATTACTCATCCTTTTTCCAGTCTCGTGAAGCATTTACAGCAGGGTTTCTGAACATGGGGACTATGGGCCCCCACAAAGTTGATAAATGTAATTTAGAGGGCCAATGAGTTTGTAAGAGAAATAATTTACATTTTTATTTTTACTTATCTTTAATTGAAGTGAAGCATTTTCTTTAATTATGAATGTAGGTAACAAACTACAGTAGTTTTAACTGTTCATGTAATTTTTCTAAAGTAATAATCACATTTACATATTATATTAATGTTTTATCAGATATTTTGAAATACAATTTATAGTCATCATTATTTTGGAATTATAATATTTGTTAGACTTATCACTATCTTATTTAATTTAAAAGTGCATATAATAATATATCATAAGTATGTTTTAATATTTTGAAGACTGTATTTCAACATAAATAGTTTTTTTCAGAATCCTATATATTTAACTTTATGTATTCAAAAAGATTTTTTAGAGATCAACTTCTGGCATAACAGAGTGACCAACTCCACTGACATGCTCCCTAAAAAATGAGAAAAAAATATATAATATACAGTATATGTTATATATACTAATATATATTGTATAATATATATACACATATATACATATGTGTATATATGTACATATATGCATATATATGTATATATATATATATATTACATACACACACACGACCATTTAAACATTTAAAATCTCTGAAAATAGTCATGACAAGAAATAGGGAATGAAGAAATATCTGTTAAAGAAAATCTATAAAAATTTATTAAGGAAGTCTGGTATTTAAAACAAGACCATTCTCTCCCTCTGCCCTCTCAGTTCAGTAACATAAGACTCTATTTCAGATTCCTGCAACCAGAATCACAGGGCTCCCTCTCTCCCCAGTTGCCAGGTAGAGAGCTTTCTTCTCAGTAGGAGCAGATGTCAGTGTTTCTTATTCTGCCCCTGATTGCCTGTTAATGAGGCTAAGTCCTGGTCATTGCAGTCAAAAGATGGTAACTCCTTCTGTTTATCCCCACTTTTGAAACAGTGGCTCTACCTTGAGTATGGCATGCAGAGAATACTGAGGCCTCAATAGTCCTTGCCCCAGTTCATGAGGTGGTGTTTCCATACCAGAAATGAAAAGCCAAGGATATATCAGATACTGCCAACTCCCTCTACTGAGCACTCAGTTCCCAGAATGGGGATGTCAGTCAAAGTAAGGCTTATCATTGTCCCCACTACCAGATCTACAGTCCTTGCTCTGAGAATCTGCTTCTTAGGGTTTTGTGAGCCTTTGAGAGATTTTAGAAAAGTCCATAGCATGAGCCAAGACAGGCCCTTTTCATGGGGGAAAAAAACCCACTGGAGGCAGCTTGTGTGGGCCCACGTGCTATAAGAGGCTAGGATTCATGGAATCCCCTGGTCAAAGCAACCTGTGTTAACTAAGTTGATGAAGACTCAGATATAGTAGCTGCTTGTGGCCAAATGTTGAGGAGGGGAACGGGTAAGGCTCGACAAAGGAACAATGGATTCTGCCAACACTTCTGTCCAGGTGAAAGCTGTACCTCTAGCCCCCACCATGAATCCAGACAACTCACCTCCTCTTCAGGTTTCCATGGCACTCCTTGAGCAGCTGCCGCATCACTGGAGCCCATGATGAGCAAGTCCATCACCTAGTAATTCCACGAGTAGTCTCTTTAAGAGGAATGTCTGCTACTCCCACAGCCCTTTGATTCACTCACCCACAATTTCTGCTGATTTTCACAGCCAGAGGTTGTGGGGACTTCTCTTCACAGTAGTGGAACCCTGGGCTGGGAGTTGAGCATGGAGCTGGAACTCCTTGATCCTCTAAGGAGGGGATTTTGCAGCCAAGATACCTCTCCCTATTCTCGACTGCCTCCCCCAGCTAGCCCGGAGTGGCCTTGTATGTATGTCCTGAGTTGTAAGACTTCTGTCCAGGCAGACCTCAGGGGACTCCCAGTAATGGCTGCTCTATAGTTTCATTGTAATTTTGGTGTAGTTACAAGAGGAAGCATGCACAGCATCTGGCTTCTGCGCCATCTTGACTGGACTGCGTATTAACATCTGCCGTCTTAGTAGAAACAATGTATGCCAGAAAGCAGTGAGATAAAATATTTAAAATGCTCAAAGAAAAAAAAAACTGTCAACCAGGATTTTCATATCCAGAAAAGCCATCATTCAAAAATTAGGGTAAAATACAGACTTTTCCAAATAAACAGAAAATGAGAAAATGTGTTGCTAGCAGAGACACTTTACAAAAAATGTTAAAATAAATTCTTCAGGCTGAAAGCAAATGACTCTAAATGGTAATTTGAATCCACATGAACAAAGAAAATTAGTAAAGGCAATTATGTAATTACAAAAGACATGATTAATGGAATTTTATCCTATCTTCTCGTAAGTGATTTAAAAAGCAATTGTATAAAATAATATGTGGACAATGAATTGTTGGGCATATAACATATAGAAATTTAATATTGTGTAATATATTTATCAACAAGAGCACAATGTAGCTGGGTTGAAGAAAAGCTATAACAGAAATTTAATAGATAATAAAATAATAATATAAAAAATGTATCGTGGTTTTGTACCATTGATAGACATTGATAGCATAAGTCCACATAGAAACTTATACACAAATGCCTATAGCAACATTATTTATAGTAGCCAAAAAAGTAGATACAAAATAAAATGTTCATTAATGGAAAAATGAATAAACAAAGGTGGTATGTCTATACAATGGAATATTATTTGATTATAAAAAGGAATTAAGTACAATACATGCTAATGTATGGACCTTGAAAACATAAGTGAGAGAAGCCAGTCCACATATTATATGATTTGATTTAAATGTGTATTAATTTCCCAGGCCTACCATAACAAAGTACCTAATCTGGGTGCCTTAAAATGACAGAAATTTATGGTGTCACAGTTCTAGAAGCTAGAAGTCTGAAATCATACTTCCTTTAAAACCTGTATAATTGAGTTCTTCATTGCATCTTCTAGATTCTGGTGTTTGCAAGTAATCCTTGACATTTCTTGGATTATGTCACTTTAATCTCTTCCTCCATTATCAGATGATCATTATCTCTCTGTATCTCTATATCATTTTCCCTCTGTCTGTGTTCAAATTCCCTCTTATAAAGGAAACAATCATATCAGACTAGGGTGCCACCCTACTTCAGTATAACTTCTTCTTAACTAATTATATCTGCAATGATCCTATTTCCAAACAAGGTCATGTTCTGACGTACTGGGGTCTAGGACTCATTTGGGGGTCTCAATTCATAACAATGTGAAAATCCAGAATATGAAAATGTATAAAGATAAAATAGATTAGTCATTACTTAGAGCTAGAAGCAAGAATAAGGGCATGGGGGGCGATAGATAACAAATATGGAGTTTCTTCTGTGAGTGGTAAAAATGTTCTAATTGAGTGTAGTAGTGGTTGCATATATCTATGAATATACTAAAAACCATTGAATTATACAACTTAACAGGGTGAATTGCATTAAATGGATATTATATCTTAATAAAGCTGTTTATTAAAAGAAAGGGAAAATTATTCATAAGAAATTGTCCAGTAGGTTTCACCAGACTTCCCAAGAGACCCATTGTACTTTAAAGAAAGATAAGAATACCTAATCTGAAGCTACTTTAGCAAGTAAAAATTAGTGTCCTAAGTCTGTGCTGTCCAGGATGATAGCCACAATCATGTGTGGTGATTTATACTTTAATTTAATAAATTTAAAATAAATAAAATTAAAATTTTTAGTTCTAGTCCCACTTGGCACATTTCAAGTGCTCAGTAGCCCATATAGCTAGTTGCTACTGAGTTGGACAGCACAAATATAGGACATTTCCATCACTGCAGAAAGTTCGATTAGTGCTGCTATTGCTCCACTCTCTGCCTGGATCCAACTATCACCAAATGAGATGTAAGTTCCAAATAGATTTCTTACAAAGCTGACATTATTATAAATCATAGAGAGCTACTGAGCTCTTAGACTTTTACATATATTATTTCATTTAATCCTCCAACAATGCCATAGTGGGATATTTCCCATGCAAAAATGAATTTATGAAGCTCAATGGACTTCAGATTAGATCTGAAACCTCCTAACAATTGAAGAGATGAGATCAGTCATCAGGGTTTGTAAGAAAGGAATTGGAAAGAGACTGGAGAAGTCCTGCAGCCCTAATTTTTCTCCAAAGAAGACATATAGATGGCCAATAGTTATACAAAAAGATGCTCAACATCATTAATCATCAGGGAAATGCAAATCAAAACCACAATGAGATATCACCTCACACCAGCCAGAATGGCTATTATCAAAAAGTCAACAAATAAGTGTTGGCAAGAATGTGGAGTAAAGGGAAACCTCATGCACCATTGGTGAGATTAATTTGTGTGGCCACAATGGAAAAATGCATGAAGATTCTTCAAAAAATTAAAAATAACACTACCATATGACCCAGCAATTCCACCTCTAGGTATTTATTTAATAAACACAAAAACACCAATTCAAAAATATATGCACTCCTATGTTCATTGCAGCATTATTTAAAGTAGTCAAAATATGAAAGTAACCTCTGTGTCCATCAGTAGATGAATGAATAAAGAACATGTCATGTATATATACATTGGAATACTACTCAGCAATAAAAAAGAATGAAATCTTGCCATTTGTGACAACATGGAGGGACTTGGAGGGTATTATGTTAAGTGAAATAAGTCAGACAATGTAGCATATGATTTCACTTACATGTGGAATCGAGGAAATGAATAAACAAAATAAAAAAAAAAAAACAGACTCAGAAACAAAGAACAAATTGATGGTTGCCAGAGAAAGGGTTGTGGGAGGATGGGTGAAAGACATGAAAGAGAATAAAACTTTCAGTTACAAAATAAATAAGCCATAGAGATATAGTGTATAGGACAGGAAATATAATCAATAGTATTTTAATAACATGGCATAGATACAGATGATTACTATGTTTAGTGTTATGACCACATCATAAGATATATAAATGTCAAATCGCTGTGTTGTACATGTGAAATTAGCAACTACATTTTAATTAAGAAAAATTAATTCCCTCACCCAACACATAAGAAAGAAAGAGAGAGAGAGAGAGAGAGAGAGAGAGAGAGAGAGAGAAGAAAAAGAAAGAAAGAAAGAAAGAAAGAAAGAAAGAAAGAAAGAGAGAGAGAGAGAGAGAGAGAGAGAGAAAGAAAGAAAGAAAGAAAGAAAGAAAGAAAGAAAGAAAGAAAGAAAGGAAAGAAGGAAGGAAGGAAGGAAGGAAGGAAGGAAGGAAGGAAGGAAGGAAGGAAGGAAGGAAGGAAGGAGAGAGAGAGAGAGAGAGAGAGAGAGAGAGAGAGAGAGAGAGAAAGAAAAAAGAAAGAAAGAAAGAAAGAAAGAAAGAAAGAAAGAAAGAAAGAAAGAAAGAAAGAAAGAAAGAAAGAAAGAAAGAAAGAAAGAGAAAGAAAGAAAGAAAGATAGTATTTCAATAGGTAAACTATGTTTGGTTAGAATACCTGAGGCTTAGTGCTGATTAGATGAACATAAAATGTCATTAATAGGAAGAAAAAGAACACAAGCTGATCAACAAAATTGACCTGGTTTGTCTTCCTTCTCTATTTGGATCACTTTCATATTATTTGTTTTATAAATGTAGCTGTAATAACAGCAGCACAACTATATGTTTTAGCCCAGATTTAATGAAAAAGTGTTCACCAGCTTGTCTGATTGCCAGGCTGTGATTTTTAAACTTCTATTCTGGCTTTTAGAAACAAATGCATTTCATACCCTGAAACCATCTTGTAGGTATATTTTCCAGTTCTTTTTCTTTTTTTACACTGAAATGTGCTCCTTGACATACATTATAATTTATAAATATTAGTCACCACCAGAATAGAAAAGCAAAGTTAGGAAGAAGCAAGTTTGACAATATAAAAAAATCACATCATTACAAGCTCTCAACAGGAAATGTTTATCAGACATTTATCACTGTCATTTGGCTCACACTCTCCTCTTAATAGTTGCAGATATTTTCCTGTGAAATAGTAACATGGGGATTTTTAAATCAGTTATTTAGCTAATAACACAAATATTAGTTCAGACAAGTTATGATGACCTTTAACAATGATTTAATACATGACCACCAATGAGAGTTAGACATTTTGTTATTGCCAAAAACAGATTTCCATTTTACTATTTTGTCCTTTTAAAGAAGAAAATAGGAAATGACATATTAATCTCATTTTTTTCTACTTGCAAAATGTCATTCTGATTTTCATGATTTGAAAGAACTTTACTGATTGGTTAATTTATATCAAAGTTGATTCTAATGTTGCTTCACATGATAGCTTAGTAATAAAGGTTTATAAAGCAATGTTTCTCATCTATAAGAAAGTATAGAAAGGACTAAATTCAGCTTTCAGTCCTTTCAGAACCTAGTGTACATCAAGTATTTGAGCAAATGTCCTTATTAATCTCCTTTTCCATAGATCTTGAAAAAAATCTTTGCAGTAAAGTGCATAAAGTTCACTGATATTAAATGTACAGCTCAATGAGTTTTTCTACAAGCCTACATCCCGTATAACAGTGACCTAGATCAGGGGTGAGCAGACGTTTATTATAAAAGCCAAAGAGTAAATATTTTAGGATTTTCAGGCCATATTGTCTCTGTCACAACTATTAAATTTTGACTTTCTAGCACAAGAGCAACTTTGGACAATATGTAAACTAATGGGTGTAGCTGTGTGCCAATAAATATTTATTTAAAAATGTGAATGTGAGTTTCATAATTTTTACATTACATAAAATATTTTGTTTTTAATTTTTTTTCAAACCATTTAAAATATAAAAATTTTTCTTAGCTCCCTAGCCATATAAATATTAGGTAATGCCCCAGTTTGGTTTTCAGGTTATAATTTGCTGACCCTTGATATCTCTCAAGATACAAAACATTTCCATCACCAAAGAAGTCTCCCTCAAGGCCATTCTCAGTTAGTATCCTCTTGACAGAGATAACCATCATTCTTACTTCTATCCAGTAGATTTTTCTGTTCTTGAACTTCATATAAATGGAATCATACAATACGTACTCTTTTGTGCCTGACTTTTTCATTCATAATTTCTGTGGGATTCAGCCATGTTGCTGTATGTATCACTAATTCATTTATTATTGTTGTGTAGTATTCTTCTGTATGGATATATAATTAGTTATCCATAACTTATTTATTTGTTCTACTCTTCATACTTATGTTGTTTCAATGTTGAGGCTATTATGACTAAAGCTACTATAAACATTCTTTTTTGTTGTTGTTTATTGGGCAACATTGCTTAATACAGTTATATAATTTTCAGGTGTACATTATAATTTGACATCTATAATTCTATTGTGTTTACCACCCAAAGTCCAGTTACCTCAGCACCATATTTTGATCCCCTTTACCCACTTCTCCCTCTTCCTACACCACTATATTTAACCACCTTTACCCCATCTACTTCCTCCCTTCTCACTCACCCTCCTCTATAGTCCTTTGATAACAACTAAAGTCCATTTCCATGAGCTTCTGTTTGTTTGTCCTGCTCATTTGTTGCTTTTAGTTCTATAACCTATATACAAGTGATATCATGTGAATTTCCAACATTTTATGTCTGGCTTATTTTACTTAATATGATTAACTCGAGGTCCATCAATGTTGTTGCAAATGAAAGTATTTAATCTCTTCTTATGTCTGAGTAATATTCCATTATATATATGAACCACCGCTTCCTTAGCCAGTCATCTATCGTAAGAAATTTTGGTTGTTTCCATGTCCTGGCCACTATAAATAATGCTGCTATGAACATTGGTGTGCAAATATCTTTTTGGATATGGGTTTTTAAGCCTTTGGAGTAAATACCCAGTAGAGTGATTGCTGGATCATATAGTAGATCAATTTTTGTTTTTTTTCTGTTTTTTATTTTTTATTTTTTTGAGTTTTCCATAGTGACTGTAACACCAGCAGTGTATGAGGGTTCCTTTTTCTCTGCATACTCTTCAACATTTGTTATTTGTCCTGATGATTACAGCCATTCTAACAAGTGTGAGATGGTATCTCATTGTAGTTTTGATTTGGATTTTCCTAATAGCTAGTGATGTTGAGCATCTTTTCATATATTTGTTGGCCATTTGTATGTCTTCTTGAGAGAAGTGTCTGTTCAAGTCCTCTGCCTAGTTTTTGATTGGATCATTTGTTTTTTGTTGTTATTGAGTTGTATGAGTTCATTGTATATTTTGGATATTAGGCCCTTATCAGAGCCATTGCTTACAAATATATTTTTTCATTCGGATGTTTCTCTCTTTATCTTGTTAATGATTTCTTCTGCTGAGATGTCCCGGCCCGTGGGACGATCAACCGAGGCCCTAGAAACCAAGAAAAGAAGGGGGACAAGAGACGCAAAGAATGGAGACAAGACAGGCTTTCTGATCAAGTCTCGTTTATTGGGGGCTCAAGCAGTTGCTTATATGGGATCGGACGTGGGGGAAGGGGTTTTTTTCTGCGAATGCAGGGTTGCTATGGTGACCTAGCTGTAAGTTGACTCTTCTTCTTATCTATACTTTCCTAAAAGCAGCTGCAAAGGCTCTTCTCCTTAGCTATACTTTCCTGACAGCAGCTATAAAGATTCTTGTCCTTATCTATACTTTCCGGACAGCAGCTATAAAGATTCTTGTCCTTATCTATACTTTCCGGACAGCAGCTATAAAGATTCTTGCCGGACAGCAACTTCAAAGGTTAGGGGTGCAAAGGTTAGAAGCAGGGCCTGGGCTGAGCTCTGGGAAACAACTCGCATCTTTGCTCTCATGCCATTTGTTGTTCTTCTGTCCGTAAGCTTTTTCTTACAAACTGCTCCCCACAGGTCCCCCTTTTTTCTTTAATAAAACCATAAATCTCCGTTCTGGTGCAGATGACTGTGCCTGTCTTAGGAGAAACCCCCACCGCCATAGTCCTTACCCGTCATTGGTACATGAAAGTCTTGCAATCATGCCCTGGCTTAGGTTGGTACTAGGCCTGGGGGCTCTTGCCCGTCACTGACTACCAGCCTCTGCCGGGGGAGGGAGCAACAGCCCTTTATTCATCAGAGTAGCCCTGCTCGGCTAACTCCAGTCGGTGATAGTGCACCTGGATGGGCTTTGACAGCATGGCATCAATTTGTTGTTTCACAAAATTAGTGAGCTTCCGAAATGCCCAAGGCCCAAAAGATAAGAGAAGAAGTAGTCCAATAAGTGGACCAAGTAACGAGGGCAAGAGAGTAGTTAGCCAAGGAGAAGCAGAAAACCAGTTATGAAACCAATTTTGTTCTTGTTCTCTTAATTTGCATCTGTGCTCTAAACCTTCTCTGACCTTCGCCATAGTATCCCTGACAACTCCTGAATGATCCATATAAAAACAGCATTCTTCCTTTAGGGCTGCACAAAGGCCCCCCTGTTTTAACAACAACAAATCTAGGCCTCTCCTATTTTGAAGGACTACCTCAGCAAGTGAGGAAAGGGATTTTTCTAAGTGGGAGATGGCAGTTTCTAGGCGCTCTAGGTCTTCATCAATGGATAGTCGAAGATCTGAATAGTATCTGTTAGAGAGAATGAGAGAGGTTACTCCCACCCCTGTACCCGTGGTGCCTAGGCCCAGCAGTACTGCTAGTGTAATAGCAGTTACAGGTTCCCGTTAACCCTGAGTGTCCCAGTATTAATCTCTGGGAAAGAAGAGTTTTGATGTTTCTAGTTACACAGATTTTTCCTGTTATCTAAAATCTTAATTTACTATCTCAACATTTTTAATAGCTATAAAAATGTGATTATAGTAAATACTAAGATTTAATATCAAGACTATGTATTTACCTAAAATATAGCTATCTAATTATTATAATAGTTTTACTGTCATGGCCTAAATTAGAGCCATGCCTTTTGCTTTATATAAGCCTCTTGTTTCTGAATAGTCAGGTCTATTCCTGATATTCATGATATATAATATTTTATAATAACTGAAATTATAACTGATATTATTATATAAGAACATATGAATAGCAAAGATACTGGCCAATTTCTAAGAACTTGATGCAATATCTGAAACACTTGTATTAATAATATATATTTATAAAATATAGCCTAAAAAAAGGTTAAGTATTATTTATTACTTGATAATGTTTTTTATGTAATTTAATATATCAAATAGACTGAATTAACTTAATATTTATCTTTTATGAAGTGACAAAACTAAACCTTTGAGATTTTCCAGGGGCCGTCTTGGAAGTCCCAAAGTTATTTTGAGATAAAACAAAATCCTAGTTAGATTTTGTTGGAAAATTTGTCACAATGTTATAAGGTTTGATCACCCGGTTAAATAGGATTACAGGTCATTATGAAACAATACTTAGTTATCTATTTAACCAATGCAATAATAAAAGATTTCAAAGGTAAATATGACTATAAAAAACCTTAGTATTCTTAATGTTAAGAAGACTGTTTTTAAGTATCAGCATTTAATAGATTAGCAAATTTATGAATATACCAATTTTATAATTTTGTAAACTTGAACAACTAGTAGAATTAGCATACGCACGACCTGACGAATACAGGTAGAATAAAATTGTGTTTCTGATAACTTGAAGATACAACTACTTTTCCTTAACTTATAATATTAAACTATTCTTATTATCAAAGATTATCTCAGATCATGTAGATTTGATAAAACAAAACAGAACATTTGTATTAGTTTCTATTTTTCTGACAATTTTAGAAGGACGTAATTTATCTATAAGGTTCTTATTTCTTTCTAAACCAATTAAAGCAGAGATCTTTTATTAATTTATTTTCCAATAAAAATAAATTCCAACCTAAACTGAAGAACCAGCCAGAAGGGAGACTTCACTATTCAGGACTCCGCCCTACAGACACTCTGTAAACACTTAATCAATTTTATGTTTAGTCATTCTTCAGACCTAAATCTCTAACACAAATGCACATTCTCTGCATTGTTTTAAAAGAAACCTATGATTACTACAGATAATATCTCGCAACTGGAAGGCTGTTTTCAGGTTGAGTGGCCCCTCTGATGGCCACTCTGTTTCAAACGTGGGCTAATTTAGCTGGCAGAACCTTTGCAGTGATTGACGCTCTAGCTCCATAGGCTTGGCCTTGTTTCCTGAAATCCTTAAAATGGTTAAAAAAGTATTGAAAGGGGAGAGGACATAGGATGATTTGAGAAGGAAGCCTGACTCATGTTAGTGAAAACAGGTAAGAAAAGAGAAAATCCCCACAAGAGCCAACTAAGCCAGGGCTAGGATCAGCCTTTCACCTAGCATCCAGTCGGGCGGGGCCACGGAGGCCAGACCTAAGGAAAGAATCAAAATAAGTATAGGAGGGTAGCAGTACATTTGGCCAGCCCAGACAGACAGAAGACAGACAAGACAAACTACAGATAACACAAAACGCTAGTGCACCAGAAACCGGAACCAGAACAGGTACAGGGTCCTGACGTCTCAGACCGACCGCACTAGGGAAGTATTGCTGCGTCCAGCCTTCCGCTAGTTATCCAAGGGCCCAATCAGACAGGAACAGAACTGATGCATCTAGGTAGATGCTACTGCAGTATTAATCACCGGTGAAGCTACTCTAAGTGGCTCGAGCCCAATTACAATTAAAGTGAAACTTCTTCTCCTCCTGCCCTCCTGAGAAAGGCTGCTTGGTGTCTGGGGCTGAGAAACATCTCTCAGCGGCCGTCCCCTGGACAAAGCAAGTCCTTACTCAAGGTGGCTGGGGGTTTCAGGTTTCAGGAGATCCGGAACAGAAGTTAAAAAGAGAACAGAAGTTAATCTTTTACAAAGCTAGCAGAAACTGGTCATTACAAAGATAAACGTAGCCAGGGAATTTGCTAGTTTTAAACATGGCCTTGCAGATGTTCTTGTTATCTGTACCCTGGAATGTTGCGCTCTTAGCATATGAGAGAGCTCTTTGTCACAAGTTTTACAGCAGACACTAAGCAGTTAAAAATTCTAGGAGCTAGGCATTCTTGTTCCAATTAAAAATTGCTAAGGTAAAGACTTCTTTTGTCTAGTTTTGGGACTTTTAATTAACTTTCACCCTTTCCACATTTTAGTAGGCTGTCACATTCCCCACTGGTTTTTAGGCACATATCAAATCTTAGATGTCCTATAAATTGGGGCAACTGAGGTACCCCTGTTACTTGAGTAGATAATACTATTAATTTAACAGCCTGGACTCTCTTTAATATACTTTATAAGGCAATTTACTATACATGGCCTAAATAGCAGTCCTAGAAAAGCCCATATTAAAGGTCTTTGTTTTACTAAGGCTAGACTATCTCGAATTATGCCAGAGTAGTTGGTATAAAAACAGTAGTCTTTACTTAAAGTTACACAATCAAAGTAAGATCTATGCTTTATGGACACATTAGTCTTATATGCATGAATTAATACTCAAGATTCTTAGTTCATTTTACAGATTTTGAAACTAAGCTGTTTAAAGGGTTTATAATTGGCTTTTAACAATATGGTACACTAGTAAACAACATTTTATAGCAATTATCTTATGTGAAATCACAAGTAAAAAACAAATTTCTCAATAACAGTTACTAAATTTCTTTATCCAATAGTTGTTATAAAATTTTTAAAAAGCCTAAACACACAAACCTGATTTCTTTGATAGTAGGCGGGTGCATTGTGCTCTTAAAAGAGCTAAGGAAAGGAGGCTTACCTAGTTCTCACTAATTTCTAATTCAAATTTAGTCAACGTTTCCTTTAAAGTCCTATTTATCCTCTTTTCCTGACCTGAATTCTGTGGTCTATAAGCACAATGCAATTTCTACTCTATTCCTGGGAATTTTGCTATAATACTTGGCGTTTTATGAAAACCTAATCTCGGCACCTATACTGATAGGCTCTGAAGCTTTTCCTGAGCTTGCTGCAGCTGTAGCTTTTGCATCTGGGCAGCTAATGAAGTGAGAGCGTTTTGCAACCGCTGTAGCTCTGCCCACAAGCAGATCACGCCCCAGGGGGGCTTCAGTTTCCGCCAAGGCCACAAAGGGAGGAGGGTGGTCGTTCTCCTCTCAGTACCTGGCAGCCTCCTGGTCTAGCTGTAGAATTCTCGCCTCCCATGCGGGAGACCCGGGATCAATGTGTCCAGCCGCGAGTTGTTCCTGCACTAACTGATTTGCAGCTGTTAGTTTTTCTGAAGTTAATGGCCACTGATCCACCCAAACAGGTCTATTGTCCTTCTAGGATATAGGGTCTGCGTGGGGATAGAAACAGCATCTTTATTCTTGGGGCAACAAGGCCCTTCACCTACATCTCTTTGTGACCCAGCGTCTAAAGAGGCTGTACTACGCTTGAATTCTTTTTCTAAGTAAGAAGCTCCCTCCCTAAGGACCTCATCAATATCTTCAGTATGACGGTGTACACATAAAAGGTCATTAATACAATTCCAATAAGTAAAGGCAGTCACCGGGACCCTCTCCGGGCCAAATGTTCTATAGTAATCATTAAGCGCGTCACCAACACGCCCCCATCGTTTTTCATCAATTGTCCCCTCTTGGGGTAACCAAGGACAAACATCCTTTAGAAAATTAAAAAACTTGACCAGATCTTTTTTTTTTCTTCTTCTTCTTCTTCTTTTTTTTTTTTTTTTAACTTTGACTCTTCGAGTCTGGAGCGAGTCTTTAAGACCCTCAATAAATCTTTCTTGGACACTGATTTCTTGTCCCATTATGTAAAGGGGAATCAGGGAATACAACCCTTACTCTTTGCGCCCGAAGGGAGTCCTAGCAATCGCCTCTGCGTGCTAGAGACACTAAAACCTACTCAATTGTCTTGTCCCTTACACATCCCTAATCCAAGGGGGACGTCCGCGTACCTCCTCGGTGCTTTCCACAAACCGGATCCTCTTGTGGCGACCAACTGAATCTGGGCTGCACAGCCACTTTGGGACGGACGACTTATCATCTCCCTTTCTCGGATCTTCGGGCCCCACGTTGGGCGCCAGTTGTCCCGGCCCGCGGGACGATCAACCGAGGCCCTAGAAACCAAGAAAAGAAGGGGGACAAGAGACGCAAAGAATGGAGACAAGACAGGCTTTCTGATCAAGTCTCGTTTATTGGGGGCTCAAGCAGTTGCTTATATGGGATCAGACGTGGGGGAAGGGGTTTTTTTCTGTGAATGCAGGGTTGCTATGGTGACCTAGCTGTAAGTTGACTCTTCTTCTTATCTATACTTTCCTAAAAGCAGCTGTAAAGGCTCTTCTCCTTAGCTATACTTTCCTGACAGCAGCTATAAAGATTCTTGTCCTTATCTATACTTTCCGGACAGCAGCTATAAAGATTCTTGCCGGACAGCAACTTCAAAGGTTAGAGGTGCAAAGTTTAGAAGCAGGGCCTGGGCTGAGCTCTGGGAAACAACTCGCATCTTTGCTCTCATGCCATTTGTTGTTCTTCTGTCCGTAAGCTTTTTCTTACAAACTGCTCCCCACACTGAGAGAAGTTTTTTAGTTTGGTGTAGTCCCATTCATTTATTTTTGCTTTTACTTCCCTTGCCTGGGAGCACAAATTCATAAAATTCTCTTTAAGTCGAAGGTCTTTGAGTTTAGTTCCTATGTTTTTTTTATATGCATTTCATTGTTTCAGGTGTTAAATGTAGGTCCTTAATCCATTTTCAGTTAATTTTGGTGAGTGGTGATAGAAAGCAGCCTAGTTTCATTCTTTTGCAGGAGGCTTTCCTGTTTTCCCAACATTTCTTGAAGAGGCTTTCCTTTCTCCACTGTATGTTTTTGGCTTTTTTGTTGTTGTTGTTGTTGTTGTTGTTGTTGCTGTTGGTCAAAAATTATTTTCCCATATAAATTTGAGTTGACTTCTGGACTCTCAATTCTGTCTACTGGTCCATGTGTCTGTTTTGCTGCCAATACCATGCTGTTTTGATTACTATTGCTTTCTACTATAATTTGAAGTCAGACAGAGTGATACCTCCAGCTGCATTATTTTTTCTGAGGATGGCTTTGGAAATTCAGTCTTTTGTGCTTCCACACAAAGCTAATGCTTTTTAGTTCTAGTTATTTAAAAAATGCTGATGGGATTTTAATTGGGATTGCTTTGAATCAGTATAATGCTTTAAATAATAAAGTCATTTTAACTATGGTGATTCTTCCAATCCAAGAACATGAAATATCTTTCCATTTTTTTTGTATCTTCTTCGATTTCTTTTAATAGAGTCTTACAGTTTTTATTATATAGGTCCTTCACTTTTTTTAAATTTATTCCTAAGTATTTTATTTTCTGTTGTTGCAATTACAAAATGAATTATTTTTTCCACTTCTTTTTTTGACATTTCATTATTAGAGAATAGGAACGCTATGAATTTTGGAACGTTGATTTTGTATCCAGAGACTTTACTATATGTGCTTATCATTTCTAGTAGTGTTCATGTGGAGTATTTAGAGTTTCCTATAGAGAAAATCATGTCATATGTAAATACTGAGAGTTTAAATTCTTCGTTTTCTATTTGGATGCCTTTTATATCTTTCTTTTTTTCTGATTGCACTCACTAGGACCTCCAAAGATAATGTTGAATGACAGTGGTGCTAGTGAATAGCCTTGCCTTGTTCCTGATCTTAGAGGGAAGGTTTTTAGTTTTTCACCATTAAGTATAATGTTGGCTGAGTGTTTGTCATATATGGCCTTTATTATGTTAAGGTACTTTCCTTCTGTAACAATTTTGTTAAGTGTTTTAATCACAAATGGATGCTGTATCTTGTTGAAGACTTTTTCTGCATCTATTGATATGATCACCTCATTCTAATGTTTTAATTTGTTTATGTGGTGTATTACATTAATCGATTTGCACATGTTGAACCATCATTGTGCCTCTGGGATGAAGCCCACTTGATCGTGGTGTATAATCTTTTTAATATGTTGCTGTATTCAGTTCGCTAGCATCTTATTTAGGATTTTTTGCATCTGTGTTCATGAGAGGTATCAGTCTATACTTTTCCTTTTTTGTGTTATCTTTACCAAGTTTTGCTATCAGAATACTATTGTCCTCAAAAAGTGAGTTGGGAAGTATTGCCTTCTCTTCATTTTTTTGGAGGAGATTGAGGAGAATGGGTATTAAATCTTTTTGAATGTTTGGAAGAATTCACTGGTAAAGCCATCTGGTCCTGTACTTTTAATTTTGGTAGGTTTTTGATGATTGCATAAATTTCCATACTGCTGATTGGTGTATTTAGATTTTCCAGATGCTCTTGATTCAGGCTAGGCAGGTTGTACTTTTCTAAGTACTAGTCCATTTCTTCTAAGTTATTAAATTTGGTGCTATATACTTTTTAATAGTATTCCTGTATGATCCTTTGTATTTCACTCTATCAGTCGTAATTTTCCCTCTTTCATCCCTGGTTTTGTTTACTAATGTCCTTGTTTCTTTTTCTTTAGTTAGTCTAGCCAGAGGTTTGTCAACTTTATTTACCTTCTCAAAGAACCAGGTTTTTGTTGGTTTTATATTTTCTATCATTTTTTTTTGTTTTCAATTTAATTTATTTCTGCTCTAATTATGATTATTTCTTTCCTTCTGCTGACTTTAGGCTTCTTTTGTTCTTCCTTTTCTAGTTTTTTAAAATGAAGCATTAGGTTATTTATTTCAACTCATTCTTATTTTGGGAGATAGGCCTGTAATGATATGAACTTTCCTCTTATGACCACTTTTGTGGTGTCACAAAAGTTTTGATATGTTATACTATCATTATCATTCATTTCTATGTATCTCTTGATTTTAATCCTTTTACATTTGTTGAGGCTATCTCTGTGTCCCAGTATGTGGTCACTTCTTGAGAATGTTCCATGTGCATTAGAGAAGGAATGCATAATTAGCTGTTTTGGATTGGAAGGCTCTGTAAATGTCAATATGTCCAAATGGACTAATGTGTCATTTAAAAATGTTATTTCCTTATTAATTTTCTCTTTGGATGATCTGTTCATACCTGACAGTCAGGTATTTAGGTTTCCTACTATGATAGTATTTTGGTCTCTTTCACCCTTTAGTTCTATTAGTAATTGCTTTACATATTTCAGGGCTCCCTGAGTGGGAGCATCAATATTAATAAGTGTTATGTCTTGTTGGTACATAATTCCCTTTATCATTATGAAGTATCTTTCTTTGCCTTTTTCATTTTGAAGTCTATTTCATCTGATATTAGTACTGCTATTCCCACTTTTCTCTGAATGCCATTTGCTCAAAATATCATTTTCCACTCTTTCACTTTGTATCTATATTTATCTTTGGAGCTGAGATGTGTCTCCTGGAGGCAGCATATGATTGGATTTTGTTTTTTGATCCATTCTGCAACTCTCTGCCTTTTTATTGTTGACTTCAGTCCACTTACATTTACAGTGATTATTGAAATATGAGGTCTTCTTATAACCATTTTAACTTTTTTTTTCTGATAGCTCAGTGTTTCCATTGATTTTTTTGTCATTGTGTTTCTGTTTTCTTTATTTTGGTTGGATTTGAGGAGTTTTGCCTGTAGTCCTTCTTGTTTTATATTATGTACTTCAGTTCTGAATCTTTGGTGTGTGTGGTTACCATTACAAATATATATATATATATATATATATATATATATATATATATATATATATATAAACCGTTTGTCATCCTAGATGACTATATATTTTCTTCTGCGCATGCCATATCTCCATTCCACTTTGTGAATTTGGATCTTTGAATCCTTCCTTTTCAGTCATTGTTATCTCAGTTTTTCCCTATATATGCTGAACATTCATTGCTATCTAGCTATAGCAAATTCTCTTCTTATTAGTTAAGCTTATAATGCCATGTTCTTAGTAAGGGTTGCATGCCTCTGCTTCTATTTGCCTGATAGTGACTTTCCTATTGATTATGGGGTTTTTTAAATGTCATTTTGTTTTAAGTGAACTGACCTCTTTCAGTATTTTCTGTAGTGCAGGCCTAGTAGTGGAGAATTTGCTCAATTTTTGTATGCCTGGAAAGATCTTAATTTCTCCTTCATATCTAAAGGAGATCTTTGCTGGATACATTATCCTCAACTAGTAGTTTCTTTCACTTAGTAGTTTACATTTTTGATTCCATTCTTTTCTGACTTATAAGGTTTGTGCTGAGAAGTCCGAGGATAATCTAATTGGTTTACCTTTATAAATTACTTTTTTTTTTCTCCCTGGCTGCCTTGAGTATTCCATCTTTATTGTTAATTTTTGATAACTTTAATACAACATGTCTTGGTGAAGGCCATTTTGGGTTGAGATAATTGGATGTTCTGTTTACTTCTTGATTTCCAAGCTCTACCTCATTCCTTAGATTGGGAAATTCTCATCCACTATTTGTCTGAAAATGCTTTCTACTCCCTGCTCCTTTTCTTTGCCTTTGATAATGCTCATTTTCTTATGTTTCCTCTCCTCATCGTGTCAGCTAGTTCTTGAACTTCTCTTTTATTATTTTGCATTCTTCGGTTCCTCTCTTCTTCCTTCCAATTTATTTCTTGATTTCTGTCTTCAATATCACTGATCCTTTCCTCCATTTGGTCAACCCTATTTCTTAAGCTTGCTATTTCATTTTTCAACTCTCGCAGTGTGTGTGCATGTGTTTTGTTTTTCTTTTTTTTTTATCTTCAGAAGATCTATTCTGTTCTTTCTGAGGGTTTCAATCTCCTTGCTCTGCTCATCTATATGTTTTTTTTAAGTCCTGAAATTGTAGATATGACTCACAGAGTTTTTTCTGAAGTACCATCCTGAATTCTCTGTCATTTAAGTCACGTATTTCTATGTCTTAAAGTTTATTTTCTGGAGATTTTTCTCTTTCTTTCTGAGATGCCTTGTCACCTTGGTTGTTCATAGTGTTTAATAGACTATTTCTCCACCTAGACATTAATGGAAGTGTATTCTGCTGTTTTTCCAGAAAGGTTTATTATATAAAGGTCTCTCTTTAGCCTGTTGCAAAGAAGGCAGTTTTCTCTTGGTTTCCAGTAGGTGGCGTCTAAGCCTCTTGGATCCCTGCTTTGCATAAAGCCTTAAAATGACTTTAAAAAAAAAAATTCTTGTGGATATTTAATCATGTTTGCTACCCTCAGTTTCAGTACCTGTCACTGTCAGTGACAGTCTCAGCAGCATGTGCTCAAATATCCCTGGAGCTCCTTGGTGATCAGTCTCAGAGGGTATGGGTGGAAGGTCCCTCTGGGTTGGGAATTGGGGGCTGCAATTCAGCCTCAGTTGACAAACGGGGCTGGTAAAAATCAACTCTTGTTTCTCTATGATCTGGTCTGCTTCTCTGTCTTCTGCCCTGATGACTGTTCCCTTCCACCCAGCACAGGAAGCTCGCAGCAGTCCCAGGCAGGGATGTTCAGGGAAGTTCCCACACCTTCACCGTCCCGTTCTTCCTTCAGGGAGCTCCAGCAGCTGCAAGATGCAGCTTCTTTATTTTTCACAGTCCATAGCCCAAGACCCGGGTTCTGACCTGTGGTGGCTCTTATGTGCAGATCCCATACTCAGACGTGCTGGTGTGCAATTTGGGTATTTTTTGTTGAGTTTTAGGTGTTTAGCTTATTGTTGTTTCAATGGGAGAGATCTTAGGACGTCTCTCATTCTGCCATGTTTCCTCTCAAATCTTTATAAACATTCTTGTACATACTTTTTGGTAGAGATAAGCTTTCATTTCTTCTCTTTTCTCCTTTTTTCTCCTTCTCTTTCTTCTTCTCTTTCCCTATGCCTCTTTGTGTCAAAAAAGTGAAAAGATAGATTCTAACTATTAGATCTGATTGCTGGTCATAACCACTTATAGTGCATAGACTGCTAAGATCATCTGAGCCTCTCTGTTTTTTCATCCTTACATGGAAACTATTACAACATCTAATGGTAGATGACATTGGGTAGTTTCCAGCCAGAATTGATAAGATTGCTCCCCTGCTGAAGTGAGCATTATCAAAAGCCTAGAGAATATCCTAAAATGGTAATGAGTGTCATGCACACAAACACTGAAAATCGGATCCACCCAACCTTATACAGGCATAAACCCAGAAAGCACATAGCACTGCAGGTCTATTCAAGAATGTAAATGTGTGACATCGGAGATGTGAAAAATGGTGGTCAGTTCATCATGTTGATCCCCTGTGAGCCCTAGCTTCAGCTTCAGTTCACACATTCTCATAATTATGATTTCCAAACAGTTAAATTTAGCAAACAAAATGGGAAAAAATATTTTTATAGTTAAATTAAAATATTTGGCTCTGCAGACATATTTTTAAATTGATATTTTAGTTTTCTTCAGATAAATATCCAGTGGAATTGCTGGGTCATATGGTAGATGATTATTGGACTTAGTGTGGTGATCACATCATAAGGTATATAAATGTTGAATCACTATAGTGTATAAATGAAATCAACATAATATTGTATATCAATTATACATGAGTAAAAAAATTAAATAATAAGAAAATAGGTGAATCTCAGTAAAAACATAATTGCTTCTGAAATGCATATATTGCTCTGAACTATTTACCCCTGAATAGGAGCACTAAAATTTAATTTCCACATTACATGGAACACAAAACAAGCAAACATCGAAGGCTTCCAATTGGGAAAGAAAAAAGTATGAGTGATTTCTCTCTTTCTCTATTATAATTTTCCTCTTTCTATGTCTCAATTTTTTCTCCATTACTCTAAGTCTGTCACTCCTGTTCATCTTTTTTCTTTAGCCTCTCTCTGTGTGTCACTCTTTGCATATCTGTCACTCACTTTATTTCTTCTCATGTACCTCTCTCACTTGCTCAGTCTCAGTTCTACCTTCCTAGTTTCACTCTGTATATGTGTATCATTATTTCTCTCTGTTTTGCTATTTTTCTCAGTCACTGTCACTCACTGTATCTTTCTCTCTTGTTTCTCTGTGTATAAGCATGTGTATCTCTTTGTGTATGTGTGAATGTCACTCTCTGTGTCTCTCTTTCCTTATATCTCTAAGTATGAGTGAGTTTCTGTGTTAATATTTGTGTCTTTGTGTGTGTCTCTTTCAATGGGTGTCTGTCTCACTCTTACAACACACATACTCACTCACAGACACATACATACAAGCCTGCTTCCTAGCCATAGAGAAAACAAAGCAAAGTATTCTGGAACACTGCACCAATTCAGAAAGAAGTACAGTAAAATGAAACCCACTGAATAAGAGTGGGAACACCTTTCATTCTCATTCTGTCAGTTTGAATCTCAACATTAAAATTGTCTAAATGAAAATTTTATTGAAGTCTGCCTGAGACCACTCTTTTTAAATAAGCTAGCTGTGTTAGCTTTAAATATTGGGTAAATATTAGGATTCCAATGGAGTGTGATTTGAGGAAGCTGGCACACGGCACAATTTGCCGCAATGCTGTTGCACCATCTTTAGTGATTCCTTTCATTAGCTTCACAATTGACTTTTTACTACATTTCTCTTTGGAAATAAAAATAGAATGTAATAAATATATTAACAATATGATGTTAGTGGCTTGGGAGAGACAAGATAAGATCCTACTGGCCACCTGGAATGATATGTCTGTGTGTGTGTACATTTTTGTATGTTTCTTTTAGTGGAGGTGCAAGAGGGTAAAAATATTGAGGTGAGAAAGATGAAAGAAAATTAAGAGATCCACTGTCACTCATTGAGTGAATTTGACCAAGTCACTTAGCTCCCCAATCAGAAAATGTGTGGCAAGAAGTGATGAGGGAGTAGACTAAGTTTCAGGCCCCTTGACTTCTAATTAGAGACTCTCTCCTTTCACCAGGTTTTTCATGTTGGGCTTTCAAGCAAGATTTTGATTGAAGAAACTAGAAGGAAACAAATCTTGTACTAGATAATATCTGAAGTCCCTTTCTACTCACAGTATCTCTGATTCTAACCCCAATACCCAAGGGTGTGAGACTACCTCCAGAAATTATGTGTGCCTCATTTAAGGAAATGTATAGTGTAAGAGATGCCAAATAGTTTTATGAGTCAGTAATTGGTATATTTGACTACTTTTGTTATTCTCTTATGGACTCTTTTAAATTACCCTTGGTCATTTTACAGATTTATTCTTGCAGACTGGTAAGCAGACATTTGTAAACGAAATTCCATTTCCCTTTGATTTACATTCTAGTGTCAAAAGTAAGTATACCCATAGAAAAGATTAGAACCCTGATAGAAACACACACGCTTAGAATTAAGCTCAGCTTCCTTTTAAACCACAAAACATAAAAAGAAATACTTTTCTGAAAAATATTGATCTGTGTCTATATTACATTAAATTTGATTGTGCCACCATTAAAATACCATATTAATTTGGTACTTGGGGAGGCATGTAGGAGGGATCCTTGGACCTTTTTATCTTTCAAAAGTCCAAAATAGAAATCACCACAGTCTCATCTCAACATTTCCTAGAACACTTCCCTTTGAAATTTGCAGACATTGGTTTTCCTTCCGACTGTGCTGAGAAAGTTGCCAGGTATAGGTCACTATTCTTGAATCCAGTAGCCTCACCCCATTTAGTGCATTCTGCTTAATGAATTTATTTTGCTATTTTCCAAGGATAGTGTTTGTATAAAATCCAAAGAATGAAAATTTAGGCTAGTTTGAAGTAGGCTCATGACCTTGTTCAGCAATTTTAGTGGCTTTCAAATGAACTTAATTCTTTCGACTTTACTTCTAATAGGTTGCAAACAGAAGCTACACCCTTATCCCCCTAGCCTTGGCCAAAAGAACAGTTTCAAAGAAACTTTCCATGAATCCTTTGGGTTAAAACTGGAGAATCTTACAACTGAAAGAAGCAGTTCCTAATTTACTTTTTTGTTTTTTAGGAAAAGTCCTACTTTTACATCAATTGACTCCCCTAGTACTGAAAATAATCTCCATAAATTTCATATTGTGTTTTAATAGCAAGGAATATCTCAATTCTGAGCACCAGAGAAGAACTCTAAGACTGAAAGTTAAAGTATGATTGAATGTCCCTTTTCACCAGTTACCTACATATACCCTACCATCGGGAATATAGGTTAAGAATGTATGGGAATTCATGGATCCTCATCTTCTAATGATTCAGAAAGACGTTGAGAGAACTCAGTCCCCATTTCTTCCCATTCTTGCTGAATTACACAGGGAAAAATATTGATAAAGGAAGGATGAGGTGAGGCTAGTTGAATTGACAAGAAACCTTAATTATAATTCTTACTAAAAAGAAAATAAGTATGGTTGTTTGCTTTCATTCACAATAAAGTGAAATAAGCCAAAAGGGACTGCTTTCAGAAATTGGTAGAAAGTTTAGCTAATTAGCTTAAGAATTAGACACACAAACAAAAGGGGTGCTTTCAAAGTATTGGACAATGCATGAAAAATGGGTATTTTAAGAAATTTTATAAACCTTTTTAGAAAACTTTTGTTTATACTTGTAGTTAGTTTAGCAAATTGGCTTCTTGGAGCATAAAAATAAAGTGGGTTGTTCCTCAATTATCACTAAATCTAAATTAGTAGGTTCTAAACTAAGACCATTTGAGATTTGTCTCTGCTTGTGTCCATTCAGTTCTTTCCTCTACACTGCCTCATCTCACCCCCAAATAATAAGGACTGAACAGATTTTTTTCATTGATAGTAACTTTTGAATAGAAGGGAACCAGAGAAATGAGTATTTTTTGTTGTTCATTACTACTTTTGGAGAATTGACTGAATAAACCACTCTTCCTAGACACCATATGACATAAGAAAGTGGGTTTCAAATGCTGGAGCCATCTAATAAAATTGTACTTGTATCTATAATGAAAAAACGCTCTTAACTGACTAATTGCATACAATAGAAATATTAGCCTACTTCAGTGCAAAGACCTCGACAGCAGACTTTGTGTCCCCAAACTGAATATACTAATTATAAATGAGCCATGCTTATTTGTCAAACCACTTACACATATCTTAGATGTATAGCTTGGCCTTTTATCTTCTTGTCTTAGTCATTGGGATTACTTTATGTACTTGAAAGTAATGAGATTGCATTTTTTCCCCCAAATATCCTATCACTCATACTTTTCATTTAGGGCAGACTGACCTTTCCCCCCAATTAAAACAAATTAGTGACATTTTACTTCATCTCAAAACCACTGAGTCATTGTAAGAGCAGAGTCCATGGTGGGGCACTAATGAGGCCATGAAAGCTGAGTAGAAGATAAAGGAACAGAGAGAGCAGGAGTAAAGGAAGCTGGGGTGGGGGTGCAAAGGATGGTGATAGAGGGTGGGGTGGTGGTGCCAGTTGTTAGGAATCAAAGGAAAGAAAAGGGAAATGAGGGAAAGGTGGACTGGAGACAAGGGAGAAAAGCCTAAAGATTTCATAAGGGGCATGTGTTGATGATGAAAAAGTATCAAGAAAGAATTAGCAGAAGGCAGGTGTGAGTGCATTAAGCCTATGAATGAGGGTAGTGGGGAAGGGTGACGAGGGGCCTGCACCATCTGCTTTTAACTAGCTCCCTTGATCCTTCTCTATACAGGAAAGAACTTTCACTTGCTTGCTTCTTGGAACTCAATCTCTCTGTCTCAGGGCTATTTTTTCATAATGATAGGAATACATTAGGATAAAAAGGTAGATAAGAGTTTGCTCAGGGCACAATGCTGTTATAAAAAGAGAATGGCATTGGAGTCAGACAGTTTTATACTTAATTCGCTGTGAGGTCTGGCAAGTTACCTAACCCCTCAGAACCTCTCTGTCTTCATTCAAAATTAAGGGCAAATGATAATATTCTCTAATATTATGGCTAGTATCAAGTGAAGTCTTGCACAAGCAAGTGCCTGGCACAGGGTCAGGCACATATTAAGTAAAGGTTCAATAGGTTATCTCTGGATCCTCACGCCAACTTTTGCAGATGTACAAAACCATTTGATGCTCTTTATTTCTACAGAGTAGGCATACCATTTTGAGCTATCATTTGAGAGACTGAACAAAGTTTTGTCTTTGCAGGATTTCCTTTCCTTGAACTTTTTAAAGTCTGTAAGCACATACTAGAGACTAGAGAGTCTAATGAGTAGAAGGTTGTTCTTACTGTTTAATATACAATTTGAAGACAGCTCTTTTTTCAAATCTGACCATCTAACAAGTGACAAGGAAAACATTTAATTTTCTTTTGTGCCATAAATTTTCTTTTTTTAAATATTTATTTTTATTTTTCAATTACAGTTGACATGCAGTATTATATTAGTTTCAGGTGTTACAACATAGCAGTTAGACATTTATATAACTTACAAAGTGATGGAATATAAAAAAAAACAAAATAAGCAAACAAAACAGAAACAAACTCAGAAATAAAAGACTATTTTGATGGTTGCCAAATTAGAGGATGTTTGGGGGATGGGTGAAAAAGGGGAAAAGATTAGAAAGTACAAATTAGTAGTTACGATATAGTCATGGGGATGTAAGTATAGCATAAGCAATATAGTCAATAATATTGTAATTACTATGTATGATGTGCCATATATTTTCTATACAACCCCATGCTTCTTAAACAGTGAACATTTAACTCTAGGATGAAGAGAGAGCAACAAAATAGACATGGCACATCTTCTTGGAGCTTCAACTTTACTACCAGATTTAGGGGAAAGCAGTGAAGAAATTTAATTAATGCATAATTGAAAACATTATTACATTTAAACAAACACAAATACATCCTAAAATAGAAAGAAATTTGAGTGTATTTTAAAGACCAAGTGAGACAACTTTGGGCTGTGCTCTCAGAACCTATAGGGATGCAAGATCAATCTTGTTATAGTTAAATAAGCTAATGTGCCATAACAAGTAGACCCCAAATTGAAATAACTGAACAACAAGAGAAGTTTTTTCCTTGTTCACATTGGAGTGTAAGAAAAATGTTCCTGGTCAGCAAGAGGCTTTGCTCCATGTCATAATTCAGGACCCAGACTGCTTCCAGCCCCAGATTTTATTATCCCTTATTCTAATACTAATATTTCTGAAATTTTAATGTGCATTTTAATTACCTGTGGCTCTCATTAAAATGTAGATTGTGACTCTACAGCTCTGGGGTGGGGGCTGAAATTCTGCATTTCCAAGGAGCTCTCAGGAAATCAGATGTTATTGATCTAAGTAATATACTTTGAGAAACAATGTCATAAAACAATGATTATGAAACCTGACTGCACATTACAATGGCCTGGTGACATTTTTAAAAATAAATTTTATTGCCATAATTTATAAACATATAAACTGAATCCACTTAAAATGTACATTTCTACGAGCCTTGTAAAATGTACTTACACATGTAGTTACTATAATCAAGATACAGATCATTTTCATCAACATAAAAGTGTTCTCATATCCCTTTACAGTCAAGGTGCCCTACCCAATCTCTAGGAAACAACTTATGTGCTTTCTATCATTATAGATTACTCTGAATTTTCTAAAATTTCATATTAATGCAATCATACATTCCTGGTTATATTCACTCAGCATAGTGTTTTTGAGATTCATTTGTGTCGTTGTATGTATCAGTATCTTTTTTATTGCTGAACAGTATTCCATTGTATGAATATACCACAATTTATTTATCTTTTCTCTTAACGATGAGCATTTGGGTTGTTTCCAGTTTTGTGGGGTTATGAATAAAGCTGCTATGAACATTCATGTAAAACAGTTTCAGTGAACATGTTTTCATATAGCCAGCCACACATATTTAGATAAGAGAAGTCCTGGATGGGCAATAGCTTTTGAGGACAATTGTACATTATGGAAGGGAAGAATGGATTGTGGTGGCAACTGAGCAGTCTTTGACATAATTTTCCTTAGCTCAGGATGACTTAGGAAAAACACGTCTATATTTTATTTAATTTAAACTTTTCAACTGTCCCTTAAAAACAACTTTTCCCAAAATGTGATACATGTATATATCATACATATTACTGGTGTTAAGGGACATGATTTGAAGTGGTACACAATTACAAAAGTCAAATTATATATTTATATTATATGAGCATATATATATATATATAATATATATATTATATATATTATATATATATACACACACACATATATATATTGTGTGTATATACACAATCTATATATTTTAAATATATACATGTATATATACATATACATAAGTTAAATATATTATATCTATTGCTTAAGTGGAGGTTATTTTAAAAAGTGAGTTGATAGTAAGAGGTATATAAGGTAAATATTAAGTACTGGTGTTACATTTCTGTGATAAAAAATCGAGAAGTGGCTGATGTTTGGAAAACTTTAATAATGGGAGGGTAATGCTTGAGGTCTCTAACAGTCTTTATCATTTTAGGAGCAATGAATGATAGAGTGAACAGAAATGAAGTCCACAACCCAAAAATGTGAAGGGATTGTGGGAGAGCTTAGCACTGTGCATATTAAATGTTTTATTAATTGACAGTGGAATATCAGCTATGCCTGTCAAACCACAATAATAGTGCCTAGGTTATACTCCAACAAAATCTTTCTTTAAATTGAACTACAGACATGATTTCCTATTGCCAAGGCTCAGAGGATATAAAATCCATCACTTATTAAAAAGAAATTAGAGCTAACTGTTTATGAAAAAGAGCTGTCTTCCAATCTCAAATAGACAAAGGGAATTTTTTTGTCTGCTTTCACTATCCTCATCCTTTTGGGGGGTTAGTTTGTTCAGTTGATTTGTTCTGATTGTGGATTTAGTTCATTTTATATATTTGTGTATTAGTTTGTATGTATTTGTTTGTTTGTTGTTGTTGTTGTTCTTGTTGTTTATTTTTGTGAAACAATGTATTCTGGAGCTTAGCAAGAAGCCGATAGCAGCCAAAGGGGTATTAAGTGGAAGACAAGGTTGTCTCCATTGCTTTTGGCCCTTACTTTCCTTGCCACATCAAGGCAGATGTTTAGTATGGGTTCTGATCCCCAAAGTAAAGCATCTATGATTCTGCTTCCTGGTCCTGTCATCCATCAACTTAATGGAAGTTCAGTAGTTAAAAAGTCAACATGCCACAACCCTCTTCTGACTGACTTTAAATAGACTGGGGATAGAGTAAAGAGTATATAAGTTGAGAGAGAAGGAAGAAAGGTTGGCAAGAAGAGATGGAAAAGTAGGTAGTTGTCATTCAATTTTACTAGATCATATCTGCAAAGTAAAGAGAAAATTTCTATTGCATCTTAATTTAAAATCTTCATCTAATTTCACGACTGACATTTTCAATCTTTTTTTTTTCTCTTGTCATATTATTGGGAAGTGATTTGTGTATCTGTGGATGTTCTGGAATCCCTTAGTAATAAGATCACTCAGTACAATGACAACTCAATGAGTACAATTTGTTCTAAAACTCATTGGCTTTGAGAAGTCTCATTATTCACCAAAACACAACCTTAGTCTAGAAGGAGGCATGTTAGACTGTTAATTAGCAACAGTGTACACTGGTCGTCACATACTTTTATGTGACATTTGTCATAACCCTTATGGGCTGTAGCTGCTCAGATGTTCTGCATCATGGCATCTATACTTTTAGGGATAAATAGCCTCCCCTCTCCCTCCCCTGCTTTGATTTCTCTAGAAGAATAAACTCAACACAGTCTCCTGCAGATATATAGTAGAAAGCAATAGTATAGAAATAGTAAAGATATAAATTCCTTCTCACTCGAATCTTTTTTTTTTAATTTAATCTGGGCAACAAAGACTTTTGAAGATGCACAGAATTAATGTCTCAACACTGATTTATCGATACAAAAGGATGAAAACCAAATGACATGACCATATGACCTTATTGCTAAGTTAATCAGGTGACTTAAGTACTGGAGAGACTATTTTCTTTCCTCAGTCCTGAGGAATAGAAATGAGAAGAAAGAAACATTTGCTTTCAGACACTGAACAACAGAAAGTACAGTATTATAGTTCTTTGGGAAAGGGGAACTAATAGTGAACTCTGGCTTTCTGCCTAGAGGCAATTTCTGGACCAAAGTGCAGGGTAGGGTAATCCAGGATAAGCATAGTGGTTTTGTCAAGTTGAGGACATAGAGAACAATATGCAGGAAGGATGGAGAAGCTGTGAAAAAGGAAGCTACACAGAAAAAGAACTCTAGAAACCTGCCTAGGTGTCCCCTAGAATCTATTGCTAAATAATGAGCTCTGCATTGCCTTAGGCAAAACTCTGTGAGGCTGGGCAACGAATGATCAGGAACTGTGAGTTAAACATTTGTCAGAGTTCACATAGAACTGGGAGACATTTAGGTTCCTACCAGCCAGAGTAAAGAGGCCTCATTAAGCACCCAATGCTCTCTATTAGATAGTAGGGAGCTAAGAAGGGTCATACTTTGCTAGTAGGACTAAATTAGCCAAGAGTAAAGACTATCCTACACCCACTTCACAAACTTAAAATAAAACCTTGAAAAGATTAAGTAGATATGTAAGTAAGTCAAAGGTAGCCCAGAACAAACTCAAACAATCTTTAAAGGGAAATAAGGAAGTCCAGCACTCAAGAGTATAACATTCACAATTTTATCCTCTGAAAAAACCCAAAACATTAAACATGCAAAACAGCTGGAAAAATATGACCCATATCTGGGAGAAAAATCAGTGCATAGGAATAGATATAGAAATGATAGATAGCAGAAAAGAAGTATAAAATTATTATTATCAATATGTTCAAGGTATAAAGGTATACTTGAACAAAATTAGAAAGTAAATGGAATTATTTTAAAAGAATTGTAAATTCTAGAGTCAAAAGTACAATATCTAAAAAAATTCAATGGTTGGCAGTAAAGGCAGATTAGTTATGACAGAAAAAAAATAATGAACCTAAACAGATAACAACAAAAACTCTTCAAAATGAATTATGGAGATAATAACAACAAAAATAAAGTTACTAAAGAGGAGGTTATAGATGTTCAAGCTGAAATAATGGAATTGTATAAGCAAATGATACAGTGGTTTTGATTTTAGGGATGAGTTATTTGGGGAATGGTAGTTTTTCATTGTCGTTAGACCATAGACAGTGTGAGAGAAAGTGCTAGAAGATGATGATGTAAAATTAAGTTCAAGCCTACCAGGAAGGACCTGCATACCATGCTAAAAATTTTGAACCTTATCTTATGAACAATGAAAAACAAAATAAGCTTTGGAGTGAATGTTTGACACAATCAAATGTGTTTTCAAAGGGTCAATTTGAATGGATGGTGATTTGCAGGCAGTAAATATCAAAGTCAGGGAGATTATCTCTGAGGCTTTTGCTGGAGTCAAGGGGAAATAGAACAAGAGCCTAACCTTGGGAGTGGATAAAAAGAAAGCAAATTAATATAATTTTCAAGTGGAACTGACATTATTTGGTGCTAGAATTTTGAGGAGTGTAGAAAAAGGGAGAATGAGGATATCAAAGGAGCAGAGAATCATTTCCCAAATTCTAGCTTAAGCAAATGAGAAATACTGATATAATTTTCTGAGACAGAGAATGCAGCAGGAGCAACAATTTAGGGGATATGGCTTAGACATATTGAGTTTGAATTTCCTGTGGAACCTCCAGGCAGAGGAAAGTGAGCAAGATAAGATGGATGAAATTAGATATAATTCACACAGAGATAGTGGTTGAAGTCATGAAAATAGATAAGGAGGAAGGAGAAAAATTCTAGATTTATATGAGAAGAGAATCAAAAATGGAACCACTGAAATATCAACATGTAAGAGTCAGATAGAGAAAGAGAAGCAGACAAACCAAAGAAGTAGGAGAGTATTTTTTTTAGAGACTGAGAGACTTCCAGGGGCTCTCTGAGTGGTAAATATTGCTGAGAGGTCAAGTAGTTAATCCTACTTTAGGAAAAGAGATCATTTGATCTGCTTTAATTATTCATCAGTACCTGTCATGAGGATGGTTTCAGTAGATAAAAGCAGACACCATATTGCAGAAGAGTGAGTAATAAGTCAGAGACAAAGATATAGAGCCATTGAGTACAAAGTGTTTTTTCAAGAAGTTTAGCTGTGAAGAAAATTAAGGGAATAAGGTGATAGCTGGAGGGAGTAGCACTCTTGAGGGAAAGTGATATATTTAAGATAAAGAGAATGTGAGCATGTTTATAGGCGATAGGGGAAAAAAGGAGTGGGGTTGAGGATATAAAACAAGGTTGACGGTTTGCAGTGACGGATGGAATAATGGCTCTGTGGAAGCAAATTATGAGGAAAATGATTTGTCTTGAAAGAAGTAAGGACTTTTTTCCTATAAGACAAGATGAAAGGAAATAAATACAGGGTGGTTAATTTATGGCACTGCTAGGTCACTTTTAATTTCTCTGTGAAGGAGGCAAGATTACCTACTAATAGCTGTATATTTAGGGGCCTTGAAAAGAGTTGAAAGAATAGCTGTGACAGACATTAGTGACAAAAGAAAGAAAAGGAATTGCTTAGGATAAAAGCAGAAGTGTTTTAAGCTGGAAATTCTGAGAGTACATCTGAGGTTAGAAAACTTACCTTTGGAAATGGTGTCCATCAATGTGCTTGTGCTATTTTCTGCAGTGACATTTCACAACCTAGGATTAAAACTAAAGAAAATGGATCTTTATATCCATCTAATGATGGAAATTTTCAGGGCAAAAGTGAGGGTATAAGAAAAAAATGAAAGTTTGCCACAGTTTTACATGGAACATGCAGCCAGCAAGGAGTGAGCAGCTTTGGGTAAAAGCCTTCCACCAGAACTTCAAACTTAGTATATCTAAGCTGTGTCCCCTAAACTGTTGCTCCTGCTGCATTCACTGCCTCAGAAAATGATATCAATATTCCCCATTTACTTAAGGCAGAATTCTGGAAATGATTCTCTGCTCCTTTGACATCCTCATTCTCCCTCTTTCTATACTCCTCAAAATTCTAGTACCAAATAATGTCAGTTCTATTTGACAATTTTATCAAGTATTTGAAAATCTCAAAGATATTAAATAATAAGTTTAGTGGAAATGGGGAAATTGAGAGAAGAAATATTTGGTGCTTTTATTAGAGAGTGAAATATCTGAGTTAAAGTTTCTGAAGGTAGACAAGTTCTATAAGATAGCAAGCTTTAAGATGTGGTAATGAAATTGCTAAAGTGGAATAGAGCTGATATTTCTTGAAGCTGAGTGAATTCAAGAAATTGTAACACTACATTGCTAAAGTTATCCACTGACTTTCTAGATGCAGGAACAGATAAATGTGGAAACACCAGCAGATTAACACAAGAGTTTATTTTGCACACATGCAGTCAGGTACTGGTTGGTAGGGATTCTCCTCCATCTAGTAACTTAGGATTCAGGAACCTTCATATTTAAATCCTGTCAATTCGACACATAGTCTCCAAGGTTGCTATAGCAGGGGAAGAGAAGAGACAGACTAGGCCTACTGGCTCTTAACTGCTTCAGCTCTGAAATACCATAAGTCATTCCAATTCATAGTTTATGCAGCAGTATAATTTACATGGCCCAAATAATTTCAAGGAAGGCTAAGAAATGTAAGGGAGCCAGTAGAATATTTGGTAAGTTCTGTTTCAGCCACGTTTAGGAGACACAGCAAGACTTAGGGTAATGAGGAGAATTGTAGGGCAAGTATAGAAGTTCTGCGTGAGTGTGTATATGTGTGCATCTTGGAAGGGAGAAGAGACAACCAAAAACATGAGGAAAAGGAGGTCTACCCAGAATATTTTTTAAATAGATGGTTTTGAGTAATGGGAACTTAGGAAAATGCTATACTATGTCCAGGTCCCTCACTCTGGGTAGGGACATAGTATATGATATGGCTTCAAAAGGAAATTGGGGCCAAATTGTGTTGGGAATTAAAACTAGATTAAGGATGTCGGCCTTTATTGTGGAGGCAGGATAAAGTGTCATGATAAAAAGTGTCATGTAGGAAGATGATTTTGACAATACCATTCACAATACATTCAAAAAAGGTACATACTGAAAACAAGGAAAACAATTAGCTAATGGGGGCCTGAAAAATCCTGGTCACAGTGGAATCCAATGTCATATGCAAGAGACATAAGAGGAAAAGTTCAGCAAGCTTTGATAACAAAAAATTGACGTATATTTTATCTGCCTTCAGCATACATCCAAAGAAAGAACAGATTGACCTTAGAAGGGTATGGGACACCAAAGAGAGATGAATGAGATATTTGTAAAAGGTCTAACAAGGGTAGACTAACAGGCAGAAAGATTAAAAGTGAAGGAAAGAAGTGGAGAAAGAGCCTGAACAAAGGGACTGATAGGCACCAGGCACACATGACCTCTGAGTTCAGAAGCATAATGCAATGGTGATTATCAGCAGCTGTAGGCCACACACTGAGTCTTCTAGCATCTAAGCTAGGGGTTGACAACCTTTCAGAGTTGGCTTACCAAGTCAGCATTTATTTACTATTAATTTTGGGATTTGCATGCCAATAATAAATTTCTCCATTCAGAAACTCTCTGTCTATATAACTAAACTGTTGTTTCATGTGAAGTTATTTTTTAAAGTTTAAAAACTAAGAAGATGTGTTTAAAATGAAATTATAAAGCATATTAAGGAGAATCCTTTTATATTTTTTTTGTTTTGCCCTGTTACATTCTCCTAGTTCCTATGAAAATTTGTATACTTAACGCTGTGCTCAAACCTATCTCAAATTATTTGTGTCCCAGGTATAGCCTTACTAGCTCCAGAATTATCAAAAACTGCTAAATATGGCCCAAGAGGCTTGAGTTAAGCTACAAGGAACCATAATCCACCTTCTGCTGGTTCTGAAGCTGCTTGAGGTTGGAGACAAATGGTAGAGAAAGTGCACAGTGCTAATGACATGGTGCTGTGGAAGCAAAAAGTGGGGAGAACTGAACCAGTCTGTGACTCATGGAAGGCCCTTTCTAATATCTAAAGAGTAGGATATAATTTGGAGGCCCAGAGCTGAAAGTGCATGTGGTAAGTTTAAGAAACTGAACAAAAGCCAGGGTAACTGGAGTGGGGAGAACTAGGAGATAATGGTGTGAGATGAGACTGGAGAGGTGGGAAAAGTTTAGAGCTTGGGAAGAAAGGCAAAAAGTAAGCATCCCTCTTAGTGGTACTGAATGGAAGCACAATACTTTATTATTTTTTTAAGTTGTTTATTTTCTTTACTGTTTAATTTTTTTAAGAAGCAACAAGCATTTATTTGAGATTTTTAAAAAAGAATAACTATTTGGAAGACAGCTATGCTAAACACTATACCATCAATGCAAGAATAACTATTTGGGAAACATTGATTAAGGCAGAAACCCAAATAATGTTTCAATTAGGAGACAAATGCATTGGGTATATATGAGAAAGAGAAGAGGAACCTATCCATCAACAGAAAGAAGGCATTTCCATTGGAGCAGGTAACATAACACAGTGATGTTTATTCTAAACAATTTTTTTAAAATTTTGTCTGATGGTCATCAGTCAAGTAATCATAATATCTGCTTTTTTTGTTATCTTTGAAAATAATTCTTTGGGGCACAATGTTGCCTTAGGCACAGTATAAAATTTATTTTGCCCTGTTTTAACATTTCACAGATTTGAGGCTTAAGTTGTGTAAGGTAGTTCCTTTGGCATAGAAGCTTCAGTTCAAATTTACTATTATTATTTTTACTTTATTTAAGTGTAGTTGCTATATAATATCGTATTAGTTATATTAGTGTCAGGTGTACAATATAGTGATTTGACATTTTCATACCTTAGAATGTGATCACCCCTCTAATTCTATTAATCATCTGTCACCATAAAAACTTATCACAATATTATTGACTATATTCAGTGACAAAACCAGAACTGAAACCCAAGGTGACTGGCTCCAGACTTTGGGTTCCTAAATAATCCACAACACAGTCATTCACCACATAAAGATGTTCTGGTTTATGATAAATTGTGTATATGATGCTAATCCCATAAGACTGTAATGGAGATGAAAAATTCTTATTGCTTAGTGACATTATAGCCCAACCCACAAGACTTCAAAGAATTTGCCAAGGATAAAGAGGTTGCAAAAATCTATAAGACTGTTATTGAGATGGCAAAAAATAAACTTTTATCTGGGAGTAGATGCAGATGACATTGAAGAACTCTTAGAGGTGGTTCCTGAGGAATTAATTAATGAAGAGTAGCTGGTACTGGAACAGGGACACATAGATAGAGAAGAGGCAAGAGAAAAGGAAATTATAAGAGAAGAAAAACAAGAACTCCCAAGAAAACTCACAGCATATCTTTTTGCAAACCTCAAAAAATTTCTTAAAAGGTTAGAAAACATAGACTCTAACACCAAAAGGTTTAAATTAATAGAGAGGATTATTCATGTTGCAGTATCTGCTTATGAGCATATTTATGATTAAAAACAGAAAGTAAACAAGCAAACTACCACAGACACATTTCAGAAGAGAGTGACACTGGCAGGTCCTTCAGGAGGTATTCCAAAAGACATTGCTATCATAGGAGATGACAGGACCATGTGTGTTATTGCCCCTGAAGACCTTCCAGTGGGACAAGTAGAAGTAGAAGGCCTGTGTAAGTCTAAGCTAATGTGTGTGTTTCTGTCTTAGTTTTTAATTAAAAAATTAAAAAGTTAAACCAATAAACATTTTTTTTAAAAATAGAAACAAGTGCAGTGGAAAAAAATGGCATAGATGATAGAGGCTGTGTTCATCCCTCTGGTGGCCAAATCAAATTTGTGACCGAAACAAGGAGCAAACAGCGAGGAAAAAATAGCCTGGGATCTAGATGAACAAGCCATACAATAAGGAGAAATCTAAGAAATCACCCTGAAATGACAGAAGGTAGGATGGGGTGAGGACATGAGGCTGCATGGTCCAGAGCAGCTTAGTGGGACAAAGGCTGCAGCAGCAGGAGCAGCAGCCAGCAGCTGCAGATACCTCTTAAAGGGTTCGTGTCTGCGATCAGACTTTCACAGTGACAGACCTGCTCACTCTAAGCACCAGTGCTGGTTTGGCTGTGCAGGAGACATCAGGGACTTATAGGGGAAAACACTGAGTTGTCAGAGTGTGGGTCAAGGCAAGACTTGCTCTGTACAGAAGAGCCAGATATATTCCTCTGCTTAGCTCTCCCTCCTCCCAATGCGCAGACTCAGGGCCATCATAGCAGAGACATCATCAAACTGGATAACAGAGGTCACTCCACCCAGGGGTTTCCCTGAAACTCTATCTCCCCCAACTCGATGCCCCACCCAAGTCACATCCAGGTGTATACTCAGAGAGTCAGGTGCTCCTTGCTGAGAAGTGCCTAGACTCACACTGGTGGCAGCTGGCCTTCATTTCCTGTGTTGCTTATTGAGGCAACTATAGGCATAGCACCTAGGGATTGTTCGCTGAATCTTAACAGGTGGCCCCAGAGGGGCACAGGATTGGGTTAAATTTGGCCTACAGCTGAAGCCTTCTCAGTACTGTGCCACTGGACACCTACTACACAAATCCACATGAATAAGACAAGGAGACTTAGGAAATTTGCTTGATACATAGAAACAGATTCGGAAAGACAGCCAAAATGGGACTACGAAGAAACATAAACCATATGAGAGAACAGAATAGAGATCCAGGAATAATGGAGTCAAGCAATCTAACAGATGCAGAGTTCAAAACACTGGTTATAAAGATGCTTAATGAACTTAGGGAAAGTGTATATGAATTTAGTGAAAACTTCAACAAAGAGATAAAAACATAAAAATGGAAATTATAAAAGGGAACTAGTCAGAAATGAAGAACATGTTACTTGAGATGAGAAGTATATTAAATGGAATAAACAAAGTGAATAAAGAATAGGATCAAATGACTTATATAGAGAAGGGGAAAGTCAAGAACACTCAATCAGACTCAAGAAAAAAGAAGTCAAGACTATAATAAAAATATAAAGAGCCTACGAGACACTCTTAAAGATAAAAATGTCCATGTCATAGGGGTGCCAGAAGGAAAACAAGATGTTGAAGAGCTCTTTTAAGAAATAATGATGGAATACTTTCCTCACCTGGTGTAGGAAATATACATACAATCCCAGTTCAGAGAGTCCCAAAAACTAGGAACCCAAAGAGGCCCACACCAAGACACAGCATAATTAAAATGCCAAAGGTTAGCTACAAAGAGAGAATCTTAAAAGCAGCAAGAGAAAAGCTGTTACATACATACAAGGAAGCACCCATAAGACTGGCAGCTCATTTCTCAAAAGAAACTGCGCAGGACAGAAGGGCTGGCACAAAATTTGAACTTGATGAAAATTTAGAATCTACAGACAAGAATACTTTATCCAGTAAAGCTATCATTTAGAGTGGAAGGACAGATAAAGAACTTCCCCAACAAAAATAGGCTAAAGTAATTTATCATCACCAAGCCAGTATTACAGAAAATGTTGGAAGAAGTTCTTTAAGACATGTATCAAAAGTATAAATAATGAATGTTAATAACTACATTCTTATCAATAAGTACTTCAAATGGAAAAGAATTGAGTGTTCAAACCACTTAATTCTGTGGCTGAATGGATAAGAAAACAAAACCCCTACATATGCTGCCTACAAGAGACTCACTTCAGATTAAGAGACACATACAGACTAAAAAGAAGGGGATGGAAAAAGATATTGCCCTAATGGACCTAGAGGGTATCATGCTGAATGAAATGGGATGGATAAAGAAAAACAAACATCACATGATTTGATGTACATGTGTATCTAAAGAACAAAATCAACAATAGCAACAACAAAAGTGGAAATAAACTCACTGATGCAGAGAATATTTAGGGAGATACTAGATGAGAGTGTGGTTGTGGGATAAAAAAAAGGCAAAGGGATTAAGAGGTACAAATGGATTGCTGCAGAATAGACATAGAAATATAGAGTGTAGCATAAGAAAGATGGTTAATAATGTTGTAATAAATATGTAAGAGGGAAGAGAGGTACTAGATTTAGTGGGGTCATAATTTTTGTGACTTATGTGGATCTCTAATTACTAGGTCATACAACTGAAACTGATATATTATTGTATGCCAACTATAATTGAAAAAAAATCATTGAATTGTACAATGTAAATACAAGCAACTGATTATCTATTATATTTCAATAAAGATGAAAAAATAGAAATAAAGCTTGTAGAATAAAGATGTAAAGAAAAAATATTTTTGTATGGCTGTATAATTTATGTTTTAAGCTAAGTGTTATCACAAAAAAGTAATAAATTTAAAAAATTTAAAAAGTTTATAAAGTAAAAAAGTTACATAAAGCTAAGGTTAATTTATAATTGAAGAAAGAAATATATATATATTTTTTTCAGGTATATAGTACATTGGTTAGACATTTAGTTTATTAAGTGATCTTAATTACTCCATCACCCATCTGGCTCTACACATAGCCATTAAAATACTATTGACTATATCCCCTGTCACTAAAAAAATATTCTTTATAAATGTAGTCTAAATTTAGAGTCTTATAATGTCTACAATAGTGTATATAATGCCCTAGGCTTTCACATTCACTTACCACTCACCCACTGAATTGCCCAGGACAACTTCTAGTCTTGCAAGCTCCATTCATGATATGTGCCATTCTTTGTCCTGGATATCATATTTTTCTGTGCTTTTTCTATGTTTATAAATGTTTATATACACAAATATTTTCATTGGGTTATAATTTCCTACATTATTAAATATAGTAACATGTTATACAGATTTGTAGCCTTGGAACAACAGCTAAGCTACACCATATAGCTTAGGTGTGTAGTAGGCTATACCATCTAGGATTGTGTAAGTGCACTTCATGATGTTCAAACAATGATAAAATTGCCTAACCAATGACACATTTTGCATAATTATCTCTGTTGATAAACAATGCAGACTGTACTGCCTTATGCCAATGTGATGTGCCTTCTTGGGATAAGTAAACAAGATTCTCTTTAGAGTTGTTAGTGTTACTAATTCAGTGGCAAGAACATTTTTTGATATAGAGCTATCCAGGACACACCATGGATGGCCAGAGGCTCAGGAAAATCCACCAAAAATTTAAAAGTCACATGCATGTATTCATATATGCACACACAAATTAAGTTTTAACAAAATTAAGTTTTGTTAAAAGAGATATTTGGTTACTTCTGATTGTGGGAAGATGGGAAAGACTTACTTTCTCCTATTTCATTCCAATTAAGTACAAGTATAAACATTTTGTATGAAACAAGCAGAAGACTGAAAGTTAGAGAGAAGAAGGTAGACTATCTAGCAAGTCTGAGCATGGGACCCAAAAAATGACATGATGGTGAGTTCCTTGTATTTTCTTTTTGCCTCATATCACAGACATGGAACTGAAGAAGTCTTCAACTAGGATATGCCTAAAGGTGGAAACAAAATGATCCTAACAAATGCCTATTCTCTCTAGCCAGATGGCCAGGAAAGGGACAGAAAATATTTTAGGTAATAATGGCTCTATTCTAGCTCAACACTACTAAAAACCATTCTCATCCATACAAGTATGGAGCCTACCATTCTTGAGGGCTGAACCAAGCAGCATAATACCCTCACTATGCTGGAGTCAAAGAAGGCCTAATAGGGAACTGCAGCTTTCATCACTGCCAGCTAGTAACAAGGTCAAACCCTATTTCCCATAGTGTCAGTGGAGACTATCTGGGGAACCTTGACTTCCACTCACATCCAACAGTAATGAGGCACTTTTCTCCTTTCCTGCTTAGTGATGTCAGAGGCGGCCTAATGGAAAGTAAGAACTTTCACCATTGACCACCAGTCATAAGGCCACTCCACTCCATGGTGTCATTAGATGCCATGTGGAGAGCAACAATGAGGCACTCTTACTCCTCCCAGGCAGGGAGGTATCAGTAGTAAGAAGCCAAAAATGCTATCCCCCCGCCCACTAATAATGAGGATCCCACTTCATTTAAGTGTCAAAAGAGGCTGAGTAAGAAAACCAGACTTCGACTTCCACCTGGAAATAATAAGGTGCACTCCCCTTTTCTGCCAAAGCAGTTTTCAGAAAAAGCCAGCTAAGGCAGAAGATTTAAATAAGATCCAGACTCAAATATGATACCCAAAATATCCAGATTTCAAGTAAAAAAAAAATTCATCATACTAAGAACCAAAAAGATCTCAAACTAAATGAAATGGTATCATGAATATTTGATTATGCCTAAGCTCATCATATTATCCATATTAAGTATATACAGTGTTTGTATACTTATTATATGCCAATAAAGTTATTTACAAAAAGACAGTTAGTAGGCACCAACACCAAGATGATGAAAGTATTTGAATTGTCTGACAAATATTTCAAAGCATTCCCATTAAAATACTTCAACATACAATTATTTATATGGTCAAAACAAACAGAGCCACAGCAAAGAAGCAGAAAGCTTCAGCAAGAAATGGAAGATATAAAGAAAAACCTAATGAAAATTTGAGAACTGAAAAAATGAAAATACAATAACCAAAATAGAAAAAAAATATCATGGATGACTTTAACAGCAGAATGGACAGAACCAAGAAAAAAAATCAGTAAACTACAGAGAGGACAGTAGAAATTGATTAATGTGAACAACAGAGAGAAAATAGTCTAAAAAAAATTAGAGTCTCAGATTTAACAGTCATGTCATTGAAATCTCAGAGGAGAGAATGAAGAGGATAAAATAGGGAAAGTACTTTAAGAAATAATGTTTTTGGAAACTTCTTAAATTTGGCAAGAAGCTGAATAAACTCCAAACAAGTAAAAGTCAAAGAATCCACACCAAAACACACTATAATCAAATTTTTGAAAACTTAAATGCAAAGAAAGCACTTTGAAAGCAATGAGAGAGAAAAGACACCTTATTTATAGGAGATAAGCAATTTAAATGATGTAAACTTTCATAAGAAATCATGGATGAAAAAGGTGAAGGAGAGAGAATATGGTCAATAATAGTGGGATAAATTTGCAGTGACAGATGGTTACTAGTCTTAGTGTGGTCATCATATCATAAAATATATAAATATAAAATCATTAAGTTGTACAACTGAAACTAATGTACTATTGTCTGCCAACTATACTTTGATAAAAATTAAATTTTAAAAAAGGAAAGAATGAAGACTAGAAAGAAGTGACACAACTTATTTTGATTTGCTGAAAGAAAAGAACTATCAATCCAGATTCTTCTAGTCAGTGAAAATATCCTTCAGGAATGCAAAGGAATTTGAGACATTTGCAGATGAAGGAAACTAAGAAAATTTGTTACATGTATGGCTAAAGGAAGTTTTCTAAATAGAAAGGAAACAATAAAAGATGGAGTCTCTGAACTTCAGGAAGATAAAACAAAATTAAAAAAAATATGTGTAGATTTTGCTTTTCATCTTGAGTTTTTATATTATGTTTGATATTTGAAGCAAATATTACAACACTATCTAATGTGGTTATAAATGTATGCTCCAGTACCCACAGTAAGACAGGGAAAAAAAGACAGAAAGGAAAAACTAAGAGAATAAAAAGTAAATAGCAGACGTACAAATAATTGCATTAATTGTACATAATCTAAATATACCAATTAAAAGAAAGTAAGAGAATAAATTAAAATATATAATATAAATATATGTTGTCTACAGAAAGTTCACATAAATTAAAGCAATGTAAGCAGGCTGAAATTCAAAGAATGGAAGAAGATATATCATGTTAACATTAGTCAAAGGAAAGCAAGAATGGCTATATTAATATCCCATAAAGTAGACTTCAGAGAAAATAAAAGGACCAAAGACAGACAGGGACAATATAAATGATAAAAATGTCAATCCACCAGGAAGAGATAGAAATTTTAAATATGTATGTACCAAACAGCAGAGCTGTAAAATATGTGAAGCTAAAACTGACGAAACTAAAAAAAAAAAATTTAGACAAATACAGAATTAAAATTTATGACTTTCTCAACAATTAATAAAACTATACTAAAAATCAACAGACAATAGAAATCAACAAAAACATCATTTACATGATGTAATTGACATTTTTAGAACACTCCATTCAATAACATCAAAATACATATTATAAACATAATTTTCTGTTTTTTATTTTTTTAAATATTTTTTAATTTCTCAATTAAGGTTGGCATATAACATTATATTAGTTTCAGGTGTACAACAAAGTGACCAGACATCTATCTAATTCTTAAAGTGATCAGCCCAATATATCTAGTACCCATCTGACAATGTATACAGTTATTGCAATATTATTGACTATATTCCTTATGCTATACCTTCTATCTCCATGACTATTTTGCAACTACCATTCTGTACTTCTTAATCCTGTTCCCATTTTTCACCTATCTCCTACACCTCCTTCTTATCTGGTAACTCTAAAAATGTTCTCTGTACCTATGAGGTTTTTTTTGAGGGGGAAGGGTTGTTATTTTGTACTTTAGATTCCATATGTATGTAAAGTCATATGGCATTTGTCTTTCTTTATCTGACTTACTCTACTCAACACAATACTCTCTAGATCCATCATGAAATATCTTTTTCCACCCCTTCATTTTCAGTCTGTATCTTTTCATCTGAAGTGAGTCTTTTATAGGCAGCATATGAAGGGATCTTGCTTTCTTATCCATTCAGCCACCCTATCTATTGATTGGAACATTTATTCCTTTTTCATCTAAAGTACCTGTTGGTAAATTTGTAATTATTGCCAATCTTTTTCACATTTTTGATACATATTTGTCCTTCTTCTTAAGGAAATCCCTCGAACATTTCTTGTAATACTAGCTTGGTGGTGATGAACTACTTTAGCTTTTTATTGTCTGGGAAGCTCTTTATCTGTCCTTTGATTCTAAATGAGAGCTTTGCTGAGTAGAGTAATTTTAGTTGTAGGTCCTTGCTTTTCATCACTTTGAATATTTTGTGCCAAGCCCTTCTTGCCTGCAAAGTTTCTGTTGATAAATCAGCTGACAGTCTTATGAGAGCTCTCTTGTATGTAGTTAACTTCTTTTTTTCTTGGTGCTTTTAAGATTCTGTCTTTGTTTTTTACCTTTGGCACTTTAATGATATGCCTCGGTGTAGGCCTTTTTTGGTTTATCATGTTTGGGATTCTGCACTTCCTGGGCTTATATGTCTATTCCTTCACCAGGTTAGGAAAGTTTTAGTCATTATTTCTTGAAATAAGTTTTTAATTACTTATGCTCTCTCTCTTATCCTTCTGGTACCTTATTTTTTCTTGTTGCTGTTCTGATTGGGTATCCTCTGCCACCTTCTCCTTTAAATCACTGATTAAAGTTCACCCTGAGTTCATCTACTCTTCTCCTAAGTTCATTGAACATCCTTATAACCAGTTTTGAACTCTGCACTTGGTAGATTGCTGGTCTCCACTTTGTTTAGTTTTTTTTTTTTTTCTGGAGCTTTGTTCTGTTCTCTCATGTGGGACATGTTTCTTGATCTCTGCATTTTGACTGGTTTTCTGTGTTTGTTTCTATGTTCTAGGTAGGGCTGCTATGTCTCTCAATTTCAGTAGAGTGTCTTTATGTAGGTGTCCTGTGTGGCCCAGTGGCACAGTCTTCCTTGGTCACCTGAGTGAGATGCTCAAGGTGTGCCGTTTGCATGGGTTGTATGTGCTCTCTTATTGTAGTTGAGCCTTGGTTGTTGTTTTCACCTTGATGGGGAGGATTGGCCCATGGGGTGATTGGTTGTGAAGATTAATTAGTGAGGGGCTGATTCTACAGAGCAAGATTCTCTTTAGCAGGGCTCTAGTCCTTGTCCACTCTGCCCTTTGAGTGTGTCCCTTTAGATGCAGGCCTGGATGGTGATCCAGCTTCACTGCAGGTAGAAGCAGCCTACTGGGTTTGCTGGCCCAGGTGCAGTCCAACTTCAACCATAGCCTATGCACTTTCAGGGCCACCTGATAAGAGTTACCAAGCAATCCACAGATGGCTTTCATCCATGCTGGACTCATCAGTGGTTCAAGAGCTCAAGCAAGAAAGTGAGGTCGTCTATCACTAGTGAAGGGTTTGGGGCTGCTCAGCAAGAGGAAGGGGCACACCAAAGCCATATACTGCTTTTTTGGGTTTTGTGAGCCTTTGAGAGATTTTTAGAAAAGTCCATGGCATGAGCCAAAACAGGCCATTTATACGGTATAAACCACAGGAGGCAGTTCATGTGAGCCAGCAAATTAGGAGAGGTGGTGTCTCTGAGAATCCCCTGGGCAGAGTGACCTGTGTTACCCAGGTTGATGGAGATTCCAATATGCAGCCAACTGTGTTTGCATGCTGGAAGGGGCAAGCGCTCAACCAAAGAACAATGGGTGTCAGTACTTCTGTCTGAAAGAAAGCTACCTCTCCAGCGCTTGCCCTGAAGACTGACAGCTTAGTGTCTCCCTATATGTCCCTCACTCTCCTTGAGCAGCTGCCTCAGCACTGGAGCTGAGAGCGAGTGAGTCCATCAACAAGTAAGTTCAGGCACAGACACTTTAAGAGGAACACCTGCAACTCCCGCAGCCTTCTGTCTCACTCAGCAACAATCTCTGATGGTTTTCACAGCTATAGGTTGTGGGTACTTTTCTTACAAGCACTGGAACCCTGGGCTGGGGAGCACAGTGTGGGACTGGGACCCCTTACTCCTCAGAGAGGGAGGGGACTCTGCAGCCAGGATAACCTTCTCTATTCTTGACCATGACATACAGTTGTAGTACCAGGCCATTTCATGTCTCTGCCCCTCTTCCAAGCCTTGAGGTGATCTCTTATGTATGTCCCCAGTTGTATGACTTATGTTCAGTCAGACCTCAGGCTACTCCCAGTGATGGTTGCTCTGTAGTTTCATTATATTTTGGTGTGGTCACAAGAAGAAGCATGCCCAACATCTACCTTCTACACCATCTTAAATTTGTATTCTTTTCAAGAATCCACAGAACACTTAACAAACTAGACCATATCCTGAACCATAAATCAAACCTCAACAAATCTGAAAGAACTAAAATCATTTAAAGTATGCTAACTGACAACAATAAAATAAACTAGAAAATTAGCAGGAAAATTTCCAAACACACAGAATCTAAAGAGCACACTTCTAAATAACCCATTAGCCAGAGAAGAAATTTCAAAGAAAATTTTAAAAAATACATTGAACTTAATAAAAAAACAAAAAAAAACATTAAATATCCAAACCTGTGAATCATAGCTAAAATATTCTTTAAAAAGACTTTATAGCACTAAATGCTTATATTTGCAAAGAGGCAAATTCTCATATCAGTAAGTCCCATCTTAAGGACTCACTAAAAAAAGAGAAGGTAAACACAAGTGAAGTAAAAGAAATAATAAACATAAGAGCAGAAATTAATACAATTAAAAAGAGAAAACAATAGAGAAAACCAATAATAACAAGACCTGGTTCTTTGAAGAGATCAGTAAAATTGGCAAACCTCTAACAAGACTGAAACAGGAAAAAAATGTAGAAAACACTACTTAACAATACCAGGAATTTAACAGGAGATATCACATAGACCCCACAGGTTTCAAAGGAATAATAAGAGAATGCTACAAACAATATTACACACTTAGATGAAATGGACTAGTTCCTCACAAAATATAAACTATAGCAACTCACTAAATATGAAGAGATAATTTGAATATCCCTATAAACTTGATTTCCTAGTTTTAAAATTCTCAAAAAGAAATCTCCAGACCCAATTGGTTTCACTGGAGAATTCTATCAAACACTTTAATAATTAATACCAGTTCATACAATTTCTTGTAGGAAAAGGAGACTAGTATCTTGAAGCTACTATTAATTTGATACCAGAAGCAGACTAAGACATTACAAAAGGAAAACTACAGACAAAATTCCTTGTGAATATAAATGGAATATCTTAACAAAATGTTAAGAATAGAATTTAGCAATATATAATGATAATTATAACCCATAACCAGGTAAGATTTATTCCAAGGATGAAAGGATAGTTCACACTTGAAAAGCAATCAGAGTAATCCACCATATTAACAGGCTAAAGGAGAGAAATCACATGATCATGTCAATCTATGCAGGAAAAGAATTTAACTAAATTACATACATCCATTCATGATTAATATCTCTCAAAAAATACAAACATAAAAGAAATTTCTTCAACATCAAGAGCATCTAAGAAAATCTAGAGCTTACTTTATCTTGAATGGTGAAAGAATGACTACTTTCCTACTAAGGTCAAGTCATGAATATCCATTCAGTCTACCCTTATTAAACAATGCTGTAAGAAGAACAAATTAGAAGTAGCATGCTACATTCTATCAAACTCTACTACAATGCTACAGTAATTAAAACAGCATGGTGCTTGCATAAAAACAAACACATAAATCAATGGAACAGACTGGAGATCACAGAAATAAACCCATGTCTATATAATCATTTAATCTATGACAAAGGAGACAAGAATATACAATGGGATAAATACAAACACTCTATTCAATAAATTTTGTTGGGAAAACTGAACACATACATGCAAAAACAATGAAACTAGGCTACCTTCTTACACTATATATCAGAATAAACTTGAAATGGATTAAAGACCCAAAACCATAAAATTCCTGAAAGAAAACATAGTCAGTAAAGTCCCTGACATTACTCTTAGTAATATTTTTTCTGATATGTCACCTCAGGCAAGGGAAACAAAAATAAATAAATAAATGAGACTACAGCAAACTAAAAAGTTTTGCACAGCCAAGAAAACCATCAAGGAAACAAAAAGACAACCTACTAAATGGGAGAAGATAGTCACCAAAGATACATCTGATAAGGGGTTAATATCTACAATTTATAAAGAACTCACACAGATTAACATAAAAAAAAACTAACAATCCAATTAAAAAATGGCAGAGTACCTGAATAGACATCTCTCCAAAGAATAAACACAGATGGCTAATAGACTCATGAAAAGATACTCAATGTCATTAATCAACAGTGAAATTCAATTTAAAACCACACCTGTCAGAATGGCTATCATCAAGAAATCAAAAAATAAGTATTGGTTGAGAAACGGAAACATTGTACACTGTTAGTTGGATTGCAAAGTGGTATAGCCACTGTGGAAAACAGTATGGAGTTTCCCCAAAAAATTAAAAATTGAACTACCTTATAACCCAGCCATTACACTTCTGGGTATTTATCTGAAGAAAGCCAAAACAGTAATTTGAAAAGAAAATATGTGCACTAATATGTTCATTGCAGCATTTCAATAGCCAAGATACGGAAGCAACCTAAGTGCCTATCAAAGGATGATTGGGTAAAGAAGAGGTGGTACATATACAAAATGGAATATTACTTGGCCATAAGAAAAGAATGAAATCTCACCATTCATGACAACATACATGGACCTGGAAGGTATCATGCTAAGTGAAATAAGTCAGGCAGAGAAAGACAAATGCCATATGATCTCACTTATATGTGGAATCTAAACAACAAAACAAACAAGCAAAACAGAAACAGACTTCCAGATGCTGGGAACAAGCTGATACTTGCCAAATGGGAGGGGACTTTCGGGACAGAGTGAAAAAGAGGAAATGATTAAGAAGTACAAATTGGTAGCTACAAAACAGCCATGGGGATATAAAGTACAGCAAAGGGAATATAGTTAATAATATGGTAATAACTATGTATAGTGCCAAGTGCGTACTAGACTAGTCAGGGAGATCACTTTATAAATTATATAAATATCTAACTACTATGCTGTACACCTGAAACTAATATAAAACAATATTGAATGTCAATTATAATTGAAAAATCAAAAAGGAGGAGAGGTGATGGGCAATAGAGGTATAAAATAAATAAGTGTTTGAAATGTGATGTACAGCATAGGAAATATAGTCAATAATATTGTAATAGCATTGTACAGTGTCAGATGGCTGCTAGACATGTCATCATGGTGATTACTTCTTTAAGTATATAAATGTTGAATAACTATGGTGTACACTTGAAACTAATAAAAATAATAATAAAAACAAACACAAACACAAACACAAACATAATGCTGGAAGTTCTAACCAGAGCAATAAAGCAAGAAGAGGATATTAAAAGGCATATGAATTGGAAGAAATAAAACCTTCCCTTTTTGAAGATGGCGTAATTGTCTATGTAGAAATTTCTGATGAATGTATAAAAAAAATCTCTTAGAATTAATGAGTTCAACAAGATCACTGGATGCAAAGACAAACATACTAAAATCAATTATAAAGTTTCTGTGTATTAGCAGTGAACATTTGGTCACCAGAATAAAAAATACAATGCCATTTATAACTGCTCAAATATAAAATAAAATATTAGGTGTAAATCTAACAAAATATGTACAGAATTTGTATACTGAAAACTACAAAAAGCTGATAAAAGAAATCGAAGGACTAAATAAATGGAAAGACATTATGTTTATGGATTGAAAGATTCAACATAGTGAAAATGTCATTTCTCCCCAAATTAATATACAGGTTTATCAAAATTCCTGTTAAAATCTTAGCAAGATGCTTTGTAGATATAGACAGGATTATTCTAAATTTTATTTGGAAAAGCAATAGAATAGCTAAAACAATCTTAAAAACTAAGAATAAAGTGGGAGGGATCAGTCTACCCAATATCAACACTGAGCATAATTAAGATTGTGATACTGAAAGAGTGATAGGCACATAGAATAATGCAACAGAATTGAGAACCCAGAAGTTGAACCACATGTATATGCAAAACTAATTATTGACCAAAGATGCAGAAGAAAGTGAGTGGAGGAAGGATCCTTTTCATTAAATGGTACTGAAGCAAGTGGTCCTCCATAGGAAAAAAAAAAACATCAAAAAGAAATTTGGCTTGTCTTAGACTATATACAAAAATTAACTAAAAATGATTCATGGACTTAAATGTACACTGTAAAAGTATGAAAGTTTTAGAAAAATAAATAAAAGAAAATCTTCAGGATTTAGAGCTTTGCAAAGAGTTTGTAGACTTGACTTCAAAAGCACAATTCAGAAGAGGAAAATTAATAAATTAGGCATCACCAAATTAAAAATATTTTTCTCTGAGAAAGACCCTTTGAAGAGGATGAAAGGACAAGCTACTGACTGGGAGACTATGTTTGCAAATCAAATCTCAAACAAAGCACTCATATCTAGAATATATACTGAATTATCTGAACTCAACAGTAAACAAACAGATAATTCAATTAGAAAGCTGGCAAAAAAAAAAGGAAAGAAACATTTAAGTGAAAAGAATATGCAGATGGAAAATAAGCACATGAAAAAATGTTCAATGTCATTAGCCACTAGGAACATGCAAATTATAACCACAATAAAATATCAGTACAAACATACAATAATGGCTAAAATAGAAAACAGTGACAAATCCAAATGTTGGTAAGTTTGCAGAGAAACCAGACCACTCATACATTGCTGATGAAAATGTGAAGTGGTACAATCCAGAAACCACATTCCTGAACTTTTATTCCAGAGAAATGAAAACTTATATTCATACAAATCCTGCACACACATTTTCATATCAGCTTCATTTGCAATAGCACCAAACTGGAAATAGCACAGATGTCATTCACTGGGGTGAATGGATAAACAAACTATGGTACATCTATATCACAGAATACTACTCTACAATAAAAAGGAACAAGCTATTGATATAAACAACCTGGATGAGCTTCAAGAGAACTATGTTGAGTGATAAAAGCCAATTCAAAGAGACTACTTTAAGTAAGTTTCCATTTACATATTCTTGAAAAGACAAAATTATCTAAATGGGCAATAGATTTGTAGTTATGGGAATTGAGAAAGGGGAATGGAGGGACAGGAGGAAAGTGGCTGTGGGAATAAAAAGGTAACATAAGGAACTCTTGTGGTGATAGAAATCTTCTGTATCTTGCCTGTATCAATGTTAATATCCTGCAATATTATACTATAGTTTTATAAGATGTTAACATTGGAGAAAACTGGATAAAGTATACTTTGGATCTCTCTGTACTAGTTATTATAGCTGCATGATAATCTATAATGATCTAAAAATAAGAAAATACTTGCATTGTTGTATGACCATTAAAACAAACAAACAAAAAGAAGTATTAGGAACATCAAAATGAATTCCATAAATACAACTATTTTTATCACCATTATTACTATGCCCTTAGTCACTGTAATCTTGAAGGCATTACCTCTTACTGCTTTCTTCTGAAATTATGAGTAAGTCTTCTAGGTCTCTTAATCTTCCTTATCTTCAGATTTTCAATTTCCTGAAACTAGACCACATAAGAGCAAAACTGTCTCTAAGGCACAGCAAAAGGAATCAGAACAACATTGCTTTGAGAGCTAAATACAATGAAAAGAAGGCTGACCTGGAACTTAAGGAACTGCTTCTAGTGTCAGTTCTGTCACTAATTATCAGGGTAATCTAGAAAAATCTACTTATTCTCTCAGTCTCAGTCACCTCATCTGTAGGAGAATGATCTCTAAGGAAATCTTTAGCTCTGACTTTTCTGGGAAATCAAAATGGGGCTGCCCTGGGGAAGAGAATTTTCCCCATCCTGAGCTAATAGGACTAGCTATGTGAATGCCACTCCAATTCTTAGATGCCTGAATGACTACTTCATCTCCAGAAGTCCCTGTGGTTTTAGGGCCTGTTATGCCTGCTGGAGATAGTGGACCTGATATGGTATTTTGTGTATATGCCAGAGGAAAATCTTGCACATCTCAGGAAAGGCAGTGGAGTGATGTAAGAATTTCATGCTGGGCAAATGTGTGGTTGACTCTGAGCCAATCGCACTGAAGATTTCAACTCAGAGGCACTGGGAAAGAGCCCAGGTACCTTGAATCAGCACCAAAAGAAAAGTGTTCTGTGTGTCAAGATCAAGAAATGCCTATTGAGTGGTGACTACCACCTGAGTCTGCTGGCATTGGACCTAGGACTCAGACAGATAAGGATCCCACTTCATGAGTGGCTCAAAGAATAGATAAATAGGTAGTGTCACTGTGAATGTGCCTATATGTGGGCCTGTTTGTATAGATGGGAAGCAAGAGGGAAGACTCATCATGTATATAATATACTATGACAGCCTTCAAGTTGACCTCCCCAATCTTTCCTTGTTTCAATTCATCTTCCATATTATCATCAAATTTATTCCTTAAATCTCATATCATATTGTCTTTTCTTGCTCAAAATTTGTCAACAGCGTCACATTACATTCAGGATAACCTTAAATATCTAACATGGCTTTTAGCACCTTCCTGGCTTTGACTCAAACCTACCTAATGCAGCCTAATCTACAATTATAGTTTAACCTTCTATTCCATAGTACTCTTTGAGCAAAACATGCTATTCAACAAATTCCTTGGCACTCCCAACCTATGCCATTTTACCTTCATGTTTCTTTTCCTACTGCAGATCTATCAACCCCTTCTTTTATTGTCTTACTTGAGCACTCCAGTTGGTACAGATTCCCTTCCAGCTCTGAACTCCTATAGTACTTTGCCTTATTTAGAAGAATGGAAATTAATCATCATAACTATCTTCAAAGACTTTGTCTTACAAATATTTTCCCCAGCATCTATACTTTAGAGTGAAATCTGTGTTTTGCTTGACATTCCAAGGGACTGTGTAACTGTATCCTCAAAATATAAAGGCAAAGGCCAACCCTCATACTATTTCACATGTTCCATAGAGGTAACAATTCTGCATACTTAAGGGGCCTTCAAATTTTACTGATCTTACATTGTTGACTAGCTGTTGAATGGGTTCTCTCTTCTCTGTCTTTCTTAGCTCAAGTTCTCCTCATCTCTGTCAAAAGCCACTACAACAGCCTCATAGCTGTTTTATACTGAGATTATTTGGCTTTCTAAATGTGAACAAGATCCATTCCTCTCCCAAAATAAACCAACCAATGGCTCTTCATTTCCTAAAGAAATTTTTAAAGCCTTCTAAGTGGCAGAAAAAGAAAATCACAAGGCTGAGAAAATGTCTTATTTGCTCTTACATCTGACATCCCCAACTCATCTCTGCCAATGCAGTGTTTGACACATGGTACGTAGTAAATATTTGATGACCAAATGCGTATATAAATTAATTTATAAATGGTCAAATGTTAGAATAAAAGGAAATTTAAAGAGTGTTGTTTTAGAGATGGTAAAACATATTGCTTTGATGGACCTAGAAGGTATTTAAGTCAGATGGAGAAAGGTAAACACTATATGATTTCACTTACATGCAGACTCTAAGGGATAAAAAAAATTAATCAAAAACAGACTCACAAATATAGTGGAAAATTTGGTGATGGACAGAGGGGAGAGGAGTTTGAGGGGTTGGGAGAATGGCTGAAAGGTTTAAGAAGTACAAATTAGTAGCTAATGGATGGTCATGGGGATGGGGAGCACAGCATAGAAAATTCAGTTAGTATTAATACATTGGTTAGGTGGAGGGTGAGGGGAGGGAGGGAGCCATTGGGGGGGCATTTTATGAACTATATAGGTATCTAACCTATGTACTGTATACTTGAAACTAAAATTTTAGAAGTTAAGAGAAGCATGTTTCTATAAATTAATGAATGTAAGCTTTTAAAAAATTTGTTTTCAAGAAAGTAAATGGGTGAGAAAAAGAAACCATTGTAGTACTTAACATGTCATAAAATGAAAAAGTTACTTGTATTCAAAGGGAAATGTGCCATGATAACATATAAGAGATAAGATGTTACAGGATCTTAATGATGAACATATGTGAAATGTTACAATTAGCATTGTTACAACTCTCTAAAGTTTTTAAAAATACAATTTTATGAGGGGGCAGGCATTTTGCATTTGATGAGTCACCATAATGCTACTTCCCTATTCTTGCTTATGGTGAACTGACCATCTTAGATTAGTGATATGCAGAGCTGTCAAACAAATGAAATTTCTATTATCACCACTGTAACCTGAGAAATAAAATTTATTCTTTTGGTGAAACAAGAGTTAGAATATATGAGTTATGTTCTCACCTCCTCCTTGTCCTACTAACAGAAGCTGAAAAAGTCATTTTACCTCTTTCAATCTCAAACACTTCATCAGTCTTTTAGGGTTTAATGCATGTTGCAGATGGTGTTTGCTTTTGTCAAAAGGGAATTTTCTCCCTACATGTATCATGGCTGTAGCCCAGGTACAATGTGATTTAGGAAATCCTGAAGATCTATAGTTCTAGCCCCTCTCCAAGAAATCTGTTTAGGCTCAATGGAAGCTAGACAATGGCTTCAAATAATGTGACTTTATTCTCCCTTTCAATTTAGTAAGAATTACTTTAGCATTTACCATGTGCACAGGAAGCTGAAGTAGCGCATGTAAAATCGGGAGAACTGTCAGGAGGGCCTCATTCCCTTCACCTTCATGAGCTGACCCCCACTACTTCTTTCTGACTCTTTCAAATTCTAGGACTCTGTTTAGTGGAGGAGGGGGCTGGGCAACAGATTCCCTGGGCTTCTCCTTCTGCTCATACCAGATGTGAGCTTCAGCAGCAGCAGAACAGCTGAGTAAAAGAAACCAGCTAAATCTAGAATACCCAGAGTACCTTTGAGTCTCAGGGAAATACCTTACTTTTGAAACAGCTATGGTCAAGTGTTCTCTGCTTATTAGTCCAAACTCTAGTGTCCCGACCTGCGGGACCTAGTTATTCGCGTGGCCCGAGGGGGACTTCACCTGAAAGTGAAACATGGGCGAGAGAAAGGAGTGGAGGCAAGACAGTATTCTGATCAAGCCTCAAAATTTTATTTCACAGCGGGTATATTCATACAGAAGAACAAAGGGGGGCAGGACCGACTAGGCAGGGGAATACTTGTTACAATTTCATTGGTTCTTGGTTGCTGGGGTGAGGGGGTACAAAGGTTAGAAGAAGTGAAAAGAGGACCGGGGAAGTGAAAGAGGAACAAGGAGGGGAGGGGGCTCCTTGGGCAGGTCCACAGCCAATCAGTAGATCCCTCTTTATCCGGCAGGCATGTTAGCACATTCTGTGGTTAACTATTCCCTGGGGCATTATCTGCTCCTGCATTCTTTAGATAGCATACAGGTTTGTTAACAGCCAGGTTCTATGCCGCGGGGGCTGGGCAGTTAGAGCAAAGGCCTTGGCTCCCAACACTCTAGGAAGAGAGATAAGAGGCTAGAGACAGAGAGATTCTGCTCCCTATTTGCGCTTCCCAATGGTCCCTTGGGTACACAGAAAGATGTGGTTTCCCCAGCCTCCCATAATTCATAAGGAGGTAGTTCCTGGTGAAAAATACCAACTCATCACTACCCCACACCAGACAGTGGGAGGAGAAGGTTGATACTAAAGGAAGAGGAAGGTGCACTTGGTAAGGTGAGATTTCTTCTGTGCTCACATTCTTTTTGTTCGGGTTGCTATCAAAGCTGCATTCTGTGTTGAAGAAGTAGTTATAGGTTATCAGATGGGGTAATAAGGGACAATCTGGACACCAACAAGAAGCAGAGAGATTGTATTCTAAAAGGTCACCTACAACCAAAAGAAATTTTTCCTCTGAGTCCATTGAGAACCAGAGCCTAAGCCAGTGAGCAGCTACCAGGGATACTTGTATATCTCTGAAAAAAACCCACCATTAATTGATGAGCTGATAATTAACAACACATATGTAGACTTTGGGCACAATATTACATTATTTGTGAAAACAATGTCTGACACTAGTCTCTTGGGTTCTTAGGGACAACACTAACTAGGATTGGGATGGAGCCAGAAGCAAAGGTAGGCTAAAGAGGACCACTGGCATTCATGAAACTAAGTCAGAGGAGAAGTCAGGGAGAAGCACGAAGTCCTCAGAGGATAAGAGCAAGTGAAGAGGCAAGAATAAGAGAGAGGAAAGAAGAAAAGGAAAAAGGAGCAAAACAAGCAAAGCATTTCTTAGATGGCCCCAGACAAGACCCTTTGATTCCGTGGAGCTTGCCATCTGCCCTACCCCCCACTTCCCACTCATGCTCACTACACCTTTATTCTTGTCCCTTCTATCCTACTTTTTTTCCATATTTATCATAGTAACCAAACACACATAGACAAACAGCATGACATATCAAATCTCTTTTTGCTTAAATGCTAATGGTCACCTATCCTTTAGTGGCTGACAAAGATGCCAGATTTCAAATAGATCACTTCTCTTGCCATATCTCCTGCTCCCATGCTATTCACTGTAATAGTGTCACTCAATTTTCCTGGGTGAACCTGGAGAGCAGGAGTGTCCTTTCTCTAAGATTATCCTCTGAGCTTAAGTCCTACTAGAATGGAGCTGTCTTTGGCATTTTTACCCCTGTCCTTTTAAGTAGCATCATCCTCCTTGATCTTGATTCCCAGCTCAAGATCCCTATACTACATCCCTTCTCCTAATCCCTCGGGAACCTGCTTTCCCTTCTACTAAACAGCAGTGAACTCTCCTGAACACATTAAATGTAGTCAGTGGCTTAACATATCAATCTTCACTTGTATGATTGTTGTTTTTTTCATAGTGGTTAAACCAAAGGTATAGCCATCAGATGACATAATAAGAACCATGACTATAGATAATGAAATTTTTGGACAGGAGACCTGCTTATTCTGTTTCTGAGAAAAGCTGATCCTGGGCATGAGGATAGTACTACCAAACCACCAAACTGATCAAGGAGAATAGAGGGCAGAGCCAACTGAGATGAATTTTGCTTCTTACTTTATTGATCAAATTCTCAAGAGCTTTTATCTTCATAATCTCCATACAATGACTTATCTCCTTGCTGGAGCCTGCCAGCCAAGATCAAACAGTCCTGAGAAGGGGAGTGAGGATTAAGGAAAAAAAAGAAAGAAGAAGAGAAAGAATCGGGAGGACTGAGAGTGAATACTGCAGCCCCAAGTTTATTCAGCACACTCCATTTATCTATCATGACTGCTCACTGCTCCGGGAACCGAAATCCCAAGTATGCACAAACAATTGCTGACATTTGCATAAGAAGTCTGTTGCTAATCCTATCTTCCTCCTTAAAACATTCAGCTCACTCCCTGGAGCCACAGAGGTGCTTTTCAGCCATTACAAGATCAGCAAAGTATTTTCCAGCTATGCAGACATCCTTCTGAGTAAACAATCCCTTATCTGCCCCAAGGGGTGGCCATCAGGCAAGCGACTTCCAACATCTCCCCCTTTTTTATTTTATACAAACCACAGTGTTCCCAGCTGTGGGCCAACAGACTATGCCTGACTTGGGTGATCTCTCACCAGGCTGAACCTTACCCCTCATCAGTACACACATCTCTGGCTGCATGCCCTGTCTTAGGTTGGTTCAGCCCTGAGGGATTCTTACCCATCTTTTGACAACCAGCCTGGACAAATAGGGAGATGGGGCCTCTGACCTTTCAAGTCAGGGCCTGGAGCTTAACACTGTGGATGTCTGCGCGAATCTCCAGAAAAGAACGTAATATATGCTTGAGCAAAGGGGGCAACAGGCAGAGCCCCTCTAGTACACATATGCAGCTATCTTCCATACATAAGTTGTTGGTAACAATGTAAAACTTTGTTGATTCAAAACTAATAAATCTGACCCTTTGTTATGAGAACTTACACAATTAGATTATAATTGACACAAGATATATTAAGAAGTCTATTTGAAGCAGTAGTTTGTAATTGTTCAATTAGGTAGACATAGGGAGTGGAAACGCAGGCTTGAACCCCATAACTATGTTTGATGTCCAAATCTATAGCAGATGAATCAGACAGATTAACAAAGTCCAAGGCTGCAAAGACACGCCAGAAGTCTTTTTGAATGTGTCCTTTTTGGGTACCCTCCAGGTGAGCTTCTCCGGTCCATTCTATCCACCATCTTCACAATGCCTGACCAGCCTCTCAGGCAGCCAACAAGGTCCATCTGTACCTTCAGGAAAAACACACACATGCCGCAGCCCCATACTAAAATGGAATCCAGGCCATGCCATTTATTAATTAATGGATCTTTCCAACAAACTACTGTTCATGGAGTCCCCGAAGGAGATCAGAACCATTCTACAGCTATTTGACCATCATCATCTGTGTTCCAAAAATTTAAAGTAAAAAGTACATGGTTAAGATATTTTGAGGAGTTATGGGGCTGACTCCCCCTTTTTGTTTTTGTATTTTAAGTTTGTTAACAGCAACAATAGCAGATTAAATAAATATCAGGCAGTATTTTTAAGAAAATTATAGGGCTTAAAGCCTCTCAAATCATCTAGTTTTCTCAGCCAATTTTGCATGATTTACAATAAAGGCTCTACTATTTTGGATAAAGAATATGTTTATGATGATTAGCTCCATTGATACTGGCATTATTACCAGTCCATACCCCTTGTAAATGTAATTTAACTTTATTTTCACTCCATTCAGAGGAATTGTAGTCTCCAAATGTGATCCAACCAACACCTGAATCTTTCTGCCTCCTCCCTACATTATTTCCCTTCAGAGATTTTATTCCTTTAATTTTAATTTCTAGAGAATAGTAAATTGTATTTTATATAGATTATGAAATTTATGAATATATCAATTTTATAATTTTATAACCTTGAACAACTAGTAGAATTAGCATAAACTTACTTGACCAATAAATACAGGTAGGATAAAATTGTGTTTCTGATAACTTGAAGACACAACTACTTTTACTTAACCTACAATATTAAACTATTCTCATTACCAAAGATTATCTCAGATCATGTAGATTTGATAAAACAAAAAAAAACCATTTGTATGTTTCTATTTTTCTGACAATTTTAGGAATACTTTATCTATACTATAAGGTGCTTATTTCTTGCTAAACCAATTAAAGCAGAGCTCTTTTATAAATTTATTTTCCAATAAAAATAGACACCCTAGCTCTGTAGGCTTGGCCTTGTCTCCTGAAATCCTTAAAATGGTTAAGGAAGTATTCAAGAGGGGAGGACATAGGATGATTTGAGAAAGAATCCTGACCCATGTTAGTGAAAACAGGTAAGAAAAGAGAAAATCCCCACAAGAGCCAACTAAGACAGGGCTAGAATCAGCATTTCACCTAGCATCCAGTTGGGCGGGGCCACAAAGGCCAGACCTAAGGAAAGAATCAAAATAAGTATGGGAGGGTAACAGTACATTCGGCCCGCCCAGACAAACAGACACAAGACAGACAAGACAAACCACAGATAATACAAAATGCTAGCGCACTAGAAACTGGAACCAGAACAGGTACAGGGTCAGGGTCTGACGTCTCAGACTGACCGAACTAGGGAAGTATTTCTGCGTCCAGCCTTCCACTAGTTATCCAAGGGCCCAATCAGACAGGAACAGAACTGATGCATCTAGATATAAGCTAAAGCAGTCTTATTCGCCAGTGAAGCTGCTTTAGGTGGCTTGTGCCCAATTACAGTTAAAATAAAACTTTTTTTCCTCCCATCCTTCTGAACAAGGCTGCTTGGCATCTGAGGCTGAGAAACATCTCTCAGCGGCCGATTCCTGGATGAAGCAAGTCCTAACCCAAGGTGGCTGGGGGTCGGGGGGTTTTAGGAGATCCCTCCCTCTGGAGAGATCTCATTGGGGCCTCCAAATGTTGTGGCATGACTGAAACCTATGAAACAAATTGAGATTAATTGTGAGCCTTTATTAGCTGGCTGGTGACTGACCCTCTACCATGTAGGGTTAGGAGGGACCAGTCCCGGATTCTCAGTGTTAGGTCGGCGGGGGAAGGGCCAGCCAGATACCTGCCTGGAGACTCCCCAGCTTGATACCAAAAATCCAGACCTGAATAGAACCTACCCTAAAGCCCTAGGCATCACCACCCTAATCATGAGGCTCAATTAGCATTCAATTATCAATTAACCTTCCCTACCCTACACCCTTACTGCATTCCAGAACAAAGTAAGTTTTAAAAAAAGGCATTCTGCAAGGTTTGAATTTTTGCCCCAAGTGGATCGCACCGTAGAGGCACGTTAGTTCCTGCTAAGGCCACAAAGGGAGGAGGGGGGTTGTTTTCCTCCTCATGGTACCTGGTAGCCTCCTCATCTAGCTGTTCTGTGTCCCATGAGTCCAAAGGCTCCCCATTTCCGGAAGCCCTCACAAAAGCAAGCTTGGCATACACAGGCAGCTCAGGCGGTGCAGAAAGTTTAGTTTCACTTTCTTCTAAACAAGTTATAGCACTCCCTAGACACCCTGGTCCTGTGACTTCCTCTTTTATTTTGTCCCTCTCATGCCTAGGGTCTGAGCTATCCCTTATTAAAGTCCATAACCCTAACGGGTCCCCAGGCACCTTTCATGATCCGTGGACATCATAATAATCCTGAAGTCTTTCTCCAAACTTCCTCCATGTTTCTAAACTCACTCTTTGCTCCTCTGGAAACCAAAGACATATTTTCTCTACAAAATCTAAAAAGTTACATAACTGTTGCTGTCTTACTTTCACTTCACGAGCCCGGAGCATATTCTTAAGCATATGTACAAAAAGCGCACGACTATTTCCATTTCCCATCATTTCTTAACTTGTTCTTTTACTTTGTTCTTTTTACTCCCAAAGATTATTCACTGCAACCCTTACCTTACCGAGCGTTCTCTATTCCGTGGTGTCCTTCACTATATCCCCAGTTCTCAGCGGTCCCTGTTCGGGTGCCACTTGCTGGAGCCTGCCAGTCAAGATCGAACAGTCTTGAGAGGGGGAGTGAGGATTAAGGAAAAAAGACAGACAAGAGAAAAAGATTCGGAAGGACTGAAGTGAATACTGCAGCCTCGAGTTTATTCAGCACACTCCATTTATCTATCATGACTGCTTGGGAAACTGAAATCCCAAGTATGCACAAACAATTGCTGACATTTGCATAAGAAGCCTGTTGCTAATCCTATCTTCCTCCTTAAAACATTCAGCTCACTCCCTGGAGCCACAAAGGTGCTTTTCAGCCCTTACAAGATCAACAAAATATTTGCCAGCTATGCAGACATCCTGCTGAGTAAATAATCCCTTATCTACCCCAAGGGGCAGCCATCATGCAAGCGGCTCCAAGCATCTCCTGCCATGACATTTGCTCAGCTGACTAGGTTTTCTAAAGCTGTATTAATGAGAATATCAAAGACAGAAAAGATAGACTCTCTTGGGCCCAGGTTTACTCCTTAGAATCACGCACAAACCATCATTACTTCCAAACTATGCTTTTGATTCAACTCACAGACTAAATGGGCAAAGTAAGATAATTTTCAGGATAACCAACATTCACAGATAATGATAGAATACTCAAGTCAAGTTCACTTCATTCTACCCTGGGCTAGTCACACTGACATACCTCTGCACTTTGTGGTCCCACATCTCCTGTGCCTCTTGTTCTATTGAACTCTGAGGCCGGCCAGAAAGGCAAGTATATTACTTCTTCCAAGTGAGACTGCAGAGTTCCAAGTGCAGGAAGGAAGCAATCTTATCAGAATTCTGGCCCATTGATAAAATCACAGAAGGAAATCATTGAGTTTTAAATTGAGAAATAGAAGTCTTAGATAAAACTAGGAACTGACTAAGGAGTTTCCATTAAAGTCAGTTTTTTCACATCAGCAGAAAAAATTTTCATTATAGCATGGGTAATTTATGTGTGGTCTTAGAGCTGAGGTGCTGTCTTCCTGTTTAGAGCTGTTTATAAGGTCTTCAGTAATGACTAGTCACTTCCATATCCAAAAGATAGTTATTCTTTCCTCCATCCTTTCTTTTCTATTTTAGACCTATCAGGCCTTTTCCTGGAGGCTAAGGGTTTTTCTCTTAGATACTATCTGAGAATTCCCAGTACTGTATTTAGGTTTCACATAGAAGAAACTGCCAGATGAGGTAGAGACTGACCGTACCACATATCAAGTGATATTATGAAATTGCTTTTACTGTAGATACATGCCTGTAAGGATTGTCTATACTACCTGAGTCTGTCTAGAATATATATTACTTCCTTTCAAGGTCCTTTTCAATGTTAGACTTTGGGAATTCTATGTGGTGTTTTGAAATAGTTTGTTAGCTAGTTAGCTTGTTTGTTTTTGTATTCAATGATAGTTGTCTTCACCACACTCAGGGTGAGACCATATACACTGAGGAGAGTGATCTGAACTAAAGAATGAGGTGAATATACAAATGAACACTGGGGCCAGAGAGACTTTTCAGAAAGACACACAATTTGAAAGAACTTTTGTGCTAAGCAAGGGTCTTCAGCTTTCTTCACTAACTTGAAGACAAGCTGAATTCCTAAGGGGCAGTGACCTAAAGTCCTTTTGGGGAATTAAAGAAGAGTGGAAGGGATTCAATAAAAACCAGAAATCTCTAATTTTTCCCTCTTTTTCTAAGTGTAAGGGAAGAGGCAGAGGAAACAGTTATATCTGTTTTATAAATTCATTTTTAAACAACTTCATTGAGATATAATTTATATACCATGCAAATCACTCATTTAAAGCGTAAAATTCAGTGGCTATTAGTATATTCACAGAGTTGTGCAACTTTCAACACTATCTAATTTTAGAATATTTTCATCACCCATAAAAGAAACTATATCCATTAGCAGTCATTCCCCATTCCCTCTAAACCCTTCTTTCAATTCTTAGGCAACCACTAATTTACTTTTTGTCTCTACAGATTCACATATTCTGAACATTTCATACAATGGTTCATACAACATTGTTAAACAGCTTCATTGAGATATAATTGATATACACAGAATTGCACATATTTAATGTGTGCAATTTAATGAGTTTGGACATATGCAAACATCCATGATAACATTACCACAATCAAGGTAAAAAAACATATCTAACAACTCCTAGGGTCTTTGTATGTTTGTTTTGTTTTTTGTGTGTTTTTGTTTTTTGGGGTTTTTTGTAGTAAGAACTCTTAACATGAGAAAACAATTTACAAATTTTTAAGAGAATAATACCATCTTTAGCAGATCTCTAAATCGTATTCATCTAGCAAAACTGAAACTATATCCAGTGAATAATAACTTCCTATTTCTATGTACCTACTCCCCCACAACCTCTGGCAATCACCATTCGTCCTTCTGTTTCTATGACCTTGATATTATACTTACTTCATATAAGTGGAATCATACAATATTTGTACTTCTGTGACTGCCTTATTTCACTTAACATCCTCGAGGTTCTATGTTGTTTTAAGTGGCAGGATTTCCTTTCCTTTCCTTTTTAAGACTGAATAATATTCTATTGTATATATATCTTCTTTATCTATTCACCTGTTTATGGACACTTGGGTTATTTCCATGTCTTAGCTATTGTGAAAAATACAGCAATGAAAATGAGAGCACAGATACCTCTTTGAGATCCTGATTTCAATATTTTGGATATATACTCAGAAGTAGTATTGCTTGATCATATGGTAGTTCTGTGTTTAATATTTTGAGGAATGTCCATTACTGCTTTCCATAGTTGCTACACCATTTACATTCCCATAAACAGTGTGCAAGAGTCCCAGTTTCTCCACAACCCTGCTGATAATTGGTTATTTTTTTTAATAGTAACTATTCTAACTAGTGTGAAGTGATATCTCATTGTAGTTTTAGTTTACATTTTCCTGATAAATGATGTTGAGCATCTTTTCATATACCTGTTGGGTCTTCGTACACCTTCTTTAGTGAAATATTATCCATCATACAACATTTTTAAAATCTGGTTTCTTTCACTTAGTATGTTTGTTTTCAAGATTTATCCGTATTGTTCAGAAGAGTGTGGTACACCAGCAGGTCTAAAAGCGAATCATGAAGGAAAGTCCTTGGTAATCTGTGGATGTCATGAAGTCTCTGGAAACCCTGGGTAGGAAAAGCAAAAGAAGGGAGAATAATAACAGATAGCACTTGCTGAAGTCTTACTATATACCAAACACTGTGCTAAGCACATGTCCATTACCTCCCTTAATTCTCTGAGAAATTGAGGTAAGTTGTTTGTTTTTGTCTTTTTTTTATGGTGACATTTGTTAACAAAATCCAATAAGTTTCAGTTGTACACTTTAACAGTAAGATATATCTATATTTACACTGTGTGTTCACCTCCCATAGTTAGATGTTTTTTTCTGTCACCTCATATTTGAACCCCTTTACCCCATCTACCTTCCCCTGCCTGATAACCATGATTCTATTGTCCATGTCCATGAGTCTCTTTTTGTTTGTCCTGTTCATTTGTTGTATTTAGGTTTATATCCCACATATAAGTGACATCATGTGATATTTTCAACTTTTTCTGTCTGGCTTATTTCACTTAGCACGATTATCTAGAGGTCCATACCTGTGGTCACAAATAGCAGTATTTCATCACTTCTTATGGCTGAGTAATATTCCATTGTATATATGTACAACAGCTTCTTTAGCCAATCATCTATGATAAAACACTTCAATTGTTTCCATGTCCTGGCCACTGTGAATATTGCTGCTATGAACATCAGGGTGCAAATATCTTTATAAATATGACTTTTCAAGTCTTTGGGATAAATACCCACTAGAGGGATTGCTGGATCATATGGTAGATCAATTCTTAGTTTTTTGAAGAACCTCTATACTGTTTTCCATAATGGCTGTAACAATTTGCAGTCCCACCAGTAGTGTATGAGGGTTCCTTTTTCTCCATACCCTCTCCAACATTTGTTATTACTTGTCCTGTTGATTTTAGCTAGTCTCACAGTGTGAGATGGTATCTGATTGTGGTTTTGATTTGCATTTCCCTAATAGCTAACAATGATGAGCATCTTTTCATATGTTTGTTGGCCATTTGTATGTCCTCTAGGGAGAAATGTCTGTTCAGGTCCTCTGCCCATTTTTTGATTGGATTGTTTGTTTATTTTTGTTGTTATTGAGTTGAAGAGTTCTTTGTATATTTTGGATATTGGGTATTTCATTATTTTTATTTCTGAATAATATTCCATTGTGTGGATATACCACTTTTTGTTTGGCTTTTTGGATATTGATAGACATTTGGCATTATTTCTGCTTTCTCTGTGGATATGTATTTTCATCTTTCTTGGGCATATACTTAAGATGAAATTGCTGTGTCATATCATAGAGTATTTTTAACTTTTTAAGGAACTGCCAAACTGTTCTCCAAATCCGCTGCACCATTCTATATTTCCACCAGCAATAAATGAAGATTTTAATTCCTACACATCCTTAGCAACCCTGGTTATATGTCTATTCTATTATACCCATCCTAGTGAGTGTGAAATGGTACCTCACTGTGGTTTTTGTTTTGTTTTGTTTTGTTTTGCTTTCCTTTTCTCTAATGACTAAAAATGTTGAGTGTTAAGTATCTTTTCATATGCTTATTGGCCATTTGTAAATCTTCTTTGGAGAAATGTCTACTCAAATAATTTGCCCATCTTCTTTTTTTTTTTTTTTTTTTTTTTTTTGAGTTGTAACAGTTTTCAATGCAAGCCTCTTAGTATATTCAATTCTTAAAATAATAAACAATCATCTTCCTGGATTACTGTTTTTTTCCCACATTTGTTCCCAACACCTAACATAGTTAGGAAACTTGTTCCTGATATCTCTATTGCTTTTAGGCTGCTTTCTCCATGTCATGGAGATGCTATCACCTCTTGCCACCATTGATTCTTTGTAATGGATAACAGGCCACACTGGTGGTATCTTGAGGTCCATCTTACCTATGACCCTGGATGTCTTCACTGTCCTTTCTGCTTACCAACTAAATATTGTTTACAATCCATTCTTGGATTACAATCAAAGAAAGTAAAGAGTACAGCACTCCCACTCTTGTACTGAACAACTAAAGAACATCTAACCTCCATCTAGGCTGATGGATGACACTACAATTGTTCTAACTCTTCAAAGACATTAGTCAAATGAGGCACATACACATTTCAGCACCTTGAGTCACCTCATGAAAAGTGTCTTGCCCTATTCTCATTGTTATCTCTTTTAGAACATGGTATCTTCTTCAAAGAAAACAGGGAGCAATCTAGTGTTACCATCTAAACTATCAGTCATAAATCAAAATGTTTACAGGAGCTAGGCAGGTATCCTGATGAGTGAAGCTTCCCACGTGTAGGTTGTGCTGAAGACTTTGGGGAAATGAAAGACAAATACCCAGTATATGTGTAACCTGGCTCCAACTGATCTTTCCATATAGGAGTGCAGGCTCCATGTTGCCAGGTGTTTTTATTTTTATTTTTTTAAGAAGTGGGAAACTAGGATTCTTATGTGAAAAATTCTCTTTTTAAATATTGGCAATAAATTTGATATTTTATAAAAGAAACTTCAGGCCAAACAAAACATTTGTGCTTGCTAGTGTAGCAAACAGGCCACCAGTTTACAATCTCTGTTCAGAACACTACTTAATTCTTCCTTTTGCATTCCGTTATTGGCAGCACCAACCTAGGATCCCATTGCTGCTCACATTCTTAAGCTTTCCTCCTTCATACAGTTAGCCTTAAAAAAAATTTCCTTTAGCAATTTCTTCTTTATGTGGATACCAAGATGCACTCATTCTTAAAGAGTAGCTTAATATACTAATGAAGAGCATAAACTTTGGAGGTCTATATTCAATCTTAGCTCTTCCAACTACCAGCTATATGTCTTTAAGAAAATTACCTCTCTGAGCCTGTTTTCTGATCATCAAAATGGGTACAATAATTTCTAGTTCATAGGTTCGTTTTGAAGCAATATATTTAAAGAAACTAGAAAATAATAGATACTTAATGAATATTATGGGTCATCGTTCATCATTACTTCTTAACTAACATTATCTAACATTTGACACATTGACACACTTAATTCCATCTATTTTTCCCTTATAACTTTCTCTTGCAGCAACACTGATTATATTCACAGTGTAAAATTCAAGAATCCCAGTATTTATATGGACCCCGTCCAATGTCATTTGACTATCCCTGATCCCTACCTCAAGCTCCATTCCAAACTATGTGTAATTTTCTCATATATTTTTCATCATTAAATTGAAGTGACAGTTGTTTGTTTCAATACTTGCTAATCTTTCTGAAGACTTTAATGGGGAAAAAACCCATATAACTTTACTCAGTTCTTTGAATAGCCTTCCAGAATAATAGCCCTCAGACATCTTAGACCACCTAATGATGTCTATTTATTCAATGTATTGTACCAGTTCCCTCTGCCCTAGATGGAATTCAGTTGGTAGTAAAGAGTTGATTTCATAAAGGGTAGAAAGTATAACAGAGTTTTATTTAATGCCACATAATTCTCCATTTTCAAGTAAGTAAACTCTGGCAGGATGACCCACCATCAACTTAAGATAAACTTGGAAAATAAAAGAAGTAGTTAGACCTGAGAGAAGACCCCAGAGGCTATATGAGTCTTGTCACCTTTAATCAATTAAGAAGAGCCATTTACCTTATTGGCATACAGATCAACTCTCCAGCATCCCAAGTGATCGTCAAAGTGATAGCTAAGAAGCCATGAATCTTATTCTAGTCTTCAGACCCCTTTTCCATCACAGCTAATTATTTTCACTTTCTGTCTCAAAGATATGGGCACATTTTGTCCATTTAGCTTGAAGGCTAGGCCAGAAGATAATTTTCAAAAGTACTTTGAGCTGCATTAAGAAGCTTGACTTCCAAAGTGTCTGCTGTAAAGGGGAAAACACTGTTGAGATAGAGATATAAAGTTCTAGTATATTTGTATCAAAAGAAGTCACAATCATCACTTTGTGGCTACATCTAATGTGTGAAGGCACACTTGTTTCAGGTTCACTGAAGGTACATCCCACTCACATCTCTGAACCTTTTCCAATACAGTATATACTCTCCAAAATACTTTCCCTTCAGGAAGTCAAATGGTTCCTCACCATCATTTAAACAGCTTCTGAAGTCCCATAAGTCCTCTAGTCTTGTAAGATTACTCCATGAACTGACATATTTTTTTTGGCTTAGCTTAGACCTGAAACACCCACAGCTATTATCCTCTCCCAGATGTATGTTCTTAGCTCTCTTTGCCTCACCCTTATTAACTTGTTCTGACCAAATATTGAAGAGAGAGTAACAATGGCTGCACAAACAAATGGCTCATAAATCTAAGTCTCAGAATTCTGTCCATAATGCTATTGTACAATGCACTAATTTAGTAGCTTAAGTAAAATCTTAAGTTTTGGTTACAGATATTAGGGTATTAAAGTGTTGGCAGAGACTAGGTCCCTGTTGTGAAACAAAAACACAAATTATAAACACATATATGTGAATTAGAATGCAGTAACATTTACTAATATTTACTTATGATCTTGATGAAGGTAGAAAGGTATAATAAAAATTAACAAGATATTATACTTAATATCTGTGAAGCAAGAACTCACTTATTGATGATTGATTTTTTTCATTAAAGAATAAAAGTGGTTCAATGATAAGTCACATGGACCTGAGTTTGAACACTAGTTCTACTATTTACTATCTATTTGATCTTTGTCAAGTTAATTAACTTCTCTGAGCCTCAGTATCATAATCTTTGAAATGAAGATAATAATAGTACCTACCTTACAGGGTTAATAGGGGAATCATTAACAAAAAATAACATTAATTGACCAATTACTTGGAATTAGGTAGTTTTAAGCCCTTGAAATGGATTATTTCATATAATCCTACCAACTACCCTAAAAGCCATATACTTTTATTATCTCTAGTTTATAGAACTTTCTAGGCAAAGGGAAGTTAAGTAACTTGCCTAAAGTCATACAGCTTATAAGTGGTGGCACAAGAATGTGAATCTAGGCACTCTATTTTTTAACCATAACCCTGCCATACTTTCAAAGAGTAGAGGATATAATGCCTGCAAAGCATTTGATATAGTGCCAAGCACATAGTAAGTGCTCAAAAATGTTAACCTTAATATTACTTACTATGACTTATTAAGAATAACTTCTTGCAATTTATTTCAGCATATTCAACCATCTGTCTCACATAAGCACATACTCCTCATGGTTTACTACCTCACAGTCTTACTTCTCAGAAGCTAGCTCCCATAGTGATTTGGCTCTTTTTATAGACTACAAGGTAGAATTATGTCCTTAACTACTTTCTGAAGAAGTAGAAGTAAGAGAATAAAAAAGGGAAAGGAAGAAGGTGGAGAAGTTCTTAATGTTTGTGGAAACATGTCCAACAATTACATGGGGGTTTGTGAGGTTAGGTTTGATTCCTACGGTGGTAGTCTCCTGGTGTCAGTGTAGTGGCTATGGATAGGAGTGATTTCCTGCTGCCTCTGCACCATGCCTACAGGGTGATCCATATGGAGATTAATGGTCATTGGCTCTTAGGTCAAAAGAATGTCTATGGAATCTTGCACCATTAAGCATGATTTTGAGACTCATTGAAAACAAAAGTAAGCACTGGAAGAATTGGGTGAATTTTAGCATTTTATGAGCATTGGGAAGAAAATATTAATTGCTTAGATGCTACATCTTGAGAGGCCCAGAAATCCTAAAAGTTCTTATATTTCTGCTAAATCTCTCCTTTTGGGGGGTTATTTTTAAAATGTTACCCTACAATATTCACATTTATTTTGGAAAAGAAACACATTAAGCCAGTTATCATTCATACCTTAAACCAAGTTAGTTCCTCCCTAACAAATAGATGGTCTTCGATGTAGAAGAAATGAGAGACTGGCTCAAGCAAGGGACAGAGAGAAGATTAATTTCAAAATGTAGGGGCACTGTTTACATGTGGGTAGAAATGAATGAAGCTATTTCTAGGTTCTCTTTTAAAATGCTAAAACTTAGGAGAAAGGATAAAGAAAAGAGTTAAATCTGATCTGCTTTGCTCCTAGCAACAGTGAGGAGGATCTAGGATAAAGACTGCAAGGTATAGAGGAGAGAAAGAGGAAAGAAATGGCATTTTTGTGCCTGGTCCCCATACCCAACCTAAGGACTTCCTGTGTTCGATGTTTGAAAACATCAATGTTTGATGGGCTATTGACTTGAAATAAGGGAAAGGTAGAAAGGAGAAGGCAAGGATTGCTTATACTGAATACCTCCCTGTCCTCAATGACAATTTAAGTCCTAGCATAATGATCCTGGAGGATTCAAAGGTTCTTCAGAACTTGAGAATATGGGTTCACTGTGTGACGCAGAGCCTTGGTACTCTTTAACATAACAGGGGTGCCACAAACCTGACCACTGCTACTGTGTCTGAAGCAGAAGGAAAGGTTCCCATCATACACAAAACAGAAGGGTGGACTTTGAAAAGTTATGGCATACTAGTGTGAGAACAATTTGTAGGTGGATAGAACTTCCTGGTTGTTCTAAAATCATACCACAAAGGTGAGCACCTGCCTCTCATTTTGGCTCTGGTGATCCTTCAACCTGTACATTTATCCTTTTATATGCTAATCTGCCTGTCCAACACACAGGGGTCCAAATTTAAGCTCACATTGAATGAGCTCACAATTTGTTTCAGAGTCAAGGATTATTGTCAAATCTACTTCAAATCTTTCTCTGATGCTGATGGGGTAAATACCCAGTAAGTCTGTAGACAATAAATTAAAGAGAAGATTTTTGGAGGCAGAAGAAGAAAAAAGAAAGCTGGACAAAGAAAACACGCATGCGCGCACGCATACACACACACACACACACACACACACACTTCATTAAAAAAAAAAAAAAAGGAAATACCACCAAATCATCTCCACTACCCGAGTCACCTAAATAAGGGTAAAATCAAGGCCAAAGAATTTACAGTATTACTGGAAAGAGAGGCCATGCTTAAGTTGGTTTTCACAGCCTAGTTTGAGATCATGAACTGCAGAAAGCACAGTGGTATATATTTATTCACACAGATATAACAAAGCTTTCCTTCATACACACAAATATTTTCACTCAATATAGGCATAGATATTGCTGCATACAAAGACTCTGCACTCACACAGACATAGAAAAATATACATCATGAAACACGAAAATATACATCTACATACCAAAATAAGTACATAGATACAGTCAGAAATGGACACCTGAAAAATTTAGCATGGAGGTACACACAAGAATACACAACCAAAAATAAGATATTTATGTAAATTTTAACAGCGACCATTTATCTGGAGTCTATGTGTCCAGCACTTTACATATGTTGACTCAGTAATCTTCACGAACACTCCTCTGAGAGGGATATCATTAACCTCATTTTACGAATGGAGGACTAAACCTTAGAAGAAATTGTAACCTACCTAAAGCCATGCAACTAGTATGGCTTATAGTAGAGCAGGAATTCAAAACCAGACTGAAAAGCTGCAACTCTCCAACACACTTTTGTTGTGGTCTCTCATGACAGCTCAGAGATATCCACAAACAGATGAATTCATATTTATAGGTACCCATGTCTCTGGCCAAAAGAATTTTAAATTGTGATTAGTATAGTTCAGGGTCTTTTATCATCTTAATCTTTGTTTGAACTAAACAATTTGGAAATCATTTGAGTCATTAGTACCTATCAGCAAATTACGATGTATTTAAATAACCTAGAGTATTTAAATTTAAACACTCTTGTATCTTGGAGTAGGGCCAGCTGATATTTTCAAATAATAGCACTATAATTAAAGTTTAGAGTAAGCTTTAAGATCTCATTCAAGTTAACAAAAGATTACTCTTACAGCAGAATTAAAAACTAGATTCTAACTAAAACCTGTGCTAATTGTTCTTCCTTTTTTGCAATCAGCATGGCAATTTCACATAAAAAGATGCTGCACAAATATGCCAACAAAAACCCCAGCTGACACCCTGGCTGGATGCACTACCCAGGGAGCTGTCTCATTTCCTCGTGCTGTCCTTGGCTGCTGTGGGCCATTCTGTGATGTCAAACATGAGGTTAGAGTAGGGTTTTCTACTGTGAATTCACACTCTCAAATTCTGGAAAGCTTTAACTACCCCCAGGATAGGGAAACTAGCTGCCTGGGTTTGCCCAAAATAGTTCAGTTTACTCTAATTGTCTTGATTCTGCTAAGAGTACTATAAAGAGTGTCTGGATATCTTCCCTACAGATCTTTCTTCAGATCATTCATGGAACCATGAATCTTTCTATCAGAGGAGGCAGGGTGGGGAAAAATAGATAAGGAGGAGATATAGAATGTTTACTTTCTCCTTGGGCTAAGGCTCCTACTAGCCCTGGTATTTGGGTCACAGTGTGGGCTTCCTAAAACTGCTCCCTGGTTTGTGCAATAATAACCTGTTACTAGGGGCTTCATCCCTCTCTCTGGCACAGCCAAAATTGTAGTGTTTTCTTAAAACTAAAGCCTTTTACTTTCTTCATGATACATACAAATTTCAGCACCTTGTAACATTGGTGATGGTACTAAGGAATAGGCATTGGTAGAGCCTTCAAAAATAATTGCTCAGTGCTTCACAGTTTTATCTGGCTTGGAACTGGAAGGTCACAAACCAATGTAATATATGCAGACTCTACAGAAGTAAAAAAAAAAAAGATTTGGAAGAACTTCTAACAAAATATTTAGGGAAGAAGCATGTTCTGTTCAGAAGATTGGAAGAACTAAAAAACACATGAGGTGTATTACAGGGAGCAATCATTCCTGAACAAAGTTGACTGCTCTACTGGACATTTTCCTAGTCTAACTTCTAAGGATTTTTCCTTGAAGATACTGAAGAACAATCGGGGTCAAACAGCAAAATGCACAGCCACCAAAAACAAATCATTTTCATGGGATCTTTGAAAGACAGTGAGAAAAAGTAACACTTTGCATCTCTACAACTTTCATTTGAAAAGATTGCTAGTGACAATAACATTTTTAATTGAATTCTTCTGACACTTGTATAATACATTATAGAGAAATAGAGGAACTTGCCCTAGGTTTCTCAAACCAGTGTCAAAGTCAGAATCAGAATTTATCATTCCTGATTTCAAGCTTAAGAAAGTTTTAATTTTTTAAATTGAATTTTGTGCCTATGGTAAGATTATATTAGTACAGGGGCTAAATGAAAGGACTCTTAAGCTTGCTTAAGTTTAAATCCTGGCTCTACCACTTACCAGATATGTAACCCTGGGCAAGATATTTCAAATCTCTGTGTCCTAGTTTCTTTACCTTTCATTGAAAATTTGGCAAATATTTATTTATTTTTAATTAATTAACTTATTTTTAATTCTTTAATGTCACCACAAATTTGACCCCTTTTACCTCATCTTCCTACCTCATCCCCACTCTCCCTTACCCTCTTGTAGTCATTAATCTATTGTCCATGTCCATGTCCATGAGTCTTTCTTAGTTTTCCCTGTTTATTTGTTGTATTTAGGTTTATAACACACATGTAAGTGATATGTGGCTTTCAACTTTTTCTGTCTGGCTTATTTCACATAGCATGATTATCTCAAGGTCCATCCATGTTGTTACAAATAGCAGTATTTCATCTCTTCTTATGGCTGAGTAATATTCCATTTTATATGTATACACATACCATAGCTTCTTTATCCAATAATCTATGGTAGGACACTTCAGTTGCTTCCATGTCCTGGCCACTGTGAATAATGTTGCTATGAACATTTGTGTGCAAATATCTTCTCGGAAATTAGTTTTCAATTCTTTGGGGTAAATATCCAGGAGAGGGATTGCTGGGTCATATTGTAGATCAATTCTTAGTTTTTTGAGGAACCTCCATACTGTTTTCCATAGAGTGGCTGTACTCATTAGCAGTTTCACCAGCACTGTATGAGGGTTCCTTTTTCTCCATATCCTCTCCAACATTTATTATTACTTGTCCTGTTGATTATAGCTATTCTAGCAGGTATGAGATGGTGTCTGATTGTGGTTTAGATTTGCATTTCCCTAATAGCTAGTGATGATAAGCATCTTTTCATATGTTTGTTGGCCATTTAATAGTCCTCTAGGGAGAAGTGTTTGTCAGCTCCTCTGCCCAATTTTTGATTGGATCATTTGATTTTTTGTCATTATTGAGTTGTATGAATTCTTTGTATATTTTAGATACTAGTCCCTTATTGGAAGAGTTGCTTGCAAATATATTTTCTTATTCAGATGCTTGTGTCTTTACCTGGTTGATGGTTTCTTTTGCTGAGCAGAAGCTTTTTTAGTTTGATTTAGTCCCATTCATTTATTTTTGCTTTTATTTCTCTTGCCTTTAAGGCCAAATTCATAAAATCTTCTTTAAGTCTAAGGTCCTTGAGTTTCATTCCTATGTTTTCTGCTATGCCTTTTATTGTTTCAGGTCTTATATCCAGGTCCTTAATCCATTTTAATTAATTTTGGTGTGTGGTAATAGACAGACTAGTTTCATTCTTCTGCAGGTGACTTTCCAGTTTTTCCAGCACCAATTTTTGAAGAGGCTTTCCTTTTTTCACTGGATATTTTGGGATCTTTTTTTATCAAAAATTTTTGCCCATATAAATATGGGTTTACTTCTGGCCTCTTGGTTCTATTCCACTGGTCCATGTGTTTGTTTTTCTGCCAATATCATGCCATTTTGGTTATTATCACTTTGTAGTATCATTTGAAATTGGGCAGAGTGATGCATCCAGCCTCACTCTTTTTACTGACATGGTTTTGGCATCTTCAGTAAATCAGATTTGGCATACAAATCTGATGATTTTTTGTTCTATTTTTTTTAATGCTGATGAGATTTTGATTGGGATTGTATCCAATCTATATAATGCTTTAGGTGATAAGGTCATTTTAACTATGTTGATTCCTCCAATCCAAGAACACAGAATATCTTTTGATCTCTTTGTATCTTCTTCAGTTTTTTAATAGGGTCTTATAATTTTCATTATATAGGATTTTCACATGCATTGTTAGATTTATTCCTAGGTATTTTATTATTTTTGTTACAATTGCAAAAGGAATTATTTTTTTCCACTTCTTTTTTTGACACTTCATTTTTAGAGATTAGGAAAGCTATGGATTTTCGAATGCCAATTTTGCATCCAGAAACTTTATGGTATTTACTTATGGTTTCTAGTAGCATTCTTGTGGATTCTTTAAGGTTATCTATATATAGAATCATGTCATTCACAAATAGTGACAGTTTGAATTCTTCATTTTCTATTTGGATGACTTTTCTATCTTTTTCTTGCCTGACTGCACTTGCAGGGACCTCCAATGCTATATTGAATGACAGTGGCGATAGTGGACAGCCTTGCCTTGTTCCTGAACTTAGAAGGAAGGCTTTTGGTTTTTCACCATTAAGTATAATGTTGGCTGATGATTTGTCATATATGGCCTTTATTATGTTAAGGTACTTTCTTTCTATACCAATTTTGTTAAGCATTTTGATTATAAATGGGTGCTGTGTCTTATTTAAGGCTTTTTCTGCATCTATAGATATAATTCTATGATTCTTATTTTTTAAATTTGTTTCTGGGTATATCACATTAATCGATTTGCATATGTTAAACAATCCCTTTGCCTCTGGGATGAAGCCCACTTGACCGCAGTGTATAATCTTTTTAATAGGTTGCTGTATTCGGTTCACTAATATCTTATTTAGGATTTTTGCATCTGTGTTCATGAGAGATATCCTTCTGTACTTTTTTGTGTGTATGTTATCTTTACCAGGTTTTGAAATCAGGGCAATATTGGCCTCATAAAATGAATTGGGAAGTATTGCCTCCTCTTCAACTTTTTGGAAGAGTTTGAGGAGAATAGGTATTAAAACTTCCTTGAATGTTGGTAGAATTTACTGATGAAGCCATCTGCTCCCGTACTTTTACTTTTTGGTAGGTTTTTAATGATTGTTTCAATTTCCATACTGCTGATTGGTCTATTTAGATTTTCCAGTTCTTCTTGATTCAGTCTAGGAAGGTTGTCCTTTTCTAAGTACTGGTCCATTTCTTTTAGGTTATTAAATTTGGTGTTATATACTTTTTCATAGTGTTCTTGTATGATCCTTTGTATTGCTGCAATGTCAGTCATAATTTCTCCTTGCATCCATGATTTTGTTTCTTTTTTGTCCTTTCTCTTTTCTCTTTAGTGAGTCTAGCTGGGGGTTTGTCAATTTGATTAACCTTCTGAAAGAACCACCTCTTTGTTGCATTTACTTATCCTAATTTTTTTTAATTTAATTTATTTCTGCTCTAATTTTGATTATTTCTTTGCTTCTGCTGACTTTAGGCTTCATTTGTTTTCCTTTTCTAGTTTTTTAAGATGAAGTTTTAGGGTTTTTATTTTGGCTCATTCTTGTTTTTGGAGATAGGCCTGTAATTATATGAACTTTCCTTTCATTACCACTTCTGCCATGTCCCAAAAGGTTTGATATGTTGTACTATGATTATCATTCATTTCCATATATATCTTGATCTCTCTTTGTATTTCTTCTCTGACCCAATCATTCTTCAGTAGCATATTGTTTAATCTCCATGTATTGGTGATTCTTCCTGCTTTCTTTTAGCAGTTCATCTCTTGTTTCGGAGAATTATGATAAGAGAAAATGGTTGGTATGACTTCAACCCTATTCTTTGTTGAGGCTGTCTCTGTGTCCCAGTATTTGGTCAGCCCTTGAGAATGTTCCATGTGCACTGGAGAAAACTGTATAAGCAGTTGTCTTGGGATGAAGGGCTCTCTATATGTCAATTCTGTGCAGTCGGTCTAATGTGTCATTTAAGAATGTTATTTTTTTATTGATTTTCTGTTTGTATGATCTGTTCATATCTGCCAGTTGGATATTTAGGTCCCCTACTACAATAGTGTTTTGGTCTGTTTCTCCCTTTAGTCCTGTTAGTAATTGCTTTATATAATTTCGTGCTACCTAATTAGGAGCATAGCTATTAAAAAGTATTATGTGTTCTTGGTGCATGATTCCCTTTATCATTATGAAGTGACCCTAAGTATCTATCTGTACCTTTTTTTTTTTTTTGAAGTCTATTTTGTCTGATATCAGTACTGCTATTCTCACTTTTCTCTGAATACCATTTGCTTGAAATATCATTTTCCACCCTTTCACTTAGAGTATATATTTGTCTTTGGAACTGAGATGTGTCTTCTGGAGGCAGCATAAGGTTGGGTTTTGCTTCTTGATACAATCTGCAACTCTTTACTGTTTTATTGGTGAGTTTGGTCCATTTATATTTAAAATGGTTATTGAAATATGAGGTTTTCTATAGCCATTTTATCTTTTGCTTTCTGGAAGCAGTGTTTCCATTGCTTCCTTGTCTTTTTGTTTCTGTTTTTGTTTTGTTTTTGTTTTTTGGTTGGGTTGTGTGAGTTTTCCCTCTGGTTCTTCTTGTTCTATTTTATATACTTCAGATGTGATAAACACACATCTCTGATGTGTGGTTATCATTATGAATATGTGTGTGTATATACATACATATATTCATTTTCTTCTGTGTGTGCCTTATCTCCATTCCCGTTTGTGAATTTGGATCTTTGTTTCCTCCCCTTTTCAGTCATTGCTGTTTCAATTTGTACCTATGTATGCTAAGCTTGCATTACTATCTTGCTATAGCAAATCTCTTCTTATCATTTAAGCTCATTATGACCCATTCTTAGTTAGGGTTGCACTTCTCTGATTCTATCTGCCTGCTAGTTGCCTTAATCCTAGTTATGTATATAATTTTTGTCATTTTGGTTTTGGTGAACTGAACCCTTTCAGTATTTCCTGCAATTCAGGCCTCATAGTGGATAATTCCCTCAGTATTTGTATCTCTGGAAAGGTCTTTGTTTCTCTTCTATATCCGAAGGAGAGCTTTGGTGGTTACATAATTCTAGGCTGGTTGTTCCTTTCATTTAATAATTTGAATATCTGATTTAACTCCTTTCTGGCTTGTAAGGATTGTGCTAAGATGTCTGATGGTGATCTAATGGGTTTTCCTTTATAGGTTCCAGTTTTCTTTTCCCTGGCTGCCTTGAGAATTCTTCCTTTGTATTGATTTTGTTAACTTTAATATGATTTGTCTAAAAAATGTTGTTTTAGTTTGAGATAATTGGATGTTCTGTTGATTTCTTGAATTCCAAGCACCAGTTCATTTCTTAGATTTGGAAAATTCTCATCAATTATTTGTCTGAAAATGCTTTCTAATCCCTACTCCTTTTCCTCTCCTTCAAGAATGTCCATTATTCTTGTTTCCTCCCCTGATGGTATCAGCCAGTTCTTATATTTCTCTTTCATTATTTTTCATTCTTCAGTTTCTCTATTCTTCCTTCTGATTTCTTATTTCTTGATCTTATTTCTAGATTTCTATCTTTGATATCACTGATCTTTTCCTCCACTTGTTGACTCTATTTCTTAAGCTTGCTATTTCATTTTTCAACACTTGCAGTGTGATTTTTATCTCCAGAATATCTATTCTGTTCTTTTTAAGGATTTCAATCTCCTTGCTAAAAAACTCATTATGCTCATCTAGTTGTTTTTCATTTCCTGAAATTGTTGAGATGAAATATTTTGGCTCTCACTGAGTTTTTTTAGAAGTATTATCCTGAATTCTCTGTCACTTAAGTTGCATATTTCTATTTTATTTTAAAGCTTATTTTCTGGAGATTTTTCTCTGTCTTTCTGAGCTGCCTTGTCACCTTGGTTGTTCATGGTGTTTAATGGACTATTTCTCCAACTTTTCATTAATGGAAATGTATTCTTCTTTTTACTTTTTTTTTTTCCCAGAAAGATTTATTCTATAAAAATCTCCTTTAGCCTATTGCAAAGAAGGTGCTTTTCTTTTGGTTTCCAGTAGATGGCATCTAAGCCTCTTGAATTCCTGCTTTATATAAAACCTTAATAACACATTTTTATTTTCTTGTAGCTATTTAATTATACTCACTACCCCCAGTCTCAGTCTCTATCAGTGTAACTCACAGCTTCTGTAGCATTTGTTCAGATTCCCCTGGGTGTCTGTGGTATTCAATCTAAGAGGATATGGGGGAATGGCCCTTCTGGGTTGAGGGATAGAGGATGTGGCTCAAACTCCTGTTTTGCACCCATGACTGGTGATAATCAACTTGTTTCTCTGCCATCCCCACTTCTCTGCTTTCTCTCCTGATGCCTGGGAACTGCTGCCAACTGTATGAACCTCACAGCTCTCTCAGGCAGGGTTGTTTAGGAAAACTGCCACACCTCCTTTCCTACCCCTCCTCCTGCAGGGAGCTCCTGCTGGGAGAAGAAGTTTCTTTGTTTCTCCCAGTCTACCACCCAATTCCCAGGGTTCTACTTGGGGTAACTTTTATGTGCAGATCCCATGCTCAAATGTGCTGGTGTGCAGTTTGAGTATTTTTTGTTGAGTTTTAGATGTTCAGCTTATTGTTGTTTCAAAGAGAGAATCAGGGACGTTTCTCACTCTGCCATGTTTCTGATGTCATTTCCCTGTTTCTTTATCTTTTTAATGAGCTAATAATAGTACCTTCTTCAAAAGGTTGTTGAGAGGATTATATATTACACATAAAACCCTTAGTGAAAAGCTTGACACATAACAATAACTCCGTAAATGTTTGTTATTTATAAAAAGTTTTGAGATATCATTTGGGGTTCTTTACTAAGAAAGTGGTTAGATAGCCAGGCAGCTAAATAAATCTGATAATATCTATCAAATGATCAACCCACATTTGAATTACCCAAAGAAGTAGATCAGATTAACTGTGTAACAATCAGTTCAATGTTTCATCCTTGTGACAAAATTATATGTTAGGCAGTTCTATTGGACCATAGATCTCTGAGCAATTTAAGCAACAAAAAAGAGTCTCCACTATCAGGATATGTTGCACGTTTCTTTCTAGAGACTTAAACAGAAAGGGGTTCTTCTGTAAAAGGTTGTTAGGGACCCAAGAAGGAAATTACCCTGACCTATATTGCAGGAAAAAAATCAAAACATGTTGGAAGGAACATGATGTGGCTTTCTCCACCTGGGGATATTCTAATGCTATAACCATGGTCTGTTATTTCAATCAAGTGTTCCTCCAGTCTTAACATTAGCTTCTCAAAATTACTGTTTTGATGCTAATTGTAGTGAAAATATCTGCATTTTATGATCAATACCACTACCTGCCATAAGATTTTTTATGTGTTGATCAAGGCAGAGAGAGGGAAACCAGCAAAAGTACCTGAGAAATTAATGTTTTAAAAAGTGTGTTTAAACTGAAGATACAGTGTACATTTTGCAACATGCTAAACCTTTGTCAAGATGGCTGCCCTTTGTTCAGGTTGTTTTTGTTAGGATGTTAAGCCCTAACACTACTTAGTGTATGAGAAAGCTTTTACTTTGGCACTAAAGTTTTGCTCTCCATGGTCCTTCCAACTCTAAAATTCAATGTTCTGAAGCTGGGGCTGTCCTTGTGGCTCTGATACTACACTTAATGCCAAATATCTTCACTTCATAGCCAATCAAACCATGGACACTTGTCTCTGTTTTGGCCAAGACAAAAGAAGCAGAGTCTAGAAAGGTGTGTCTAAAACAGTGCTATAATGTTCATTTCACAATAATATAAAATGCTGCCAAGATGACCATACTTTGTTCAGGTTTCTTGTTTTAGTCTAGAATCAAGTTCTGACATTCCATGAAGTATGAAAGAGCTGCTTCTTTGACACTGAGGTTTATTCTCCACTTCCCCATAACAGAGCTGGATATGTTGTTTTATAGGCAAACCACAGTTGGCTGAAGAACAAACACTGATTAATGTTCCCTCTCTTTTCCCCTTCCATATGGAAAGAAAAAAAATGTTCTCTGTCAACGGGCAGGATACAAACTCTGTTGTTGCTCCTCCAAGTCAACAGATGAACATCTCCCAAGCCTGCAGGGATGCAATTCAGGCAGGACACTCAAAACTCCCTTCAGTGGCCCCTGCTTATTTCTAATGCCACTCTCTTTTTCTGCTCCCTTATATATCTTTTCCAAAGAGCAGTTTGGCAAAGCAAGACAATATGTAAGCACTATTCTCTCTCTCTTCCCCAACCCTTGACAGCCCAGACACACCAGTCTGGAGCCTTTGGGCTGTGTGAGTCCATTGTACAGATGTAGTGAGGGTTCTGCTATACTGATGTAGTGGCTGGTGTGCTGGAGATTGCTTACACCAGCTCTTAAGGGTCACTTGTGATCATCTCTTTCCCACTCCATCTTTAGTGATGTGATGCTGTTAGCTTGCAATCCAACCATGGTGAGAATATTTCACCATGGAAATTGGTAAACACTACAAATCAGGAGTTCTTTTCCTCAAAACCCTACAGAGCCAGTTGTTAATCATTTACCATCACATCTCGGGGCAGGATAAACTACCATTGTGACAGATACAGCTCTCTTCCATTCTCAGGTGAGGTGGGACACTTTCAACTCTAGGCAAATGTGGAGAGCCTTTACCAGCTAAAGAGGTTCACTTGACTGGGAGTGGACTGCTTTGTTCAATTTCTACTTTAGGTCTGTTTGTTGTAGCAGTCCTAATGACCTATCACCAAGGGACACTGGTTTACCCAGCCTCTTCACACATAAGTGGTCTCAGCCCATCAGAGGAATATGAGGCTCAAGATGCTAACATTACTGTAAATAGCAAATCCAAAGGAAGGTAAATGGTTAAAAATGACTACAATGAAGGAAGCAATAACTAGCCTGCTTTCATGTTTCTGACTATCATTTTGCAGAGTGAGATCGATTTCATTATCAAGGAAAGAAGGGGGTTTGTACATGAAGCCAGGGACCAATTTGAACTTGGATGACCAAAACAGAGAGAATGAGGTGAAAGCCAATTTATAGAATGAATGAAATATATGGAAGTTGAAACAATACAGGCACAGAACAAATAGGCTTTAGGTCACATATAAATCTAGGCCAATACAAAACATGTGGTATAGTCTCAGTGCACGGGCATTGCTCTTTGCCTTCTTCCTCTCACACGCCCCTTCCCTTAAAGTTGGTCAGCCACATCTTGATAGTACTAGAACAAGAGAAAGTTATCTATTGTTATTCTGCCTTGTTAGATTCCAAAGGAGAAGACAAAGCCCAAGTTTGCCTTCCAAGAATAGGTCAACATCCAGTTCTATCTATGGAACTCTCATATAATCACCAAGTTTGAGTTCTAGGAGAATATTGTCTACTTTAATTCCCTCCTTTAACCACTTTGGAAACTGAGGCCTAGAAAAATGAATTTTTCAGAGTCTCAAAGCTGGTTAGTGGCAGTTCTGGGTCAAAAGCTCAGGACTAATATGTTATTATAAAGCACAAGTCAAGTGTTTCTTAAGGGTTCTCTCTTGTAAATATCCCTGTAAATATGAAATGTTTTTGTTAAGTTGGGAATACCCTGATCTTCTTATTATTCCTTCTAGATTTCCTATTATAGCCCATAGTCTACAGTTCTTTTTCCAGGTCACAGAAGTATTTACATATTTAACTCATACACAGCCCAGAAATCTTTGCTTTTAAAAGTTATTAATAGCAAATGCTTGACAAAAGAGCATCTGTGAACCAGGTGAAATTTTATCATGTATAGGGGGGAAAGCATAGCTGGGGTAGCTATGAAGTTGAACAAACTTCTACCTCCTGGTTGTGCTTTTACTTCCTTCAGAAAAAAAAAATGGCTCAAAATGACTGAATACTTGGGATATAATTTATCTCTGGACTGCAGAATTCTATTACTGGAGACTTCCTCTTAGCTCTTCTACTATTTCTAAGTTACTGACATAGTCTCAGTGACTCCTTGAGGTAGCAAATCCTTTTGCATAAAATATCAACATGTCTAAAAAAAGGTTCTTCTATGGACATTTAGGTTTACTGAAACCCTTTTGAATCATTCAATTTTTTTTTACACCGACTCACCATGGTGCCACATTTCATCAGTTAGCCAGTCATTGCTATCCTTGGAATTCTTTGAATTCTGAGGATTTGAAGTGGTGGAGATGGACATCAAAGGACCAACTTGTAGATATCATTTTACAATTCTGCTCCTGTAAGGGTAGAAGAAAAAGAATGAAGAGCAAGAGAGACAATGTGCTGAGAAGCTATAAATGTCCTGCAGGCTAGGGAATCATACTCTTTCCACAAGCCTCAGAGCAAAAGGAAATCCTAGACCTGCTGTAGGAGAAAGAACTAACATTTGTTGAAGTTCTTTCTATGCAGTATGAGAAAATTGAGGCTAATAGATCAAATTACTAAGGTAATAAGTAGCAGAACAAGTGTAAGACTACATACCTGTTAAATTTCAAAGTTTGCAATCTTTCCATAATACCAATCTGCCTCCATAAGTGGAGGGAGGAACATCTGAGATGAGTCCTGACAACTCTTCTCATATCTCCTCTTGAAGAAGGGGATTACGCCCACCATGTTTATAGGCTCATCTGCTCAAGTCTGAGTTTGGCAGCTACCAGTCCAGAAAGAGCATCAAAGGCTTAGCAGCCCTCAAGGTGCAAAACCCAGGCTGAACCCCTGGCCTAGTTGTCCTTTATCTAGCTCAGATTCATATCTCCTCACATATCTGACTGTCCTCACTGTACCTCCTGGACATAAACACTATTTGCCTAAGAAAAAGAAATGTTCCAACTATTCAGAAAAGAGAGGAGGTAGTCACATCTTATACAAACTCTTGCTAATGCCTTTGAAAAGGGAAATCAGCAGAAAACCATTTCACCTGCCTGTGGTTTCTTTGCTGGCAGCACTCATGCAACCAATAAATAATTAACTCCAACTATATGTCAATTGTTGTGTCATGTTCTGGGAATACAAAGTCAAATGGCATACTCCCTTCCCCCAAGGGACTCCTAGCTCTTAGTAAAACTGCAAGCTCTGAGAGGCAATCAAGTTTGATGGCCAACAGCATGAACTCTAGAATCTAACTGCCAGGCTTAAGTCCTGACTCCACCAGTTACTATTTGTGTAACCTTTGGCAATTGAATTAACTTTTCTGTTCTTTAGTTTGTCTCTGGAAAAAAAAGGGTTGGGAAGATTAGTTAGCCCGTGTAAAGCACTTATAATAATGTCCAGCGACTGCAAATTCTAAATAAAGATAATTATTATTACTATAAGCCAAAGTGAATTCTTCCAAAGCCTGCCCTATTAGAATGAGAGCCTTCTGTGAATGAGGTAACTTTAGCTTTTTAGAAAATCATTCTCAATACTATGTGGATAGAAATTGAAGCAAGGGGTGGGAATGAGGGAAGAATGAATCTACTTATCCAGTTTATTTTGAGAATGTGTCAATTAAAAGCAGGTAATACTACTGACATTTTATAAACATTTACTTGCCCTAACAGCCTTAGATATGTAGAGAATTTCCTTAGAATGACATAGCTTGGGCTGGGCACTTCTCTGTAAGCCTTGGTTTCTCTATTTGTGGGTTGAGTGTGGAATCGGATTCAGTTGATTACTGAAGGCTCTTCAGGCTCTGACACCAACATATCTCCTGTTCTCAGTGCTCATTTGCAATTTTCAGAGAAATAAAATATGAATAAATCTTGAAAGGTTTGTTGGAAAAGTTCCTGCTGAGATAAGGGGTTTTGGCTAATAAAAAAAAATCTGATTTAGTGACCATGGATCATTGATCAAAATATATGAGTTTATTATAATTTTATACCAGAATCACATATAGTAATATAAAAAGTTAAATAAATCATAAATTAGATCATCTAGTTCAGAGTTTCTCAGTGTTGACACCATTGAGATTTTAGGCCCCGTTATTCTTTGCTTGGATGGGGTAGACTATCCTGTGCATTATAAGATGTTGAGCAGCATCTCTGGCCTCTACCCACTAGATGCCAGTAGCAACCTCCCCGACCCTCAGTTGTAACAACCAAATATGTCTCCAGCCATTGCCAAATGTCCCCTGGGGGTAGGATTGCCAGACTGAGCAAATGTATTTTATATGACTACTAGGGAATGGGGGCAAAGTTAATACCAGCTGAAAACCATCAAAGTTTGAGCCCTTTGCTACTCAAAGTTCAGTGTATCACTTTGGCAATTGTTAGAAAAGCAGAATATCAGGCCTCAAACCAGACTTTATGAATCAGAAAAGGCAGGCATTTTAACAACCTCCCCAGGTGAATTGTATATTAAAGTTTGAGAAACCTTGATTTAGTCATATATGTGTGTGTGTGTGTGTGTATTTGTATATATACACACACATATGTGCATATATGTATGTATATACACATATATATATACAAACACACATATATATACACACATATGTATGTATATATAGATATATGTATGTCTATCATATATGTGACTTACTGGTGGTGCTTTTAAGAAACTACAATTACCCACCATGATATATTGTTATTCAAGAAGTCTGGGGGTAAGTCCCAAGAATCTGTATTTTTAAATCTCACTGCTACCTCTGCCCACTGAGTCTGAGATGCAGCAAAGTTTAGAAAATGTTGATCTAGTTAGTCAAAACCTTTCATTTCACAAATGAAACTAAGGCAAGTGACTTGCTCAGGTCACAAAGACTTAATTGAAGAACCATGATTAAGGCCCAGAATTAGACCCAGGTCCACTGACTTCTCATCTAGTATTCCTCTCACTTTCCACTGTTTCTTCCACTGTCATTGAAGTTGTTTGCCAAAATTGTTTCCTCCTAAGAGAAAAGAAGCAAAACTGTTGCAAAATCAAGTGGACTCTCACAACTCCAACAATATTAGGAGTTAGTAGAATTTAAGATGGATAGCACCTGGTAGGAATGTCAAGGCTGATCTCTTTCATCAGCTGTAAGGAATGTTGCAATTAAAAGAAGTCTGACTGAGGGGAAATCCATATCTCAACTCAGTCTGACAGAGAATAGTGCAGGCAAAGAACATGAGGCTAATAGATTCGGGTGTATTTTGAAATGAAGTGAGGAGCAAGCAAAGATCTTCAACAGTATGGCAATGAGCCTATATTCTACTTTACATCAGTTGCAGCACTGAAGAGCCACATGACTTGCCAGTGCCATCAGCAGGGCACCATTCCTGAGTTGGCAGCCCTCTAAATCCCAAAATGGTAGACTATGTGAGATTGATACAAGTACCCTGGGAGTCAACAACCTTCTAAGAAAAGTTTAAGAAACATCTCACTTCCCAGATTTCATTAAAACACTCTGGGGCAAAGCAGTCTCTGGTGTGGGTTTGGGGTTGCCATAAGCCAGCGAAATTGGTGAAAAAAATATGCCAACAAACACCACTGTGTTCTTGACCCAAGGCCAGAGCTGGAGAATTTACTGCCTCCAGAAATCAGCTCCAATTCCAATATCTTCATACTCCAGAAAGAATGAGGCATTTACCTCTTAGAAGAAGAAATCTGGAAAGGGCAAGACATGAAGCAATTTTCGCATGTTGCCCACCTCATCCTAACCCACAGAGCCTAAGGAGAGGTGGAATGAAAAATTAATATGTTCATTTGAAAACTATCTCCTCATCCCTCAAAAAGCTATACCTTATAATTCATTTTTTCTAAGCCCCTAAGTTAGTTATCAGCAAGTGTGAAGAGTACCCAAGGGACACTGCTGGAACAAATTTACCTTTATATTTAAAATTATTTGTTAAGACTTATGAGTAATCTCTTTAACACCAATTGATTATTGGATTATCTTAGAGAAAAGAAAAACAGTTCACTTCCAATAGCTTTTATTTGCCAATTTCCCCACCTTGACTTAATTAACAAGTGGTGAAATATTTTAAGTGCCTACTATTTGTTCTGTTTTGTGTTGAGCATGATAGAAAAGATAGGATAAAAAATTAGAATATCATTCTCATTCTCAAAAATCTTAAAAATTCTGTATACCTGAAATAAGGGCAGTTATATATTAAGCTATATGCATTTAGAGTTCAGAAGAGAAATAGAGTTAGTGAAGAAGAAAGGCTTCATGGAAAAGGTAGAACTATAGTGAAACAGTGTAGGAAGGCCTTGTGCCTTCTTAAATCACAAACCATTTCCAGTGTCAGTGGTAATCTATATGAAATCATTGGTTCAAAATATGATGTCCAATAACCTATTTGGGATTTACATAGTTTTTCTCAAGTGCTATGACATTAATTCATTCAACAAATATTTATTGACCTCTACTATATGCCAGGTATTTTTCTAGAAGATGAAGATATACCAGTAAACAAGACAGAAAAGTGTTTTTTCCCTCATGGAGAACTTATTATATTTTGGGAAACATATAATAGGCATATATTCAAATAATTATAAAGCAGAATGAGAGGGTATAGAGTGACAAAGGGTATAATTTTTTACAGAGAAAGCCATGGAAAGCCTCTCTGAAGAAGTGACATCTAAGCTGAGACAATGAAATGAGGGAGAGGAAGGTGGATTTCTGTAGGGTGGACACAGACTTGTTTCCCTGATCAGTCTAGCCTGACATTGGCAAGCCTTGGTAACATCCTGCTCCCAAACTATACCTATTGCCATTTGACATGGCAGATTCCATCTACTCCTCTAATCCAGTGCACTTGCTTCTGAGCTAAAAAAAAAAAAAAAAAGTTTCATCGCTCCTTTGAACTGATGGATTCTAGTTACCAGCAGGCATACTGGAAATTATGGTGCATGTTAGCTGATCATTTTAACTTACATCAACTTTAGAGTAATACTAGAAGATGTAAATGGCTTAGTTTTGGCCCCGGCAGTTTCATAACCATTAGAATCTCTGTTTCTGCTAATCATTAAAATATCAGAACTAAAAATTATTTCAGACACTATTATTAATCCAACTACATTATTAGTCTGACGACTCCTTTTATAAAAACAACTGGAAAATGTTTCCTAAACTTAAACTCAAAAAAGCTTTCTAACTTCTGTTTTTATCTTAATAGCTTATTTTAAAAAGGATATTATATCTACTTAATTCTCTCAATCTCATGAAGGTTGCAGTCTAAAGGCAATAAAATTTTGAACTAACCTAAATGCCTTCCCTTCTACCTTTCCAATTCTTTTCCATGCCAAATCCTCATAACTCCATTTAGCCTGCTCAGCAAGCCTTGTATATGGTTTGCCTCCTCAACAGACTATTCCAGGATGGGGATGACATCTTATGCTTTGTTGGTACCCCTGTATACCTACTTTGTCCCCAGCTATTGTATAAATACTTATTTATTGATCAATTAAATGTAGACACTAGTTGAGGTAAGCTTGGAAAAAGTCACAGTGCTATAGAAATTGTGTTTCCAAGTTATTTGCTGATAAATGCACAGCAATGTGCTCTTTGATAACTGGAATCCTGGGGACAAGTAGTGATGACTGACCCTGTCAAAAAGGGTGTCTTCCTGGTCAGACACTAAGTCACTGTATGATAGTCTATCTCATCAGGAAACCAAATCATCTTTTACATGCACAGGTCATTACAGAGACATTTGACTTTCTCTCCTTCTGGGAAAGGCAGAGCCACTTGTCTGAGAAATGGTATGATAATTCCAATAATTTAACTTCAACACAGGATATACCTAGCTCATTGGAGCAATGTCTAGGATACGTGGGCATTTCAAATAGAATTATTAGTCATCAATGAAGAAAAACTTTTATTTAGAATAGGCTGATGGAAGAGGCTATGGAGCCTGATGGACAGATGCAGGAGACATTTTGAAAGAACAGATTAGGTAATTGACAGGCTGTGGAAAAAAAGACAGATGTTAACTATTATGTTTTCTAATATGGGGTCTTGGTAAATGGCTTCTTCTCTTACCTTAAGCACGACCATTGGTTGTCAATCCTAAAGCAAAAAGGACTGTGGAGCATGCATCTATTCTCAAGTTACTACCAGCTTCATTTCCAATGTTGGTCTCCAAGAAGTTTGCATTTAATAATTCCTCTTCCATCCTTCTGTTTATTTGAAAGTTAAACTTGTTTAGTCATCATAGATTTGTTGCAGGGCTGTCAGGCATGATTTATCAGTAGCTTGTTCATGGTGACCTTTAAAATACAACCATGTTATTGCAGCCATGCCATTTTCTCAGTATCAGAGAAATGACTCAATTGACAGTCATGCTTTTACAGCTTACTAAATTTATGGGGTGCTGGATCCTTTCTATTTAGTTCCATTTTGTTAGAACTTGGTAACATACTAACTAGATATTGATTAACATTTAGCCTTGAAAGTTAATTTGAACATTTTATTTACTCAAAGTATCCTTAATCACATTTCTTCAATAGGGCTACAATGAATGAAGTGATCATCACTATTGGCACATTTGGTAAGTTTCTATTTCCAAGAAAACTTTCAGGATGGTCTGCTTTGTTCTCAAAGGCAAGTACTTCTTGAATGAGCAATCTAATTTAGCAATGTGATTTCCTTTTTTAGTTTTTGCTCTTGAAACCGCATTAACATTTTTTTTTTAAGAATGAGATGATATTTTTCTTCTATGCAGCAGGCATGTTCCTTAAGGGCATCTTGAAAAACAGGCCAATGAAGGGTCCACTGGGGCTCAACTAGTGGATCAGGAGAATGCCATAGATTCATCATGCCTACCAGCAGACATTATAATCATCTTTAGCGGATTTACATTAGAATTTTCCCAAGAAACTTCTGACATGGTTCCAAAAATATAGTATCATTTGGAAAGAGTGTAATTAAATGGGTGCAACTTTTCAGAGAGTAAGTTGGCAACAATGTGATATTATTTTTCACCTTTCATACTGACAAAAAATTAAAGATTGATAAAAGCCTGTAGTGGTAATTGTGTGGGTTAATAATCACAGTGATATTCCATTGATAGAAGTATATAATTACCTTTCAGAGAGTAATTTAGTGATATGAATAAAAATTATAAATGCATGTACCATTTGTTCCAGCAACTACTTTATGTTCCTTAGACTAAAGATGTACTTGAACAATTTGGCAAAGGTATGTGTACAACTATGATCAGTGTGGAATTATTAGTTTTTTTACATACACATACAAATTGAAACAACTTATTTTTCATTAACAAGTTGAATAAATGCATATCTGTAATATATAGAATAACATGCTACTGTTACAAGCAATAGAATAAATCTATTTAACGGCTTTGAGGCATCCCCAAGGTATTTGAAAAAAAAGAAGTAAGGTACAGTATGGAATGTGTGTTATCCATCAGGGTTCTCCAGAGAAACATAACCAACTGCAAATATATATGTATATGTTTATGTTGCATGTATACATTTCTCTCTCTCTCTCTCTCTCTCTCTCTCTCACACACACACACACACACACACACATATATATATATATATATATATATATATATATATATTTATTATAAGGAGTTGGTTTATGTGATTATGGAGGCTGAGAAGTCTCAAGATCTGCAGCTAGCAAGACAGAGTTCCAGAAGAGGCAATGGTGTAAGTGCCAGTCCAACAGCTGTCTATCTTGAGACCCCAAAAGGGCCAATGTTTCAGTTTAAGTTGAAAGACAGGATGAGTCTAGTGTCCCAGATTAAACACTCAGATAGGATAAACTCCCTCTTACTTGCAGGAGGGTCCGCATTTTTGTTCTATTCAACCCTTCAACTGATTTGACAATGTCCAATCACATTAGAGAGGGCAAACTGCTTTACTCAATCTACTCATTCAAATGTTAATCTCATCCAAAACACCCTCACAGACACACCCAGAATAATGTTTAATCAAATATCTAGGCATCCTGTGACCCAGTCAAATACACACATAAAATTAACCATTATGACATGTATGATATGGTCTCATTCAAAAAATAAATAAAAAGACAACTATATGCATAGACAGAGGAGATTATTACCAGCAATCACCTCTAAGGAGAGAGCCTGAGGCTTGGGGTATGGGTTGGGTACTTTTTCACTTTATTTACTTCTTTATAGTTTTGTTTTTAGTCACTTTTTAAAATCATGTTGTTGGATTTCTTTGTTGCTTTTATAATTTTTTAAATGAATAAGAATAATAAAATGAATAAATAATAAAGTAGAAGGTAATATGGAAGTCACTTGAGCTCAGATCCAAGGGAATGATTGTAAGGGAAAGGGCTAAGACAAAGGGGCAGAGAAAAAAATATCTATACGAAAGTGCCACTTATTGTCCGGTGTAAGGGTAGTAGAGTTTTCTCCTTACCCTTCCTTATCTTTTTATCAACTCTTTTTTCTGTTGTGTACCGTTGCCCTTCTGCCTGATGGTTTAAAGCCTCTAAATGCAAGAATCCCTAAACCCCACTTATGATTTTTTTTGCAGCACATTTAGACTCCAACGCTTTACCTCCTCTCTTTCTTTCACTTATCTTGATAATCCTAAATGAGAGCAAAGCCTGACTAATCTTCACTCTGAAAAGAGTTTATACATGAATTAATCTGTAGATGTACTAACTGGAATTACTTCACTTATTTATTCAACAAACATGTAATATGTACCAAATGTCTACTATGCATGCATCACTATGCTAGAGAATAGGCAGTTCTACCTGAGAGAAGTCAAGGGTTGAGATTAGGAAAAACTTACTAGAGAAAGTGTGAAAGGTGGGGTAGGATATTACAGGTAGAGGGAGCAACCTATGTCAAGACTTAGAGATATAAAGTCTCAAGGCCTTTTAAAAAACTGTATGTTGTTTGCTGTGGCTGGAAGAAGGAATATGAAGAGAGAACAATGTGATAAATGAGGCTGTAGAGGTAGACAGGAGGTATCATTAGGACAATTCTTTGTCATATGTGATTATCCCTCTCTTTGAAGAATGTTTGGTTATCCTGTCCCCTTCCACTAAATGCCAGATGTTCCCTTCACCCCAGTTGTAATAATCAAAAACACTCCATCACATAAACACCTTTAAAAACACTCCTAAAAGAGATCCCTTTCCCCCTTGGTTGAGAATCACTGGGGTTTGATTAAAGATGGCCTTTTATCTTCTGCTAATGAGTTTCGACTTGCTCCTATAGGGCCTGAACTTCTGAAACTGCAGTAGGAGATGATATACAACAGGATATTTGAATTCCTAAGATAAACGTGGTTAATCTTCTTGAAGCATTAATTTTATACAAATACTTTTTTCAAATTTATGGAAATATGGTAATATATAATTTTATCTTAAAATAAACACAGATACAATAAGGAGAGGAGTGCTAAATGACTGAATAAAAAAAGAAAAGATTAAAAAAGGAAGTTTCTACTTGCACAGAGCTACTTTAAACTATACTCCAGATGCTGGAGGATATTTCACTTGGAAAGTTATAGAAGCAATGGAAATTATGTCAATGAAGTGTTTGAGATGAGGGAAAATATGATCTATTTTGTAATTTAGAAAGATCACTATCCGATATTGGGAATGCATTGGAAGAAAGTGAGACATGCAGACAAACCAACTAGGAGTAATAATGATAAGGGCCTATACTATGGAAAGGACAGATGGAGATGGGAGGTATTTAGGAAGTAGAATTGATATGGTTCAGTGAATGAGTGGATATGGAGATTGAACGGAAGATATTGATGATGTCAACCATGTTTCTGGCTTGAGCAGCTAATGAGTAATAAGATAGAAAAGTTAAATGATTAGTAGAATTGAGGAAGAAAAGGGAAGAGTTAATTTAAGCTTTTGAACATGTTGAGTTTGAATTAGCTATAGATTTCCAATGGATATGGATAGTAGGCAATAATAAATATGCACTTCCAGCTCAGAGTAGAAATCTGGGCTGATAATTTAGTTTTTGAAATTATAATTACATTGGTGGTCATTGAAACCATAGGCATAGATGAGTTAACCCAGAGAAAGTAAAAAGAGTGACAAAATAAGAGTTTTGAGAACAGAACTCTGGGGAACAATGACATTTAAAGATTTGGTGGAGGACAAGGAGACTGCAAAAAAAACTGAGAAAGGTGATCACTTTTTAGGTATATAAATGTTGAATAACTACGGTATACACCTGAAACTAACACAAGATTTTATGTTAGCTATATTTTAACAAAAAACTTTTAAAAAGAGTAATCCTAAAAGTAAGGAGCGGGGATTGGAGGGCGGGGGGACAGAATACTGCCATGGATGTCAAGAAAGAAGAAAGTTTTAAGTAGAAGGGAGTGGCCAATAGTATCAAATGACACAGAATATAAAGTCAGATAGTAACTGAGATGGATAAATTGAATTTGATAATTAAGAGAGGACCATAAAGAAATTTCAGCCATATTACAACCAGTTGTAATGGGTTGAGGAGTTCCCACTGCAGTGAGATAATGAAATGAATGATAACTGGAGATGTTTTGGGAGGTTTTTTGTTTGTTTCTTGTTTGTTCTTATTAGAATAAGGCTTGACCATCTTTAAATACTGGGAGAAGGAACCAGGAGACTGGGAATGATTAAAAGTAGATTTGAACAAGAGGAAAATTCGTAAAGTTTCCAGATCACATGCAGAAGGTAAGAAGACAAGAATGGGTCTAGATGCGGGTGCATTTGTCACCATGTCTAGGCAAATTTTGGGGACACTCTGTCTCCCAGATGTTCTCTATTGTCTTGGTGATAGAGGAAGCAAAGCAATCTGCTGTAAGAGTAAAGGGTAGAGGATGTATAGAAGGAGCCTTAAAAAGAGGTTAAAGTTTGGGATAGGAATGGGGAATGTTACTGGCTGAGAGAATATGGAGAGATTTCTGGGTAATGTTGTAGTTCCAGTTGCTAAAGACCAAGGTTTCATAGGAATCCCCATATGTTTTGTCTGATTATTTTTTTTCTAAGGCTGAACATCCTGGAAATAGGAAGAGAGATATCATGGCCTTAAATACAACTCTGTTCAATTAATTAAACTTGGTGACTGCCGGGGAGCAATGAAGTCTCATAGCCCACTATCTGACCATGAAAAATGACATTGTGCACTGTCTGTTTCTCTGTATTCAACACATAACTACACCATTTTTGGCAGTGCCAGACACATTCCAGAGACCTGATAGTGAACACTGAAATAAACCAAACTGTCTGTATTTGACCCCTGGTCTGCAAGCAGTTTTTATCTGTGACAAAGTAGATATTTTCACAACTTATGATTACTTCATCTACACTATGTCATCTTCATGTATGGTTCCACCCATGAAAAATTCAACAGCATTGTGAAGGCTGAGAAAGGGAGGCTTGTTAATGGTAGGAAGCCCATCTTCATCTTCTAGGAGTAACATATTGCCAAGATTAAGTGAGATGATTCTGGTTTTGACTATGTTGTAAAGTCCATTTTTCCACATTTCTGCCCTCCTCATTGCCACCTTTTCACTATTCTCCAGTTAAGGAGAAGTATGTCTGATTACTACATTTATATGAAGAGATGACACAGATCATCTGCATTTTAGAAGGGGACATTGAGGCTGTGATTAACTCAAATGAGAGACCAGACTAGCAGAGACTCTTGATTCATCAGTGAGGGGATACCAATGATATGTCAAATCACCCTAGAGAGACAATATCTACTATTCCTGTGCATGAAGTTAAAAGCAGCTCTATCACAGGCTGCTTTCCCTCTAGAGTTGTCTGCCACTTGAAGAGCTGGAGTTGATTCACAGAATTGAATTTCAGAGCTGCCAAAACCCTTAGAGAAGAGACCATTCCCTCATTTTGAAAACTGTGGCCTACAGTGTGAGGAAGAAGCAGGGAAGAATAGCCTGAATTCATGAAATTCATGGCCCTACAGGAGCCAGAGCTACTCTGCATGGAATACCTGACCTTTCCTGGGCTTCACCAGCCAACAGTTGTTTGCAGAAATGCCCAGCTCCTCATTCAACATACCCCAAAGGCTTTTTGAAGTGGGTCATAATTCCTATGCTAGTTTCCTCTTGCTATTAATACCAGAAGATCTATCTTTCTCAAGGGAGCAGGGATAGAAAGAAAAGCCAGAATCCTGTGCCCTTTCCAGAGCTTCTCTCATTTGAGGACAAGTAATTCCTTTGGGGTTTTACTTTTGAGCCCAGGCAGCCAGGATCCCTTCCACAGCAACTTGAGTTTGAATTTGCTGTTGAATCTCCAAGATGAGCTGTTGGAAAAACTGTTCCAGAAAGTATGTTTCCATGGGGCCCAGAGCACATGGTCTTGTTTAGAATGAGAAAGAGCAAAGCAGATTTCACCCTGTGAAGGTTTGAAAGAAACTTGAAATCCAGCAAATATTGTTCCAGCAGCCAATTCCTGACTTCCAGTAGCTATCTGGTGAAAATTCCAAGCTCAAGGAATGATAACCTGGAGGGATAGGTGGACGTGCAGAATGCCTAGCTAGGGAAGAAGAGAACTGTAGGAGGACTATAAGTAGATGAGTGCTAGTTTATTACTACCCCCAATCCCTCTGTTCCAACCCAATTCCAAATTCCAACAAACTCGGGCAGAGCTGATTGCCAACGCATTACAATATGAGCTCCATGGTGAGATTCATCAAACACTAGATCAACTCTTACCTTCTGTACAAAGTCTTCTCAAGCTATTCTAGTTCACCAGTGGGCCCCCATGACCTCTCAGCTCTTTTAGCAAGAATATAGTTGTTCACAATCGGGTACTTCTCTCCACCATTGCATCAGTTTTTCAGCCTCCAGTGGGTGTTTTAACTTCTTCCTTAGCGATATTGTGAGATCCTTGAGGTTAGAACCTGTCTACTACTTCTTCATATAACTCATACCTCTTCACTCAGTTACGTCCTCACAGGTGATTGACAACAAAAGAGGGTCTGGATAGGGCACAGAAGCACAAATGGTCTCTTAGCTTTTGCTGGCCTTTTCCAAATAGGTTGCCATTCTGACCAGCACAGCTATGCTGAGCAGGAAGAATTGAAGGAAAGAACAGCCTCTGAAAAAGCCACCAGAGAGGAGGTAGGTTAAGGATAAGTGAGTGCTTTAGTAGGATATGGCAGTGAGGCCAGGCAAGTTTGGTACACATCAGGGAGAAGGCTATTAAGAGAATGAGCATAATCCTCCCCCATTTTTTATCCAGGGATTACTTTGTCTGGAGGAAAATCTGTGGGAGAGAAGAGGAGTTAAGAAGAATCTAACTTCTTTAATCATGGTGTTTGCTAATTCCAGATATGAGCCTCATAGCTCTTATTTTGGCACATCTGGGAGCCAAGCTTTGCTGCTATGGCTGTTTAGGTGGGTAGGGGTGCTGTTAGGGAGGGAAGATTATAAAAGCCAAGAACCTTATGGATGCTTGTGTGCACATGTCTGTGTGTGTCTACATATTTGCACTTTCTTTTATTATTCACACTGTCTCTCAGCTTGGATGCTACTAGATAAACTAATGCCTTTGTCACCCATTCTCTGAACTGTCACTAACAGCTCCCACCACCAATAAGATGTCATGAGAGTAATAGGTTGACTGCCACATGCTAAGTGGAAACACATGACCTGTCAATCAAACAAGAATCAGGTTTCTTTTTTTCCTAAGATGCAGAGCATTAGTAGAAAGGGAGCCCCACACTAGATGCAGCGAACTAAAAATAACCCCTCTACAGACAACCTGGAGAAAGAATCTTATTTCTGGTTTGGCTTCTCTTAACTTGTTTCAAGAATCTCAGGAAATTAAGAAGTGTTCTGACTCTTAAAGATTCCTTCAGGACTGCCCAGAAATGTTGAGGCAAGCAACCTATGTCATTTCTTTAGGCTTGGACTCTGAGCTATCCAAACTGCATCCAGGTTTTCCATCAGGCAGAGGTGATGACCAGGTCTTGAAGGTTTTCCTCCTTTGCATACCTTGTAGTGCCTCACCTAGGACAGATCTGCTCATCACTGCCTATATCACCACTTGCAAACCAAAAAGTATCGAGCTTGTAGCAGCACAAGGAATAGAAATTAGGTGAAAGGAAACACTTACAAACAATAATTAAGTGAATTTCTCCATAAACTTTAAAATAAGGGTGCTGTGGCATCTGTCTGGGTGGTTTAAATGTGACTATTACTCAAAGTCCATTCTTGCCCCAGGATCATGTCATCTCAACATCCTTCATCTCAGAAACCCAGGGGAAAATAACTTTAATCCAAAAGGGGCAATTCCCCACCCCTCCTTGTTGTCTCTCCTCTTTCACTTATGCTGTTTGCTCCCCTGCTTATTTCAGACACTTTTCATCACTGAAATCTTTGCTGAAATGTACTGGTCTTTGTCAAAAGTAGAAGGCAACATTAGGAGCATTTTCAGGTGGATGTTGGTGAGTACTCTGATTTCAGGAATCCCCAGAGTTTGAACCTATCTTCGTGAGTTTAGATGGGTTGGGAGGGCACCTTTAGTGAGTCTTAGTATCTCTTCAGTTATCTTTTCTCTTTGGAAATAAATAGATACATAGGTACACAGACATACACATGCACACACATAGCTCTCTCAAACAGACTGACCACTACAGAGAAGTGGAATGATGATAGAAATGTGCCCTTATAATGGAGGGCAAGAGGCCAAGGGAACCAAGTTAAATGTTTTCTAAATATAATGGTTTTTAAATAACAGTAATAAAAATAGAATTGGGAAGTCAAAAGGGTTCTAGAAAAAAAAAAATCTCTTCCAGAACCTCTGCCCCCAGTTCTTCAGAGAATGTGTTTATACCTTCTCTTTCCATTGAAGCTATACCTGTTACCTCCTTTCCAAGACACCCAAACCAACACAGTTCTTTGTAATTTTGGCTTTAGAGTCACTCCTGTTGTACTGAGTGTAATGGATACTGGGTTGCTGCTGTCTGGTGTTTCACCTGAAACCCTAATCAGGTATTAGAACTCCAAAAGGCTGCGGCCAGAGGGAGACTATTAGGTGGCTCCAAGGAGGTGCCAAATAGGAGTATTGGCCAATAGGTAAGACCATGGGACTTAAGAAATCTGGTAGCACATCTCTAGGTTGGGATAGTAAGAGATGTGAGGAAACTTAACAAAGCACTTCTGTAAATCTACTTGGACTATATTATTTCTCAACTATTATGCTTTCTTGGAATTATCCTAAAGTCCTTTTGGGTATGTTTAGATAGCAGGATAAGGCATACCAGGGTAGGGAAGACTTCCTGGCTTTTAAGTTCCTGCCACAATTTTGGTGCTATGAATTTACCAGGCCAACACATTCTGGTTGTCTAGCTATGTGCAAATATCATCTCAACATGGTTTATTGTTGTGGTCCAGGAACACTCAGAGGCAAGGTTTACTCCATTTCATTTTTTATTCCTTCCCTCCTTTCCTCCCTCCTTCCCTTCCTTCCTTCCTTCCCTCCCTCCCTCCCTCCCTCCCTCTTTTTTTCCTTCCTTCCTTCTTTCCTTCCTTCCTTCCTTCCTTCCTTCCATGCATTCTCTCTCTAGTTCTTTCATTTCTTTCTTCTTTCATCCTTTCTATTTCTTTTCAGCACCTCTCTAAGAATCAAAACCTGAAAGCAGTTTCTAAAAATCTGCTGCGTTTAGTACTGCTAGGTGGAAACATACATATTAAATTGACTGCAATGACTCTTGCATGGCATAGAGCTGACTGGCCAGAGGCATGGCCTCTTGATTTGTCAGATCAGGGAAGCCCTGCTGTTCTTACACTCTGCCCTGCATTGCTCTGGCTCAGCTCAATGCAGAGCACAGTGGTTGGCCATGTGTACTTTGGCAAAGCAGCATTGTTATAATAGGCCTGAATGAGGTTTTCCTCAAGCCACTGTACAGTACCTTGGGAGACTGGGGATGGCCCAACATAGCTGAGAATTCACTTCCTTTCAAGACTTAATGAAGTTGTAAAATGCTCAGTGACTTCCTTAGACTTCGGAATGAATACAGCTTCTGTCAGTCTCAAAATACTCATCATGGGAAGCTTTCCAAAAAGGAAAGTTTTCCTAAATTAATGAAAGGCAGTTAACTGAGCAGCCTATGAAAGAAGCAAAGCTGGGGGGAGGCAATTAACCAGAATGGGTAATAGGCATTTCGCATTTTTACTGACAATAGCACAAGAGAAAGTGCTCTTAAACTGAAGCATGTAGACTTTAGGGGAGCTTTATGGAATTTTCTGGATTGCTGGGAAGCAATGGCCCAGTATTAAAGGAAGATATAGACAGCAGTTCCAGAATGGATCTTTGGTAGTTTAGCGACTGGATGTGCGTACCTTATGTGGCATGCAAGAACCATTCTTCGATGTAATATTTAATACCTCTGTTTGAGAAGGCAGCCTGGTTATGGTGGGCCATGGTGTCCAGCTAGAAGAGACTTTTTTTGCCTATTTTTAGGACAGAAACAAGAAAATTCCTTTCTGCTAAGGACTATTTAAGGGTAAAAAACACTAACTGATGTACAAAGTTGCTTCTAGCTTAATGGGTTGCTGAACATCAGCATCTGCTCAACTAGGGTGCATGTATACATGAGCCTGATCTAAGAAACTGGAAATTTCCCTCCCAGCATTTCTCTCTGTCCTGCATGGTGGAGCGTCTTCACCAAGAGCTAAAGATTATAACTAGATAACAGTAGGCATGAAGATTCCCTCAGAGCTAAAGTAATAAGTAGAGCACAACACTCTCAAGGACACAGTAGCATGTAAAACTAATTTGTTCCTCTTTATCTAATAGTACAATAGGGATGCAATGCTCATCTTGCAGTACTGTCAGGATTAGAAACACCATACACCAGACACAGGTAGGAAAGGGACATATTTACTTTGCCCTGTCCTCTATGAAGATTCATGGCCCCCAGGATGGTTCCAGAAGATTTCAGGTTGGCTTCTTAAAGAGGTAGTGAGGCCTGTAGCATCTCATAGTGATCTATTCCCTGGTACGTAGGCCTGACTATCACTGTCAGCCTGGGTGTATATATTTCACCCTTCTGAATGGTGCTGCTTTTTCAATACATAAGGCCTATTTTCTAACAAACATACTTAGGTGAGGATATTACCCAGCTCTGTCTAGCAGGACAGCAAGGGTTTCATTATATAACAATAGAGAACTCAACAGAGCTGTTTTAAGAAATTAGAATAGCTACCATTTATTGAATGCTTGCTTTATGCAAACTACTTTATATATATTTTCTCACCTAATCTGCATAAAAATCATCTGAACTTTACAAATGTGGAGAACTGAAGCTCAAAGAGGTTAACAAAATTTTCCAAGAGTATGCAGCTAATAAGTGACAGAGCTGGAATGTAAATTTAAGACTTTCTGGCCTTATAGTGCCCCATAAGAGGTTATAGAATTAGTAGAAAGGAGTATTTTGAAGAGTGGGCTCTTCTGTTTCAAATACAATTTTTCCTCTGCTCCAGTTCCTTTCTCTGTTTGAACTCCCCTTTTCTCCACTTTTCTTTGTCTTGATAACACAGCTCCAGCAACATCTAATGGAGAAAAGCAATTTGGTTTGGGAGCAGCTTCCAGACCATAGAGATGCACACTAAGAAGGGGTTTCTGGACCAAAGGCAATCTTGTCTATTATAAATGGACAAATTGATCTATTAGTGAAATAGCACATAGGTAAGAGATCCCTGGGAAATTAGAGAAGTGAACTTGGATTCTCAGCTAATAGACCCCTGCATAAAGCACCCTTTTGAGGACATAATGCACAGCTGTAGTAGAAATGCAGTGCTGAGCTGACCTTGCTGAACTTGTAATGGATCAGGAGAAGAGTAAGAACGGGATGAGGAAGCCTCTGCCACAAGTACATCATGGACTAGATAGGAAACTTTCTGGTAAACAAGGAACATGCTAACAGGAAAGCTTCTGTTAGCACCAAATGAAGAAGTGGACAGGAAATGAATTGAGGCTAGCTTGGATGAGGGATGGAGTAGTGTGAGGAAGATGTCAGAGTTACATGGGCCTGCAGATATGTCTACTCTAACTCTGATAAAATAAATCTCAGAGTTAAAAGAACTTGCTGGAAATCACACAGATCACTAGTGTCAAAACCAAGACTGAAGATTAGCTGTTTGGACTCTGAGTAGATGGCTTTTATCACCCTGTCAATACATAATAATGCAGGCAACCAGTATTTGGAAAAGGTGTGACCTCCTATCATGTGTGTACATTTGGAGGGATATAGAAGAGACCATGTGGTAAAAAGGCTACTTGTACTATCTTGTTCTATTCAGGAACTGTACCAGATTGTTGATAGAAATCTATTTATTTACCCATGGGACATCCCTGCTTTTAGCATACCCTCATGCCTCAGAAGGAAAATGGAAAGAACCATCCTTTTATCTTACCACCCTATATCCTCAAATCTGGCTATTCTGAAAAACCAACTAGTGTCACTCCAGACCAACCAGTAGCTTCCTCCATAAGGCTGAGATTGTTCACTCTCATATAGAATTTTCCAAAAGCCAATGTGTAGACCAGATCCAATTTGTGACCATGTATCCACTGGTTTATATTGAAATTAGATGAATCAGGACAATGCAGTTTTTTATTAATTAAATTTACCCTAGATTTATTCTGTCATTACCATTTTTAAGTGAAAGTGTCATTATTAAATAAAATTATGGGAATTTTATCTTATAGAGGTTTTTTCTTTGCCTCACAAAATAACCTATGCCATTCCTATATTAAATGAGTCTTATATGAAATTTTAAATTCTGGGAGGACTATTGTAAGCTACCCATCCTATTTCCAACAATATATCTACCTTCTCTCTGGGCCTTATTATTTATGCTTGCTGCTTTTTTTTTTTTCAACTTTGCTTCCTGACCTGAAAGGTAAATCTTCAGATGCAAGGAACACAGCCAGTGTCAGGTAGTAGTGAATCTGAAGCTAATGCTGCTCTCTCAGATGCTTAATGAGATGCCTGGAGGAAGACTCACATACCATGCTTATTTATTAATGGAACTAAATATAGCCACAGTATTAATAAATTAATTGTTTCATGGTATAAACCTCACATACCCCCTCAAACTCACCCTCCTAGCTTTTGGAAAAATCTAAAATAATAATTTGTTCCATTGGGGACACTTCAAAATAATTTGATAATGGTAAAGGGTGGAGTTAGTAAATTTCACAAGGATTTTATGACCATTACCATACTCCAACCTCAATGTTCTAGTCTCTATAAAGGTAATTTCTTCTCATGGTAGATCTGGGAAACAGTGCAAATACAAAGCCCACAAAGGACAAGAAATATAAAAGCTGCAAGGCAAAAGGACCCTTTTCCATGACCTAAAGCCATCTGATCTCAGATAGGTCAGAGATATCCAAAGGAGAAGATAAATAGTATGGCCATGGTTTGATGAGACCATTTGATTTGGTGTCCTTGATATTCCCAGGAAAGGGGTAAAATTAGGTACATTAACTATATGATATTTGACCCCTTTTAGCTCTGCCATTCTGCAGACTTATACATCATAAGCTGCTAACTGTAATAATCTTTAGACCATCTGATTAGACTAGAAACTCCTTGAACAAGGCAACATATTCCTTGAATTAATAAGTTTTACAACCTCCTGAGTTCTAGAACTCCTAAGCAGAACCGTACTGGGCTGCTTGGTAGTTATCCACTTTAGAGGAAGAGGTATCATTTCCTATTATGCATCAGTTTTAAAGTAGGGTAGAACAGTTGAGATTCTTTTTTTATTTTTTAGATTCTAATATTGGTGTTTATTTTCATTGGATTTCCTTAACCATTGAATATTGCAGCCTTTTCATTCTAATTTCCATTAGCACCTGGGCTTTTTAAAAATCACAATGTTGCTCTTAATAATCAAAATTTGGAAAAGATAATGCATAATAATAATAGTAACTAACATTTACTTCATGTTCATTATATACCAGGCACTGTTGTATGTGTTTCACGTGGACTACAATACTGTTTTCTTTGTTGTTGTTTTGTTGTTGTTGTTGTTGTTGTTGTTGTTGTTGTTTTGGATTTATTGAAATAGACAATTAGCTGCTCATATTTACATTGTATAATTCAATGAGTTCCTTTCAATTATAGTTGGCATACAATAATATACCAGTTTCAGTTGTACAACCTAGTAATCAGAGATCCACATAAGTTGCAAAGTGATCACCCCGCTAAATCTAGTACCCCTCTTCCCTCTTACATATTACAACATTATTAACCATCTTCCCCATGCTACACTCTACATCTCCATGTCTATTCTGCAACAATATATTTATGCCTCTTAATCTCTGCCTTTTCTGCACCCCCTCAGCCTAGTAGCTCTCAAAATATTCTCTTTCTTGAGTTTATTACTGCTTTTGTTGTTGTTTATTTGTTCTTTAGATTCTGTATGTATGTAAAATCATACAATATTTATCTTTCTCTATTCTTCCCATTTCATTCAGCACAATACCCTCTGGGTTTATCAAGGCAATATCTTTCTCCATCCCTTTCCCTTTAGTCTGTGTGCATCTTTTAATCTGAAGTAAGGCTCTCATAAACAACATATGTAGGGGTTTTGTTTTCTTATCCATTCAACCACTCTATCTTTTAGTTGGAGCACTTATTTCTTTTCATTTGAAGTTCTTGTTGATAAGAATGTAGTTATTATCATCCTTATTCCTGTTTTTGATACATGTTATTTTTTTCTTAAAGAAGTCCTTCCAACATTTCCAGTAATACTGGCTTGGTATTGATAAATTCCTTTAGCATTTTTTTCGTCTGGGAAGCTCTTTGTCTGTCCTTCCATTCTAAATGATACTTTTGCTAGATAAAGTTTTCTTGGTTGTAGATCCTGGATTTTCATCACATTGAATATTTTGTGCCAAGCCCTTCTGTCATGCATGGTTTCTTTTGAGAAATCAGCTGCCAGTCTTATGGGTGCTCCCTTGTGGGTAGCCAACTGCTTTCTCTCTTGCTGCTTTTAAAATTCTCTTTTTGTAGTTAACCTTTGGCATTTTAATTATGATGTGTCTTGGTGTGGACTTCTTTGGGTTCCTGGTTTTTGGGACTCTGAGCTTTCTGGGGTTGTATGTCTATTTCTTTCATTAGGTGAGGGAAGTTTTTCATCTTTATTTCCTCACATAGCTCTTCAACATTTTTTTTCTGGTACTCCTATGACATGCATATTTTTACATTTAATAATGTCTCATAGGCTCATTAAGTTATTATAGTCTTGGCTTCTTTTATCTTGCCATTCTTCTTCAGTGTCCTTGGTTTTCCAATCCTCAACATAGGTCATTTGATCTTCTTCTTTATTCACTTTGTTTATTCCATTTAACATACTTCTCATCTCAGATATTGTGGTCTTTATTTCTGACTGGTTCCCTTTTATTATAATTTCCATTTCCATTTTTATATTTTTTATCTCTTTGTTAAAGTTCTCACTGAGTTCATCTAGAATTCTCATAAGTTCATTGAGCATCTTTATAACCAATGCTTTGAACTCTGCATCTGTGAGATTGTTTGACTCCATTTTTCCTGGATATCTATTCTGTTCCTTCATATGGTTTCTGCTTTTTCATCTTCCCATTACGTCTGTCTTTCTGTGTTTCTATGTACTAAGCAAAGCTTCTAAGTCTCCAAGTCTTATTAACGCAGCTTAGTATAGTAGGTGTCCAGTGGCACAGTCCTGAGAGGAGTTCAGCTGCAGTCCAAGTTTAGCCCTAGCCAGTTTCCCTCCAGGGTGAACTGTTAAGATTCAATAAGCAATCCACAGATGCTGTGCTTATAGCTGCCTTAAGAAACCACACCAATAAATGAGGCCACCTGCCACTACTGTGAGTCTTGTCTCTGCTCAGCAAGGAGCACCTGACTTGCCAAGGATACCCCTGGATGTGACTTGGGTGGGGCCCAAGTAGGGGAAGGTGGAGTTTCAGGGGATCTTCTGGGTGGAGCGACCTCTGTTACCTAGTTTGATAAGGACTCAGCTATGGTGGTGCTGCATCAGCACACTGGGAGGGGAGAGGGCTCAATAGAGGAACAATGGATACTGCCAGCACTTTTGTCCAGGGGAAACCTTAGCCTCTGGCCCTCACTCTAACAACTCAGTGTACCCCTGTAAGTCCCCGGTGCTCTCTATGTGGCCAAACTGGTGCTGGTTCTCAGAGTGAGCAAATTCATTACCACAAAAGTTCTCTCATGGACACGGCCCCTTTAAGAGGCCTCCACAGCTGCTGGCTGCTGCTATGGCCTCTGTTCCACTCAGCCTCTTGGGACTGGGCAGCCTCATGTCTTCTCCTCATCCTTCATCCTCTCATTGCAGGGTGATTTCTTATTTTTCTCCCTAGTTGTAGGGCTTGTTCATTTAGATCCCAGGTAACTTTCCTTGCTGTTTGTCCATGATTCTGTCACAACTTTGATCTGGTCACAAGAGGGATAAACAAAGCCTATATCATTTACACCATTTTATTTCTCCTCTCAAACAGCTGAGATTCTTAACTTTCTTGGGTTCTTAATATAATAAAATGAGGAGTAAATAACTGAATGTTTGCAAGCATGCTAAAAATCTGACTATTAAACACAGTTCTGAGGAGCATACATCAGGGTGCACAACTCCTGGCTTTCACTAGTTCTTTCTCCCATTGCTGGACTTTCCATAGTCCTTATTGCAGACCAAATGCCTGACCTCCACCCTTGCATTGTTTCTTCACTGGCAATCCAATAAGGACAACAACATATGACATCTATGAGGAGGTGGCAGGGAAATGTGCTTCAAGATACAAATCTTGAGGGTGCTCTGGATGAAGGATTCAATGTAAAGATTTTTTTTTTTCAATTACAGTTGACATTCAATAGGGTTGAGTTTGGGGGGTCAAAAGGGATCTTTTCCATTTTAGTTTATACATGTTCGTACTATTCAAAATTTGTCAACAAGTATGCATTACTTTGTATTCCAGGATAACTTAATCTGCAAAAGCAGATTTGGTGCCAGTTTAAACTTGGTCGAAGAAAGAAGGCAGGCTTAGGCCACAAAACATCTGAGAGGGAGAAGTTCCAAGAAGACTTAGATTCTTAAGCCAGGGATTGATGTGGTCAGCCTGAAGCAAAACAAAGAAATCTCTTTCCATGTTGGGCAGAAGCTAGGGATTGCAGTTGACTCCTAAGGGCACTAGTGGACTTGTTTCACAATCACCACTCTACTCCCACCACCTCCAGAAACAAAAGATCAAAGTGGTGAGTGGTTGTGACAGTTGGAATGGGGTTGGTTGTGAGCAGGGAGAATGAGGAAGTCTTCTTTCTGTCCACTTTCCTCTATCTTAGAACCTACCATTTAGTAATCTTAGAATCAATGCATTAGGGGGTCATATGATTCTTTAGGTATTCCCTTTGCTTTCTCATTTATTTATAAGGCAGCCTCAGCTTCTACTCATCACCTACACTCTCTGCCCTGTCCCCCGCTGACTTTAAAAGCTTAGGATCTTCTGGCAGCTTGGAGTAGTCAGTCTCATTTGAGGCATTAACCAATGGCTGTGCAGTCAATTCACTCGTAACTGGGAGAAAGTAGATTAGTTTTCATATTTTATTAAAATAGCCACGACAATCTGTGATCCCTAAAGACATGCCCAAGTGATGGATGTAAAATCAATAAGAATCTTTGTATGTACAGACTATAGCATCTTCTACATAAATTCAATTCAAAGACTTCATCAATAGTTTGTCATTTAGCTATATGAAATTTGGGCTTGGGGTGGGTGGACACCTGCTAGAACACTGAGATATCTGGTGACTTCTGATGACTTGTTCAGTGTATGTTCATGGCAAGCCAGAGGAGTGAAGGACAAGATACCAGGAAAGAGGTCAACTGCGTACTTCCTTGGGCCTAATAGTACTAGACTATGTGAGAGACTGATGATTGACCAAATTCTAAAGAATTAAGGGTCCTATAGCCTGGTTCATGAACTAGCTAAACCCAATAGGTCATTGCTCTGTTTCAAATATGCAGCTCATTCCCAAGAACAGTGCAAGTTTTGGCAAGGAGAATCAATTTGGATTCTGGCTTCAGTTAGATTGGCCTTTTGGCCTTTAGGCACATTCTACCAAGGAGTAAGACTCGCTAGGCCCATTGGCTAGTAGCTTAATTGTTTTTCATCCCCAGGGACTTACCTTAGTTTAGAAATATGAGAAGACAACATGATGTTTGCATGAAGTTAAGCCAATGAAAATGGCTTCTCACAGAACACCTGACCTCAATAGTCTGAAGGGAAACATACACAAATCTAGTATACCTACTACTTTTCCAAGAGCTTCCATATATTTTCTTTATTTTGAATCTCACAGTATCTCCATGAGTTAGGTAAAGAAGAAACTGAAATCTTCTGAGACTGACTACTCCATGCTGCCAGAAGGGTCCTAAGCTTTTAAAGGCAGTGGGGTATAGGGCAGAGAGTGTGGGTGATGGGCTGCCTTATGAATAAATGAGAGAGAAAAGGGAATACCTAAAGAATAATCTGACCCCTTAATTTCAGCGAAGAAACTGAAATCTGGAGAGGTAACATGATTCGTTCTAGATCACAAGTTAATGACAAAGTTAGCACTAAATCTGAGGTCTTCTGACTCCCAGAGTTATGTTCTTTGGACTATGCCATGTTACTTTATGTGGTGTTTTCTTTTTTCCCAAATATTTATTCAACACTTACCACATATTAGTCATTGTTCTAAGAATTGAGGCTAGTGCAGTGAACAAAACAGTCTTGGCTCTCACAGAGCTGACATTCTGGCAGGGGGAAACAATCAACAAACAACTAAACATAAAGCTATAATTTGTCAAATGCTGTTAGATGCAGTAAAAAAATTTAAAAAGAGGAAGAAGACAATAAGTGTTATGGGTGCTATTTTCAATCAGATAATCACAGAAAGAATTCTCCATTAAGGTGATATTTGAGCAGAAACAACGAAAAGAAGAGAGAGCAAATTATGTGGAGGCAAAGTATTCCAGGTAGAGGCAACAGCATGTGCAGACTGAAGCAGGAATATGCGTGGTGTGTTTGAGGAACAGCAAGGAAATCAGTGAATATTTTATAGTGGATCCATAAATATCCCATTATATTTTTTCTTTTTTATTAAATTATAGTTGACATACAATATTATATTAGTTTTAGCTGTACAACATAGTGATTCAAGATTTATATATCATATGATGTGACTACTGCACTAAGTCTAGTAACCACCTGTCACAGTGCTATTATATTTGAAAGCAGACAACACTCTTCTACCTTAGCCTATTGCTCATGTTTTCTCATAACTTAGGAGAGTTTATGGGTAACGAGACCCAGGGGTCTTCATGCATGTGACTAAGTTGCTTAGTCAAAGAAGAGAGTCTAGTCCTCCAAATGCAGAGTAGGGCTTTAACCTTAGGAACTCAATGGCATCATCAATCAAGGACTGAAATTGACAGGACTACATGTATACCAAGGTTCAATATTAAAATTAGTTTGAAGTTCTGTGTTATTTTGGTTCCAATTTGAATAAATTCAACACTGATTCCAATTTAAATAAATTCACTGTATGTTAAGAAAAAAAATATTACCAATGAACTGTGGTTCTAGTCATCTCAATGAGAATATTTGGCTTCACTCTGTGAGTGTGGCTTAGCAAATGAGTGTGGCTAGTCCTAGCATGTGATAGCTGGTTTGGTTCCATCCAAATTTCAGTATTCAAAATTCATCAGAGACCCATTCTGTAAATAGAAGTAGATCTTCTTAAAGCGCTGACAGTATCAGTTTTGTGAAACCCTAAAAAATTTGATTCAGTAGATCACTTTTCTTCTGTCAACTGTTTTGAAATATAACCTTTTCAAGAGGCTGAAACTTCAGTTAACAGCAATGGTATTTAGTGGTTTGTGTTTGCTTATTTTGCTTTACATTTTGAAGGAATTATTTCCATCTATCTGGCCAGACAAAATCCAGGAAGCACACACTCTGACTCTGGTTGCTGAATATGCTTGCTCTCCAGTAGCTGCCTCATCTATCAAGTGTTTTTAACCAAGCCTCAAAGCTATGAAATTGCTCCCTCAAGTGGGAAATAAATTCCCAGAATTCAGAATTCCAAATAGTCCAGTGTCTTTCAATATATATATAGATATAGATAGATATAGATATAGATATAGATGATGATATAGATATAGATATAGATATAGATATAGATATAGATAGATATAGAAATAGATATAGATATAGATATAGATATAGATATAGATATAGATATAGATATAGATATAGATGATATAGATATAGATATAGATAGATATACATACACATATACACATACACACACACACACACACACACTTTGGAGATCATTTATCTGGTTCGGCTGCTTCTGTGGATCTGATTAAGAGGGTATTTGCCATATCTCTTTGCCATATATGTCTACCTTGCCTTGATTTCTTAGCTCAGAAATGGGATTGGAAGAGAAGCAGAAAGTAAACTCCAACTATCACCCATATGGTACTACCTCTTTAGCATTGTGTCAAAAAAAATGACAAGAGAAACTTCCAAGTACATGGCCAGGATTGCCATGCTGTATGAATACCCAATTGATCTTATAGGATGCAGATTAACCAATGAGTTACTTAAAGAATACCACCTTGGACAGAATCTAGAAGACAGCCTCTTCTGAATTGTTCTATTGCAGTCAGGTATGTGAATGGTATGCTAGACCTCTGAGTAATAGTCTATGTTACTGGTTAATATTCAACATATTAAATTTTCCTTCAAGTAGTTAAGATCATTTCTAGGTAAATTACCAGAGAGAAGCAGAGGGAGGACAGGTCATAACTGCAGTTCCATTGAAGTTAATGTCAATCATTGCCTACAACTGACTTTGAATAAATTCAATTCTTTCTCTCTCTTTCCAAAGATAGAGAATACAACTCTAGTGAGTGCCATAATTAAGTGAACTAGCATTCACTGGTATAAATATAAAATGGAATTTTAAAATCAGTTAACCTAATATTATTTTAAGAAGGGTGTCTGGAAAACTTTTATCTAGGAGATCTGGCAGCTTCTAGCAGATTCTTGTTCTAGTTGTAACTTCTTATAGTCAGAAAATTTGGATCAGAGGATTTGAAAACTAATTGGCTGATATGTGATCCTAGACTGATTCATAGTTTGGCAATTGGAAACCTCTCTCCCACGGGGAAGGAGAAAGTCGAATAAATACATTATTCACATAAGCACAATTTACTTCATCATAAGGTCTAAAGACCAACTTTGTTTAGAAAATGTAAGCCAGGAAATTCTTACAAATGTAGACTAATAAAAAGTTGAGGCTTTTACTTTCTAATGATGTGATGTAACTAATCAATTGAGCTCATCCAAAAAATAATTATATAGCTTTTTTAACTAGTGCCAAAGAGGAAGGGAAAATGCAAGATAATGGAGCAAGCTAGAAGTGATAATGCCACATGAAGACCTAATTAATCACTAATGATTTATTGGCTTTATAATGGAAAAGGGTCAGAATATATTGAACTGAAGAGCAGAAGTTATTAACAAAACTTAGTGCCTTTTCAATAGTGGATACTCTACTGCCAGCAGGTATTTGAATTTAACAGTAACTATGCCTTTGAAACAAGGAGAAAGAAAATTCAAGATTCAATACTGGGCTCTGCTACTAACCAGCTGTGAAAATTTTGATAGGGTACTTTCTTCCTTGGGATTAGTTTCCCTGTCTGTGAAATAAAAAAGTTAAACTAAATGATCTTTGAGGTCTCTTCCAGCTTTGAAATTCTATGAGTCTACTGGGACCACAAAAGGGAACAACAATGTGTAAAAACTGTATTTGAAGGCCTTTAGGTGGGATATTGAGTAGACAATTAAGGATGTATATCACTGTCATCAACTATTAAGCTTGACCTGCCTTTTTATTAATATACGCCAGAGCCTTTGTTAAGTGCTAGAGACATTGTGCCGACATGACTATGAATCATTGAGTTATTCTCATTGCTGTGTTTAAGCCAACTATTACTCCCCATACCTATAATCAGAGTTCATATTCCATCTGGTATCAGTATCCCATGACATACATGAAATAGTAAGGTTAGAATGACCACTAAAATTATTTACTTCATTAATCTAGGAGGAATCTTGAAGAAATCTAGAAATTTAGGTATAGTATATACCCCCTTTATCTTTTCTAAAATGCATAGAAGCTGGAATTTCTTTAATTCTGCAGCTAGTGTTTTAGGGCCATGAATGAGAGGATGGAGATGTTTTCTCCACACTTTTAAAGTGCATCCAATTTAATTCTCTGTCTCTTATACAGAATTTTTGTCAATAGAGAAATGGTGTGATCAGTTACTAAAATATTTACATTTGGCTTTAGAATTTGGGGTTGGATTTTTATTTGAAGAGGTATTCTTAATGTTTGGTGACTTCATACTACAGGACAAACATTGAAGCCACACTGCAGAGTTCAGATGTGGGAAGCATTGGGAAGTTTAGCCAGCCTCATCTTGCTCCCTCTGCATGCCAAGAATGGCATCGCCCAGAATGATGTATAGGACCAATGGAAGAGGGGTACCAGCCCTTCCACCAGCCTCACTACCTTTTCCAATCATATCCACCAGCAGGTTTTGCTATAATTAACTATTTTTTCCAATGGTCTTTTTTTCCAACTCTTGTAGAAAAACCTAGTCTATAAGTTGAAATAAAGGGAAGAGAAATTGGGTTAATAACAAAAAGGAGTGAAAATGAATAATTTTGGTGATCTATCTCTCATGGTGTGATGAGATGAAAATTATTAATGTTCATATTTTAACAACCTTCATCAAGGAGAGGTTGGCTTTTATTTTCTTGGATGTTTACCATCCCAATTTATCCTTCCTATGTTTGTCAAAATTAATCTTTGGCTTTTTGTGACTCAGAATAAAGAAGAGATAACAAGAACACATGAGAGGCAGAGGAAAAGAACTTAGGCTGTATTCTAAGCCAATATATATAATAAAGTGCTTGGAGAGAGGGAAATATTGAGGGAAAAAGTTGGTGGGAGGTTGATTAATTGAAGAGAGAGACACTGGTATCCTGTGGAACATGATGTGAAAGATAGACAAACAGGAGAGAAGGAGGCGTTTTAATGAGTTGTTCTTAATCCCCTTCATGGTTTTTGATTAATGCAAGAATTTGAATTATTTTGAATTACTTCTGGTTCCTAGATTGTGTCTTTGACCAAGATACTACTCTGACACTGGCCAATTAGGGTTCTTCATCTATAAAAGTTTCATTAAGTCAATGAAATTATCTTTTGCTGGGGTTGAATGCTTTACCCCTGTAGATATTCAATGACACTTCATAACAGACCTGATAAATTGGCTTTTCCCAGTAGCTAAGCACCAAAGCACTCCCTGAAAACTAGGCCTCGGTGAGATGCAATTTAGTAGCAATAGCACTAATCCTCATCCCTGATATTTTGTTAGAAATTGTAACTTTCCCCAGTACTTTGACATCAATTTTTTTTCTTTCATCCTTATAGTATCCTTATGAAATAGGTAGGACCAGAATGTATATCTCTGCTGTCCTTTGCCAGCGAGTAATTGATAGAGACCACAAATCCTTAGACTCTTAATCTCAATCCATCTTGAGACATCCCTCAGAGAGTTCACCAATAAACTTTCTGTGATCCAAAGAATCACTTGATATGGGAGATACTTGAGAGCATACAAAGGGCATCTGTCCATTCTTCTAGGTTCTCTGTGCCAGGTCTGTATATTAAGCCATGTCAACAGCAAACAACTTGCCTTAACTAAAATATTTTAGCCTTCTGAAGGAAAGAGTCCTACTGGTTGAAGATTTTACATTTTACAGCCTTTTTTGAAGGAAAAGAAAAGGTATTTCATTTGAAGATTACATCTATATCTTTTGTAAAACAACACAGTCTATTATAATAAACACTATTATGCAAGTAATTACATGATAAATTCCTCCTGGAACTCAATGGCAGGAAAAAAAATATATGTCTAGGCAGTTGAACTCATAGGCATTGATTTTTTACTTGACAGAGAACCATGCAACTCAATTTTGTTGTTTTCTTCCCATTTTTATCCTAACTGCCAAGAAACTCAGAGTAAAATTTAGTGGTCAAATACAGTAATTTATCATGGGGCTGTCTGAAGCTTCTAGTTCTATTTTGTATAACATTCTTTCCTCTTTTTAATTTGAATCGATCTGTTTTTATGTGTTCTTAACATTTACAACCTGCTTAAGTCTAGTTTAAGGATGTTATGGAATCATAGAACCAAAGACTCTGAATGGGAAGGGATCTTAAGATATCTTTATCCCAACATTCCATACAATGCTAAGAATATCCTCTACTCTTGCCCTATGACATGACCATTCAGCCTCTTTTTGAAATCCCTAATAACAAAGAACTCACTATCTTTGAGGCTGAAACATTCGTTTTTGGACAGCTCTAATTAGTTCTGTAAGTTCTTCCTTATGTTGACCTCATGTATCCAACTTCTATCATTTAATCCAGATTTTAGCTGCTGAGGACACATAAAAGAAAGTGAAAACCTGCTCCCCATGATATCCTTTCACATATATCAAAAGAGCTATCATGACCCTTCCCTTAGTATTTTTGTCACCACTTCTATTGGCTAAGTATTACAATTCTTAAAATTAGTTCTCCTAAATGCCTCAAGAGAAAACCATAGTAAACAATAACTGAATTATTTTCAATGCATAAATGGGGAACATTTTGTTTGCAAAGATTAGTGACTGTCATGAAAAAAAAAAAAAACATTACCCAACAACATAGTAAAAATGTGACTCTATCTCTTTAGAATTTATAAACAGAATATGAAAACACTACTGCTTTTCAAAATAAAAGCAATGCATCTAACCTCAATTTAATAAACTCAGCAAATAAAAATATACTTGGTTTTTATAATGGTTAATTAAATTTTTATTACATTTTATCTATCTCTATATATACACATATATAATATATATATGGAGAGAGAGAGAGAGTTGAGAGAGAGAAAAGGGTAATGGAAGATTGACAAATAGATGGAAATACAGGAAAAAACAATAAGCAAAAAAGGGAAAGAGACAGAACTGCACAAAGGAAAGATCCATACATAGAGATGCATAGGAGTATTCATTTATTCATTCAATAAATAATTATTGATTTCCTTTTACATGTGTCAGGCACTGTACAGTGTACAAAGATGAATCAAACATGGTCCCTGCCCTTAAGAAGCTTCTAACAACATCAAAATATAATAGAGACAACAAGTATATAAATAGCTATAAAACAAGCTAATATTATTTAACCATTAAAGAAGTATAGGTAAAATTATTATTGGAATTCAGAAATAGGGACTTATCACTAGCAGGATCAAGGAAGGCTTCTGGAGGAAGTGACATTCAACTAGACTTTGAAAAATGGGTAGAATTTGGACCTGTGGTGGTGGAAGGCAGGGATAAAATTTTAGGAAGCGGGAAAAACATGAATAAAACATGGAATCAGAAGAGGTCAGAAGAAAGAGCAAGTAATAGTTTTGTGCTAGAGTATAAACTATAATAAGTAGGGTAGAGAAAGCTAGGTTATTAACTAATAAGGAGTTTATAAAAATTGAAAATTATTTTAAAATTTGGAACAGAAAAATTAGAAGATCTGTACTTTAATCATAGAAAAGTACACTGAAATACAAACAAATATATACATACAGAAAGAAACAATTACATTTCTGGAATAACATAACCATATTATGATATCTTTTTGTAATACTATCACTACAAACCATTAAAAAGGTGTTTCACTTTCCAATTACAGGCTTAAATTGGGATATTTCATGTTAATATTTGCCCTGACATCACAGTGATTAAGTCAACCCAAATCTGACCAACAGGGCAGATTCCACAAACTCATAACCATTCCAACTAATTTACTCTGACCCTAGATTTTCCTAGATTGCCTCTCAACCAAGGGATACCCAAAAGAACATGCATGTCTTGCTTCTTAACCATACCAAGATGTCACAATGAAGTTAATATACTGCCACTTACAAAGAACCTAGTTACATCATCTAGCCCCCTAAGGGGTGCCATACAATTGCTTAGAGCAATTGCTTTTCCTTTGATCTCTCATTCCAAGAAGATGTGGTCATGAGAATTTCACCTGAGGCTGCTCCCTGTGATGGGTTCAATCACCCCTAAAGCAACTGGAGTTAGTGAGGATAAAAGGTCTTCTCTGGCCAGCCTATATCCACTGAGTAGACTACTCAAATTTAAACTCAAATTTCCTGGTTTTAGAGGAGAAAGGTAGTGTTAACAATAATAAATCAGAATTTATTCTTATCTTGCTTTGAAGTTTGCAGACTTAATTCTACTCTGACTTCCCTCACTATGTAGTGGAGCTCTTATTTGGATGATGGGCACAGTAAAAATATCCCTAAAATGTCCTCTGAAGTCAGCTCTCTTCTCAGACATATCTGAGACTTTATTTATATAAATAGAAATAAAATCATGTTCTATAAATTACATATGAATCCACTGAGCTAGGTAGAATTAGAGGTTTATTTTCTATCCACTTGGGCCAGAACAACTTAAGAACATGTATGGCTATGGATGAGATTCTGTCTGAATGGTAAAGGTGATTTAGTGACAAAGAACCTATAATCTCTCTCTCTCTCTCTCTCTCTCTCTCTCTCTCTCTCTCTCTCTCTCTCTCTCTCTCTCTAACTGTGATGTCAGTACAGTCACTCAAACCAAAGTATTCCTGTCAAGCTTGTGCCCAGTTAGGGTTCTTACTATGTGATCTCTAAGAAGTTTTTCTAAGGGTCAGAGATTGTCCTTGATAACTCAGATATCTTTCTGACCTTAATAAGAACAGTTCCAGTTGTATTAACTAGATGGTGACTTTTGAAATATGGCTTCTCCTCTCTGGACTCTAATATCCTTTTCCATATTTGGAAAGGGTTAATGATCTCCAAGGCCCTGCTGCTCTATGATTCTATGTGCATATTCATTTGCTTGGAATTAGGTTACCTTTGAAAAATCTTTACTGGTATCTGGAGCACTCTAATTTTTGGTGAGCCAAAGTGAGAATATAAATTAATGGTCACCTCTGCTCTCAGTGCCTCTTTGAAAGAGATCCATTATTGCTTGTCCTGCAGCACATCCAAAGTGGAAAAGAGGTAAGATATCAGAATTTTTAAAAACCACTCCAGAGAAGCCCAAACAACACACAAATAACAGACATTCCATGTTTTTATAAAGACAGCTTATATCTATGTCCATGGTCTATCTATCAATCATCTTGACCCAAGAAGATGGCAAGGACCAAAGAAGGTACAAAAGAGAATTTGCAGATTCTATTATTTTAATGGACTAGAAGCAACCAGTCAAATGGGAAATGTGCTTGATTAGGTATACCAGCTTTGGCTGGAGAAGAGGTTAAATAAATCAATCCATTGTGGCCTGTTATCTAATAAATGTTGACTTGGTTCAACTGAGTCTTTAAATTACATCCAATTGTTTGATGCCACATAGATGTGATAACTCAGTGCATGAAGTATTACTATTTGGTTCTCTCACTCCTTGTAAGTTTCTTCCTCTTGGTTTAAGGACAAGAATGTGATGAGATAGATGAGTAGCTTGGTAATAAATTTGTTTACACTAAGTCTAAAACAAGGTAGGCAGAATGGTTGTCCTTGAAACAACACTTTTTGGTAGAGGAGCTTTCTGTAGTAAATTGAGTTACAGCCCTCTGATGAGGTGGAAAGCCACCTGCTATCTTCTGCTTAGCTACACCAAGTAAAATAACGAACAAGTGGATCACTGAAAGATGCCTGCAATTTAAACAGATTCAGCCTCTACCACGAAAAAGATGAGTAACACTGCCAGCAATAAAATAAATGCAAAATTGAGTAACTTGAGAATCAGATGACTTAAGGTGTTCTTTGTCTGGGTAGAGGTTATAATATGCAGTAATTTATTAAATGAGCCCAAACAGGAAGAGTGAAATAGAATAAAGAATCTAAAGAGACTTTTAGCAATTTTAATTTCCTATGTGCCTGTCTCTGTTTTCTAAAATTCTAAATGGAACATGTATTGCTGTTGAGATTAGTAAGAAAAAAATCTAAAAGGACTTGAATAATGCCCCATGACATGACCACTTTGTTAAGTAACATTTATAAAGTACAGTAAAACCTAAATAAGCAGAACCCAATTTGCAGTTCATTAACCTTTGGCTTTCTTTTTCCAATAATCCATTTTGAGAAGAGGCAAATCACAAGAAAATAAGCAAATATAAGAGATATTATAAAACTAATTTAAATCTCTATTTGAAAACACAATTTAAGCTGTTTTCTAAATATTTTATGTTGCACAAGAAATATTAGCTATTTTGAAAAAGAGCTGTGAAAATAATTATTTCAGTCCCTTTTACCCACCAACTCTAGCCAGTATGCTAGTAGCAACAGGTGACTAGAGAAATAGCTGGATGTATATAAGTATCAGGCTATACTCTGCTAAATAAATCAAATGATACATGGGAAGAGAAAGTGTTTTTATTCCACACAAATAATTAAAACATTAAAGCAAATTAAAGAAAGCTCCGTTTTGGTCAATGCAGAAGGCCATAATGAAAAAGAATCCAAGAAACAAAAAAGTGGTTTTAGATAGGAGTTCATGATAGAATCAAGCAAAAGAAGATGTTACCATGAACACGACAAAATTAGAAGGCTAGACAGGATAGGCTTGGTTGACATGCTGAACTAGAGAAATGCCAAGGAGGGAAATAAGGGCTAGAAACAGACAAAGCTAAGTATCACTCTCAGTGGGTCTTGCTACTCAATAAAAGATTTTGGCTGGCAATCCTTATTTCATAGGCCTAGCCCTGGGGTTACAGTTCCTGGGCCTGAAGGACTGGGCTATGTTTTGGATAATCTTGGTCCATGAGCCTATAATTACAACCCCCTTCCCCTTCCTTTTCCCCCAACAATCTTTCTATATTCATACTTGAGGACAGTGCCACCTTTTCTAGGAGAAGTAAAGTTCTGTTTTGAGTTGGTAACTTTCTTGGAAACTTCCCTTAGGCCTTGCTCCTTTCTAAAAGTCTTAAAAGCTCAGTGTTGGACTAAGAACTTGCTATAAGTAGAGGATGATACTTCAGCCTCCTTCTCTGCCATGTCTAGAAAACAGAATTAGCAAGTCAGATCAAGGAGGTTGCAAGGCAACTTCAACCTTTTCTGTATATACCACTTGAGGCTGAGAGAAGTTAGTTTCTGTAGAGTCCAAGAGTGCTTTGACTAAGGTATAGAAAAGGTGGCTGGGAAGAACTTTTGACTTTAAGCTTAGATTCAGAGTGAGTTGATAATGAAAAAATTAAATATTAGGGAGAAAAGTATCAAATTATACCTTAGGCATTTATTTCTTTAAAAAGACTTGTTCTAAGGAATTAACTGCTTTACTGAATATGTTTGGGTTCTGCTGTTTTAATGAGATTATTTTTTATAATAAAAGGGAGGAAAAGCTTGCTTAACTATTTAAATATGCCTGTGACTTAAACTTTATTGCTTTGTTCCATGTGAATGTGGCAAGCCTCTTCCAATAACCTTTAAAAGTAGAATCTGGAAAAGTAAAAGTGTAAAATTAAGTGTTCAAAGGAATTAATTTCAGGAACGGGATAGTGGCCTTAAAGGCAGTGTGGGCAGGGAAAGGAAAGAAAGTTCAAAACTTTAACAGAATTGCTCAATCCAATCCATTACTTCTGTGTCTTTTACCTTGACAATATCTCTTACATCTCTTCCATAATATTCAGAATATGACCCCAAGGCCCAGTGAGATACTCACCTACCAGCAAGGACAATTCAATTATGTTGCCTAGATTCTCCTTACTTAGAGAAGAAAAGAGACCATGACAGTTTTGGAAAGATTTCAAATAATAAGAAAAAAGAACGCAAATAAACTTCTTAGTTCTCAGTTATCCAATTAACAAGGCTCTTCTCCCTGCTATTCCCTATGCATTCCACCCAACTGAAGTCACAGTGGACTGGGATTCAAATGTGCTTTTGCTGAAATTTTTTTTTTCCTGGTGCTATCTTATAGTATCTGAGTTATAAATTATGCTCATTAAATAATTTCTTAGAAATGCAAAAAAAAAATGAAAAAGAAAACAAAGCACCTCCTACTTTTTTCTGTGAAAATAGAGACCTTCTGATCTCAGTCCATGTTTGCCTGCTGTTTTGAAATGAGTAAACTTGAATGTTGTTTTCTTCCCTTCCTTAGAGTTCACATTCATTGAAGTTTACATTCAAAATGTCTTTTTGGTAATGGCTGTGTAATGAACAAAGCTTATTAAACTTACTTCCCAGGGCCCTCTTACACTAGAGTTAGGCTTAAATAAACCTGGAGATTGGTCATCCTCAGAAGTACAGTCATTCATTAATTTCTTGTCAGGCAAAACAATTCGTTGAAGTGGAGTGAGATTTTTCCATTGCCTCACCAAGAGAAGATTCCAATCTTGGGGCCCTTTGCTCCTGGGTGGGGAAAAGAGAAAACAGTATACCTTCTCCATCCCAGGCCTTTCACAGGATTTCAATATGACTGATTCCAAGCCCCGCAACACCACTCTACTCCACGAACAGTTTGCAAATTGCTAAACATTCCTGGAGCATTGAACAAATAAACATTATTACATTTGTCAGGTTTGCATAATTAGATGTTGCTATTTACAAGGTTTTTAAAAATAAATTTAACAAAAAAAAGCCATGTTAGTATACAGGTAGTCCTCAACTTACTAATGAGGTATGTCCTAAACATTTATGTCAATGGTTTGGAATTTGGACAACGTTGCTCCATAGAAACAGTGGTATATACATGGTGGACAAGTTTCTTGGCCAGTCCACAAAGGTTGATTTAACCCACATAAATCAGAGTTATATTAAAGCTCTGGCAGGGGTCCCAGGTGCCAAGGGTAGAAGAAAAAGGGTATATTCTTCTCATTGGGTATGGGGGGGTACAGTCCAAAGAAAACCCAAAGCAAAGGTTTTAAAGTGGTGGAATCTAAACTGACTTTTCTATCTCAATACTATTTTCATGTGTTTCCCATCTCCCAGGGATCCATTGCTCTTGTGTTCTCTCATGCCCTCCACTGTGACCATCCATTCTTTAAAACTGCAAACTTTCTTGTTTCTTCTCATCCCAACCAAAATGAAACTTCCATGTTCTCCTGGACATCTAGTTCAGTCACCTTCATTATAATATGACTGAATAGTTGTCACGTACCCTTCAAAAGATACATCTATGGTTGAAAGAGGAGGCTTGGCAATCCCAAATGAACCCAAGTTGGTGAAAGTTTAGTAACGAGATGAAGTGATAACCTTTAGCAAGGTTTGTAAAATGGTGGATATTTGCAGACATGATTAAGGAGCTATTAAGTAGATAGCAGGGCTCTGCCTGAGAGACAGCGTCTGTAATCAGTTTGCCAAAACTTTGCCCCCTTTCACAGCATCTTTCCTTCCTCCTTGTCTGATTACACAGGGCTATCTAAGGGTTTCAAGTTTTCCCCTAACATCATGGCCAGAAAGTCTCTTCTGTGCCTTTGTCCTTATAGAAAATATGAAAAATATTAAACATCCTATAAACCTAAAGAAATCCTTCTGATCAGTAGGATACAAGTATTCAGTTTGGTTCAGAAATTGCCTCTGCTTTTACTTTGTCACCACTCTCTGAAATCTTCCTTTCTCAACACAGCTTCTTTGCCATATGTACTTGAGGCTCAGGCAAGCTCCAAAAGGTGCCATAGCAGTCAGATAAAAAGTGAATACCATTTCAAGCTGTCGTCCAGATGTTTTGTCTAACCATTGCCATGCCACTCCGTTTTCAGGAATGTGTGGTTGTTTGGCTTCATAGCAAACAAACATCTGGATGCTCAGTTGAAGATTTTGTTTGTCATTTTACCCTGATCTTTTGGCATTAGGCAACACATTGTCTTTTGTATCTAGAGTACATACATTTAAAGTCTACCTCCCTCCAATACCTTGCCATCCAACACCTCTCAGAAAAACCAAAAAGGGAATAGAAATGGAAAGCGGGCTGTGCAACTGTGTTTTAAATGCCAGGGAACCTGGGCTGCTTTGAGAGTTCTACATTTCTGCATTGTCCTTTTCACCCTGCCAGGAAATTCTTACAGACAGAGAGAGACCCCAGGGAGGCCTCCATCTATAGTCCAGTTAGTTGGCTGTCAAGAACCATAGGTCTGAGAAGATAAAGTGAGTGTAAAGTCAAGTTGGTCATCCAGAGCCTTAACGAAGACCTTGGAGGAGTCAAATTTTCTGCCTCTGCTCTATCCTCTCTTTCTTCTAATAAACCCGCTTCTCAATGTGTTTCTCCTCCTTTCAATTCTCTTTTGTCTGTCCTCATTTTCTCCAATTCATAAGAAAAAAAAAATGTGTTTACTAAGACTGAGGAAAATAATGGGGTGTGTTTCCAACTCATTAATCTGAAATATAGTCTTTCAGCAGATCTCATTTGGAACAGTTCTAAATTGTTTAACTTAGAAATTCCAATTAGGGTTGACTCCTTTAAATATCAAATCTATTGTTATATATTTTATATCGTATATATTCACCCCTTAATGATAATGACAACTATAATAATAACTAGTACATTTAATTGGAGAATGTTAAAGCATTTTGCAAATATTTTGTTCAAGATTGAACAAGCCCTCCATGAAGCAAATAGGAAGAGAATACCACAATAGACCAACCTCCAATGAATTGGCAACCAATTCATCTTAAACCTCAAATAATTGGACTGTTTGTGGTTACTCTGTTTTCAAAAGGGGCAAACAACTTGAAAATATACTCACACCACTCATTCTTATAGTTATTCCACCCTCACAGTACCAGGGTTGGGAATACAGAGATGGCTCTATATTAAAGGAATTCACAGTGTAGTTAGACAAAAACCTATTCAATATTTCAGCTCTAAACACAAGCCCAACTCTTCTGCCTCCTGAGTAATTTCTTTTCCTCACAGTTCCTAGTACAGTGTCTTGGACAAAATAGTTGCTCAGTAGATAATCAGACTGTTCTATTAACTGGAACTCTCAACCTTTGAGCACTTGCAATACTTAAAGGTATCATTGGACCTCATTTTGGCAAAACATAGTCTTAAAGTTCAAACTTGAGGACCCCAACCCCCAGCCATATTTTACTGTGTCATGAGATCTAGAGGCTCTCAGGACAGAGGTCCAAGGGAGTTTTGCAGAAGCCAGGATTGTCAGATATTTGGATCAGTCCTGGGGACACACGGGGATACCAAAACTAATGGTTATCAAAAGAGGATGGGAGTGTTGGAGACTGAGGCCAGCTTCCAAATCAAAGAGTATACAGTGGAGTTCCAGGGACTCTCTAAGATTTTAGAGACCATGCAGAAGAATACTTAGAAAACTAGTTCTCTGTTTACCCACCTTACTTCCAAAATTCTTTCAAAAAGAGAGGGTGCAAACAAGTATGTAACAACTAAAACATAAATCAAACTCTTTGACTCAATATCAATCTCTTAGTAGCCCTAGAGACCCCTCAAATAAAAGCATCTTACTTTTCCCTGACACTTTTAAGACAGCTTCAATCTCCTGTCTTATTAATCCTCACAAAACTTCTGGAAAGTAGGTTTATTATTAACCTCATTCTGCAAATGGGAACACTGAGGTTCATGAAGATTAAATGAATTGTCAAGAAACTGGCATAGCTGGTACTTGAAGCCAACTTTAATAGACTCCAAGTTTTTTCTTACTATGATTTTGCTATTTTTTGTTGAGGCATAATTGACATGCAACATTTTATTAATTTCAGGTTTACAACATAATGATTCAGTATTTGTATATGTTGTGAAATGATCACCACAATAAGTCTAGTTAACATCTTAGATTCAAAATTTTTATTGCTCTTGCCTCCACACCATATAGCTTTTCCAGTATACTGCTGTCAATGGGCAGGTCTACAGGCAAAAAAGCAATTTGGGGGAATTTTAAACCTTGTGATTAATGTGTTTCCTGATAATCACAGGTCAGAGAAGGACTTATGTGGAGAAATGGAAGCACAGAGAGGATGAAGTTACTCATCCAATGTCACATATTGAGTCATTGATGTGACAAGAAAAACAGACCAGATCTTCTGACCCTCAAGACTCTATTACAACCTCATTAACTCTTACCTAAGTTGCTGGTGTGCATGTGTGTGTGTGTGTGTGTGTGTGTGTGTGTGTGTGTGTGTGTGTGGTGCGTGTGGGTGTGTATATGGTAGTAGGCATGCATATTCATGTATATTTGTTAAGGGTTGAGGGCAGAGGTAGAAAAGGTTGGAGGAAAAAAGTAGAAATTACAAATAAAACATGAATAATACTTAAGGACCTGAGGATCAGATAATAGTCCCAGAATTCAGAGACAAGGTCAGAAAGTGTCCATCGCTGTCAAGGACAACATAATCTGGCTGAGAACAACTATTTGGGAAAATATTTTCAGAATGTAAATAAGAGGCTCTGGTAAATACAACAGATAAGCCAAGATATATACAAAGTCTCAGCAAAGAGCTTCAAACTTGTCAGAAACACAGTAACTGAAACAGGGCTCATGTAAGAAAAGAAGTGATAAGATGACCTATCACCAGACAATTAGGAAAGTATTGAGAAAAAGTAGAATTGGCCAGTTAAGCACTAATGATTTCTTCCCAGCAGAGTACAAGAGGGGTTTGGAGTGGGCAGTGAGACAGCTCCCCAGAGAGGCTGAGCTTCACATCTTTAAATGAGTCCTCTATCAAGCTTCTTCAACTTCCTCATTTGTGGACACCTTCTTTGTATCTGACAGCCACCTAATTACTCAACTTCTCTGTGTTCTCTTCTTTTTCCCAGTCCAATGCACATCTTTGATTTCACTATGGGAAACAACTCTAAGTATCATTATTCCAATGAAGAAGATGGGAGTAAAAGTGTTGTTGTTACTAGGTCCAAGCCTTGAGCCCAAGAGAAGAGACTCTGATATAGAAATTTCATCAGATGGAAAGAGAAAATATTTTTAGCTTTGAAATCACACCTGGCTGGCCATCAAACATGGTCCTTCTGACCCATGTACTAAAGCAATTATTGTTTTGCAACAGCACAAAGTGAATGAGGGATAGAAATGTTGAATACAATTTTTCCCTCTTTCATTCCTTTTATTCTCAAAAGAGGACATAAAACTCCAGTCATCCATTATTTTTAAAAAGTAAGAATTAAAAAGCTACTGACTAGGCCATATATCTGAACAAAACCAACATTGAAAAGTGAAATGGAGCCTAAAGGGCCTACATATTTTCAGGCAGTTTTCTGCCATCCCCATGGAATAGACTGAAAGATATCAAGCAAGAATTGATGAATTTTGCATGGATGGTGAGGCTTTTCCTGGCCCCTATGATAATACTTTCTTTAAAATAATTTTTCTTTAATAACAATTGGCAATTGGTGTATATTATATTAAGGTCAGGCATATAATACAGTGATTAGACATTTATATTTCTTACAAAGTGATCACCCTTAATAAATCTAGTATCTATCTCATACCATACATAGTTATTACAATATTACTGTCTATATTTCTTTTGCTATACGTTTTACACACCCATTGTTTTTTTGTAACTACCATTTTGTACTTCTTAATCCCTTCCTCTTTTTCACCTACCCCTCAACCTCCTTTCCATCTGGAGGCCATCAAAATGTTCTCTATATCTATGAATTTGTTTCTATTTAGTTTAGTTTAGTTTAGTTAGTTAGTTAGTTAGTTCTTTAGATTCCACATGTAAGTAAAATCATATGGCACTTGTCTTTCTCTGTCTGACATAAACTCCACTCAGCACAATACCTTCTAGGTCCATCCTTGTTGCTGCAAGTGGGAAAATTTTCACTTTTTTGTGACTCAACAATATTCCATTGTATATATGTACCACTTTTTATTTATTCATTCTTCAATTGATGAACACTCAGGTTGTCTCTATATCTTGACTATTGTAAACAATGCTGCAATGAATATGGATGCACATGTTCCTTAAAGGCAATATTTCAGGTTTCTTTGGATACATACCCAGAAGTGAGATTACTGGATTTTTCTTTGTCTCTTGTTATAGTTTTTGTTTTAAAGTCTATTTTGTCTGGTTTAAATATTCCTATCTCAGCTTTTTCTGTTTGTTTCTTTCCATTTTCATGAAGTATTTTTTCCATCTCTTCACTTCAATCTGTGTGTGTCTTTCAATCTGAAGTGAGTCTCTTGAGGCAGCACATGTAAGGGTCTTTTTTCCTATTCATTCAGCTACAGATTCTTTAAATTGAAATATTCAAGCCATTTACATTTAAAGTAATTGTTGATAGATATGTAGTTAATACCATTTTATTATTTGTATTTTTTACCTTTTTTTCTTTGTCCTTCTTTAAAGAGTCCCTCCAGCATTTCCTGTAATACTGACTTGGTGATGATGGACTCCTTTAGCTTTTCTTGTCTAGGAAGCTCTTTATCTGTCCTTTAATTCTAAGTGACAGCTTTGGTGGATAGAGAGAGTAATCTTGGTTATAGGTTCTTGCTTTCCATCACATTGAATATTTCCTGCCAACCCCTACTGGCTTGGAAATTTTCTGTTGAGAAATAGGCAGATGGTCTTACGGGAGCTCCCTGGTAGGTAAGTAACTGCTTCCTCTTGTTGCTTTTAAGATTCTTCATTGTCTTTGGTATTTTAATTATGATGTGTCTGGTGTGGGCCTCTTTAGGTTTATCTTATTTGGGACTCTCTGTGCTTCCTTGGCTCATATGTCTTTTTCCTTCACCAGGTTAGGAAAGTTTTCCATCATTATTTCTTGAAATAGGTTTTTAATTCCTTGCTATCTCTCTTCTCCTTCTGGCACCCCTATGATGTGAATGTTGGTACATTTGGTGTTGTCCCAAAGGCCCCTTAAATTCTTAATTTTTGGATTCTTTATCTTGTTCTGGTCGGGTATCCTCCACTACCCCATCTTCTAAATTGCTAATATGAGCCTCTGCTTTATCTAATATACTGTTGATTCCTTCTAATGTACTCTTCATCCCAGATATTATATTCTTCATTATTACTAGTTCTCTTGTATATTTTCCATCTCCATTTTTTATGTTTTCTATCTCTTTGTTAAAGTTCTCACTGAGTTCATCTACTCTTCCCTTAAGTTCATTGAACATCCTTATAACAAGTGTTTTGAACTCTGCATCTGTTATATTGCTTGTCTCCATTTGGTTGAGTTCTTTTTCTGGAGGCTTGTTCTCCTCTTTCATAAAAGACATGTTTCTTTGTCTTCTCATGTTGGATGCATCCTGTATTTGTTTTAATTATTAAGCAAACTGCTATGTTTCCTGGACTGAAGAAAGTGGCCTTATGTAGTAGGTGTCCTGTGGATCCCAGTGGCATGATCTCCCTGTTAACCAGAGCTGGGGGCTCTAGGTGTGTGCCTTGTATGGGTTGTGTGCCCTCCTATTGTAGTTGAGTCCTGGCTGCTCTTTTCACAACAATGGGAGGGATTGACCCTCAGGTTGATTAGTTTTGAGGACTGGGAATGACTATGGTGGAGGAGCTGTTGTTCAGGGGCCAACCCTATGGAGTAGAATGAACTTTAGTTGAATTCTTATGCCTGCCCTGTCTGCCTTTTTGGTCTGTCATCCTTGGATGTGGCCCTGGTTATGCTATATCTCAGACTGAATTGCCCACTAGGCATGCAGGCCTGGGTCTCCTGGAAGGGGCCCCACCATAGGCCAAGATCAGCCACAGCCTGTTCCCTGCCCAGGATCACCTGGCATGAGCCACCAAACAATTTGCAGTTGACCACCACTCACACTAGGCTTAGAGGTGCCTGGAAGAGGTTAAGCTGCAAATTAAGGACAGTTGATGCTAGTTCCTGGCTTGGGGATTCTCAGCAAGAGGTACAGGGCATGCTGAGGCCAGATGCTGCTTGTTTAGGTTTTGTAAATCTTTGAGAGATTTTAGGAAAGTTTGCAGCATGAGCCAAGACAAGCCATTTGTATGGAAAAGCCGCTGGAAGTGGCTTGGGTGGGCCTGCAAGTTGAGTGGTGTGGGGCCTCAGGGAATAACCTGAACAGGTTGACCAATGTTAGCTACATTAATGGAGACCCAGATATGGTGGCCACCTGCATCTGCACACTGGGAAGAGGGAAGGCTCAACAAAGGAGCCTTCTACCAGCACTTCTGTTTGGGAAACAGTTGCTCTCCAGTCATAACTCAAAAGCCAAACAACTCAGTTCCTACCTGTTTTTCCCAGGCCCCTTTTGAGCTGCTGCCCCAGTACTCAAGCTCAGAGTGAGTAAATTTATCAGTCTTTGCATGATCCCTTTAAGAAGAATGTCTACAGCTTCTTCAGCCCTCTGTCTTACTCAGCCACAGTCTCCATTGGTTTTTACAGCCAGAAGTTGTGGAGAATTCTCTTCCCAGAACTAAAACCTTGTGTTTGGGAACTTGGAGTAAGGCTGAGACCCTTCACTCTTCTGGGGGCATCTTCATAGCTTATATTTCCTTCCAATTATCAACTGCCACCTGAGGGTATGAGACGAATCTGTTCCATGTCTCATCTGCTCCTACCAGTTTTGAAGTGGTCTCTTCTGTGTGTCCCCAGTTGTAGGACTTCCATTCTGCCAGAACTCTGGCAACTCCCAGTGATGGTTGTTATGTAGCTTAGTTGTAATTTTGATGTGTTTGTGAGCGGAGGCAAGCACAGCATTTACCTACTCTGCCAACTTGACCAGAAGCCCTGAATCAGAATCTCTGAAGTGTGCTGGTGACAGTCTTATTGGGGATATATTGTATGCCCTTAAGTGACGAGGAAACACCTGTCTCCATGTCCCTACTATGTAATGCCCAATACTTGATCCTTGGTGAGGAGTTGGGGGAACAGTGACACAAAGTATCTCTGCTTCTCTCCCTTTCTTTGGGACTTGCTTCCTATTATCTTCCTTCTCATTGACTCTTCCTTTCTCCTGGGGCCCCCTCTCTTCTTCTGTCTCCATATCTTCCTCTCAATCTCTCTTCCACAAGAGGACACTGCCATCCCAATAACCAAGACTTGACATGGCTTTAGAAGAAGCCTCTCCCTCCAACTTGCTGTATAGCATGTTCCCAAATTCCCTGGTGTGGGAGAAACTTGAAGCTGCAAAGGGCCCTTTTGACATAGTCTAGCTTTTGTATTTGAAACACTCAAAGATGTGATTGCTTCTGACTGAAATTTGGGGGCAATAAAAACCATGCAGGTAGGGGCATACTTTTCCTTTTCAATTTTGAAAGTAACACCTCTTCAGAAATTCAGTTTTTAAATGAGGACAACTGTGCCCAGCAATACAGAGAGGAAACTGCTTTAAGAAGCCAAACTGTCTTTGTACTCCTCTGCTGAGAAATGACAGAATACATACTGGGATCACAAAAGCCTTGGGTGATTTTATTCACTTCCCAACTAATATCACCACACGCATCATCTCACTGAGTTATCTATAGATGTTGGAAAGGAACCTCTGTTTCCTCATAAGTGACTCATCCCACTGGATGGAAGATATTAAGGATCTGTTGGAAGGGATAAACTAGGACTAGCTAGTCAAAAAACTGATCACCTAGAATCAGACCTTCTAACCTTTAATTTCTGAAATCCATTTATATGTAAATTGCCACCATTTGGGGGAAAGCATGCCAATGACAGAAACAAATTATGCTTTACTCAGTGAGCAGGTTTTGCTTTGCCCAAGAAAATCACTGAGAAAATAATTTTCATTAATATAGTACCATGGAAAGAGTAATGAATGGGAAGTCAAGTTTCCTGAGTTTTGGCCTGGTTCTGCCATCAGTTGACTGTGTGACCCTGATTAAACTACCTCATTTCTCTGGGCCTTCGTTTTTCATCTGAAAATGAAGACATCAGATTATCAGGTATCTAGTCTCTTATGATAGGGGGAGCCAGAGGCCCAGGAGTCATCCAGAAAAAGATAAAAAAAAAAATGCAGTGGAAATAGCAAGAAAGAAAAAAAAAGAGAGAAATAACATAAAGAAAAGAAAGGAAAGGGAAAAAGGTAAAATTATTCTCATTCTGAATCCCATATCATGAGATAGTCCTAACAGAGAGAAAGGTGATATAAAGTGTTGGTCTTTCATAGGAACTGACTTTATTCATCTTGGTCCTTATAGGAAGACACAAACAGAGGGTCAGTGGTGGGGTTGAAAAGTCAGAAAGTGAAAATAGAAAATCCAAACTCATCAATATTGTAGCTTATTGAACAATGTCTAGCATTGCCAAAAAGTAAACAAAATGGAAATTAGAAAATGTAAATAATAGTGCAGCTCATTGGAAAGCCAAATTCTGGGCAATTAATTAAGAGAGAAAGATGCAACTCATGGTCTAAAAAATGCAGGAGTTTTAACATTTTCTCTTGTGTAGCCATATTTTAAAGAGAGAATAAAAACTGAGGCAAAAGGAATAATCTTTTGGGAACAACAAAATGGGGCTGAAAATTCTGCCCAAATTATAGCTCTGAGTCTCAGATACCCATGTAAACTCTTTCAGCAAACCATGACTTCTCCAGAAGCAGGTGTATCCAAGTGGGTTGACTTACAAAACAAAATAACATTATACTTTGAGCTCTGTCTTTCCTCAAAGCTCCACTTCCTAGCCCTCAGTCAGAGCTCAAAGAATTGTCATGGTACTGTGACTTACATGAATGCGATAAGCTATAAAAGAGAGGCATGATTTTGAATCCTTTCAGGTAAAATCAATGAGAAAATATTAAAGTAAAAATTCCCCCACTGCTAAATGAACTAGACCCTAAACAAAGTCTCTGAGAAAGAGCTTTAGTTAGTGTTTCACAGGAAAATAAGGGAGAATAATGGCCTTCCTCACCAGGCCCAAATAAGGCTTTAGTTGTAGCACCAATCAGCTCCTAGACACTATTTTGGATGAAAAACCATGCAAAAGAAAGGTGTTAATTTAATTCAAGGGTTGAGGTGAAAAACCAACAACCACTATTGCTGAAACACAACCTCCTCTGAGGTAAGTGAGGCTTCAAGCAGACTCTCTCACAGGCTGCTTTCAGGGGTGAATTCCCAAGGTTTACATATCCCACTTAAGAAACAAAAGAATGTCTTCCATATACATCCATACAACTATCTTTCAATATTAATATACTTAAAATAAAACATCAACAAGAAATGACCCAAGACCTCTGTCAACATTTTGTAGTGACTGTATATTTTATAGCTGTATTTTGGGTGGGCACATCTAGCTGTGTACAGACATGAATGTGTTATTTTCCAACTAATAATCTCCATATAATATAAGAGTTTTATATAAGGGGCACCAACTAAAAATTTTGTTGGAAACTAACTGTAATTCTTTGGCAAAGAACAACCACTTATTAACTGAGGCAGGATTCTTGACAGTCATCCTATAAAGTCAGACCTTGTTCAAGTTAAATCTTAAATACAAATCTAAGACTTATTCTTACATGTAATTGAGAAGCTAATTCTTCTAAAAGTTGAGTACAATCTAAGTCAGAAGACATGGCTGAAAAGAACATAAAGAAATTTATGCTAGGTTTACTTACGATCACTCTTTTTTTTGACAGTTCAGTTGTTGGTATCTTTCTCATTAACTCATGGTCACCCAGAACATCTGCTCAAAAGGGTTGTCCCATACCTAAAAGTTATATGATCATCTGGTATGTTCCTAGTCAGCCCTGTGTGTGCCATTTCACTAGCATCTGGTTGTGAGGAAGATTTTTGGTAGGTTAATCTTACTGGTGGGGAACACACAGCTCAAGAGAGATATTTCATTTCAACCACCACGTAGTTGTGTGGCAAGAAGGATCACTCCAGGTCTGGGTCACTAGTCACTTCCATTCTAGACTCAGTGGATTCAACAGGGCACAAAAGCAGTATTGATAAAATCAATTTTTTTAATAGACCTGTGACATGCCTCAGTCTCTGATCCAACATGAGGTTAGATAGAGGCTACCTCTTTACACACATTCAATCAGATGTGGAGCATAATGCCATATTTCAGTCACAGTCATCAGCTTCCAGAAAAGCAAACTAACCAGCTCCTTTATTACAAAGACATGTGTATCCCTCCCAATGCTTTTCTTGCATTTTCAATGCTTAATAAACACCTGCTGCATATGATTCACTCCATTTTCTTCTTAACTGATCACTGGATGAGGTGCTGCCTAAACCTGAAAATTCCATTTCTGTTCTCTGTTCTATATTTTTAGTGTGAAATGTGTGGAGGTTTTTTTTTTTTTTTTTTTTTTTTTTTTTTTTTTTTTTTTTTTGGTGCAGACCAGAATGTTGCTTTAGTCTTCTACAAGTTAAATCAATCCAGGGTACTGTGTCAAACCTGTATTGCGGTTCCATGACCATTTCACCTCACCTTGAGTTATACTTCAAGATAAAAGTCATATGCTTGTAGCAGTTCCTGAGTGACTATGTCCATGGCCCCAGCTGTGTCTGTAGAGTTCTGACTTTCCCAGATGTCAGAAAATTTATTCTGACAACAGCTTCTAAGTTCCATGCTGCCTTCTTAATCATAGCTGTATAGTCTAGATTGACTAAGACTGGACTCATTGTGCAAGTCTGTTTCTGCACATGAGTGATGAGCACAGGGATCAGACAGGGTACCACCCACTGTAATATAAGCCACCATATCATCAGGGACTAGTTTGCCTATATTGATGAAATTTGGGAAGAGTTTGTCTTGCTTCATAACTTCCAGAGCCAGGGCTGCTAAAAGCTTAGTGTTTGTTTTTAATATAAAAACCATGAAAACTGTATATACAATCTATTGTTGTTCTCTATGCCTTTACTATACTGGCATGAACAAATCATTTTGGTCAACCATGATAAAGGTAAAGGTACACACTGTGATTCTGACATTGACTTAGCAGTGGCAGTATATAACAAAGAAAGAGTTGTTGGCAACAGAAAAATGTCATAATGGTTTGTACCATTTTCTTCTCAAAGCCAGAAAGAAATGGTATCATTGATACTATGGATGTTTTGATCAAAGCTAAAAGTTTATATACAAGTTGGAATTATTTCAGAATCCCAAACTCTTTAGGTTGAGATTGTTGCTAGCTAAATTTGAGGGGGCTTTTGGTGAAGCCAGAACTCCTGGGGTCCGAACTAGCTCAAAAAGAGGACTAGAGCGGCAAACAGCAGCCAGTTAGGAGGCAGCTGCCTCTGGCTATGTCACCACAAACTAGTTGAAAAACTAAAAATGTCAATTCCTTACCTATTTCTTTTTTCAACATGACTCCCCCAAAACCACCAGTATGGACAATTTTTACTTTACCCAAAGGATTTTTTAAAGTTGTTTTGCTTAAATACTGTCTACCCAAAGGATTTTTTAAAGTTGTTTTGCTTAAATACTGTCTGTTTCAATGTCACTTAGCTACAGCTTTATTTCTAGAACAGGAGTGGTACATGTTCAGTACAACATCACCCCCTACTGGTTTGCCACTAGAGACCAGGAAAACTATGAGTTAAAATCTCCTTAATTTTCTCAAATTATCTTTTATTTTTCATTAAAACATTAAAACATCAAGTACCCTGCTCTCTTTCCCCTCTTTTCAGGAAGAATAACTTTCCAAATAGTAGTAGGTTACCACCCCTTCCATCCCACTATAGGTACTCACATAACCCTATTGATTCCATCTGAGAAGCTATGTTCACAGTGTCTCTAAACAAGCAGTAACTGGGCATGGTGAGGCTCACCACTCCAGCAACAACTGGCCCTATAGAGTAGCAGGCAGTTGGGATTATAGTCAACAAGTAGGCACCCAGTTCTAACAGAGGAACACTGCCAAAGGAAGGAATGTAATTGCATAAAAAAATAAAATTGCTACCAAATAGCTCTGGGAATCCTGAGAAAGACTTATGAGTAATGAACTCTTTGCCCTACAAGAAAGCAGATGTATAACAATACAAACATGACTACCCTTCTGATTTATACCTTTGTTCTAAGCAGCAGTTATACCCAAGATGCTTATGTCTGTCAACAGAGACAAGTAAGTATCAAACTCAAACCAGAAGAGCCTGAACAGAGATTCAGGATCCAAACGTATTTGTTGCAAGAAAAAAATATGACTTTTTCTTGTGACTTAGTGTTGGAAGGAGGAATGTCAAAGTATTATCTGTCTCTTAAACTGTGTCTATCAAGAGAATTATTGTTAAGACTGTTGGAAAAATCTGAAGAAGCAGAGTTTACTTTCAATTATTTGTGTTAAGGATATGGATGATACACACAAACACACACACATATGTATGTGTATGTGTATATATATATATATATATATATATATATATATATATATATATATATACACACACACACACACACATATACATATATATTTTTTTCCAGGAATACTTTTTAATTGCCTTTAAAATGTTTTTTTGTGTTTACAATTTAATATAGCCATGGTAGGTGTGCATAGAGTGAACCTTAGTTGAAAAAATCTTCAGCAGCCACACTGAAAACTCAATTCAGGAATAGTTAGGAAGTTCTCCACCTTCACCTTTCTGGTCTCTATTGTGTTTCTATGTTAAAATTTTTTAGTTTTGTTTCTTTGCTGTTTCCAGAATTAGAGAATGTAATTAGTGTTTTTGCTTTTAAAAGTTCTTTCTGAACTTTAATTTTTAATAATAAAAATAAGAACTACAAAACTTATGTTTCTCATTTTAATTCCTTCCTTACCCATTCAGAAGCATTCATTGAGCACTAAACTAGGCACCAAGGGAAATAAAAAAGAAATATAACACATGGTCTCAGTTCTCCAAGAGTGTATAATCTAATTGAAGAAAAGAGACTATCAAACAAAAAGTAATTAACCAACAACCCAAGACAATGTATGATTGAGGCAAAATACATGCTACAAGTACAAGTGCTATGATAGTTTAGAAAAGGGGGATGGTGCTTATTAAGATCTGATTCAGCCAAGGAAGATTCAAAGAAGAAGGTATAATTTGATTTGGATCTGGATGGTTGGGTAAGATTTGAATAGTAGAAAAGGGACATGAATTAAAATAAAGGTTTGTGGTAGGAATTGAGCATGTAATTTGGGGAAGTTCATAGAGAAAGCAGTCTGCATAGTTCAGGAAGCTGGAGAGAAATTGTAAACGAAGTTGGATACTGGGTTGTACAAGCTGGAGAACTTTGAACCACTAGATAATTTTGAGCAGGGAATTATATGATGAAAATGATTTTACTTTTTTTTTCTTTTTAGAACAATATATAGAATGCATTGAAAAGGTAAATGTTATAAACAGAGAAACATGTTATGTGGCAGTTGCAGTAATCGAATTACAGTGTTGTAAGTACTAGAAAGGACATGAGGATGGTGGAAGGGAAATATTTATCAAAAAAAGAGACAGGAAAAGAGAACCAACGGACTTGTTGACAGCCATAAGGAAATTGGCATGGGCTTATGAACTTATGCTGGTTTGTGGGAAAGAATGACTTGAAATTTTAGATATGTTGAATTTAAAATAATGGTGAATCATCCTAGAAGAGATGTGCTGAGGAGCAGTGAAACTAAAGTACCAATGAGAGATGAGAGCTTTTCTTTAAAAGAAAATTACTGAACACCTACAATGTGATAAGCATTCGGGATACAAACATGAGTAAGATATTGTTCTAGTCATCAAGAAGCTTATTATAATCTGATGGAAAGACAGACAAACAAATATAGATTATACTGATGACTATGAGAAGGATGAATAGAAAGAAGTAAAGAGTGGAGGGGGAAAAAATGCTATTGCTGTGATCCAGGCAAGAGATGCTGGTGGCTTAGCCTTGAGTAGTTAAGAAGAGATAGGACAGATTTAAGAAATGTTTAAAAGGTAAAATGTTCAATAATTAGTAATTGGTTGAATGGTGAAGGTCAGGGTAAGGGTTGAGTCAAAGAGAATGACTCCCAAGACTAACAAGGATAACAAAGTAAGTGGTGATACCACTAACTGAAACAGAAAATAAATATGAAAAGAAGAGAAAGTTCACAAGAGAAGAAAATAATTCTGTTTTGGAGGTGTCAAGCCTGAGGTCTGTGTGGAACATTCAAGTGGAAATGTCAGCAGCAAGTTTAATGTACAAGGATGAAGCTTACGGAGAAGACATATGCTGAAGTTCTGGACTTGGAAGTCATCGACATACAAATAGTTAAACCACAGACATAAATAAAATTACCCATAAAAAAATATGTAAGGAAAGCAAAACAGTGGATAAAGGACAGAATCCTGGGCAATATGAATATCTAAGGGACAGATAGAGACAGAAGAGAATATTAGACAGTGATAGAAAATGAAAGCCAGGTTGCAGTGGTTTGAGAAATAAATTAGAGATCAAGGAAACCACAACTCAGAGCTTTGCAGAAAATGTGGGAGCAGCCACAGTTAGAGAGCAGGAATAGCTAGAAGAGCCAGTAAATGAAGTGGAGAAGCAGCATTTGGTGAGTGAGAAAACACCAACTGAGGGAAGTTTTCGGGAGGACTGTCAAAAATATCAAATGTTGCAGAGAGATAAGGGCAGACTAGGACTGGGAAAAGTGGTGAAGTCTCAAGCCAGATTGCAAAGGGGCTAAAGAAGGAATGGATACCGAAGAAATGGCACAGTGCATGTCAATCACTCATTTAAGATATTTGGTAGAAAAGCAAAGAAATGGATGAGGAGAAAGGAGCCTAGAAGAGCACATCAATGATAAAAAAGTCATGAGTGGAGAGAAAAGAAGGGCTAGTAGGTGAGATATCTGTGATGTCAAGTATAGTATCTGTCAAGATATCTGTAAATGTATGTAGGTAGATGGGAATAATACAATGAAGATGAACATGAAGATATTCAAGCAAGTGGGAGGAGTGTGAGAGATAAATACTTCAGGAATTGAGATTTTAACCAATTAAATGAATTATCCTAAATATAATATATGCATGCTGATCTTGTATCATAGTCAAACAAGTAAATATTAGCTCTGACAAGAAGGGTAGACTGAAAGAGTTTGGTACCTTGAACAAAGACTGCTGCCCACTGAGAACAGAGCAAATCTGAGTAGGCTTAAAGAAATTATGCAGCACTAGACACTTGTATAATCCAGCTGCCTGTAATCAGAGAAGAGCTACCCATTCTCCTCTGTTCTAGTCTTCCTTTGAGGTTCATTGGAAGGTCATCTCTTGCTTTTGCAGGTTGTTGTTACCTGAGTGAAGGCCTATTCGTATCCGGACTGGCACTTCTGGCATGTGCTGCATCTTGAAGGTACCCACAGAGCTCAGGATATCTAGGGACATATTTGCAATCTCAGCTGCATGCCTACTGGCATTCCTCTTTGGGAGCCCTGAGGCCACCATGTAAGCATCTCCAATGGTCTTTACCTGAGAATTGGGGAAAATAGAATCAGTGAGCAAATAACTTCTTTGTGTGTGTGTGTGTGTGTTGTGTATGTGCGTGTGTGTTTCACAGAGTTTAAGGGGTATGTTGGAAGCCAGGTGTTCCTCCTGTAAAGTGAGAGAGACAGATTGTCAGTGGTTCACAGGCCTGGCTGCACATTAGAATCACTTAAGGAACTTTATAAAAAAAAATACTGATGTCTAGGTCCCACATTCATAGATTTTGAAATAACTGCAGCTACTTTACAGGCTCCTGGCTGGCCCCAGAGAACTATCAGGCTCAAAGTAATTCCTGGGGGAAGTAAAATGGGAGTTTTCCGGGACTGTCTGTGGATGTCCATGGGGTAGCACCCTAGGAAATGGTGCACATGACACTCCACTATAAAGCATTTCTCTAGGTGATCTTAGGTGAATAACGTAGGGCAGCCTTAAGGTAGTATAAGAAAAGAGAAAGGAATGAAGTGGAAGTGTTTGTTCCTTCTACTTTGCCTTGCTGATATGATAAAGTTAGTTTTGCAATCCCATTGGGTAAAAGAACTGGGTCTTTTACCACCAGATACCTCCTCCTCTCCTAGTGGATACCTCTGGAAGAGCAGAAGTATTAGCTCTCAAGTGCTTTGCAGGAGAAGTTAGAGCTGGATACCTGAAAATAAAGGCAAATCTGTGCTCCTCATCTTCCCCACAAAAGTGTTCTCGCTCTTTAAGGTGGATTGGAGTTTTTCAAGTAATTCCAAAAGATAAATAAAGTGAAAGGACTCCTATGAAATTTGCCAGTCAGACTCTGTTAGTACCAGTTTAGATCCAGTTAAAATACATGTTCTCCTAGAGAACTGCACTCATGAGTGCAATGGTTAAAAGCATGAAACTCTGAAGTCATGTTGCTTTTGTTAGAACCCAGATGCACCATTTATAAACTGTGTGGGCTTGAGCAAGTCACTTAACATCTCTGTGCTTCAGTATCTTTATCTGTAAAATAGGGATAATGACAATATTTATAGAGTATTTTAAAACTAAAAACTTAATACACATCAAAGTACTAAAAATGCACCTAGTGGATGATAAGTGCAAGCTATCAACACCATCATCATCACCATTGTTGTCATTGTCATCATAATAATGATCACCATCATCATCACCAAATGAACCACAGGACTGTGGCTATGACTTAGCTCCAGAGAAAATTTAGTAGTTAGCAATAGGCCCCTCATCATGACTCCCTATCTAGCCCATAACAATAATCCTTTGAACTTACAAGGCTTTGTATCTCAGCATGCTTCTATTCTGGGCCTCCCTTACCTGGTGCACTTTTATAAAAGGATCCTTACCCACAAATAAGCATGTCAGCCTACACAGAGGAAGGCAACAAGTACCACATAAATGTTATTTGGAAAGAAGAAACTCACTGGCTGGCCATTATCAGAAACCAGTGGTTGACCCTTCACCTTTTAGTTAATCACTCAGGTGTCCCCAAGGATATGGATGAGAAGATTAGAAGGAAAGGGAGCATGGGCACTGCCTGGCCTTAGTGTGAGACTGCTGTAGAACTGTGGGTTGCATAAGCCAGCATAAAGACAGAGAAAGGAAGAGGCAATATGGAAAGAAGTCTAGTTGAGATGAGGTGGTGGCAAGAGAATTGAAACTGAAAACAAAGCATCAACTTCATGATTCTGCAGTAGTCTTCTCAGTTCCATGTCAGATTATCAAGTGCCAGGGGAAGTGATTCCAATTTTACAGGTAAAGAAAATGAAAACAAAACAGGTTTGATGACTCACTGCTGGTTCAATTTTTATTTCCTTTGCATTGTGTTTGTTTTTAACAAACAAAACTAAAAAATTAAATTTTATTTTTTGATTCGTATAACCTTATTCTGTCCTAGAAACAGCACACTAACTCCTTACTGTAGCCATGAAGTACCATAATACCTTATGGCCTCATCCCTAAGACCCCAGAAATTATCTGAACAGTGTCAGCTAGATTGTTTAAACCAGTGGCTGTGTTACTTTCCATGCTGGATCACCTTTGATTTTAGTTTTAACTGAATTTGCTTTCAGTGGTTTTTTTTTTCTCTTTAGTCTAGTTGAGTTCAACAAGTTGAAGCAGGTAGTCTGATTCTACAGGTTTTTCCTCTTCTGTGGTCTCAATGTATGCTTCTTGATTAGTTTGCAGCTCCTGCTGATTGACAAGCATAATGTCTACTTCTGAGCCCTATTTAGGTGGCTTGGCCTAGCTCTGAGGCTCTCTACCTGGCCCGAAAGGGCCCTGTCTAATCTGAAATAAATACACTGCCCTACATGTGATTTAAGAGTTGAAACATTTTAGACTACTGTGAAGGATCCAATGAATGAAGCTATTCATTCTCCAACTCTACCTTGGTTCCTAAGACACAAGAGCAATCTAAAGTTTGGGATGCTTGGGGTACCCCATCAATAAGAAAAGTTCCTTGTTGCAGACAACATAAGGTCCCTGCACAGCTATGAAAATTTTAGCAATTTTCTGCCTATGGACAAAATAACACATAAAATCAAGGGTAAAGAAGCATGGCACCAAAATGAGTGAATGTAATCATCTGTTCTCTACTCATCTTATATAACCTTTGATTAGAAGAGTGGAAAGTAACAGACTGGAAGGGCGGGGGGAGGTAGGAGCAAGAGATTGCAACCTCACAGTTCACCACTTCTCCAGATCTTAGACCAATAGATTTGCTCTTGGTTACCCTGTAGCAATTCCAAACAGCCTCAGGTCTAATAGCTCTTTGACATGTGCAATACTAGAATTCCTTCCTATATAAAAATCATACCTAAATGAGAAAACCAAATTTTAATGGCACATATTAGATCTACACAAATTTACCAAGATGAATTCTATAGCAGTTATCAACTATGGGCAAAACACCAGCACTTCTTCTGTATCACCTTCAGTGCCTAGCATGATACTGCCTACTCTAGGGGTAGTCAGCTGCTAAAGTAAAATAACATTTTCAGACCTAACTAATTCTTAGTCCCATTTCTAGAAAATAGCTCAAAAGAAATTTGACCAGCAATCTCTTGCTAGATTGAGACTTGTTTTATAAAGTGAGAAATTACATGCATTCTACCTGGCATTCATTTTCAATGGAATACCAATGAACATTTTAAAATTTACTATTTAAATTTTAATTACTAAATAACAACATTCAATAGAATTGTACCCTTCAGTCTTGAAGTATACATAGATAAGCTTCATATGAAAAATTTTCCCTGGAAAATATTTCTCTGCTAAGTAACTTACCTTGTAGACATTGTGACTGCCAATGATGGTATCAAAGAGTGTGTACAGATCGTTGAGAAGATCTACCACCTCAATAGGCTCACTCATGGCTGAGATAGTGGTGAAGCCAACAATGTCACTGAAGTACAAGATGACCAAGTCAAAACCCTCAGGTTGAACTGTGCAGCCTTTTTTGAGGGATTCAGCAACTGATCTTAAAAGCAGATACCAGTATTCCTCAGAGGACACAAGCCTCTCTTCATGCCACACACATCTATTAAAATAGAATTTCTCCAAAAATTACTTCCAAGTAAATGATGAAGAAGGAAATGTCACTTGCATGAAAAAAAATATTTACAAATATATATTGAGTGCTTATAATGTGCCAGGCACTGTGCTAGATGCTGGAATACAGCACTGAACAAACAGCCCCAGTTTGTACCTTTGTAAAGTTTTTTCAACTTTCTATCCTTCCTCAGCATCCTCTACCCCATGCCCCCAGTGAATGTTCCCAGATTATTGCTTTTGTAAAAGACTAATTTTCCCAATAATCTCCTAGAAGATTGTTACAACACAATACAGTGCCTTGGAAAATTTGGAAATTGTAGTAACAGATAATGCTTTCAACTAAAGGAGGAAAACCCCAGGAAACAACCCTGCTACTTTTCCTCTAGGAGCTCAAAAAGTGCCTCCTTTAAATTGGTCAACTTCCAGGAAAAGTCATAAAATGACACATAGAAAAACCAAGGCAATAAAAACTTAAATGACCAGCATGATTCACAGGTAGTAGAAAATTAGGAAGTATACTCTGCTCCCTTGATTTCCAATTCTTCTTTGATTTGAAGGTGTGACTCAAATCTACTGGGAGTAGTGAGAGTGCAGGTGTTCACACATATGGTGGTAGCATCTGTGTTAGAAGCTTTTCTGTTTTCTGTTTTTCAATTTCCAGCTCTTCAGCCCACTCCTGGATCAAATCTTCCAAGTTGCTAGAATATTGTTCCAACATCCAAAGCATAGAATCAATGATATCGGTCTTCTTCCCACATATGCTCCACTTTGCACTCAATGTCACAAGTCCAACACTAGTTTTCTTCTGAGCCTGGTCCACATCTACACATCCACAAGATCCTCCTCTTTTCATTTAAGTTTTATTAGCTACAGGGAGTTGGGAGGCTACCCTTATCTTTCATACAGTCTAAACTTCTAATGAAGCATTTTAGTGACAGCAGCCCCCGAAAGGTCTTTTTTAAGGTCCTGTGATGTGCACTCTTTCTATCATCCCCTTCTACACTGCCTTCTGAAATAACACCTCTAGCATCAACATAAGGGCAAATGCTTCTCCTGCTTCATGGTAAGTTTTTAGAAATTTGACTTTCATGGTTCTTTGACTTTTCCATACTATTGAACACCTGTTTGAGTGTCCTTAAGAAACCCAGCCAGGCTAATGGAGCACTGTTAGCTGGGGACATGGATGACTTCATATACAGGGCCCTTCAGGC